>JBBGZY010000545.1:6955000-8155000 GCA_037952925.1 Lithobates clamitans
TTGATTACATTTTAGGGGGTGGTGAAATTACCAAAAAATATTAATTTTAGGACACACAGGGATTTATGGACTAAAAAGGCTACAAGACTGCAGTTGTCCCACTCTGCAAGTGCAGTTGCTCCCCAGCTTAAAGTAAATGAGGTAAGGTAAAAAGGCTTTCTTGTTGCAAGGAGTACACAACCACATGCAAGGGCAATTAATAAAAACACTTTGTGGCTTGTATATGATTTGATGATGGAAATCAGCAGAGCTTCTGCTCATTTACTAAAGCACTGGAGCAAATGCACTTGTAGAGTGCACATGCATTTTGCAAAGTGCAACATATATTTGCTTTTTAAAAATCAACACCACAGAAGATTCTAGCAAATTATTAGGGGGGGGGGGGGGTTGAAATCAAGCTAATTATAAGCACACTATTTGGATAGAGTTTAGGGGAAACAAAATACAATGCAGCTGACTAAATACATTCAAACTGAGTAGACTAGGTGAATATGTGACCAGCATTGTATGCTGGAGAGGCAAATATACATGCATGACAAAAAAGAACATGAAACAAATCAAGCATGCGTGAGAAGAAAAAGGGGACATTCACACTATATTACAATGATGGTAAGTAGTGTTTGAGCTAAGAAATACATTACATTATCAAAGAATAAATAAAAGAACATGTGATGCTAATAAAAGAAAAAATTCTTACCTTAATATAGTCCTTCTGCAGGACCTGGATGATGGCAGAACAGGTCTCTGGGATAATGATCCCCAGAGCCTGGGGGAAGATGCCTGTCGAGAACTTGAGGTCCTGCAGGCTTCTCCCCGTCGCCAAGTACCGCAACGTGGCAACTAGCCTCTGCTCCGGAGTGATGGCTTGCCTCATGCAGGTATCCTGCCTGCTGATATAGGGGGTCAGCAAAGCCACCAAACGGTCAAAAACAGGGTCCGTCATCCGGAGAAAGTTCCTGAAATCCTCAGGATTATTCTCACGGATCTCACGGAGCAATGGCATGTGACAGAACTGGTCACGCTGGAGCAACCAATTCTTGGTCCATGAACTCCTCCTCGCCCTGTTCATGGACTGGTCTTGGTCTGAAGAATAAACTACAGCACCAAACACATACAATGCACGAGCTCGACTGTCAGGGTACTCACCAGGGCCGAGATGCTGAGAGCGGCTCCCCTTGCAGCTGAGTGCGCTATACCCCTGGAGGTAGCACAGAGGGTATCGGGCACAGAGAGGCACGGGTCGCCAGGCACTAGTAGGAGCCTGCGTGTTGAACTTCTGTCTGGTAGTAGTCCGTGCAGGGTACACCCGGACGGTGATCAGCAGAGGAATCAGACTGGGGCTCCAACACCTTGGACCTGAAGTAGATAACTGGAACAAGTATGTAGAGAAGCCAGGGGGTCAAACACAGCAAGCCGGTAGGAAGGAAGTCCGTTTAAGCAAGCCGAGGTCAAGGTGCAGGAGAAGTTCAAGGATGGTCAAGGAAATCCGGGTCACAACAGGCAGGAGTCAATAGCAGAACAAGGAACAGGAACACAGAAGCTGAAATGACAAACCAGCAATAAGCCAGAGAGCTGGGCTGCCTTTTATAGGGCTAATAGGGGAACCCACGTGTGCGGCTAAGATGCGTACGTGCTTACGCCGTTTCGCCGTTTCACCGTCCGCTAACTTGCACGTCTATGTGCGCCGTTACGCCGTGACGCGGTCTGCTGAATTGCGTACCCGCGTACGCCTATTAGCCATTCTGCCACGCAGGCGTACAGGGAAATGCCGGTACTGGCAAACAAAGTTTCTATTATTCCTCTGACATCGACGACGTGTACGTACAGGTAACATGGCTATAAAACGGTCGGCTGGTCAGAACGCACTTAACAGAACGCACTGAAGAACAGCAAGGCCTGTGAAGAACGACCTGAAAATCAGGAACGAGCGGCCAATAAAACAAAGATTTCTCAATGCCAACTGACCAAAGGCACTGAAAAGCAGATACAAACCTCACAAGCACAGACTGAACAACAGTTAAAACGAACTGAAAAATACGAGTCTCACAAGCGCGAATCGTTTCTCACCAAACTTCTACTAACACGAGATAAACACGAGATTAGCAGAAGGAGCCCAAAGGGTGTCGTACGGGCTATTGAACTTCCGTTTTATAGTCTCGCCGGACTTGATGTACGTCACCGCGTACTAGGCTGTCAAACTTTTGTGTGGTCGTGTGTAGGCAAGTCCGTTCGTTAGAAAGTCTGCCGCAAGTCCGCCGAAAGTCCGCAGTCTGTCGGACCGGCTGTCGGACTTTTGTAGATGAAAAGTCCGACCGTGTGTACGCCCCATAAGAAAACTGCTCTGGCACACACACGTGCGCATACGTGCGCTCACAGGCAACAGCAGACTTCCAGGGCGCTCATGCGCATGCGCGTGCACAACGGACTGTGTGCACGCACAGGAGCGCGTCCCTAATGCCAGTTTGCACCATATGGCCTATTTAAAGGATGCCCTAAATCACAAACAGCGCTGATTGGTCTTCAGCTTTGTCCTGATCTTTTGATTCCTGTTGTACTCTGCCTGATACCTGTTGCTGAACCCGGCTAAACCCTGACTCTGCCTCTGGACTCTGATACATTCCTGATTACCGGTTCTTGATCTCGGCTTCCATTAGACCTTGCTTCTGCTCATGCCTTTGTACTTCGCTGCCCGCCTGTTATCGAACCTGGCTATCCTTGAGACCCTGCTCCTGCTCTTCGCCTGGCTCAAACACTGCCTGTTCTCCTGTATGTGCACCAAGCCTACAACTCCATCTGCAAGTTCGGCAAGCAACACTTACAGGCACTCGTGTTCCTCCTGGCCCTAGCCACCATCTGTTCTACCTTCAGTGGGGCTTGGGCTGTCATGTTTCCCGTCATTCTCGGCATTCCGTGGTTAAGGGCACATAATCCGCACATTAACTGGCTTATAGGTGATCTCAACTTTTCATTCAACTACTGCCAGACGCATTGTCTTCCAGAAAGGACTGTCAACACCTCTCCCCTCCTGAGTCTATATTCCGACCTGGACACTGTAAAGTTGATTCCTGCTGCTTTTCATGAATATTTGGATGTGTTTAACAAGAAGGGTGCAGACACTCTTCTTCCTCATAGGACATATGATTGCCCTATTGAACTTTTACCAGGGGCCGAGATCCTGTTTGGGCGAATCTACCCTCTCTCTGAGCCTAAACTAGAAGCCCTGCAAGCCTATATCGATGAAAGTCTTGAAAAACAGTTTATCCGTTCATCCACGTCACCAACAGGTGCCGGTATTTTCTTTGTTGAAAAAAAGGATCATTCCTTAAGGCCTTGTGTAGACTATCGGGACCTTAACAAAATCACAGTCAAGAACCGGTATCCCCTTCCTCTGATTCCTGAACTCTTTCAGAAACTGCGGGGGACACAAATATTCTCCAAACTAGACTTAAGAGGTGCATATAACCTAGTCAGAATCAGGGAAGGAGATGAATGGAAGACTTTCCAAACACGCTTTGGCCATTTCGAATACTTGGTCATGCCATTTGGGCTCTGCAATGCCCCAGCCACATTCCAGCACCTAGTAAATGATGTTTCAGGAATTTCTTGACTTGTTTGTAATTGTTTATTTGGATGATATTCTTATATTCTCCGAATCTGTTGAATCACATCAAATTCATGTAAAGAAGGTACTGGGCCGGCTCCGGGAACACCGTCTTTATGCAAAAGCTGAAAAGTGTGACTTTGAAAAACAAACCATACATTTTCTGGGACTTGTTATCTCAGCTAATGGTATCTCCATGGACCCACAGAAAGTCTCGTCCATTCTGGAATGGCCTGCCCCTACAGACAGAAAAGCTGTTCAGAGGTTTGTGGGGTTTTCTAATTTTTATAGGAAATTTATCAAGAACTTTTCTGGTATTATCACTCCTATCACACAATTAACCAAGCAGCACATTCCCTTCCGCTGGACACCAGAAGCCCAAGAAGCCTTTGAACAATTAAAAGATTTATTTACCTTAGCCCCCATCTTAAAGCATCCTGATCCATGCTTGGCCTATGTATTGAAGGTAGATGCTTCTGAAAATGCAGTCGGGGCTATATTGTCCCAACGTCAGGGTCCTAAATCTTTACTCCATCCTGTAGCCTTCTTTTCCAAGAAGTTGAATCCTTCCGAGAGGAGTTATGATGTGGGAGACCGAGAGTTGCTGGCTATCAAAGCTGCTCTTGAAGAGTGGCGTTACCTCTTGGAGGGAGCTTCTCACCCGATCCTCATCTTCATGGATCACAAAAACTTAGAGTACTTGAGGACGGCCAGATGATTAAGGCCTTGACAAGCAAGGTGGGCACTGTTCTTTTCTCATTTTATGTTCTACATCACTTATCATCCCGGCTCAAAGAATGGCAAGCCGAATGCCTTGTCCCGCATGTTTAATGACCCTGTGAAATCCTTGGAACCTGATACCATCCTCTCGGACAAGAATTTTTTACTCCTTCAAGCAGACCTGGTGTCACAAATAAGAGCAGATGTGGCAAACTTTCCTAGGACTTGGCTCTTCAATTAAGGAATGGTCCTTACTTTCATGAAGAGCAGATCTTTGTCCCTGAACAATTCAGAGTTGCCATTCTGAGACTCTGCTATGATCATCCCCTAACAGGGCATTTTGGAATCTACAAGACTGCCAATTTGATCTCCCGTACCTTTTGGTGGCCAGATTTAATGCAGGACTGCAAGAAATTTGTTAAATCTTGTATCACATGCCTTCAAAATAAAACAGACAGAACCAGAACTTGGGGACACTTGGAGCCTCTCCCTGTACCCAAGAAACCATGGAGCATCATCTCCATGGATTTCATCGTAGAGCTCCCCCCATCTGAGGACTTCACTACCATTTTTGTTGTGGTAGATCGTCTTACCAAGATGGCTCATTTTGTACCCTTACAAGGATATCCTTCTGCTACGGAGACTGCCTCAGCCTTCATCAAGGAAATTGTTAAGTTACATGGTATTCCTGATAGCATTATCTCCAATCAAGGGGTACAATTCACATCTAGATTTTGAAGGGCCTTATGTGAAGCACTAATGAATGAACTCCGCCTCTCCTCAGCATACCACCCACAAACAAATGGACAGACTGAAAGAACCAACCAAACTCTCGAACAGTACTTACGGTGTTTTTCCTTCTTTGCTCAGGACTAGGGATGAGCTTCGAGTTCGACTCGAACATCGGCTGTTTGCCAGTTTGCCGAACAGCGAACAATTTGGGGTGTTCGTGGCAAATTCGAATGCCGCGGAACACCCTTTAAAAGTCTATGGGAGAAATCAAAAGTGCTAATTTTAAAGGCTTATATGCATGGTATTGTCAGAAAAAGTGTTTGGGGACCTGGGTCCTGCCCCAGGGGACATGGATCAATGCAAAAAAAAGTTTTAAAAACGGCCGTTTTTTCGGGAGCAGTGATTTTAATAATGCTTAAAGAGAAACAATAAAAGTGTAATATCCCTTTAAATTTCGTACCTGGGGAGTGTCTATAGTATGCCTGTAAAGGGGCGCATGTTTCCCGTGTTTAGAACAGTCTGACAGCAAAATGACATTTCAAAGGAAAAAAAGTCATTTAAAACTACTCGCAGCTATTAATGAATTGCCGGTCCGACAATACACATAGAAGTTCATTGATAAAAACAGCATGGGAATTCCCCACAGGGGAACCCTGAACCAAAATTTTAAAAAAAATGACGTGGGGGGTCCCCCTAAATTCCATACCAGGCCCTTCAGGTCTGGTATGGATATTAAGGGGAACCCCGGCCAAATTTTTTTTAAAAAATGGCGTCGGGTCCCCCTCAAAATCTATACCAGACCCTTATCCGAGCACGCAACCTGGCAGGCCACAGGAAAAGAGGGGGGACGAGAGAGCGCCCCCCTCCTGAACCGTACCAGGCCACATGCCCTCAACATTGGAAAGGTGCTTTGGGGTAGCCCTCCAAAACACCTTGTCCCCATGTTGATGAGGACAAGGGCCTCATCCCCACAACCCTGGCTGGTGGTTGTTGGGGGGTCTGCGGGTGGGGGGCTTATCGGAATCTGGAAGCCCCCTTTAACAAGGGGACCCCCAGATCCCGGCCCTCCCCCCTGTGTGAAATGGTAAGGGGGTACAAAAGTACCTCTACCATTTCACTAAAAAACTGCCAAAAATGTTAAAAATGACAAGAGACAGTTTTTGACAATTCCTTTATTTAAATGCTTCTTCTTTCTTCTATCTTCTTTCTTCTATCTTCTATCTTCCTTCGGTTTCTTCCTCCATCTTCTTCTTCTTCTGGTTCTTCTGGTTCTTCCTCCGATGTTCTCGTCCGGCATCTTCCTCCGCGGTGTTGGCGTCTTCTTCCCTTCTTCTCCTCAGGGCCGCTCCGCATCCATGATGGCATGGAGGAAGGTTCCCGCTCTTCTCTTCATCTTCTTCTCTTCACCTTCTTCTCTTCATCTTCTTGTATTCATCTTCTTGTCTTCTTCTTTTCGGGCCGCTCTGCATCCATAATGGCATGGAGGGAGGCTCCTGCTGTGTGACCCTTCTCCTCTTCTGACGGTTCTTAAATAACAGAATTGGATAAGCATTTTTAATCGTGAAACGATTAAGACCCCTATAATCAATACAAGGCCTCAGTTCACCACTCTTCTTCTTCACAAAGAAGAAACCAGCACCAGCAGGAGATGAGGATTTGCAAATGAATCCTTGAGAAAGTGAGTCTGCAACATACTCCTCCATGGCCTTGTCCCTTGAGACTGACAAAAGGTAAACCTGGCCACGAGAGGGTATGGCACCAGGTTGAAGGTCAATTGTGCAATCATACGACCGGTGTGGAGGCAAACTACCAGCTTGACCTTTGTCAAAGACATCGCTAAACTCACGGTACTCCTCCGGCAGGGAGGAAAGTTAAGAGGTGCACAGGACCTTAGCCATATTCTGCAAACATTTCTTGCAGCATTGTGGTGACCAGGAAAGAACCTCAGCACGAAGCCATTCAAAAGAGGGGTTGTGCCTCTGTAACCAAGGATATCCAATAACCACCAGAAACTTAGGTGAGGAAATGGCTTGGAATGGGATTATCTCATGGTGAAGAGCCCCTACGACCATGGACATGGACAATGGAGCAGTCTCATGAGTCACATGGGCAGGCTGTGGAGGTCTCCCATCAAGAGCCTCAATGGCAAGTGGAGTAGCACAAAGCTGCAGCAGAATCGAGTGCTTAAATACAAAGGCAGCATCAATGAACAGGCCTGCAGCCCCAGAGTCGTTAAGAGCCTGTATCTCGACCAAGAAAGAATAACTGGAACTAGGTACCAGAACCAGCTTATCCTTCTGGATATCTGGGGACAAAACGACGCCACCTAAGGTCTGTCTCCTACAGGACCCCAAGGTTCGGGCGTTCCCTGAACGGGTAGGACAAGACTTCAGTTGCAGTTGCAGTCGTAGTTTTCTCAGGTCAGATCAGAACCAGCAAAGGCCTATAGAACAAAGAGAGGAGTCAGGGTGAGGCGGAGATCAAAAGCCCAAAAGGAAAAGAGAATAAGTGGTCAGGGTATTTATAATTTGAGTAAGATCACCCTTTCCCCGCTGCTGAAACCTCCCTTTTGGATAAAGGATTGAAATTCGCACCTCCCCAAAAGTTAAACAAATTTCAGACGTATATGGACATACATAAGTACATGAGAAAACTGAGTGTTAAGAGATATATCATGTCCAATCCTCTTAAAACAAATAGGATTGGCCTCTCGGTTGTTCAACACTCAAATTTAGCTAATGCTTCCCTTTTTAATCTCCCTGGAGGCCTGACCCCATCAGTCAGGGTATTCAGGGATGTCCTCTTGAGAGATCTCGAGAAGATAAAGGTAAAGAAAGTTCAAATGGCCAAGTCTTTACACTTTGGTTTAGATCAACTTTGTCAACAGAAAGAAATCATTATCTGTCCTGTGGATAAAGAGGGGCTATTGTAATTTTAGATAAGTGTGACTACCTTTAAAGAGTTGGATAGTATAGTGGGAGATAGAGAAACCTATGTCCCCCTTCCAGCCGATCCACGCCCCTCATACAGAAAACAACTGGAGGGTATTGTAGATCAGGGCTATGCCTGCGGTATACTCAATAAAAAAGAGAAAGCATTCTTAGTTCTGACTTCTTCACATATCCCTATTATATACTATTTACCCAAAATACATAAAAACCCAGTTCATCCCCTGGGTCTACCCATTATTAGTGGGATATACTCTATCACCTCACGTGCAGGAAAATATATTGATGGTTTTCTCCAACCCTTGCTTAAAGAGGAGGGCCAGTCAAAAAAAAATAAAAATAAAAGTCAGCAGCTACAAATACTGCAGCAGCTGGCTTTTAATTGGACACTTACCTGTCCCAGGGTCCAGCGATGCGGGGATCGAAGCCCCGCTCGTCTCCCCCTCCGTTCAGCGGTGCCGGCATTGCAACGTTGGGCGCCGGGCTGTGGCTTCACAGCCTGGCACCCACTGCGCATGTGCGAGCAGCGCCACGCGCCGTGATTGGCCTCTCAGTCACCTGGGACCTGTAATGGGTCCCAGATGATTGACAGGAGGGAGGGAGCAGAGCTGAGCCCTTCCTGTGCTGAGACGGAAGTGATGTCACCAGCCCAGGCACTGTAAGAGGCAGACTACGAGGGACCCCCTAGCAACAGGCATTTAGAGGTGAGTAAAAAAAAAAAAATATCCAAATTTTTTTTGTATTTTTTTTTAGGATTTTTCATGTAGTTTTTTTTTTTTTGGGGCGGAACCCCACTTTAAGTCTTTACCAGCATATATTAAAGACAGTAAACATACTATCAATTTATTAAATGATTGTTCATATAGAGAGGGCTATTGGTTAGTTACTGCAGACTTTTCGTCTTTATGTACAGTAATCCCTCACCATTGGGGAATTTCATCAGTGAAATATTTCCTCGATAAGGACTCAGGTTTACCTGCTAAACAGAGGAAGTTCATCATGGAGCTTCTAATGTTTTCAACTATGCACAACTTTTTCTGATCTAACAACAAATTCTACCTACAAAACAGAGGCGTGGCTATGGGGGCAAAATTTTCCCCCAGCCCAGCTAACCTGTTTATGGGGAAATGGGAGGAGGATGTCGTCTTTGCCAACTGCAGACCAGAATTGGTCTTATGGGCTAGGTATATCAATGATGTCCTCATCCTATGGAACAGTTCAAGGGAGTCTTTACATATTTTTATGGAGTTTTTTAATAATAATGATGGGGTATAGAATTCAAGTATGAGGCAGATCAATATACCATTAACTTTTTGGATTTACAAATACGATTGGAAGGGGGTCAGTTCCTTACTCCCATCTATTTTAAACCTACTGATAGGAACGCCTTCATCCCCCGTGATAGCTGTCACCATCACTCATGGCTGGATTCTGTTCCAAAAAGCCAATACATGCGGTGGCGGCGCAATTGCACTAAGACAGAGGGCTTTAGGAGGCAAGCTAATGTTTTAACCAATAGGTTTCTGGAGAAGGGTTATTCAGCCCAAGTTATTGAGCAGAGTTGTTGAGGTTGAACAACTGGACGGAAGTCAGCTTCTGGTTGAGAAGCCCGTGAGGAATGGTGAACAGAGTAACTTTGCTTGGCCTTTTGTCACGGGTTATTCACATCAGCACTTTCTGATCAAGAAATTAGTAGGCAAGCATTGGCATATATTGAAAAATGACCTAATATTGGTCCCTATCTTTCCTGTTCAACCACAGGGAGTTTTTAAAGGAATTCCCTCCTTGAAAGACTCACTGGCCCCTGGTGCTTGTGATCCTCCATCTACTAAATTGAGGTTCTTTCAAAATTTGGTAGGATACTATAAATGTAAAAGATGTGCTGTATGTAGTATCAATAACATTCGGTATAGGAAAACCACTAAATTTGTCTCCAACAGTACCTCCCAGGAATTTCAAATAAAGTCCTTTATCACATGTTCTACCACCCATGTTGTTTACCTCTTAACTTGTCCCTGTGGATTACAGTATATAGGGCGTACAGTGAGACCACTCCAAGTAGGATTAAACGAGCATATTGGGAACATCAGGAGAGGCTTTTTACGTCATCCAGATTCTAGGCATTACTTGAAGGTACATAACAAAAATCCAAGGGGCACATCATTTATAGCAATTGATAAACTTAGAACGCAATGGAGAGGGGGACCTAAGAGATGTGCTAACTCCAAACTGGAATATTGGATTGGATATACTGTGTCAAATGTTTGAGACATTTTTTTATTTTTTTTTAAGCCCAGCTTTAGCTAGGCATCAAAAAATTCTCTGAAACTCATGGTTGTTCCCCTCCACGGAAATCTTTAGTAAAAGGCGAAAGATTTATTCGATCTGAAGAGAAACCAGAGTATGTTTGAGACATTTGGGCCTGAATGCTGACGTTGAAATTAATGCTTTTATTGACAAGTCATGATATACATATTTACCTATACATAAGAATTTTTTATTTAATCTAAAAAAAGAAAAAAAATTAGTTTTTAACTGTTTTTCGAGTAATGTACTGTATGTCCACTAGAGGACGACATTTCAAAGTGACGATCAGTTAAGATTGCATGATCCAAATGGAAATAGGCGACTGGTGATCGTCACCTTTTTGGATATGTTTTATTTAATTTAGTGTTTTAATTTGTATTAAAACTCTTAATCCCCTTGATGAATTAATGGGGTAAACAATTCTGGAAGTCACATTGAGATACAGCTTCTTGTGTATAGAAAATTATTTACACATATAACTTGGAAGTTGGTTATTAAGTGTAAGTGGGGCTTAAATGTCCCTTTTAACTTTTGATATGGCTGCCATGGGCGAATGGGGCTTTGTGATCATTCTCTGTTTACCTGAGAGATGGCTATTAATTAATTAATTGGATCCATCTCAGACCCTGCAGAGGGCTATATCTGCTGGCGTATGTGACCTCAATACGATAGGAGGTCCACACCTTCCGGTAAGAGTTTTTATTTCTTCCAGTGCTTGCTTCATGGAGGGACTCATCACTTTCCTTTAGTGTGGTTGAAATTCCGAAAATTCTTCCCCTTTCCAGATCCGTATCACTGCAGAATCTGACTTTTTTCAGAGACAGTGTTTCATGAGTTACTTTTTCACTTTTTCAGCTTACAGAGACATTGCTTTATGAGTCACCTTTTATTATTATTATGTATACACTATATTTCTTCAATTAATTATAATGTGTTTGTTTCTTTAAATTTAGAGTTTGTGCACCTTTACTAGCGTGACTATTTTCATTTACTTGAGTTGGTGAAGCTTTTGTACCCCAGGGCAGACATCAGCTATGTCAAGAACAAAATATCAAACCTGAGGAGTACTTTTAAAAGGGAGCTCAACAAGGTCATGGACTCACAGAGATCTGGAGCATCAGCAGATGACATATATGTCCCCAGGCTGTGGTATTACCACAGCCCGCGTTTTTTGACTGACCAGACAGAACCCAGGCTATCTCTGTCTATGCTCCCTTCGATATCTGCTGAAGCCACACGGGTCCTGCTGCACAGGATGAAGATGTGGAGGAGCCCAGCTTGACCCAGGTATAGCATTATTGAACATATTTGTATCCAAAAATACAATGATGATAACTAGACGTTATTATTAAAATATTTCTGCCTTTACAAAGTGGTTTCTATATCAACAGACAGTAGTGACCAAAAATGATTTGAACAAGAATAAAAAATGCTGGGGTCAGAATGATAGTCTTTTCTATTTGTCCACATGCAATTTGCAACAGTGAGGAGGTCAAAATTGTGTGTGATTGATGACCAAACGCTAACCAAAAATTAAAATTATGTCCCATTTTCCAAAACAAGAAAGTGTCAGTCAGGAGGAGCCTGTGGCCAGCAGCCAGACGGAGTCCCAGATCCCTCCCCTACGCCCTCCTGCTAAAAAGGGCCAGGAAGAGCAGGAATTTGGACGAGGCCACAGCTGTCTTCCTTAGCCACGCTACTGCCATCCGGACAGACCCAGATTTAAAGCATTTGGGTGTCTGATGGCAAACAAATTAAGGGAGATGGATGTTGAGCAAAGGAGAAGGTGTGAGTAACTCAACCTGCAGCGCCTCAACAAGGGATGGAGGGGCCAAATTTCAGAAAAAAACAAATTTTGGATTTTGAGGCCCCACCTCCACCACCTTCACAGCCACTCCACCCAACACAGCAGCATGGCAGACAGTGGCAATACCAGCCACAAGACCCTCAACAAGGCCATTGGACTGGGGATTTTCAGCCCTTCACCAATTACTAATTTCCTTTTTTTTTTGTTTTGAAATAATGATTTTATTTGTTATATTTTTATATGCATAGAATGCACTTTTTGGTTAAGTTCTTTATATTTGGATGGCAGATAGCATCTCTAATTACATGTTTTTGCTTTTTTTAATGCCCAATAAAAAAAAACAGTGTAGAATAATACTTGGCTATGTATTTTACTTCAAATGACAGTTTGGGAGTAGGCAGTTAAAAAAATACAAGGTAAAATTAACAAGGGACACCAACATAGTTATATCTTTGATCTTAAAAACTATGGGATAATGGTGTTGTGGTAATCTGCCCTAAAAAAAACAAAAAAAAAAAAAACAAGCATAATAATATTATTCTTCATATCACTAGAAAAAAAAAATACGCTTGGCAGAACTCCATCAGTATCACCAGCAAAGCAGCTTCATTTTTAACCCTTTTTAAAGAAAAAGAGAATGTGCGCTGCATTTCGACATTTCATAATTTGCTGCGTCACAAATGTTAATTCTCCATCACAACGCTAGTTTACAAGACCGACCGCTTCCGGCTTGTCCTTGCTTCTGAGCATGCGTGTTTGTACTTTGGACTTTTTTGTGATGGACAAAAATCTGACAACAGACCATTGTCCACCGAAAATTTACTAGCCTGCCATCCAACATTTGTTGGCCGAAAGTTGAAAAACAATTGTCTGATGGAGCTTACTAATGGTAGGCAAACAGTCTGTCATCACACAATTCCCTGCTGAAAATCCGATCATGTGTACGAGGCTTAAGTCTGGTATTTTTCAATTTTCTTTAACAGACAGTTGTCTGTACAGTAAAAGTGACAGTTAAAGGGTTGGGACAAGTTATTTACCACTGACATGGGTGCTTATAATGGTCAGCTCTTATTCATTTATGTAAAACCTTTATCCTTTATCCCAGAAGGAAAAAAAATGGTTGCTGTAAATGTCCAAAAAGTGCTAGCTTGAGTTCTGCTTTAATTTGTTGGTCAAGTCTATCTAAATCTGCTAGTGAATCTAACATTACCCTCTCCCTGGATTGACAATGTTACTGTCCAAAGGTGTCTCATTGGTCCTGCAGAGTGGAGAGACCTTAATACAGAAAGTGTGCTATTAGCAGTTTCACCAGGTGAAAATAAAATTAAAAATAAGTCGGAAAAAAAAATACAAATTCACAATACCACATTGGCAATAAGCTGTTTTACAGTAAATGTTTGGTTTTGAGTTTAATACTGCTGGGATATACCCATACAATGTATAGGTACAATGTACTACAACAAAAGTGACATTCACAAAGAAAATAATGCCACTTAAATTGCAAGTAATTCCCCGTACACACGATCAGAATTTCAGACGGAAAAACCTTGGATGGTTTTTCTGACGGAATTCCGCTCAATTTCCGGTCGAAAGTTCAGAGAACTTTGTGTGACCGTGTGTATGCAAGGCAATTTCATACACACGGTCACACAAAAATTCTCTGAACTTTCAACCATCAAGAGCACGGTGATGTACAACACTACGACGAGCCGAGAAAATGAAGTTCAATGCTTCCGAACATGTGTCGAATTGTTACAGAGCATGCGTAGGAATTTTGCGTGTCGGAATTGCTACAGACTTTTTTCCGATAGGAACTTTTCCGTCGGAAAAATAGAGAACCTGCTCTCAATCTTTTGCTGGCAGAAATTCGGCCAGCAAAAGTCCGATGGAGCTTACACACGGTCGGAATTTCCAACTAAAATCTCACATCAGACTTTTGCTGGTGGAATTTCCGATCGTGTGTACGTGGCATAAGTGACATTTTCCTGCCAGATTGGTTTTCTTTGTAAAACGGGGCTCCCCTAAAATACATACCAGACCAACCAAAATATATATTAATGTTCATTACTGACATTTTTCCCCTAAAATCGACAAAATTAATCACAAAAAAATGTGGGGTCTCCTCCAAAAATTATGACAGAACCCTTATCCTTGATGGGAGTCTGTTATGGTTTTTAAGAGCGAAACCAATGCATAAAAAAATTAAACAAACAAAAAAAATAGGATGGGGTGCCCACAAAATCCAGACCTTCATCCAAGCACGCAGCCTGGCTGGCCAGAAAATGGGAGGCAAGTCTCCCTTAACCACTTCAATACCAGGCACTTAGACACCTTCCCGCCCAGAGCAATTTTCAGCTTTCAGCGCTGTCGCATTTTGAATGACAATTGCGCGGTCATGCTACACTGTACTCAAACAATTTTTTTATCATTTTGTTCCTATAAATAGAGCTTTCTTTTGGTGGTATTTGATCACCTCTGCGTTTTTTATTTTTTGCGCAACAAATAAAAAAAGACTGAAAATTTTGAAAAAAAACAAGTTTTTCTTTGTTTCTGTTAAAAATTTTTGTAAATAAGTATGTTTTCTTCTTCAACGACGGGCACTGATATGGCTGCACTGACGGGCACTGATACGGTGGCACTGATGGGCACCGATGAGGTGGCACCAATGAGGTGGCACTGATGAGGTGGCACTGATGGGCACTGATGATGAGCACTGATAGGCGGCACTGATAGGTGGCACTGATGGGCATTGATAGGTGGTGGTGGTATGCAGCACTGATGGGCACTCATAGGTTGCACCGATGGGCACTCCTAGGCGGCACTGATGAGCACTCGTAGGTGGCATTGATGGGTACTTATGGGGGGCACTGATGGGTACTTATGGGTGGAACTGATAGGTGGCATGGATGGGCACTAATGGGCACTGATAGGTGGGCACTGATGGGCACTCACAGGTGGCACCGATGGACACTGATTGGTGGCACTGATGCCCCTAAGGGTGGCATTGCTGGGCATCACTGCAATATACTGGTGCCAATCAACGCCCATTTGTGGGCACTGATTGTCACAGATTGGGCACTGACTGGGCACATTGGGCACATGTGGATGGCCATGGGGTACATATCTGGCCATCCACATGTTGCCCGCTTCCCTGGTGGTCCTAGTGGCAATCCCTGGTGGTCCAGTGTGGTCATCTGAGGGGGGCTGCGCTGATAAACAATCAGCGCAGACCCCCCTGTCAGGAGACCTGCCGATCGGCTCTCCTCTACTCGCGTCTGTCAGACGCGAGTGAGGAAAAGCCGATCAACGGCTCTTCCTATTGACATCGTGATCAGCCATGATTGGACACGGCTGATCACGTGGTAAAGAGCCTCCGCCAGAGGCTCTTTACTAAGATTGGTGGAGCGGTGTGTGAGACTGACACACCGCTCCACTGATCGCCGCGATGCATGCCCCTGTGGGCACGTGGCGGCATGTTATCCTGCAGGAAGTCATATGACGCCCAGTCAGGATAACTGAACCACCGCCCGGTCGTCATCTGCTATGGGCTGGGCGGGAAGTGGTTAACCATACTAGGCCACATGCCCTCAACATGGGGAGGATGTTAAAACTCTCTTTTAGTGTAATGGAATTCGATGTTAGCTCCCACCTCCCACTTTGTTTTATATTAACAAAGCAGGAGCAGTGAAAATGCTATTTCACCCTGCAGAGAGGAAGTTTATGAAAGAGACAATCATTTGGATGTCTCATTGATTAGCACGTTTTCAGGGTGGGGAGGGACATACTCTGGCTTCTGCAACATGGATTCACACTACTGACATTGAATGGAATATGTCCCATTAATGGCTTTGCATATTTACGAATATGGGCTTTGTACTGGGGTGGATTTACTAAAGGCAAATAATCTGTGCACTTTGCAAGCACAGTTGTACTCATTTTCATTAGTAAATGTAAATATGTTAAAGCTTCACTTTGTAAAGAATACCCAATCAGGAGCAAAAAAAAAAAAAAATGGTTGCACGTGATTAGATGATAGAACTCATCAGAGCTTTACCACATTTACTGAGCTCTGGGGAAAATAAGTGCAACTGCACTTGCAAAGTACACAGTCTACTTGCCTTTATTAAATTGTATTATATTGGGTATATTGGAATACTATATGTGGATTATTTAGGCAAATACTGACAGTAATGCCGCGTACACATGATTGGATTTTCCGACGGGAAATGTTGGATGTGAGCTTTTTGGTAGTAAGTCTGACCGTGTATATGCTCTATCGCACATTTGTTGTCGGACTTTCCGCCAACAAATTGGCTAACATGCTCTCAAATTTTCCACCAACAAATGTGTGTTGTCGGACTTTCTGATCGTGTGTACACAAGTCCGTTGGACAAAAGTACAAACACACATGCTTGTAATCGAGTAGGAGCAGGAAGCGCTCGGTCTTGTAAAACTAGCGTTCGTAATGGAAATATCACATACGTCTTGTAAGTCACTGTTCGTAATTGTTGGCCAACATTTGTGTGACCGTGTATATGCAAGACAAGTTGGAGCCAACACCCTTCGAACAAAAATCCATGGTTTTGTTGTCGGAAAGGCCGATCGTGTGTATGGGGCATACGGCCTCATGTACACTGCTGCTGCTAAACGGACGTTTAGGAGCAGTTGGGCATTTTTTTCAACTTCTCCTGAACTCTCTCCTCTATGTTATCTTATATTATCTTATCTTATCTTAGTACATGCACACAGGTTCCCTTACAGTTGTTTCTAGGCAGTTGAGTTTAGAGGCTTTTTTTGGAACGCAAAAAAATGGGTTCAGAAGCTGAGTTTAGAGGCATTTCAAGAGCCAAACACTTCTAAACGTGGCTAAATGCAGTAACTCGCGTTTAGCCGCATTTCATTTACAGGGGTTTTTCATATTTGGCTATTTTTAAAAAAAAAATTAATAATAATTTTTTTTTTAAAAACAGCTTCTAAATGCAAGCGCAGCAAAGCGCAGCTAAACGCAGTATGTAAACGAGGCAAAACAGACGTTTTAAACGTGGGTTACTATCTGTCAAGTTAAATCGTTCAGGAGAGGTTGTAAAAACTTCCCGTGTACATGAAGCCCTAATGTAAAAATATAATAAGGTGGGGTTTAGTGAGATGAGTGCATACAATTTTGTGCTAAATACCATCTAATCAATCTGTTTATGACCTTCTACCCTGCTTCACCAATCATCCTGCCCAACCTTGGTATATTTATAATGTCAAACTGTTATCAACACATCCTTAGCAGAGAAACGCAATGAATGAGATCTGAATAAAGATCCAAACAGCTTCTTTCTATTTCTGAGTGAAAGTATCAAATACTGTAAATAAATATTCAGATGTTATATCCAGCCTGACTTTTATGCCGCGTACACACGATCAGAAATTCTGTCAGAAAAAACTTGGATGGTTTTTCCGACGGAATTCCGCTCAAGCTTGCCTTGCATACATACGGTCACACAAAAGTTCTCTGAACTTTCCACCATCAAGAACACTGTGACGTACAACACTATGATGAGCCGAGAAAATTAAGTTCAACGCTTCCGAGCATGCGTCGAATTGTTTCCGAGCATGCACGATTTTTTATTCTTCCGAATTGCATACAGAAGAACTCATTTTCAGATAGGAACTTTTTCCGACCGAAAAATAGAGAACCTGATCTCAATCTTTTGCTGGCTGGAATTCTGCCAGCAAAAGTCCGATGGAGCATACACACAGTCAGAATTTCTGACCAAAAGCTCACATCTGACTTTTGCTGGCAGAATTTCTGGTTGTGTGTGAAGCGCTGGTAGATTTGCAATCTACCATATGTTAGGTAAATTTAGTAACTTGTTTGTTAAATAGGTTAAGTTTACCTCTGTTCCAGCTTGGCTGATGTTGTGTGTGTTTCCAGACTGACCGGTGGGTGTCGCTGTTATCACTGGCCAGTGTTGGAAAGGCAACGTGTCGAAGCGTATGGATGCTCTTCTGTCCCAGGGACAACTCGTGGAGGTAGTCCTCCGAGTTGCATTCTGGGCAAGGGTATTTATGGGACAGATGCCATCTTTAGGGGTTCATTTTACAGCCACCTGCTGGCCCTCCTGGCCGACAGGTATGCGTTAGAGAGCAATCTCGTGGCCCTCCATTCTGAAGGCCCACGCCGCTGCGGCGCAGGGGTGGGCCCAGAAGCAGCAGCCGAGGAATGGTCCTGAGCTGTCTATCCAGAAGGGAAGAAGCTGGACAACCGAGGAGATCCCAGGGGAGGACTCGTCATGGATCACGCAGCGTGCTGGTCTGAAGAGGGGCCTGGTGACTCGGTTGGAGAACATATCTTAAAAGTAACTATACAGCATAGTGTTGCCGGGTTGGCTTAAAGGTTCAAGCACTGTGACTGACATTTACCACAAGAAAAACCGGTACATCCTGTGGCAGAGGACCATACAGGTTTATCCCAAACAAGTCTGTGGCAGAGACTTTTGTTCGTGCTACGTACTGGCTGCTAGGCAAGTGAGAGAGGCCTATCCAGGCGAGCAAAGAGTGTGTCCCACGAGGGGAGCACATTCTATTATATTATCTGAATTGTACCAGGACATTTGTCAAGAACCTTATAAGAAGATGTTGAAGTTTCTTCTGCAGTTTCCCTTCTGCCTCTTTCCTGCTACTTCCTTAGTAAATCGTTTAATAAAGCATTGAAAATGTATTCAAGTGTTGGTGCGTGTATTGTCCAGAGGTGAACTCAACGGAACCCTAGACCCGGTGCTGGTAAAACAGAGGGAAGGAGAGTGAAGGTAACAAGCCCGCTTAAACCAGCAGCTCCACAGAGAGTTAGTGCTACATGTGGGGGGCGTCGTCCGGGATTTGTTGACCGTCAATTCTTGCAACCCAGAGAGGTGTTTTACTGGGAGTTTACGGAGAGAGCTGGACTTTGAAAAAATCCTTCAGGAAGAGAAAAGGTTAAACTGTAGGACTTTGTTTCTAAATGTGTAGACGGCGGGCGCCAGTGAAGGCCCGGGAGCTACGTGACTAGAAAAACAAGTGGGAGGAGCCTACCCTACTTGCTACCGCGTGGGACGCATGTGTGTGTTTAGCGCCAGAGGAGAGGAGAGGCCTCGTGATCGTGCTATCTGGAACTCTGCTCACAGATACTGGAGTTCGTTTGAAGGCGCAGGGGAGGTTTGTCCTGTACACCTCAGGAGATATTGAGGGACTGGGTGTGATCTGCCACCGATGTGAAGGATTGGCCGTACATCTCCGTCCGTTTGGCCGATGTCCGCAATGTGGAGAGTACTTGTTTGTGGTGGAGCAACCTACCACATCGCCCCGTGCTTATCGGATAGATTGGGCAACAGGTATCGCCACAGTAGAAGCTGCTACCACTACAGAGAGAGAACGACAGGCCACCACTTCGCCTGTTGTTGCTGACAATGTTCCGGAGAGAGACACTGCTGCTGTCGTATCGTCAGGGGACATTGCTTTGATTTCTGCGTCCACTACACCTACTCCTGTTGTGCCTACTCAGAGGAAGGTGGGATATGTGAAGGCTTCCCGCGGCCGTGGTCGAGGCCTACCCCAGAGGTTACCTGAACCGGAGCTACCAGAGTCCACGTCAGGAACGGGTAAGCCACTGATGGGGACTGTATCTGGGACTGTGAGTAAATATCTACCAGCAGAACAGTTGAGAGACTCGGAATTAGAATCCATGTCGGATCTTTCCGGGGATGATGACCTATTTGAGACTATGTCACAAGAGCTGTTATGGTCAAAAGGTAAAGATGTTGCCTCTGCTATGACTTTCCCTGAATGGACAGCACTGAGTTCTGGGAAGACGTCACCCTGTGTGGAGCCACACAGTACTGTTACCGGGACATTGCCAAAAGTTGCTAGTTCACTACAGACACCGGCTGGGTCTATGGTGAGCAAATCATTGGATTCTTGTGTACCACCTGGTATGGGGAGAGACAGATCTTTGCCCAAACTTGCACGTTTGCAGAGGATGTTAAACAAGCGTGTCGCTGCCGAGTATGGTTTGGAGTTCCCCTATGTGCCCCAGGATATAATGCAGGTGATTGAAACTATTCGGGAACTTTGGTACAGTGAAGCTGTTTGGGACTATTTTCTGTGCCTAAGCCTTTCCGAAAGACTGGATGTCCTGCTAAGATGGATGAACGTTTTAGTGGATGTTTCATGCACTGGAACTTCGGTCGGCACATCTATGCTGACAAAGTGGTTATCTGCAGGCCTGGAAAAGATGACGTTGTTTATTTCATTACCACTGTGGATAAAACGGGAAAACCACTGACATTGCCAGATACCCGGTTTTATTGGTAATTTTGGACAAAAGAACTTTGCAAGTAGTTAGCTAGTTAGTGTCAGTGTAAAGAAATCTGCGCGGTCAAGATTTACATATGCTGCTCAGTGTTTTAAATCCAAGGACTTCTTTTTGCTAGCCGGATTTATTTTTTCTTTATTTGAAGAAATCATAGTACAGGGATGGACTCCTTAAGTTTATTTCGGTATGGATAAAAGGAAGAGAGGCTCATTTTCTCTAAAAATTAGGCTTTGCTGCTAATATTGTACAGTGTATACATATATGTGTGTGTTTAATAAGTTTTCCTTTTCAGGAATTATAGGATCTCCTATCAAGCTGGGAGGCTTTTCAGCGAAGATAGATAGTGAGGTTATGCACAATCGTAGGATGGTTTTGTTTACGGATGTGAACATAATGTTTTATAGATGTAAGTCTTATAGTGTCTTTCTACTGTCTTTTCCTCTCTCTGTGTCTATCCAAGTTATAAGAAACTCAAATACTTACTCCCAGGCTTGGGAGTTACTGTTACTGTTTTTGGACAGACGTTGGGGACCTTGTCTACTGTAGTGGGGGGAGTATGTAGCGCTGGTAGATTTGCAATCTACCATATGTTAGGTAAATTTAGTAACTTGTTCGTTAAATAGGTTAAAGTTGCCTCTGTTCCAGCTTGGCTGACGTTGTGTGTGTTTCCAGACTGACCGGTGGGTGTCGCTGTTATCACTGGCCAGTGTTGGAAAGGCAACGTGTGGAAGCGTATGGATGCTCTTCTGTCCCGGAGACAACTCAGTGGAGGTGGTCCTCCGAGTTGCATTCTGGGCGAGGGTATTTATGGGACAGACGCCATCTTTAGGGGTTCATTTTACAGCCACCTGCTGGCCCTCCTGGCCGACAGGTATGCGTTAGAGAGCAATCTCGTGGTCCTCCGTTCTGGAGGCCCACGCCGTTGCGGCACAGGCTTGGGCCCAGAAGCTTGTCTGGGGCCTACCACAGCAGCCGAGGAATGGTCCTGAGCTGTCTATCCAGAAGGGAAGAAGCTGGACAACCGAGGAGATCCCAGGGGAGGACCCATCATGGAAGGATCACGCAGCGTGCTGGTCTGGAGAGGAGCCTGGTGACTCGGTTGAGGATGTATCCTGAAAGTAACTATACAGCATAGTGTTGCCGGGTTGGCTTAAAGGTTCAAGCACTGTGACTGACATTCACCACAAGAAAAAATGGTACATCCTGTGGCAGAGGACCGTACAGGTTTATCCCAAACAAGTCTGTGGCAGAGACTTTTGTTTGTGCTACGTACTGGCTGCTAAGCAGTTGAGAGAGGCCTATCCAGGCGAGCAAAGAGTGTGTCCCGCGAGGGGAGCGCATTCTATTATATTATCCGAATTCCACCAGGACATTTGTCAAGAACCTTATAAGAAGATGTTTCTTCCCTTCTGCCTCTTTCCTGCTACTTCCTTAGTAAATCGTTTAATAAAGCATTGAAAACGTATTCAAGTGTTGGTGTGTGTATCGTCCAGAGGTGAACTCAATGGAACCCTAGACCCGGTGCTGGTAAAACAGAGGGAAGGAGAGTGAAGGTAACAAGCCCGCTTAAACCAGCAGCTCCACCGAGAGTTAGTGCTACATGGGTATGGGGCATAAGCAATAAAGCTTAAAGCTTCCTGATCTTTTTGAATAACACACTCAAAGAAAAGGAATACCGACTGGTTCAGTAGGGACAATCAGGTTCCCTCCAGAAAATATAGTATGTTTTTTTTAAGCAAGGCCTGCTTTAATGATATTATAGCCCCTAAATAATAAATTTAAAAAAGGTGCCAAAAAGCAGCTCTTTAAGAAAACCTTAAATCCCTTGAATTCCTTTTCCTAGAGGCGATTGTTATGTAAACGTGTCTCAACGCTGCAAAAAATAGGGGGTTAGTGATTTTTTGCATGTTATATTAGCCACGGATAAACTCTTAGTGATAGCAGCTGTCCTGTTTTCTATCCCTCACACTAATTTAAAATGGTCACTGGTGAGTAATACACTACACAGTGTCTCAACGCTGCCTCCCAGGAAAGTAGGGTGCTCGAGATCCAGCAATATATCAATAATGTATTGAGAGGAAATCAATCTTCCCAACAGAGCAAAGACAGCAAAAAATAAACTGAGAAAGGTTTTAACCTACCCCTATAGTATCCAAAAAATATATAAAAGATTCATCTACACATATACTTTCAAGTAATAATAAACCCTCAGTGTGTTTTATGCTTAACACATTAAACATAATAAAATAAACATTTCCAAGTGAACTATTTGTTAAAATTCTAACCCCAGCACTTGTGGATTACATGTTTGAATCCTGCTCTCTTGGTGCTGCTTTCCTGAACTTCCTGTCTTCACAGGAAGCAGTGGACAGTGCAGTCTCAAGCTGGTTGGTTAGCATGGCGAAGGGAGAGGAGGAGGGAGGAGCAGGGGATGCCTTGCTATTCTAGGCTACAGGGCTGTGTTTTTTGATTGATGCACTCAATGTAGGGAGATATAGCTCCAGTCCATTCAAGCAAGGGTGGCTCCATAGGATTCTGCAAGTAAAAAGAGATTCCCTGAAACAGAACACCTAGGACAGTGATCATAGCACCAGCTTAACCGCTTCCATACGGGGCGAATTCTGGCATTCCTCTCCTACATGTAAAAATCATAATTTTTTTGCTAGAAAATCACTCAGAACCCCCAAACATTATATATATATTTTATTTTTACCAAAGACCCTAGGGACTAAAATGGCGGTCATTGCAATTTTTTATGTCACGCGGTATTTGCGCAGCAATTTTTCAAACGCGATTATTTGGGGGAAAAAAAAACACTTTCATGAATAAAAAATAAATAAAAATAAAAACAGTAAAGTTAGCCCAATTTTTTTTTTTTTTTGTATAATGTGAAAGATGATGTTTCGCCGGCAGAAAAAAATATATATCTGAATGATGCTTGTAGCTGCTCATTCAGATAGCTCCACTGAAAGCCCAGGACGTCATATGCCATTCAGAGGTATGTAACTAGTTCATAGGCAAGGAGTAAAAGATAAAGAAGCTGCATACTTAAAAAAATTGAGAGTTTAATATCACTTCAACTAGTCATATATAAATGAATGAAATTCAACTTGAAAACGGAAAATTGAATACTTACCTTTCCGTAATTTTCCTTTCCTGGTGCCTACCCATGGCAGCATACCAATGGTTGGTTGCTCTACCCACAGGACCACTTGAACTCTATAAATAAAAGAGTTGTTCCTCCCCATTCTTGTAACTAGATCTCAGAATACTAAGGATTATTGAAGGGAGGGTGTATGCTGCCATGGGTAGGCACCAGGAAAGGAAAATTACGGAAAGTAAGTATTCAATTTTCCGTTTTCCTGGTGCCTCCATGGCAGCATACCAATGGTAAATAACTCACTTACAGGGAGGGTACTGCAATAAGAAATTTAATGCAAACTACAGCCTTGATAACTGCAAGGTTCTTTCCCCAAATTCCCGGGAAGTAATAACCGCTAGGTCTACACTATAGTGAGACATGAAAGTGTTGAAGGACGACCAACTAGCTGCTCGGCAAATTGTCTCAGGGGAGACCCGCGCCAATGCTGCCCAAGAGGAGGCCATTCCCCGCGTGGAATGCGCGTTGACCGCATCTGGAACTGTTATGCCGCAGACCCACGAGCGGACTGGATTTCGTCAGACAATTCAATCATGTGTGGGCTCCAGCGGACTTTGTTTTCTCAAAAGTTGGATGGACTTAGATTTGAAACATGTTTTAAATCAATCCGATCAAGAACACCGCTTTCAAGGAAATATCCTCTAAGGTGCAATCTTCTGTGGGAGCAAAGGGAAGATTTGATAGGGCATCAAGCACAATCATCAAGTCCCATTTGGGGCATAATGCTTCCCTGGGAGGTCGCAATCTCAGGACTGCCTTCAAAAAGCGTTCAACCAGAGGGTTCAAAGCCCATCGTGTATCTGTTAGGGCTGAAAGGGCTGAGACCTGGACCTTAAGTGTGTTTAGGCCTAAACCTAAGTCTAAGCCATTCTGTAGGAAGAGAAGTACATTCTGGACCCCAGGATCCAGGGGATGGAAATGGTTAACCTCTGCCAGTTCTGTAAATTTTCTCCATATTCTGTAATAGGTGGAATTAGTGGAAGACTTTCTTGCCTGTAGAAGTGTTTGAATAATGTTGTAGTGTTATGTGAGCATCCTAAATCATCCAACCTTTTCCGCTCAATTTCCAGGCCCTCAAGTCTAGGATTTCCGGATGCAGGTGAGAGATATCGTCTTGAGACAGAAGGTCGTTCAGGTGTGGAAGAGGAAGCGGTTTGCACAGGGCCAACTTGACTAGGAGTGTGAACCACGGTCTTTTGGGCCAATACGGGATTACTGCCAAGATTGTGACTTTCTCTGTTGTCAGGCGCTGGAGAAACCTCAATATCAGAGGAGTTGGAGGAAACGCATATCCTTTCTGAAATTTCCAAGGCTGGACTAGAGCATCCACTCCCGCTGACCTTGGAGACGGGAATCTTGAGAAGAATAGAGGCATCTTCGCATTGAGTGAGGAGGCAAATAGGTCTATTTGGGGGGTGCCCCATTGCTGGCATATCCAACCGAAAACCCTGGGATTCAGGGACCACTTGTTGTTGTTGATGAATGATCTTGACAGATGGTCGGCTAATTGGTTCTCGGGCCCTGGGATATATGAGGCCCGTAGGTTGATTAGGTTCCTCTCGGCCCAGGTCAGAATGGGCATTACTTCACTGAGTAGGGACCTGCTGTGTGTTCCCCCCTGGTTCTAGACATAGGCTACTGCCGCTTTGTTGTTCATCTGTAGAAGTATGGACTTCCCTCTGAGGTAGGTGGCTAAATGTAGGATTGCCATCCATGCTGCTCTTAGTTCCAGTATGTTTGAGACTACCGCCTCCGAATTTAACTGCCATCTTCCTTGAACTAGTTGACCTTGGAAGTGTGCACCCCAGCCCAACTGACTTGTGTCTGACGTAAGAGTGGTCCACGAGATGGGCCCTAGGGAACAGTAAACCTGCAGGTTGGATGGTCTCATCCACCACCAAAGACTAGATTTCATTGTGGATGTGATTAATATCCTCTGATCCAGGTGATTCTTCCTCCACTGTGACAGAAACCCCAGCTGGAATCCCCGTAGATGCCACCTGGCCCACTTCACCATGGGTATACATGAGGAAAGGGACCCCAGGAGACTCAGACAGACTGATGCCGACATGGAATGGCTTGCCAGTACTTTCTTTACTCTCCTTATTAGGGCAGGAATCTTTTCTAAAGGAAGCTCTCTCTGGAGTGTTGAAGAGTGCTCCTAGATATGTCGTCTTCTGTGTAGGTGTGAGCTGACTTTTTGAGTAATTGATTAGCCACCCGAACCTGCTCAGCGTGTCTAGGACCAGTCGCACATGTATTTCTAGGCTCTTTTTGTGCTGGGATAGAATGAGGATGTCCTCTAAGTAGTGTAGCACCCGAATCCCTTTTTCTCGAAGAGGAGCCAGGATTGCCACTAGTACCTTGGTGAAGGTTCTGGGAGCTGTTGAGATCCCGAAGGGAAGGCATTGAAATTGTAGATGTAAGTTGCCTACTTTGAATCGTAGAAAGGGCTGAAACTGCTGCAGGATACGTATATGGAGATATGCATCCTGGAGGTCTATAGAGACCATCCAATCCCCTGGTTGTACTGATAGGATCACTGTATTTAAGGATTCCATTTTCAAATGCTCTATACGGATGTATCTGTTCAACCTCTACAGGTCCAACACGGGCCTCCAGCTGCCCGATTTCTTGGGGACCAAAAAGACTGGGGAATAAAATCCTGAGCGTTTTTCCAAGTCTGGAACCGGAACTACTGCTTGCTGATGAATAATAATTTGCACGTACTGAAGAAGGACCTCCCTCTTCTCTTTGGAGGTTGGGATTTTGGTGGGCTAGAATGAAAAGGGTGGGGGTCGTTTTCTGAATTTCCAGAAATGCCCCTGAATGACAGTGGAGACTGCCCATTGATCTGTACAATTCTCCACCCAAACCTGGGTGAACGCCCTGAGCCGAGCTCCTACTGGAGCGGTTTGGGTGGATAGGGAGTCAAAAAGACTTCTGGCCCTCAACCGTGGATGTTGAGGCTTTAGGTTTCCCTATCTTCAAGAAAGTGGCCTGCGAGCCCTTCCAGCCTCTTCTGTACTCCCTACCTGGGCGGTACGTTCTGGAATCTCTTGCTCTCTGCTGACCAGCTGGACGTGACACAAATCTTTTTCTCCTGCTTCTGTCCTTGGGAATTAGACAGCTTTTCCCCCCTGTGACTCTGGTAATTGCTGCATCCATTTTGTCGCCGAACAGAGCTTTACCATTGTATGGTATGCGATACCATGATTGTTTTGAAGTTGGGTTGGCCAACCATGGCTTTAGCCACAATGGCAGTGATGGAATACAGCATAGCTCTGGAGGAACACTTTAGGACATCAATGGCAGCCTCTGCTATGAAATCTGAGGCCAACTTCAGCTCATCTAGTGCCTTGATGATTTCGTTAGAGCCCACACCCTGTCTGAGGGCTGTTTCAATATTGTTTGACCATACTCTGGTAGCCAGTGAGATCGAAGTCAGGGCTACTGCTGGCTTGCATGCCCCTCCTGCTGCTTGATAAGATTTTTTTAGATCTGAATCGATCCTTCAGTCAAGGACATCCCTAAAGGAGACTACGTCTTCTAGAGGTAGTGTTGTATTTCTGGCTAATCTTATGATTGAAGCGTCTACTGTTGGAAGCGAGTCGAAAAGCTGCGCATCCGCTTCAGCAAGTGGGTACAATTTGAGAAAGCGATTGTAAGCTAAGGGCCTTTTGTCCACTTTCTGCCATTCATCTGTCACAACTTCCTTTATTTCTTCCATTAAGGGGAAGGCTGATAATTTTTTCTTCAGGTGTGGAAAATATCTCTTTGCTTTAGTTGGAGGCTCTGGATCTTCCTCCTATTGGATTGCGTCCTTTACCGCATTGATAAAAGGCTCTACTAGAGCAAAATCAAAGGCTGACGCATTTTCCTCCCCTACTTCCATCTCATCTTCAGAAATAACCTCTGGATCTGGCTGGGGGTTGGGTGTATTTACTGCTGCTTCGTCCGAGGTGGGGTTATTTGATCTTGGGATAAGGCCAACTCCCGGATAGAGTCTTTGATCAGATTTTTGATTGATTCCATGGATACTAGTATATCTCTTTCTTTGTCCCCCGTAGCTTCTAGGAGGCACTGACCACAAACCAATTTATCAGGGTGGGTTTGTTTGCCACACACCCAGCATGCTTTATCTCCTGGATACACAGATCTGCGCTGGGAGTCATGTTTACTAGAGGTATGTCGGGGTGATCTCCGACCACTGCGAGAAGTATGAGCCGAGGATGAGTGAGAATGACCAGAGCTCCTATGACCTTTTGATCTCCTATCCGGAGAATCTCTGTGGGATGACCTGCGGGATGATCCGTGATGCGGGCTACAATAAAAAATAGAAACAAAGAAAGGATGTTTCAATCAGCCCGGGGTGCTCTTTTTTAAAAAAAAATAACTTACCTGATTGTTGCAGCCCTTACCTAGTGGTATGTTGAGGATCTTTTTGATGCGGCATTATAGTACTAGGGACAGCTGAAAAAAGAACAATTGGTATTTAATATGTCCTTTAGAGATGTCTTCCCTTAAGCAGCTGCTCTTCTACTGAGAGTAAGCTCTCTTTTATACCAGAGAACGATCTGGGAGTCCCAAGATGGCCGCCGTCAGCTTCACAGCGCTACTGTGCATGCGCCGTGGCGTCACACCGAGGCCCCGCCCCCCGCTGGAAGAGGAGAGCTGAACGGCGCGCACGAAGCGCTGCACACTCCTGGCTGAGAGGAGAGATAAACAGACACATGGGGTACACTGTGGAGGTAAGCAGGAATCCCCCATAGCGTTTGTAACAAAGCACAAGCATTTAAGCATATACCCCCCAGTATGCCGAACAAGGGAACATAGAGGAGATAATCTGGCTCCTGTTAACCCATAAAGCCCCAAAAAGATCCACAGAAAAACGGGCTCCCATACTTATCTGGCGCCTTTAGCAGCCCAAGCAATGGGACTCCATACTGCGGGAGAGCATGAACCTGATGGTCACACCATAAAGCGGTGAGGTAGGGCTGAGCGTGATCCTGCAGGAACAAGGACAGAAAAAAGAATGCCAGCGGGGAGGAACAACTATTTAATTTATAGAGTTAAAGTGGTCCTGTGGGTTGGTCGGGGCGGAGCAACCAACCATTGGTATGCTACCATGGAGGCACCAGGTATTTTCAAGCAGGAAATTAGAGATGTGTCAATGGGTGCTTATATAAACATTGCTTTTAGCATTCTGTATGATACAATGGTCTTCTCTCAGGCAGGTATGTGAAAAAATGTACGTCTTTTTACTTTAGTACTTATACAAAAAAACAGTAGTGCCAGCGAGTTATTTCCATAGCAATAAACTTATGCAACTGTACTGAGTGTAATTATGTTTTCCATTTCTGATGTAGCATAAAAAAGAACGTAACAAAATTAACTTGGAAACATTATCAGCAGAACATTCATTTAAATATGAATACTTTTTAAATTGGGGTCAGAAGTCATTTCGAAAATATATGAGAGGAATATAATAAAACAATTTAAGAACACATATTTGCCGTCAAGGTAAGAAATGTTCACACTTTGGATTAAGAGATGAGCAAAGTTCTAAAATTCACTCCACTGGGGTTTCCACAGTGTGCAACCAAGAGTTTTGATTGTTTTTGTTTTTGTAAATAATAAAATAAAATAAATAGCCAATACCCAAAACCCTGGGTATTGTATAATTGAGCCTTCAGGTTGATAGTAATCTTAGAATGGGGGAGAGATTGCATTCTTTTTTAAAGCTGTCTTTGAAAAAAGGGATAAAGAAAACTGAATTGGTTTGTGTAAATGTCCAAAATTAAACATCATACCTGTGAATAGCTAGTGCCTATGATATACAACAGGGGTCTCAAAACTTTCTAAATAACGGTTCAGTTTATTGTCCTTCACACTTTAGGAGGGCTGACCTGTGGCAAGTGGGAGTAGAAAATGCCCCAGCATCAGTGGAAATATACAATGTTTTAGTCTTGTAATCAGTAGGATTAAAAATAAATCACATAGCACTTGTGGTCAGTAAGAGGAGGAATATAGCCTAATCATGGTGTTAGTTGGAGGAATAGTGCCCTGCCATTTATATAGGTGCGAGGAATTATGCCACATTATTGGTATCAGTGGGAGGAATAGTAACCCACTGTTGGTGTCAGTGGCCTTCCATGAAGGCGCCTCCTAGCTTAAGTCAGTGAAAGGAATGGTGCTTTATTGCTGGTGTCAGTGGGAGGAATAGTCAGTGGGAAAAATAGTGCCCATCGGTTTATATAAATGAGAGGAATTATGCAACATCATTAGTGTCAGTGGGATAAATAGAGCTCCACTGTTGGTGTCAGTCTTCTTCTATAATGGTGCCTCATTGTTTAAATTAGTTGTCAGTGGGAGGAATAGTACCTAGTATCAGTGGAATGAAGTAGTGCCAAATATTAGTGAGAGGAACAGTGCCCCAAAGGCTGGATAAAGGCAAGCAAAGGGATAAAGCCAGTCAGCAATTTGGAGACCACTGATATAGATCAGTGTTCACTTAATTCAATCATTCCTATAACTAATATTAATAGGGAGGATAAATTGAATCAAGAGAAGAGGAAATACAGGGGTTTCTAAAAAGCGTAGTTCAGCCATGGAATCATCAAAAAAAGTTTCCTAGAAAGGGTTACGCAGTGGTCAAAACATTTTGCATCAGGAGTCAGACTAGCCACCTCCTCGAGAAAAGTACATGAATAATTTTGTTGCATGTCTTACCATCAACAGCACTGCAGAGTATATTGCTACAAAAATGTTGAGATGGTGTAAAAGCTATTTGTAAGCTTTCTGTATTTATAAAGATCAATCTTTTTTTAACTTTTAACCATTTTATAACTTTCCTTTTCTGCAAAGCTGTTTTTGCTAAACTATGCTTCTTAAGAGATGCATATTACACTTTATTGTGCACAATGAATGAAAAGGTCCTTCAAGGTTTCCAGGGAGTGATGAGGCTGATTTACTGATTACTGATTACAAGGAGTTAAAGTGATTGTGAAGGGTCATTTTTAAAAATTATAACAAACATGTACTTACCTGCACTGTGCAATGGACACTCTTGGACACAACATCTGCCCGTGTAAGTATTTAGGGGGTTGGAGGGAGCTGCACCTAAAAGGTTTTTTACCTGAATACAGAGAATGAAAAAAAACCAAAAACCTTTAGCTTTTACAGTCACTGTATGAACTCCCCCTAATAATTTGTAGCTGTATTCGCTTCAAATATTCAATTATGTGCAGTAGAAATGAATAAATATGCATTTGTTTTTCACAAGGTTGGATAACAAAAGAAATTCTTCATTCAGTTTATTGAGTGAAGATTCTCAACCATTTTAGTAGATCAGACTCGTATTCCCCTTACGATCTTTTACTCAAGGTTTCAGATTCCTCCCGGTGTCTAGCAACATTCCAGATGTAAGTACAAGAAACAAACTTTGTTGTTAACCCTATGCCAAAATTTTCCATGAATAATTACACCATTGGAGTTCTTCCAAAGTTTGCTTTCTGTTTCCTGTTCTTTTCCGCACTTTTTGAGTTTTTACAGAGGAAGGATTGCAGTGTAGTTTACTGTTCTATGAAAAAAGAGAAATCATATAGAAAGAAATATATGACTATGCTAGCAGAGATGTGAAATATCAAGTGAAGCAATGAAGGATTAAACATTAATCACAGTACCACATAACTTATATGATCCGCTGAATTCACCTCTTGTTAAGGACAATGCAGAAACCAACTCTAAAAAACTTAGAGTAGAATATTTCTTGTGGGATAAAACTTGGGCAGTTCAAATCCGTCCACAAAGACCACAAGGAGCAGAGCGTCTGTACCGAGACAAGGGGCCTGACACTCACAATACATATTCATATAATTCACACCGCCCAGAAGCTAAATCATTCATTATAGATGTGCAATAATGTGAACTGACTGCACTTATCACTCGTGCAGCTTTAGGAGGCTGAAAACGATGGAGGAGCCGATTTCTCAGGGTTTATGGACTGTGTTAAAGCTCTTCTGTCATTATGGCTGCAAATGTCATAAAATCTTATAGTTCTTCATTTGGAAAAGAAAATTTAAAAGTCATAAACTGTTGATACATTTATACTGCCAGACTAGCAGAGCGATTGACTTTGTTTCATCAAAATTGATCCAATTTGTGAGAAAGCTACTTTTATTTCAGCCATAAGGAACAGAAAATAGAAAAATAATCTTGTTTAAGTTTCTGAAGGCATAGAATGGTAAATTCAGGGTTATCTGACAAATAGATGGGGTCACTCCATTTAAAGGGGTAATTTGTTTTTTCTTTTCTTATTTGTTTTGCCATTCTACTTTTTTTGCATAGGGTTATAAAATACATTAAAGAGTCAGACACCCGCAGAACTAATATTAGAAGGTTCTGGAATCTTAGGGCACCTGATGATTCTCAGGCAATCTATTGGAAGGATATCTGAACTTTGATTTCTGGGTCTGCATGCCAGGTGTCACAGCCAAAACTACCTAAAAAATATTTTTTTTCAAGTTGAAATGATTCAGGTATGTGATGCCAGAATACAGTGTCATGGATGTTGTCTTAAAGGTCTTCTATTAAGCATATAATAGAAAGGAATGGTGTTTTTTTCCATGTTGCTTTCAAAGTCATAGAACAATTTGGTCCTTTCATTTATTGTTCCATTGATATACAGTATGTCCCCCATGGTAGTGCCCAGTTCTCTATGCCATTTATTTGACAAATCATAACTGATTTTCAAGAATTGTCAGTCATCAGCATACATAATAAAGACAGGCACATTAATGAGAATACATTATGAAGTGCTACAGGAATATCCATGGATGCAGTCACTTCCAAAGTGTCATCAAGTTATGAAAACACAGTCACCTCTTCCATGAATAAGACCACATTTTTGCATCCTTTTTTTTTTAGTTTTACGGAAACCAATCACAAGTGACAAATTATAACCAAAAAATGTTTCTTGCCTAAAAATGGACATAAATGGAAAGGGCATAAATTGACTGCCTCCCTTTTTCATCTGTTCAGATCTGTCTACATTGAATAGGCTGCAGCCTTGTTCCCTTAAAAAAAAAAAAAAAAAAGAACAGACCTGAATGGACACAGATGTAAATGGATGATCACCCATTTACATATGCTCACCCATAGACATATGTTGTGGTTCAGATTTAACACCTGTGTAAAAGGATGTTTAAGCTACAGAGATTTAAAGTTCTCTTCTTTCTCATCCTCTCTCCCAGCCTTTTGAGAAATGGTAGATTTTTTTGAGGGGAGGAGTACCTTTTTTGGTAGTACCTTTTCCTGCTTCCTTGTTCCTCACCTAGGTGAGGTGAGGATGACATCACTTCCGACTGCACCTACAGATAGTCCAAAAGGCCTGTTTAATGTCGTTGTAAGGGACTGATGGAAATACTGTAAAAATGTATAAAACAAAGAGTTGATATTTTGATTTTGGCGCAGTAGTCATTTAAATGGCATTAAAGAAAATCATGAAATAAATACATAAATTAGTACGCTGTCATTGCTGACCTTTTCTTGTAAAAAAATGTAATTACCTGGTAATGAAGCTATCACTTTTGCTTCAAAACAATCTGAAACACTGATTTGGAGCAAAAAAAAAGATAAGGAATTTTATCTGAGTTTTCATTTGCAGTATACTGGATATTTGTAGCATACAGGCTATACACAGGAAGACAACCAATGACCAGGAAACAATAGCCATAGCAGCCCACAAGGCTGCTATAAAGTCTGGTGATATAAAAGGGTAAGATTAAAGGCTTGGTTGAGGCATTTTAAAGTGCCACTAAAGTCACATTAAATAAAAATAAAAAATAAAGATATGTAAAGTATACTGTAACTGAAGGCATCCTTTAGCACCACTCATCTCATATTAATACATCCATCAGGTGCTTTTTATACTAGAACATCTGTTAGGTTTGTATTGCTACTTCTGACCCCGTTAGGGAGATTCACCCTCTCTATTTGTCCTGTTTACTATTGTCATTAAAAGTGAAGGTAAAAGAAAATAACAAATCTTCCATGATGGACATTAGTTCCAGTGACATGGGGGGCCGCAATAGATTCCCTTAATTTGCAAAGATTTCCACTCTCTTTTAGTTTTGGGACAGAAAGTGAAGGTAACTCTCCCCAATGGGATACAAATGACAAAAAAAAAACTTATGGGGTTATAACCCTCCCCTACTCTATCCAAAATAAAAAAAAAAGCAAAACGTTTTGTCTATATTTCTACTTTAATTATAAGTAGAATGTACCTTCTGCAGCTATCTCTTTCTTTGTTTTTTATATCAAATGCAAGCTTTTTTCTGCTGTTCTCAGATTTTCTGTTCTATGGTGACTACATTTATTCTCCATGCCCCCCTCCACCAAGATGGACTACACATCACCCCCAAGACAGGCTACACATCTAGCTGCAGATGCATTCAGGGCTTTGGGAATTGTAGTATGCATAGAGAAGAGCATAGAAATAACAGGCGCTGCTCGTTCTACACTAGCAGTGGAAAATTAAGGCTATAATGTTAATTCCATTCACTAATGCCCCCTCCCCCAAATTCCCTGCCAACTTCTTTTCACAGCTATGACACCTATTTTTGATGATTATATAGCACCAGGTTGCAGAGCACTTTACAAAATAAAAGGAGGCAAATAACAAACATCCCAATACTTACCTGCTCTGTGCAAAGGAATTGCACAGAATGGCCCCGAACCTCCTCTTCTTGGGTCCCTTGATGGCACTCCTGGCTTTTCATCTCTGTCCAGTACACTCGTACGTGCGTGCTCGCTCCAAGCCCTGCTGCTGTGTCCATTAACATTGGCTTTGATTGACAGCACTGGGAGCCAATGGCTCCCGGTGCCCCAGCAAAGCTAGTGAGATTAGGGTGCCCACGTGTCCCGGATTGCCCGGGATTGTCCCTTATTGCGTGTTTTTGTCCCGTGTCCCGGGCACCTTCATTCTGGGACTATACAATGTCCCGGAATGAAAAAAAGAACACACTGCCAGTCCGCCACACTGATAAATAATTTGCCGAACTCTGGTTGCTAGGGCCGCCCCACCTCGTGTCTAGCAACCAGTGACGTAGCTGACACGTGGGTACCTTACAGCTGAGCAGCTTGTCTCACTCCACCCACCTCCTCTCCTTCTCCGACTCCATCTCTGGCCGCAGCAGAGAGAGAGAGAAAGAGAGCTGCCACACTAGAGCATTTTCATTTTGTATCTCCTCCTGAGTCTCCTGAGAGGATCCAGCCTGTCACTGTGCCCAGTGCCATTACCGACCCCCGGAGCCGCCACCGCCTACTCCCGCAGCCGCTGCCTGCAGCAGCACATTGCCAGCAGCCAGCTGCGTGGCCCAACTTCTCCAGTTCTCCTTCTAAACCTCCTCCGGCCCACGAGGACTGCCTGCACTGCGACCCAACTCCGAGCCGACAGCAAAACTTCCAGGTTTGTTTTCGTTCTGTTGTGGCAGCAAATATCATGACCAGACCAGCTCTGAAATGTGATACAGCAACTTGCTGGCAAAATGCAAATATGACCTGTTTCTCTGAGTCTTTACACTTCCCTTCATTCTTTAGTCACTATTAAATTATTAAAATCTGTAGACGCTCCACTTCTGTAATTACATCTGCTACATCCTCTACAATACATCAAAAAATAACTGCACTTTTTTTTTGCACAGTTTCATATAGGATTATACAAAATAACATATTTTTGGAAAAAAAAAATCGCAATAAGCGTATATTGATTGGTTTGCACAAAAGCTATAGCATATACAAAATAGGGGATAGATTTATAGCATTTTTTTTCCCAAAAATTGGCAAAAAAAAGTATCAAAAACCAAAAAATATTTTTTTGGGGTGGGTGCGCGCGGTGGGGGGGGGGATGTGGTGGGGGGGGTCCCTGAATGGTAGTTTGGAAATGTGGTTACCCTAAGTGAGATGTGAGGGGAGAGAAAAGCTGCAGATGTGCACAGCACTGGATAAACTGAGGGCTAAAGTGAGTATAAGGGGAGGGGGAGGGGAGGGCCCAAATTCAATGCATTCTTTGCATTAAGGTAAAAAATGTTTAGGCTTTAGAACCACATTAAGATCAAAGACAGCGGGAGGGCTCATCAAAATTTTGCTATGGGGCCCCATGATCTGTAGCTTTACCCCTGCAGGCAACTAGCATGTTCAGAAACAGTAGCAACTCTGATATTTTTGTCACAGCAACTGTACTTTAACCTTATAATATTACTGTTTTTTTTTTTAATTTCGTTGATACTGATTTGTATTAATTATAGCTGTTGATGCGTTATTTAATTATATGGTTAGTATAGGTTTTTAGGGACTTTTCCTTTCCAAGTCATACTTAAAATTCTATCCAGCATTGCTGAGAAAAAACAGTTAAATCTTCCCAGCTTTGGTTGTAATGAGTTGTAAAACTCATCCAATTGGAGCACCAGAAGACTTAGGCTTTTAAGAGGCAACAATGCCTGCATACATAAACAGAAAGTGAAGCTCCTCTGGGAATCCCCAGTAACATCCTCTCGATAAGTAGCAAGGTGCGTGCATGACTGACAGTGCTGAAAAATGGATCTGAGCTGAGAAATACATCTAAATTAAGCATGGCACATGCTTAAAATAGGATGACACATTTCAAATGTATCGCATGTACTTTCACAAATACTGCACTTTGCATATTACAATAATGAATTCCATGCTAGTGGGACCTAAGGTTTATAGCATAATAATATGTTACAACCTGACCTTGAAAAATGAGGTCAAATTAATATTTTCAGAGAAGGCTAACATTTATTACATGGGATGTTTTATTGCTACAGTCCATGAAATCATTAAAAAAAGTCTTTATACGTTTAAAGCCCAATTAGAGTCCCACACCTCTTTATAGTTCTGTACCTTTGCAGATTATGATTTGCATTTGATTTTTGCTGGAAAATGCTTCAAAATTAATTTTTCTTTCTGCAAAAATACTGCTTCTCGATCTCATATTCTAGTGTTCTATGCTGGCATAAATGAGTAACAGCCACACCCCTCAGTGCAAACTTTATCAGATGGAGGAAAGGGAGGAGAATATTTCAGATGAGATCTGCCACTGCATGCTGATTACTGAGAGCATCGGGTTTAACTAGTGTCTACTGGACTAAGTCATATTTAGACACATTGTAGAACTGCTGTAGCATGAAAGTGGGTGTAAGTATATCACTTGACTTTGTACATATTGACTGCATATGTACTTCCGTGACTTTAATTGGGTTTCAAAGAATTCCCCTTCTCTCCTCTTTTTGAAATCAATGTGGCCAAAACACTTAGGCTAGGTTCACAGATATCTGGTGTGAATTTCCCCTCAGTTTCCACTACAATTTTCCAAAGCAGCTGTGATTTAGAGTGGTTCTGAGCTGGCGGACACCAGCATTAATAACATTAATTGTTTGTTAAGGAGCAGCCCAGAAACTGGCCGCCACATCCTTAAAAATGGTTGACTCATCATTTGAAAAAAAATATTGCTGGCAATAAAAAAACGGTAAAAAAAAAACAGTGTGCCCCTCCCATACATGCTAGGCCCTTTCGGGTCTGGTACAGATTTAAAGGGGAACCCCATGCCAGAACAGAAAGAAAAAACAATGTGCCCCCCCCCCAATCCCTTAGGTCTGGTATGCATTTTGAGGGGAACCTGCACGCCAAAATTGCAAAAAAAAAAAAAAAGTGTGGGGTCCCCCCAAAATTCATACCAGACCCTTATCCGAGCATCCATGCAGCCTGGCAGGCCAGGAAAGGTGTGACAAGTGAGCGTTGCGACAGTGGGAGCCTTCGGCGCAAGCAAAGTTTTATTCTTTCTTTTTTCGGGTTTGCAGTGGCCTTAGGTGTCGCGATTGATGGTGGATTTACACCAGGGGACATTGTTTTTGTTTTTTTTAATAAAGGAATTGTCAAAGAGTGTTTGTGTGTGTTTTTATTTCTTTTTTACACTTTTTTGGTGAATGAGTAGGGATTCAATGTACCCCATACTCATTCACATGGGGGGTGGGATCTAAGGGGGTCCAAATTCCAGACCCCTACAACTACTGGCCAGGGATGTGGGGAAGAGACCCTTGTCCCCAACATGGGTACAAGGTGCTTTGAGGTGGGGGGCAAGCACCCCCCATGTTGAGGGCATGTGGCTTAGTATGATTCAGTAGGGGGGGCGCTCGCTCATCTGCATGCTCGGATAAGGATCTAGAATGGATTTTGAGGGAATGCCACAGCATTTTTTTTACATTTTGGTGTGGGTGTTCCCCTCAAAATCCATACCAAACCATGTGTTTCCATCCACACAGCATGACTATTTTTTTTTAAGATTTCTTACTTTTTAGATGTTTTCCAGGAGATGGTGTCATGGAAGACTGCAAGGTCTTTTGAACAATGTCAGAGTAATGCCGCGTACACACGAGCCGACTTTATGTCAGACTTGGTCTGGTGTACGGGATTTCGTTGGACAATTCGATCGTGTGTGGGCTCCAGCGGACTTTGTTTGCTCAAAAGTTGGACGGACTTAGATTTGAAACATGTTCAATCCATCAAAATCGAGTCCGGTCGAAAAGCCTGCTCGTCTGTATACTAGTTCGATGGACAAAAAGCCACGCTAGGGCAGCTATTGGCTACTGGCTATGAACTTCCTTGTTTTAGTCCGGTCGTACGTCATCACGTACAAATTCGAGGGACTTTGGTGGATTGTGTGTAGGCAAGTCCTTTCATTCAGAAAGTCCGTCTTAAAGTACGTTGAAAAGTCCGCCGGGCAAAGTCTGCCGTAAAGTCCGCTCGTGTGTACGCGGCATGAGTCTCTTCTTTATTAACAATGCAAGAAGTCTAGCCCCAAAACCTTTAATCCTCTGTTAGGACAGACAGTGTTCAAATCTAGTTACAATTGGTAATGAAGGTCTGCCTGCACAATACAGACAGGGTTAGTTTTGGCAAATACAGCTGCACAACCCCCTCAAAAACAAAGAGGTTTTTAGAGTATCTAAAAAGGTAAGCTGAAATGTTGAAATATTTTTGTTAAAGTGGTTCTAAAGGCGGAAGGTTTTTTATTTTGACGCATTCTATACTTTAGGATAAAAAGCCTTCTGTGTGCAGCAGCCCCCTCAGCCTACCTAATAAGTACCTGAGCCCCATTTCCAGCCAGCAATGTTGCACTAGAGACTCGGCTGTCCAGGACTCTCCCTCCTCATTTGCTGAAACAGCTGTGAAACACCATAGGCTTCTGCTGTCAATCAAAGTCAGTGAGCCAATGAGGAGAGAGGGGTGGGGCCAGGCCGTGGCTCCGTGGCTGTATGGACACAGGGAGCTGCAGCTCGGCTCGGTGCCCCCATAGCAAGCTGCTTGCTGTGGGGGCACTCAACAGAAGGGAGAGGCCAGGAGAGCCGGTGATGGACCCCAGAAGAGGAGGATCTTGGCTGCTCTGTGCAAAACCACTGCACAGAACTGGTAAGTATATCATGTTTGTTATTTTTAACAAAAAAAAATAATAAGACTTTAATATCACTTTAAGTTATGCTATGTGAATCAGGGCATGTAACACATATAAAGTAGGTGTTATCCTAATTTGGCTGCAAGCTTGGAAGTACACTTTAAAGCCTTTAGAACGCCCTATAGTTCCAATCTGTGAGTTTTCAATTTAGATCCTAGTGGAGTACTGGATATAGTTTAAAAAGAGGGAAAACATTCACATACATGATAATTATTACCATTTGAGGATATTGAAGAAGGCAGAGCAGTAGGGCTTGCATACACTCAAAACGGTTTATTATTCATTACCAATATTAGCAATCAGATCTTCCACTTTCACTTCACACTCTTACATACAGTACATCTATTTATATTAGGGTAGAGCATCACTTATCAATTTTAAAACTGTCTGCAGTTAGGAGGCCTAATTATCTTTCTATACTGGTATAACAGCTCTTTAGGAACACCACAGGATACTTCTAAACATCATTCCTGTGAAAAAAAAAATGTATTTCAGAAATTAGTTTTCCATGACATAAGGAGATGTAAAGCCTAGCTTGTTAAAAAAAGTAATTGTTTCCAATACTGCTGGATCTCAAGGCATGACCATAAGGCAAGGAAGATTGTTGTTGAAGATAATTCACATTTTAAACATTTAGAATCCTCAAGCAATCCCATTTTGCACAACTGTTCAAGGGTTTAATACAAACAATGTATGAACTAGAATTAGATAATTGGTCTGTAGTGCTTACAGGTTTGGTAAATGCAGTTTCCTCTGCTTCTTCCCAGTCATCCTACATGTAAGCACAGAGGCTGGTGACAGCCCTAATCTATCATTATGTCTCACAGCAGAAGATTATTGTGGATCTAAGCAAATAGAGCTGAATTAAGCTTGTATTGCATAGAATGGAAAGTACCTGTAAAAGCCTTATTTTAACCACTTCAATACCTGACACTTTGACCCTCTTCCTGCCCCGGTCAATTTTAAGCTTATTTTAGACAGATAAAGCTTTCTTTTTGGTGGTATTTAGTCACCACTGTGTTTTTTGCTAAATAACTGAACAAAGGCCAAAAATTAAAAAAAAAAAAAAAATCTTTATTTCTGTTATAAAATGTTGCATATAAATAATCATTCTTCATAACTTTAGGACAACATGTATACTGCTACATTTCCTTGGTAAAAATAACCCAAATCAGCATATATTATTTAGTGTGTGTGTGAAAATTATAGTCAACAAACCATAGTGTATACAGTCATGACCAAAAATATTGCCACCCCTGCATTTCTGTCAGATAATACACCACTTTGCCCAGAAATTGTTACAATTACAAATGTTTAGACATTCTCATGTTTATTTATTTTGTCTGTATTTGTCTGACACAAAAAAGTGGAGAAACAAAAAGCCAAATCTGACACATTCCACGCAAAACTCCAAAAATGGACTGGACAAAATTATTGGCACCTTCTCAAAACTGTAAGAAATAATTGCATTTCAAGTTTGTGACGCTCCTGTAATTTGTAATTAAACTCACCCGTATCAATTAACAGATGCTGACAATATAGAAATCACACCGGCAACCAGTTAAAATGGTGAAAAATGGCCTTTCTGTTGTGTGTTTCTGTGTGCCATGTGGAGCATGGAGAAGAGAAAGAGCAGCAAAGAATTGTGTGAGGATTCGAGAACAAAATTTGTGGAGAAGCATGGACAATCTCAAATCCATCTCCAGAGATCTTAATGTCCACTGTGCACAACACTGTCAAGAAGTTTACAGCCCATGGCACTGTAGCTAATCTCCCTGAACTTGAACAAAAGAGAAACATTGATTAAAGAGTTTGCCAAAACTTACCTAAGGAAGCCAAAATCCTTTTGGAAAAATGTGCTGTGGACAGACGAAACAAAATTACATATTTTTGTAAATGCCATCATTCTACTGTTTTCAAAAAAAGAAAAGAATACAGTCCCTACAGTCAAACAAGGTGGAAGTTCACTGATGTTTTGGGGTTGCTTTGCTGCTTTAGGCATTAGATGTCATGACTGTGTGCATGACATTATGACATTTGAAGACTACCAAAGAATTCTGGGGTGCAATGTAAGGCCCAGTGGCAGAAAGTTGGGTCTCCGTCAAAGGTCATGTGTCTTACAGCAGGACAATGACCCAAAGCACATGTCAAAAAGCACCCAGAAATGGTTTAACCACTTCTCGACCAGCTCCTGTACACGGCGGCAGGATGGCTCCCCTGCGTGAATCGCTGTATATATACAGCGGCTCCTTTAAGAGCCGCTGCACAGCAGGGGACCCATTGTGAGTGACCGGCGGGCGAGAGAGACAGAACAAGTTCTGACAGGGGAGGAGAAACAAATCGTCTGTTCCTACTAAGTAGGAACAACGATCTGGCTCCTCCTCTAGTCAGTCACATCCCCTCACATTTAGAAACACACCTAGGGAACACACCTAACCCCTTGATCGCCCCCTAGTGTTAACCCCTTCTCTGCAACTTCTCTGCCTGTGACATTTATACAGTAATCGGTGGCTATTTTTAGCTCTGTATAAATGTCAATGGTTCCAAAAAAGTGTCAAAAGTGTCCGATCTGTCTGCCGCAATATCGAAGTCCCAATAAAAATTGCTGATTTCTGCCATTACTAGTAAAAAAATAATAATAATAAAAAATGCCATAAATCTATCCCCTATTTTGTAGACGCTATAACTTTTGTGCAAACCAATCAATATATGTTTATTGAGATTTTTTTACCAAAAATATGTTGAAGAATACATATTGGCCTAAACTGATGAAGAAATGTGTTTCTTTTAAAAAAAAAATTGGGATATTTATTATAGCAAAAATTAAAAAATGATAGTTTATTTTTTAGCAAAAAATAAAAAATACAGAGGTGATCAAGTACCACCAAAAGAAAGCTCTATTTGTGGGAAAAAAAGGACATACATATTGTTTGGGTACAACGTTGCATGACCATGCAGTTGTCAGTTAAAGCGATGCAGTGCCATATCTCAAAAAATGGCCTGGTCAGGAAGGGGGGAAATTCCTCCGGGGCTGAGGTGGTTAAGACAAAGTGCTGGAGAGTACTTAACTGGTCAGCAATGAGTCCAGAACTAAATCTCATAGATCACCTGTGGAGAGATCTCAGACCAGCAGTTGTGAAAAGAAACCCTTCCAATCTGAGAGACCTGGGGCATTTGGTGTAAGAAGAGTGGCCCAAAATTCCAGTAGAGAGGTGTAAGAATATCATTGATGGTTACAGGAAGTCATTGGTTTCAGTTATTTTTTCCAAAATGTTGTTACCAAATACTAGATTTAGGGTGCCATAAATTTTGTCCAGTCCATTTTTGGGGTTTTGCGTGGAAAGTGTCAGATTTGGCTTTTTGTTTCTCCACTTTTTTGTGTCATGACAATACAAACAAAATAAATAATGGGAGGACATCATATTATTATGGGACGGGCGGAAAGCTTTCAGGGTGTACCCCCTTCGTCAACCATGGGTACTGCTTGGATCGTAGAAGAAGGGAGTAGACCTTGAAAGCTTTTTCCTGGAAAGATTGAACATGAGTGCAAATAAAAAAGGTATTATGGACAGTACACAATTTTTTACAGCATAGTCCTTCTAATCTGCATCATTTTGAAGTTTGTAAACCTAGTTTGTGAAGTTTCCCACACATTTACTTTCTTGAAGTCTGTGACACATATTCACTATGTTAGTGGGCACTGCTGTTTCACAGAATTCACAAAGCCTGCCTTCTGAACAACAGAGGTGCTGACAGGAGGAGTTTTAGGAGGTGGAATCAGTACAGGAATCACTGCTTGCAGGCAGCAAGGTACCATGGGATATGTAGTCCTTAGAAATTAAAAGTCAACAGCAGAGGAGAAGTTGCAAAGCATGCAAGAAATGACATTCAGGAAGTTGTGGAAAGAGATGGCCAGCAAGCAGGCAAAGTTCACAACATTAAAGGACATTTTTTAATAAGGTTATATTGGATTGTCAAAATTATTGTTCGTATTACTTTCACCATATTGATATTATAAAACAAAGGTATACTGTATGCTGTGACTATAGATCTCCTTTAATTTTTAGTGCTCATTTAAAAAGTACATAAACAGTACTCAGATGTCACCTGATAGTACGTTTGCAAACCATTTTTCACCATATATAACCTTTACAGCAGTAAAGCTCCCTTTAGAAGAAAGAAATCATTATGTTATCCAGAAAGCTAGGAAATAGCAGAAGAAATTCAGACATGCCGGCCCACCTAACTCTTTGAGAAAGATTCTTTCTATTCTGATCTTGCCAGATGAAAGATGTAATACAGAAACTGAATATATCTAAAAAAAAGGATTGACTATTATATACCGTATTTATCGGCGTATAACACGCACCGGCGTATAACACGCACCCCAATTTAGGAGGGAATTTTAAGGAAAAAAAACTTTTAGGAGGGAAGTTGAAGGGAAAAAAACTTACATTTAAATGTCCTTCATTGCAGCCTTGTCAGTGCAGCCTTGTCAGTGCAGCCTTCCCCAGTGCAGCCTTGTCAGTGCAGCCTTGTCAGTGCAGCCATGTCAGTGCAGCCATGTCAGTGCAGCCTTGTCAGTGCAGCCTTGTCAGTGCAGCCTTGTCAGTGCAGCCATGTCAGTGCAGCCATGTCAGTGCAGCCATGTCAGTGCAGCCATGTCAGTGCAGCCTTCCCCAGTGCAGCCTTCCCCAGTGCAGCCTTCCCCAGTGCAGCCTTCCCCAGTGCAGCTTTACCCAGTGGAGCCTTGTCAGTGCAGCCATGTCAGTGCAGCCTTGTCAGTGCAGCCTTGTCAGTGCAGCCTTCCCCAGTGCAGCCTTGTCAGTGCAGCCTTCCCCAGTGGAGCCTTCCCCAGTGCAGCCTTCCCCAGTGGAGCCTTCCCCAGTGGAGCCTTCCCCAGTGCAGCCTTGCCCCAGTGCAGCCTGGGATCCCCTGTCCCTGCTGTCACATCTTCAAAATCGCGGACCGCGATTTGAAAATGGCGCCGCCGGCGCCGAAGTACACAGAGCCGGTCCTCGGCTCTTTCCGGCGGCTCTCGTTTACTTTCGGCTCCACTCGTAGTCCCGAGCGGAGCTATCCGAACCTACTCGGATAGCTCCGGTGTCTTGCCGAATAAGTTCCTTCGGCGGATAGGTTCCCCCCCTGTACTGCGCAGGCGCAGCGCCTGCGCAGTACGTAGTACTGTTGGCCGCCGGAGATAGCCGAAGCTCAAACGCTTCGATCAGCTGTACACGGCGCCTGCGCTCTGGGTCCAGATTCCTTCCCCTCTATCCAAGTGGACCTGGAGGGGGAATCTAAAAGTGCCGAGCGCAGCGAGGCCGTGCCCGAAGCGTGGCGAGCGCAGCGAGGGGCCCGACTACAGGCGCCGTGTACAGCTGATTTTCAGCTGCTCCACTTCGGCTATTTCCGCCGCCTTCTACTGCGCATGCGCAGTAGAGGGGGAACTAATCCGCCGAGCGGAACTTTCTCGGCAGAACACCGCTCCGGACTACGAGTGAAACCGAAAGTAAACGAGAGCCGCCGGAAAGAGCCGAGGACCGGCTCTGTGTACTTCGGCGCCGGCGGCGCCATTTTCAAATCGCGGTCCGCGATTTTGAACAAGTGACAGCTCGGATCGCAGGGGGATCGGCGTATAACACGCACCTGCAACTTTCCCCTGATTTTAAGGGGAAAAAAGTGCGTGTTATACGCCGATAAATACGGTAAGTGCTGATTTAGTATTTAAAGGCATTTGAGCAAATACTGTATATCATTTTAAAAGAATACAGTCCTATTAGACCAAGAGGTAGATTCTTAAGAAACCACAGCGGATTCTCCATAACATTGAGAACCAGAAGAAAGTTAAGCTCTGTAAATGTATTTAAACGAAGTTCCAGGTATACAATATATAAAACACCAATTGATGCAATTATGTACTTACTCAAAAATATTAAATGTATTTTAAATGCATTACTGTAGGTAGGTACCTGATCTTGATTCATCTGACAATTGTAAATCCCTATATAGCAGCACTCACGCTGGGAGAGGGAGGGTCATTACTAGGAAATTGCTGAAGTGCAGATTTGCTAACAAATAACTATTTTGATTGTAGAGGAGAGCAGAGTGAGCGGAGGGATGACATTGGTCAACTGTTGTCTTCACTGTCCAATCACAGATGGGGACAGAGAGGTGACCAAGCCAAGCTGCTTAACTGCAATAGAGAAAAGTCACAATCCTGCCTGGTATGGCGGGGTCATTTCAGAATGCTTGCCAACTGCCCTATAGCAGTATTACTACTACAGGGAGGCCGTTCTATGCAGAATCAGGTTTATATACCTGATTCTGCACTTCCAGGCAGGGGCGCACACGACCAATCACAGCAGATGGCGATCAGCGGGTGCCGGCCAATGGATGTCCACCGGCACCCACTGATTAGCAAGGAGACAGGCTGGACAGAGCTCTGTATATGTAAACATTGCAGAGCTCCACCCTATCAGCAGGGTAGTGCTGGATTTTGTTTTCATGCAAAGCAGGAAAAAATCCAGCACATTCCTTAGTATAAGCACCTGAAAGTAAGCACAAAAGCACTTTTTAGGCACACAGTTAACCCGTTGATCGCCCTAGATGATGTTTGACCCCTTCCCAGACAGTGTTATTAGTACAGTGACAGTGCATATTTATAGCACTGATCACTGTATTAGTGTCACTGGTTCCCACAAAGTGTCAGTGTCAGAATGTCTGCCACAATACCACAATCCCACAAAGTATCTGATTGCAGCCATTACTATTATAAAAAAAATAAAAAATTAAAGTTCTTGTATATATACTATAGTTTGTAGACACTATAACTTTCGCACAAACCAATCAATATACGATTATTGGGATTTTTTTTACCAAAAATATGTAGCAGAATGCTTATTGGCTTAAATTTATGAAGAAATTTGATTTTTAACATTTTTATTGGATATTTTTTTTACCAGAAAGTAAAAAATAATTTTTTTTTCTTCAAAATTGTGTATCTTTTTTTATTTATAGCGCATAAAATAAAAAAACCAGTGGTGATCAATTACCAGAAAGCTCTATTTGTGGAAAAAAAATGACATAATTTTCATTTATGTACAGCATTGCATGAACACGCAATTTTCAGCTAAAATACCGCAGTGCTGTATAGCAAAAAATGGCCTGGTCATGAAGGGGGTAAATCTTTCGAAGGTGAAGTATAAAATATTAATTCCTTTGTAGGTAAATTAAGTCTCATATATAGTATGTATTTCAACTGAAAGTTTAGCTGTTTGCCTGAATTTCAGTTTTAAGGTCATTGTGTACCTACAACCAAATATCTGTAAACCTTAGGGGACAGGTGTATTGTAGTAAAGCCAAAGGGAAACAGAAACAATTTTCTTGACTGACTTCTGTTAGAAGAGACTCTTTTGCAACATCTACAGTATACTGATGTATCAGTTGCATTTAGGAATGTCTTCTACTGTAATGCCCCCAATGGAAGAAAACCATCTAATGAAATTGATAAGGAACTCAATAGTTAGCAAAGATGGCATGAAAGAGGGAAGAGTACTGTTATTTTCCCCTTTGCAGCTTGCAAAAGTCTGATAGAATATCCCCTGTGTGTGTACTCTAATGAGTGGTCCAGTACTAAGCATTTAAACTCACTGTAAGATTATGGTTTGGGGTAGAATAGGCAAGGGTTAAAACCCTGCCAATTTTTTTTCTGCAATCTGTGTCTCAGAAGAAGGAAAATCTTATCTTGTCTCTCTCTACCCTACCTTTGAAAAATGATCATCAGTGGATTGCTTTTCAGAGGGTGCTCAAGCAAAGGCTGCCAGGCATTCAGGACATTTGTCCTATAGACACAAGAAGAAGGTGGAAAATCTTCTCTTACCCTAAATTCACATCTATGCAGTTGCGGTTGAGAGTTTTTTTTTGTGCATTTTGCGGTGCATTTTATAACACGCGATTTTGATGTACTTTTGCATGTAGTTTTCATGCATTTTGTGTTTTGCATTTTCTTTTTCTCTTAAACAAACTGTGAATAGCCAGTTGTTAAGAAGTGATCAGCTGTCAGCAGGCTTTCCCAATGGATTTTGAGGGAAACCCCACGACAAAATATTTAAAAAAACAAAATCCATGCTGGACCCTTATCAGAGCATGCAGTCCGGCAGGTCAGGAAAGGGAGGGAATGAGCAAGTGCCGCCCCCCCCGAACCATATCAGGCTACATACCTTCAACATGGGGGTGCTTTGGGGCAGGGGGGCTCTGCCCTACCAAAGCACCTTGTCCTCATGTTGATGGCGACAAGTGCCTCTCCCCCCACAACCCTGGTCGGTGGTTGTGCGGGTTTACTATGTGCCCCATACTTATTCACATAGCAAGGGGCCAGGATCTGGATGCCCCCTTGTTTCCCCCACCGGAAAGAGTTGTGGGACGAAGCCCTTGTCCCCATTAACCTGCATTGGGGGTCACAGCCTCCCTGCCACAAAGCAACCCCCCCTGTGAAGGGCATGTAGCCTGGTATGGTTCAGGAGGGGGGGCGTTCACTTGTCCCCTCCTTTTCCTGACCTGCTGGGCTGCATGCTCGGATAGGGGTCTGATGTGGATTTTGGGGAGGACCCCATGCCATTTTTTTCCTAATTTTTTTAATGCTGGCATTTCCTTTTTTTTTACATTTACTTGTTAGGATGTGGCGACCACCTGCTCCTTAACAACCGACTATTCACATTTTTTTTCTGAAGAAAAAAACGCATGTAAATTAAACTTGAAGTCTATTAAACCCAATCTGCGGTGGGGAAAAATGTCCCTGACCCTTTCAAAAGACACAGTGGCTGAAAAAATGCACAAATGTGAAAGTGTACAATAGAAACCATGTTAAATGGACTGTAGTGCATTTCTGTAAACTGAAAAAAGCACATAGGTGTGAACCTAGCATTAGGGCTTGTTTACGCAAGTGACATTTTCTACCCTCCTGTTTAAAAGCTATCTATGGTTCACAGGGGGCTAGAGCAGCAGCTGCCAGACATTCAGGAGGTGATGCTGCTGTTTCCAGAATGCCCATTTTTTTTAGCAGAAGAATTCTCTATTAAAATACTGCTCTGCAACCATTGAGCTGTGGCCCCATTCACTTGAGGGTCAAGTTTGGTGGTGGTATCACCTACTGTATAATTTCACCACACCACAACTACGCGAGTGTGTACTAGCATGACCACTAGCCATGTTAACTTGCAGCTTACTTACATAGTTAGTCTGTAGGGATGAGCTTGATGTTTGGGTCCAACATAAGTTCGACTCAAACATCGGGTGTTGGCCCGTTCACTGAAGAGCGAATATTATGGGGCGTTCATGGCAAATTCTAGCGCCGCGGAACGCCCCGTAATGCACTGCGAGATCGCAGATCGCAGTGCATTGCTGTATGATGATTGGCCAAAGCAGGGACCTGAACTGCATGCTTTGGCCAATCACTGCATGCTCTGCTAAGAGAGCCATAAGTGGCCAAAGACAGGGTGCCTTTGGCCAATCATGGCTCAGGGAGACTAAGTCTACGCCCCACACTATATAAGGCTGTTTACACACAGTCTCATTATTTATTTATTTATATATATATATATATATATATATATATATATATATATATATATATATATATGTATATATACACAGTGGGGACGGAAAGTATTCAGACCCCCTTAAATTTTTCACTCTTTGTTATATTGCAGCCATTTGCTAAAATCATTTAAGTTCATTTTTTTCCTCATTAATGCACACACAGCCCCCGTATTGACAGAAAAGCACAGAATTGTTGACATTTTTGCAGATTTATTAAAAAAGAAAAACTGAAATATCACATGGTCCTAAGTATTCAGACCCTTTGCTGTGGCACTCATATATTTAACTCAGGTGCTGTCCATTTCTTCTGATCATCCTTGAGGCTCGATTCACACCTATGCATGTTGCTTTTGAGCGTTTTTGGAGGTTTTTTTTTCATGCTTGCCACGTTTTTGAGCCGCGTTTTTGCAGCGATTTTGCCGCGATTTTGCCGCGATTTGCGTTTTGCGGTTTTTTTTTTTTTTTTTTTTTTACATTTTTTTTTTACAGTCTTTAAAAAAATTAAAAAAAAAAAAAACGGCAAAAACGCATCAAAAACGCACCAAAAACGCATCAAAAACGCTGCAAAAACGGTGCACTTGCGTTTTTGATGCTTGTCCATTGAATTCTATTACATGCAAAACGCTGCATTTTGCATGAAAAAAAGTCCCTGACCCTTTCCAAAAATGCAGAGAAACAAAAAAGCATTGATGTGAACATGTTCCATAGGAACCCATGTTAAAAAATTCCCGTGCATTTCTGCAAAATGCAAAATGCATCAAAAAACGCGCTAGTGTGAATGGAGCCTAAGATGGTTCTACACCTTCATTTGAGTCCAGCTGTGTTTGATTATACTGATTGGACTTGATTAGGAAAGCCACACACCTGTCTACATAAGACCTTACAGCTCACAGTCAGTGGCGGCTGGTGCTCAAAATTTTTGGGGGGGCGCAAACAAACTGAAAAATTCTGAAAAAAAAACATCAATCGCAGCCACTGTCATCAAAATACAGCCACTGTGTCATCAAAAACGCATCCACTGTGTCATCAAAACGCATTCACTGTGTCATCAAAAACGCATTCACTGTGTCATCAAAAACGCATTCACTGTGTCATAAAAAATGCATCCACTGTGTCATAAAAAAACGCATCCACTGTGTCATCAAAAACGCATTCACTGTGTCATAAAAAATGCATCCACTGTGTCATCAAAAATGCATTCACTGTATCATAAAAAACGCATCCACTGTGTCATCAAAAACGCATTCACTGTGTCATAAAAAATGCATCCACTGTGTCATAAAAAAACGCATCCACTGTGTCATCAAAAATGCATCCACTGTGTCATAAAAAAATCACATCCACTGTGTCATCAAAAATCACATCCACTGTGTCATCAAAAATGCATCCACTGTGTCATCAAAAATCACATCCACTGTGTCATCAAAAATGCATCCACTGTGTCATCAAAAACGCATTCACTGCATCATAAAAAAACGCATCCACTGTGTCATCAAAAATGCATTCACTGTATCATAAAAAAACGCATCCACTGTGTCATCAAAAATGCATTCACTGTATCATAAAAAAACGCATCCACTGTGTCATAAAAAATGCATTCACTGTGTCATAAAAAAACGCATTCACTGTGTCATCAAAAACGCATCCACTGTGTCCACTAATCCCAGAAACCATGATTGTCTCCTTAATAGCAGCCAGCATCTCTTTGAACAAGGGGGAAGAGGGGCAAGTTATCAAAGAAAGATAATCACAGTGATTTGGGGGGCTGGGAGAGGATGCTTTATGTGCTAGGGGCCACTTTGGGAGCAGAGAGGATTTGTGCTGGGGGGGTCTAATTTTATATTCAACCCCCCTTCTAGCACAAATCCTCTCTGCTCCCAAAGTGGCCCCTAGAACATAAAGCATCCTCTCCCAGCCCCCCAAATCATTGTATCTTTCTTTGATAACTTGCCCCTCACGTCCTGTGTATGTGTCCATTCTCCTCCCCCTCCCCCTCTGTCTGTGTATAGGAGGTGTCTTCAGTAGACTCGTGTGTAGTGAGACAGGAGGGAGGGGGGGGGAATGGGGAAGAGAGGGACAGATACATGCAGCTGTGCTGTGCTGGAGCTCACCCTGCTTGCCAGACAGCAACCCGTCCCTCATACTGTTCTTACCTTCCTCCTGCAGCTCCGCTCAGCCGAAGAACGGAGCTGCCAACATCACTTCCGGCTCTCGTCTTCTTCTTCACGAAAGCTGGAAGTGAGCTCAAGATTTGAAAAGCAATGCTCCCGCCCATAGAATCACACTGATTCTACGAGCGGAAGCTAATCTGCGTTTTCGTTTGCGCCACAAGGCGGGTTAAAAGCCCGCAAATGAAGCACCGCGTCTGCAATCTCGTGATTGCATTGACGTGGCGCTTCCCATAGTGCACTGGCATCCGGCGCCACAGTGCACTTTGTTAAAGGACTTTTTTTTTTTTTTTTTTCTTAAAGGGGCCGTTTTTAAAAAAAATTTTTTTTTTTGAAATTTTTTTTTTTTGACTACAGGAGGTGGGGCGGCGCCCTGGCGCCCCCTATGGACGGGCCGCCACTGCTCACAGTGTATGTCAGAGCATATGAGAATCATGAGGTCAAAGGAACTGCCTGAAGAGCTCAGAGACAGAATTGTGGCAAGGCACAGATCTGGCCAAGGTTACAAAAAAATTTCTGCTGCACCTAAGGTTCCTAAGAGCAAAGGGGCCTCCATAATCCTTAAATGGAAGATGTTTGGGACAACCAGAACCCTTCTTAGAGCTGGCCATCTGGCCAAACTGAGCTATCAGGGGAGAAGAGCCTTGGTGAGAGAGGTAAAGAAGAACCCAAAGATATATACACATTCTGCATCCAGTGTAGCCTACTGTATATCTACAGTGCATTCGGTGCTGTACTGTTTCTAATACACTTCAGGAGGAGTATACAGTATCTAATACAGTGTGTACAGTTTCTACTACACTTCTGGTAGTGTACACAGTATAAAATACAGTAAAGCCGTTGTACAGTTTCTAATACACTTCAGGCGGTGTACACAGTATCTAATTCAGTGTAGTGTGGTGTTGCAAAACAAAAAATACATAATTTCCCAGAAGGCCACTAAAGAGAGGCAGACACTCACAGGCCACTAAAAGAGGGCAAGCAGCCTCTGTGTCTACAGTCAACAGTGGTGGTCGTGGACATGGTGCATCCTCTGCAGGTGGCCGTGGGGCATGCCTGTCCTTTTTTTTTTTCTGCTGCTGACTGTGTTATTGAGCCAGAACATGCAGAAGAGTTGGTGGAGTGGATAACTGTCTTCATCCTCTGTCACACAGGCTCAGAGTAGTTTGCTTTCCAACGCAGCTGCCAAAGCGGCCTATTCGACTGGCTCCTTGTCCACAGTCACTCCTTCCTTAGCTCCACCATTATGCATGGAGGAGTCCCCAGAATTATTCGACCACAGTGTCAGGTACATACTGCTAGAGGATGTTCAGCAATTTAAAGGCTCTGATTTTGGTTCCCAGGCAGTGGCGGCTGGTGAAGTTTTAGGATGGAGGGCGCCAGACCCCGTCCTTCCTTTTTGACCCTTCCCACTTGGTGAAAATGGGCGTGGTTTGAGCTAAATAGTGGCTATGGCTCTAAGGTGGTGTGGTTAGCATCTGAGATGAACGAGGGATGGAGGGAGAGAGGGATGGAGGGACAGCAGGCCCAGATCCTACACAACAATAGAAATACGTGTATTCTAGAAAGTTTATTAATCAGCAGATAAAGATACTCCAAACACCTGGTGTTAGCACTTCAATCAACCCAGCACCATGGTTGTTATGGTGTCAGGATGATTGAAGAGCATTATTTCTATTATTACATTGTAATATAAAAGTAAATGATTTGGGGGGCGTGGTTTGCCTTGAGAGAAGATGGCTGCTTGATCCCTCAGCTCCTGCTCACCACAGCCTTTACATCAGCAAATACTAGAGACATCCGACATTTCCTGACTACCCACTATGGGAACTTCCTCCCGCGGAAGCTCGCAGTCACGTTCCCGCTCCCCGAGAGAACTTACCGGCCGCACGAATCACACTATTCCGGAGATATTCCGCACCCAGAGGCCTAATATGGCGGCTCCTCTTCCCACCTCAAATCCTTCCCAGGAACTGACTGGTATTCTTCTCACCCCAACAATACCTCACAACTCACAAATAGAAAATGACAGCACTTCTCTCCGTCAACCGAGTCTACGAGATCTCCAAGATGTGGCAGCTGACATTAAGGACACTCTCTTCTCTGCCATTTCGGACCTACGCCACGAACTACAAGCTATTTCAGGGAGAGTGCAGCGTGTCGAAGACGATGTGGCACTACAGGGCTCAGCAACAAACGCGATTCAATATAAAGTGAACTCCCATACTATGCAACTTAGAGATCTTCAACGACATGTTGAAGATCTCGACAATCGGGGCAGAAGACATAACCTTAGGGTGAGAGGCCTACCCGAGTCTGTGGACCAAGACCGTCTTCTCCAAGTTGTCACAGGCCTCTTCAACAAACTCCTCGATAGGCCTCATCACACTCCAGTGGCTATGGAATGAATACACAGGGCGCTCCGTCCCAGAGGCAGAGAAGCAGACCCCCCCCGGGATGTCATCTGCTTTGTAAACGATTACACAATCAAGGAAGAAATCCTCAAGAATACAAGAGAAAAACCGCGGCTGGAATATGAGGAACACCATATACAGATCTATCAAGATCTTTCAGCGATCACACTGCGACATCGCAAAGACCTCCGACCCTTACTAGACGTCCTGCGGAACAACGGAATCCGCTACCGATAGAAGTTCCCGTTCGGCCTCTCTGCCTCCCATCAAGGCCGCTCTGCCTTACTGAGAGTTCCAGAGGACCTCGATGGATTCTGCCGCACCTTAGACATTCCGCTGGTGTCGGTTCCACACTGGTATGAGGAATTCAACATCTTACCTCACACCCGCCACTCTCCAGCAGAAGAACCGATGGATGCCCACAACACCAGCTTCCGACGATGCAGATCGCCCTCACCGATCAGACCAAACCCTTCAGGAGGACCCCGGCACCCGCCTCCCAGCCCCATGACAGCGCCTCTGCCTAGAAGAGCCCGCCGTGATCGTTAACACAGCCCCAGGCCCTTGAAATACAATACCCTTCCCAGACGCTACCGCGTACAGCCACTACTACACCTCTACCACCTTCTCCTTTTTGCAGCTTCCCGACCCTGTATCGACTACCTCTCCTGCATTTACCGACACTCTGCAATGGAATGACCGCTTCACCAGAATGCTATGCAGTATCATCCGAGACCTGACCTTCCTTCCCGCAAGGATCCTTCCCAAATACGCATTGCCTGCCTCTGTTGAGGCCTACAAAAGAATACGGACAAATGACTGACATTGAACTGAGACGCCTTACCATGTCCCCCTTTGTTGCTCATCACCCTTGTGGGACCGCCGGACCGGGGCGACTGCAGATTCCGCTCCTCACCACAGCCCGTTTAAGCCCCGTGATACATACCTCCGGTATTCATTAAAAGATACTGGTATACACTGTTATTCCGCTTCGAGGCCGGGACCTACGAAACGGGCTCTGCAGAACTTAACGAGTACAGATGTTCTGTACAATGTGCAAAAACCGAAGGGTAACATATTAGATGTTATAAGTTAATGTTAGAAGTTTTAAGTTTTAAGTGGTCACTACCTCCTGTTTCAGGAAGACACAATTACACTTCACCACATATTGACATCATATCAAACACACATCTCACGTACAATCGTTATCCAAACTTCTTCACTGCACCGCATAGCTCCTTAACCCACAACACACTCTCTGCAGTTTCGCTCTCTGCTACCATCTACTGGCCATTCGGCCAAAATGCCTGTACTCCGTTAAACCCTATACCCCACTAAACCCCATACGTAACCACAGACAAAATCAATAAAGAATATAGCATACACTCCTAACCCTTACCAGCATATTGAGTGCAACAAGATACGATATTTATCACTATCACTGTCATAACCGGTTCCTCTCCTCTGTCAATAGGTTCACATAACAGCAGGGAACTGATCCCCCCTCACTATGCTGTCTGTACCTGAAGTTGCCACATACACATACACTCCTGATACTGGTACATGAGAACACACACTGATAACACAGGAGATGATGAGGATTTCTTACACAATCCTAGTACCAAACCCACTCTTCTAAAATGACGACATCTCAACAAATGGGCTCTTTACTGCCACCTACTGGCTTTGAACACACCTTTTCCACAATTGTGTGCCCTCATTTACTAATGTATACCGACACAAACAAGACTAACAATACCATCAACATGCTACATAACATTTATCTTTACACTACAAAACACCGGAGGAATACACTTAATATGGTACTCAGCAAACCCCGTCAACCCCTTACGGATCTACACACACGAACAATTTCAAGATTAATATAGTTATGAAATACTGTTTTTACCTGGGCTTGCTACCTCTGCCTATATACACGCATCACACAGGTTAAGATAGCCATGTTGTCATTTAATAACCACTCTATTCAAACATAGATATATTAATAAACGAGAGTGTCACCACGTATGTTATGTTACCTTGCTTATTCAGCCTTAGGCTAGACTACTATATTGATCAGATATCTAGTAATAGATGTTTATTTACTAATGTAGCAATGTTTATTACGGTTATCTTTCTTTGTGTCTTTTCCCCCTCTCCGATAAGACTGCACCCATAAACACCCTCCGAAAATTCGTCCGCCCAAACTCAATCTAAAGTATACATAAACACCGATATCAGAAATTATCTGAATATCTCGCCAACAATAATTATTGATCTCCCTATCATCCAAGTGACCTCATTCCGCCTAATTTCCCAACATGCGTACCACATACTTGTCTCCCCTGTTCCACCACATATACAAAATAAGGCTGATGGTGGGCTGGACCTCTCTGACAGATTTTCTCACCTACAGTAGACATCTCTTGATAGATAAACCAACTCCCACACAGTGGTCAAGCGAATCTTAAACAGCACCTCATATATACAAACCTACACACACCACTGACCTTATCCAGTTAGTAAATTATTGTGTCCCTAGTCACTGACTTTGGTGATTGAGGTCACACTTATTACCGGTATTGTTCACCCTCCCGGACCCCTATCCCCTGACCTTCCCTACCCACACGCACATATCTCTCAACCCATCCTATCACTTCCTCCATTGCAGCAAGTACTACCCTTCTAAATACACTCGCACACCCCTACAATGACGAATCCGTCCAGAAACACCCATAGCACCAAACTCAAACTTATATCACTAAACGTAAAAGGCCTCAACATACCAGAGAAACGCTCCAAACTACTCCTCACTATGCACCAAAATAAAGCTGATATTGTTTTCCTTCAAGAAACACACTTTAGATCCGACTCTACTCCAAAATTACAAAACCACCGATATCCCACTGTATACCACGCTACCAACCCGTTACACAAAACAAAAGGAGTCTCCATACTTATCGCCAAATCCTGCCCCATTCAAATCACGGACTCTCTAATAGACGAGGACGGCAGATACCTCTTTCTTAAAGGCTCCCTCCTCAATAGGAAGTTCACTTTAGCGAACATATACGCCCCCAATTGTGGTCAGGTACCTTTCTTTCGGAAAATCACAGAGACACTTACGACCTTCCAAGAAGGCACCCTCATCCTGGGGGGAGACTTCAATGTTCCGCTCAACCCGATCCACGACACATCCACCGGCTCCTCCTCACTCCCATATTCGGCCCTTAAGACGATTAAATCTTTACTCAATCAACTATTACTGCATGACTCCTGGCGTACCCTGAACCCAAACGATAAAGACTTCACATTTTATTCCGCCCCCCACGACAGATTTTCAAGAATAGACTACATCTTTCTAACACAAAAAGACTTATCTCTAATCCACCACGCCTCAATTGACCCAATGCTTCTCTCCGACCATCACCCCACTTCTCTTACACTTAAAATCCCAAACACGACACCCCGCTCACAAACATGGAAACTAGACCCATCACTACAGAATGACCCTTCCATCATGACTGAGGTCGAATTCAACCTCAAGCATTTCTTTCAAGAGAATATTTCGACGGACATGTCCCCACTTACTATATGGGAAACACACAAATATGTAATCAGGGGCATCTTAATCGCAGCGGCGGCTAAACGCAATCGAACACGTAGAAAACAATACTCAGACCTCATCAATAAAATCCATCGACTAGAAAATGCTCATAAACAAACCCAAGCCCTCTCCACTATGACAGAACTAATTCAATCTAGAAAGGATCTACTGGACATACTAGACACCCAAATCCGACGTAAATATATCCTCTCCAAAAAAACGTTCTATGAATATGGCAATAAAGCCAGTAAAATGTTAGCTCGGGCCTTACAAGTGACAAGAGCTCACACAACGATTCACTCCATCACTGATCCCACGGGAAGCAAACTTACCAAAACCCCAGACATTGCACAACAGTTTGTCCACTACTATAGTAAACTATATAATCTTCACCCATCTAACTCTTCCGCAGATAAAAACAAACGAACGGAAATGATAATCGATTTTTTGCGACAATATGGCCCCACCCCTATCTCGGATTCAGCAGCTCAAGATCTAGCATCCCCCCTCACCAGAGAAGAAATAGACCTAACTTTGAAACAACTAAACTCAGGTAAAAGCCCCGGCCCCGACGGCTTGACAGTCGGATACTACAAAACTTATGCAGAAACACTCACCCCCTTCTTCCTAAAAGCCTTTAATTCCTTCGCAACCCCTACGACACCGCCTCGAGACCTTCTAACTGCTCATATAGCTGTAATCCCAAAACCAAACAAAGACCCTTCCCTAGTTACCAACTACAGACCTATCTCGCTTCTCAATGTGGACTTGAAATGGTATGCAAAGACCTTAGCTAACCGTATCTTACCACTTTTGCCCCAACTTATTAGTCTAGACCAGGTCGGCTTCGTTCCAGGAAGAGAAGCAAGAGATAATACTCTAAAAGCTCTTAATATCCACCACTGGCTCACGTCCAGCTGCTCTAGCGGATTTATGCTTTCTCTCGACGCGGAGAAGGCGTTTGACAGGGTGGCCTGGGACTATATGTCAGAAACCCTACGGATGATCGGTCTTCCCCCAATGATGCTTAATTTCATTTCAGCCCTCTACTCAAACTCTACTGCCAAGGTCCATGTAAACGGCCGCCTGTCAGACGCCTTCTCCGTGTCGAATGGAACCCGTCAGGGTTGCCCACTCTCCCCCTTAATTTTTATCTTATCCCTGGAACCTTTCCTGCGACGTCTGAGAGCCAATCAAGACATTAAGGGAATTACCATCAAAAAACGCACATACAAAGTAGCTGCCTTTGCAGACGACATACTCCTCTTTCTCACCGACCCCCTCACGACAATACCCAACCTACTCAAAGACTTTAACACTTTTCATACCCTCTCCAACCTTCAAATAAATTACTCGAAATCGACAGCCCTGAATATTACCATCGCCCCTAAGATATGTCGCCAATGCCAACTCAACTACCCGTTCTCGTGGAATGATAAAGCAATTCAATATCTAGGCATTCTATTACCGACTTCCTTGAACGACCTATACGCCCTAAACCATGCAGCAATCTTACAAAAAATACAATTAGACTTAAAAAAATGGTCCTCGGGACTGTTTTCCTGGTTCGGCAGGGCCGCAATAGTCAAAATGAATATCTTGCCCCGACTTCTATATATTTTGCAAACTATTCCCATTAAGCTTCCGAAGACATTCTTCTCCACCTATCAAAAAGCCTGTACGTCATTTGTATGGGCCAAACTACGACCGAGACTAAGCTTCCAGAGACTGACCGCCCCCAAAATTGTAGGAGGCATTGGCCTTCCCGATCTACGCAAATACCAGCAAGCGTGCCATCTTACAAGAATAATTGATTGGAACATACACTCTACACATAAAGACTGGATTCACATAGAGCAATCATTCTCAGATCTCCCACTGTCTCATCTCCCCTGGATCACCAACTCCAAGATCTCTCCTGAATCCAAACGTCACCCATTAATCAACCCCACACTAGCCACCTTCCACACAACTTGTAAACTACATAAAATTTTCTCACCTAAGGGCCCATTGACCCCATTACGGATGAACCCAGACTTTCTGCCGGGAATGCATCCCACCTTCTTAGCAGATCACTGGCCACACCCTACTGTAAAAGCTAAGCATTTTTTCGACGGGAATCAATTCTTGTCCCAAACAGCGCTAGCTTCAAAAATGAACTTGAATTCTTTCCCGTTCTGGACGTACGTCCAACTGAGACACTTCTTTGACAAACCTAAACCCAGACCGGACTGGTCCAGACAAACCACCACATTTGAAAACTTATGCGAAAGTGAAGACCCCCAAAAACATCTGATATCCCAGACATATGCACTCCTATTCACAACCCGTACACCGTCGAAACACTGGACCACCAGACAATGGGAACAGGACCTCTCAATAACCCTCACTGACGCAGAATGGGAAAAAATATATACCTTGGCCCACAAAGGATCAATTAATGTGCAAGTACAGGAAAACGCCTTTAAAATATTATCAAGATGGTACAGATCACCACTGACACTGCATCATATTGACCCGTCAATTACCCAAACATGTTGGAGATGCAAAACTGAGATTGGATCGTTCTTACATGTCTGGTGGTCCTGCACGAAAATTCAACCCTTCTGGTCAGAAGTACACAAACTAATCAGCAAGATAACAACTTACACGCTAGACTTCAACCCTGCAACACTCCTGCTCCATCACTCCAAATTGCCACTGTCAACCTACCTCCGATCTCTGGCCATGCACATGGTGAACGCTGCTAAGCTTTGTATCCCCCTCAAATGGCGCTCAACAGACCAACCATCCATCACAGATTGGTTCACACGCATACAAAAAACGATGGTCATGGAAGACCTCATACATCAGGCCAAAGAAACACAACCTAAGTTCATCAAAACATGGACATGCTGGATTCACTTCACTACCACTGACGAATACAAACAATATTTTACATAACAACACCACGATCATTGTGATAACGACTAACATAACGCTTATTTCCTTACCCTGGATAAATACTGTCCCTTTCACTTTCCCCTCTGCTATTGAGGAATCCCCATACCCCCAAACTCAAATCGACAATCACAAGAATATTACTCTCTGCTGACAATACTCACGTCAACACGCACACTACTACTCTCCCATCTCGCCCCCTACAAATCCCTTTTGCGATCTTCTATCTACGCCTACAATATCTATTGTATAGACTCTCCCAAGCTTCACGGAATTTTCCCCCTAACTGTATGATCTAATAATACAATTTATATATAATGATTTACCTTTCTCGTTCTAGAGTTCAGCGGCTGCGTCCGCAAAAGCATACAGAACTGTATTTTACTTAACCTTGTACAATTCTCTCCCCTCTCTGTACTTGTTATTGTTACTTTTGTGTAAAAACCAATAAAAATATTTAACAAAAAAAAAAAAAAAAAATCAGCTGTTCAGAACACCGCTCTGCAGTGAACGCCACTGCAGTGTGGATGGACTTGTGCCTTACTTCCTTAACCTCCATGTAAGTGGATAATGCACCTGTATCTCATTAAAATGTTTACAGTTCTAAAAAAAAAAAAAAAAAAAAAAAAAATAAGTAAATGATTCAACTCACCATAATGCAGAATCAGTGGGAGCCCTGAGTGTTTCACTAGCCACGTCGCCTACAATCAGATGCCATCAGGCGTCCCCAGCAGAGTCCGTCCTTATATCAGGTGCCCCCAGTGGAGTCCCTCCTTACATGCAGCCTGTGTCACATCAAATGCAGCCTTTGTCACATAAAATGCAGCCTGTGTCCCACCAAATGCAGCCTGTGTCCCACCAAATGCAGCCTCTGTCCCCCCAAATGCAGCCTCTGTCCCAGCCTCTGTCTCCCCAAATGAACCTCTGTTCCCCCAAATGCAGCCTCTGTCCCCCCAAATGCAACCTCTGTCCCCCCAAATGCAACTTCTGTCCCACCAAATGCAGCCTCTGTCCCCCCAAATGCAGCCTCTGTCCCCCACCAAATGCAGCCTCTGTCCTAGCAAATGGAGCCTCTGTCCCAGCCTCTGTCCCCCCAAATGCAACTTCTGTCCCACCAAATGCAGCCTCTGTCCCAGCCTCTGTCCCACCAAATGCAGCCTCTGTCCCACCAAATGCAGCCTCTGTCCCCCCCCCCAAATACAGTCTCTGTCCCCCCCAAATGCAGCCTCTGCCCCCCCAATGCAGCCTGCCTGTGTCCCATTAAATGCAGCCTCTGTCACTTCAAACCCCCCCGTCCCGTTCTCCACCTTGCTGTTGTCCTCTCCTGCGGTGTCTCCTTCCACTGGCAGCGGCGATGGAGCGGCATACTTACTTCCTGTTTCCTCTCTCGGGTGCAATGGGAGAGAGAAGCAGGAAGTGACATCTAACTCAGATCAGATGTCAATCAAATCTGAAGCGCCGAGTAGCTTCCGCCCGGCGCCTGTAGTATATATTACTATGGCCGGGCGGAAGCTAATTGGCACTTCAGAAAACACCACAAGGTGGGCTAAACACCCGCAAATGCAGCGCCATGTCTGCAATCTCGTGATTGCATAGACGTGGCGCTTCCCATAATTGCACTGTGTCCGGCGTCGCACTGTGTCCATCGTCCGAAAACAGTGCACTTAAGGACATTTTTTTGTTTTTAAAGGGCCAGTATTAAAAAAAAAATTTTTGACATATTTCTTTGTGGCTGCCTGGAGGGGGGGGGGGGGTGGGTGGCACCCATGCGCCCCCTATGGATGGGCCGACACTGTTCCCAGGTTGAGGAAGGGAGTAAGTGAGTGAGACTAGAGAGAAGGGATGCCCAAGAAGGGCAAGAAACTGGCAGTCATGTTTTTTTCAGCTGCAGCATGCTGCCATGTTTGCTCCAGTGATGAGGAGGGAGGGGATGATGAGGTCACTGATTGTACTTGGGTGCCGAAGAGAAGAGGAGGAGGCACAACTCCAACGAGGTAGGATGTCCTCTAGGGGGCAGCTTAAGGGCAGCCACCCTATTGCATCACACCGCTGAGCTCCGCAGGTGCTGTTTGCAACTTATGCCTGAAGCGGATCAAGTGTGGCCAGAACAGCAGCCGCTTGGGCACCACATACTTGACCAGACATATGACCTGCCATGCAGCCCATTGGCAACAGTACTTGAAAGACCAACATCAAATAAAAAGGCGGACTTCTCCTTGCTCCTCATCTGGGATCTCCAACCCTACTTTACCTCCAGTCCTCTCAAAAACCTGCACTGAGAGGAATGAAGGTATAGCAATAGGTGTCCCAAATACTTGCAGCCAATCTGCTAGCAGTACACCACCATCTGATTTTAGCAGGAAAATTTCCCTACCCCAGTTGCTGAACTGTAAAAAGAAATTTGGTCCCAGCCACCCACATGCTCAGCGTCTAAATGCTAGCTTGGCCAAATTGCTAGCACTGCAATTGCTGCCTTTTCAGCTGGTAGACTCTGCCCCCTTTCATGAATTTGTGGAGTGTGCTGTACCTCAGTGGCAGGTTCCAAAACGCCATTTCTTTTCACTGAAGGCCATTCCGGCTCTCTATCGGCATATGTAAGGCAATGTTTTGGCCTCGTTGGACAGGGCGGTCAGCAGTAAGGTTCATATTACCGCTGACTCATTGTTCAGCAGGCATGGGCAGGGACATTACCTTTGCTTCACAGTGCACTGGGTAACTCTGCTGGCAGCTGGGAAGGATGCAGGACAGGGTTTAGTGTTGTTGGAGCTTGTTCCACCACCACGCCTCCAAAAAAGCTAGTGGTGATTCTGCCACAGCTCACTCCTCCACCCCCTCTTCTTCTTCCTCTATGGGCTCTTCTGCAGATTTGTCCTCTGAACCAGCAGTGCTCCGTAAGCTTTCAAGGGGCAATGCAAGCAGTCAGGCTAAAAGATGCCATGCGGTGCTTGAGTTGGTCTGCCTAGGGGAAAGGAGCCACACTGAGGCAGAGATTCTGTCTACTCTGTAGGGGCAAGCTCAGAGATGGTTGACACCACACCAGCTTCAGCCAGGAATGGCACAAAGCCTCTCTACACCCTCCGACAGGGACACTTGACCCATGTTCCATGTTTGGCACACATCCTGAATTTGGTGGTTCAGTGGTTTTTGAGCAGGTACCCAGGCTTACAGGATCTCCTGAGGCAGGCCAGAAAAGTCTGTGGTAATTTCATACAATGCCAGTGCTCGGCTTGCTGACATTCAAAGGGACCTGCCCACCAACTGCCTTATTTGTGACATGCCCACCAGTTGGAACTCAACGTTGGCAATGCTGCAGCGGCTGCACACACAGCAGAGGGCCATTAATGAGTACTTGTGCGAGTATGGCACCAGGACAGGGTCAGAGGAGCTTGGCTTCTTTTCGCCATGCCAGTGGCTACTGCTCAAGGATGCATGCACTGTCCTGTCACCATTTGAGGAGGCCACAAGGATGGTGAGCAGCGATAATGCATGCATCAGTGGCACTGTCCCTCTAGTCTTCCTGTTGGAGCACAAGCTTTGTGGATTTATGGACAGAGCACTTGAGGTAGAACAGAGGGAGGAAGAGGAGGACTGCCTTACCTCTCAAGGTCCCTTTATCCAGATAGCATTTCTGCGGGCCAGCCAAATGCACAGGAAGAAGAGGAGGAGGAGAAGGATTGTGTCAGCATGGATGTAGAGGATTACACTCAGCAGCAGTCTTCAAGGGATGGTTTTCAGTCCCCAGAAACCAAAGGAGTTGTATGTGGCTGGAAGGAGGTAGTTACGAATCATGTGATAGTTGGGGCCTGTGAAAGGGCCCTAGGATTCATGGGATCAAGGAGAGGGATCTTTACAGGCTGGCAACCCTTCTTGATCCACGTTACAAGAGTAAGGTTGCAGAACTCATCCTGCCTTTGCAGAGGGAGCAGAGGATAAAACATCTTCAGGAGTCCTTGAAGAAAGTTTTGTGCAACGCATTTCCAGACCCTGGGAGGATACCATTTCCTGGTGCTGGACAACGTGTTGCTGAGGTTTCCTTCAGTCAGAGGAAGAGCGGTGGAGAAGGTGACTGGCTGACCGATGCCTTTAAACAATTTTTCAGACCTCGGCACCAAGGTCTAATCGGTTCAAGCAACCATCACCAGCATCTGCATTATATGGTTCAGGAATATCTAGGGGCAAAAGCAGACTTGGAGACCTTTCCAACAGAGCATCCACTGGGTTACTGGGTCTTGAGGATGGACCACTGGCCAGAACTTGCTCAATATGCAATTGAGCTACTGGCCTGTTCTTCATCCAACATGCTTTCTGAACGCACATTCAGTGCTGCTGGAGGGTTTGTAAGGGATCAAAGAGTGCGCCTGTCCACAGACTCCATTGATAGGCTTGCATTCAAAAAATGAACCAGTCTTGGATCAGCAGCTATCAAGCACCTGATGCTGAGGTAACTGATTGAATTTACTATGGATGTGGGATCCCTGGAAGACTGCCTATGCTGACTATCCTATTCCTCCTCAATCTTGATGATGCTAGCTTCCAACAATATTTTTGGTTTAGGGCACCACCACCACCCAAGGCCCAATTTTTCTGCCCCTGTTTAAAGGGGGCATGTAATTACAATTTTTGACATAATATTTCACAGCAGGGCCCATTCCTGTGCCCACCAAGAGTAACTGTATGGGGTTACAGTGTTCTGGTACCACCAACACCTAAGGCCCAATTTTCTGCAGAGTATATAGGGCAGGCCGTATAGTATATATACTGCTGTTCAGAGTATATAGTGCCTAGGGGCCTGGGGGACCCCCACGCCATTTTTTTTAAATTTGGGTGCGGGGTGTCAAACCATGAAACAGACTGAGAAAGAGGTACAGTTAAATCACACTTGTTTAATATAATAAAAAGGTAAACAGAGTAAACATAGTCAAAACATAGCCAGAGTTCAGGAACCAGAACAGATAGTCAGACAAGCCAAAACATCAGGGAGCCGGTCTCCCTGGACATATCCCACATAGGCCTTAAACCCTCCGTTGCTGGTTGGAGACTGAATGAGTCCCTCCTCGCTGACTCATTATTGGTATCCCATATTTCTAAACATATGGAAGAATACTTTGCCACTAATGACACGAACGACATCTCCCCTACGGTCCTATGGGCGGCCCATAAGGTAGTGACAAGGAGACACTTAATCCAATTAGCCACAGAAAGGAAAAAGCAGAGACTGGTTAATATTACCAGACTCACCACCGAACTGGATAGGTTATACCACCTACACACACAGAATCACGCCCCAGATCTCCTACAACAAATTAACAACCATAGACTGGAACTTGACAAAATCTTCTCTGAACAGACAGAGAAGGCCCTGAGATGGTCGAAAGCCAAATTCCTATTACACAGCAATTCGTTTTCCAACATGTTTGCGAGAAAGCTCAACCAATCCCTCCAACCCCCCCCCCCACACATATAAATTAAGAAATACCAACGGTAACTTAGTCTCTCACCCATCTGAAACACTACAGATGTTTTCTAAATTTTATACTGAACTACTGTCCCCTCCTTCCTCGCCCCCTGACCCTACCCTTAAAACATGGTTAGATGATCTGCCTCTCCCTACCCTGACACAAGAACATCTTCAGAAGTTGAACGCCCCTTGCTCGGACCCTGAAATAATTAAGGTTATCAAATCCTTAAAACCCTCCAAAACCCCAGGTCCTGATGGGTACTCAGCCCCATTCTACAAGAAAATCTAAGGTAACATACTCTCATACCTAAAATCTCTCTTTAACCACGTTCTCAAAGGCAACATTTTTCCAGACGACATGCTTCTAGCGAACATGTCCCTGATCCCAAAACCCAACAAAGACCACTCCAGACCAATGTCGGTCATCAATACAGATCTGAAGATATTTGGTCGCATCTTAGCTGACAGGCTCTCGAACATCATTACTTCCTTAATCTCCCCTGACCAAACAGGTTTTATCCCGACCAGATAAATCACTGACAATATCAGACTGGCTTCCAACATCATCCAAGACGCTGATCTACATTCCCGCAGAGTACTAAGGCGCGACATCCACAAGGCTTTCGATAGTGTTCTATGGCCATACCTCGAAACTTACCCTAGAGAAGTTTGGCTTCTCGGGGACATTTGTCCATGGATTCAGGGCACTCTATCATCATCCGTGCATTCGGATTAGACTCCCGGGCTGCAGTTCCGAATATTTCCCATTAGGCAGGGGCACAAGACAAGAGTGCCCCTTATCACCACTTTTATTTGCCCTGGCCATCGAACCCCTGGCTCGCTCAATCAGCCTAGAGCCCAACATCAAGGGGTGTACAAAAGGTGACCAGGAGTTCAAACTAAGTTTATACGCGGATGATGTTCTCATGTTCTTGTCTGACCCTATAGTCTCCATTCCCAATCTTATATCCACCCTACGTACTTTCCAAGATATATCGGGTCTAGGGGTTAATCTTTCCAAATGTTCTGCCCTTTCAGTAAACTTCCCTCAACATATTACCTTCTCTATTCAACACAATTTTGGATTTTCTACAGACGTACAGAAGTTATCATATTTAGGGATCAAGTTAGCCTCTACGCTTCACAAACTATACCTCGCCAACTACCCGCCAGAATTTACCCGTATTAGACAACTGCTACATACCTGGAGCCCATTCCACATCACTTTCTTAGGCAAGATCCAGGCAGTGAAAATGTCTATTCTCCCCAAACTTTTATTTTTTTTTCAGAGCCCTTCCCAACCATGTGTCTAGACAGACGATTGACCAAATACAACACGATGTAAACAAATTTATCTGGCAAAATAAGAAACCCCGACTAGGCAAGCATATGATATATAGACCCAGGGTCATGGGCGGACTGGGACAACCAAACCTCTAGCTATACTACCTTTCGGCCAGATTTTTACAACTGGCACAATGGCATTCCCCCGCACGAAATTCCCTGGCTCCGCTTTGATCGGATTTCAATAGCCCCATATTTTCTCCCTGGTCTACTGTGGGCCAAGACAATATGCCCCAAAGATATCTCCACATTAAACGCTGTAGTGGGCCAATCCCTACACCTATGGTCCCTATATAAGAAGAAATTCTCAATACTCCCACCCAACCCCAGGCTGGCATCCCATATAGGGGACCCCACATTACTCGCAGCTTTTCCCAACCCTAATGTTTTCACCCTATGGATGAAAGGACCTCGTTACCCTAGACTCTCTTCATAAGGATGGGGTAATTTGCTCTTTTCTAGATTCCTTACAATCCTCCCACCCCTTACCCAGGACAGAATTCTACAAATATTTACAAATCAGGCACTTCTTCAATACACATTACCCCAGGGCTGAATCTAACCCCGTTACAACATTTGAAGATCTATGTGGACCCACGTCCAGAGACAAAGGGACAATCTCCCTATTATATAATTTCCTGGGTGGTCTAGGCCTTCCAGAAAAATCTACTGCCATAATCAGCTGGGAGGTGGAGACCGGGGTGGAAGCTTCTTCGGATGAGTGGTACAATGGGATCTCCAACATGCATAAATGCACGTAATCTGTGGCGGTGAAGGAAACAGTGGTGAAGCTACACACCAGGTGGTACTACACCCCTACCAAGTTACACAAATTCTTCCCTACTGTTTCTGAGAACTGCTTCAGAGGTTGCCTCGAGAAGGGGACTCACTTGCACATCTTCTGGAGCTGTATAGCACTGAGGGACCTGTGGCAAAAGGTAGTTGCTAAGGTAGCAGAGATCGCAGGTGTTCTGACCACTCTCACTCACCAGATGTGCTATTCTTTGCAGAAATACCTGGTCCCCCCCTGAACAAAAACTATCCTACACACTTTTTAGTGCGGTCCATTGGTCAAAGCCTTGTTTTGGCGTACCCCTGGGATCAAGTCCTTAAGCGTATGGCAGCTATTCAGCTCATGGAGAAATTATTCCACACTATCATGGATACCATGCATATCTATGATCTGAAATGGAGGTCCAGGTCCTCCTGACCATACCTTAATCTCATTCGCCATTTCAATACAGATTCCACACATTTAGATGCATTGCCGTCAGCAATTCCCAGTATGGTTTCCCATAACCTTTCCTGTTTTACTTCTCAGTCTCTGAGTTTTCTCTTTTTTTTCTTTGTTTATGATTTATTTGTATTTTATCTGTTAACCTTGAAGCAGAAGTGTTACCGTGGTGGTGGGGCCTTCAACATCCTCAACTTACCATTGGTTTCCTCTTATAAGACACTCTCCCCACGTTACCTTGTAGGTGTGACAACTTAGTTGTAAATGGATCATTATCATCCCAGATGATTAGCCAATAACCTAACCTATATTTGTGTACCTTATTTTCACAGTCATTGCACACTGCTACACATTCTATGTTTTCTTAATCTCTGCATTTGAAACTTATTGTTCATGCTTATATTTTTCCAATAAGAGGGGGAACTTGGTGGTGGTAGTTAATGTTTCACAACAAGTTCAGGTATTAGTCCATGTAAGGATAAAATGATGCTGAATAAATGGAAGGCAGCCAGTCTATAAAAGCTAGAAAAAGCTCTGGAACAATAAAAAAGATAGAAGGACAGCGCCCTCTAAGTGCAGCATGTATTTTAAAAATATTTATTACAATAGATAAAAACACTCACATTTGAGTTGCTAAAAACCAGCATGTAAAGTAGTTTCATCCGCGTGCTCTCGGGGGATGTGGGTGTCACAGGCCAGTGGGTGTTTTCTGGGATGTGAGTCCTGTGACCTGGGTCCTGGTAGCTGTTCCGGTGGTACAGAGGGTCCTCAGAGCCTCCGGGCGGCCAGGATGTCGGTCATGGATCCTCCGTGGAGCACCGTGCTGACCTGCGTCTTCACTCCCGGGAGCGGGGTGAGGTGGGCGGTGCTTCACGTTCGGAGAATGCATGCTCCTTCATCAGGCTATGCACGTCCTTCTATCTTTTTTCATTACAGCTGCGGGCATTTTTAAGTGCCATTTTTTCCTTTATAAATGTCATTTTGCTGTGGCACTGTTATAAACATGGGAAAGATGCACTACTTTACAGGCATATTAAGGACACCCCCCAGGCACGATAACTTAACTTTAAGCATTATTAAAATCACTGCTCCCAAAAAACTGCAGTTTTTAAAACTTTTTTTTTTGCATTGATACATGTCCCCTGGGGCAGGACCCGGGTCCCAAACAATTTTTATGGCAATAACTTGCATATAAGCCTTTAAAATGATCACTTATGTTTTGTTTTTTCACGTTCATGTCCCATAGACCCTAATGGTGTTCGAACAAATTTTTTGCCTTTTCGTATGTTCTGCTGCGAACCGAATCGAGGGGGGTTTGGCTCATCCCTATTAGTCTGGTTGAAAAGAAAAACATAAGTCCATCCAGTTCAACCAATTAAAAGGGCGACACATTACACAATCCTATCCCCACAGCTGATCCAGAGGAAGGCCAAAAACACCAATAAAGCATGATACAATTTGCTCCAGCATGGGAAAAACTTCCTTCCTGATCCCCCAAGAGGCAATCGGATGTTACCTGCATCTACTTGCCTATAAATGTAGGCATTCGTCAGTCAGCCTTCCTTGCATTTTTTTTTCTTTTTTCGGGTCCAGCAGTGGCAGCGGGCATCATGATTGATAATGGATCGACATTGGGGGACTTTTTTTTTTTTTAAGGAATTCTCAAACTCATTCACATTAAAGAGGGCTTCCAGATTCTGATAAGCCACCTGCCCGCAGACCCCCACAATCACAACCCAGGGTTATCAGTAAAAGGCATTTGTCCCCAGCAACATGAAGACAAGGTGTTGTGGGGGGCCAAAAGCCCCCTCCCCATGTTGGGGGCATGTGGCCTGGTATGGTTCAGAAGGGGGGGCTCGCTCGCCCCCCCTTTCCTAACCTGCCAGGCTTCATGCTCGGATAAGGGTCTGGTATGGATTTTGGGGGGACCCCACGCTGTTTTTTTTTTTCATTTTGGCGTGGGGTTCCCCTTAAAATCCATACCAGAATCGAAGGGACCCCCGTGCCCTCTTTGTTTTGTCATTTTTCTATTGCCAGCAATATTATTGTATTGCCAGCAATTTAAATGTCATTTTCTTTCTTTAGAAATGTCAGTTTTGCTGCGGCAGGATCTCTACTCGTAATTGAGGTCCTCCAGTCCCCTTATTAATTTAGTTGCCCTTCTATGAACTCTTTCTAGTTCCAGCATATCCTTCCTGAGGATTGGTGACCAAAACTGGATGGCATACTCCAGATGTGACCGAACCACTTTTATAAAGTGGCATTATTATCATTTGATCTCTGGAGTAAATATCCTTTTTTATGCATCCTAATAGTCTGCTGGCTTTGCTTGCTGCAGCTTGACATTGCATACAATCGCTTGGTCTTTCTTCTACTAGGATTTCAATCTCTATGATAATGGTAGGATGGTAGGCCAAATATAGGGGGGGGGGGGCGCAAGCAGCATAAAAACATCACAGACTTGCAAATTCATCCCTACTCTATACAATTTTTTTTTTTTAAAGGCTTTTGATACACTTTAATCCTACGACAATATCTGTATCCAGCCTTGACTCCTATACCAGAACAAAACACATGCATTGAATAGCATAGGAAACATTATTTCACATGGAAAGGGACTACAGCCAATCACTTCACACTCTACAAATTCCCTGACTAGATTCCATTAAAGCAAGCTATAAATAAAATATTAGAATTCAGCGCTCACTTCCTTTTAAAAATGACAATGCACAAAATGAATCACCGCATCTACAATGAAGCCACAGCCAGGAAGAAAAGAGAATTATCTTGCAAGAACAATTCTGTCCGCCCCTCACAGGTCCTCTGTAAAAACTGATGGAGTTGTAGAATGTAGGCACAGCTAGGTTTGTGTGATAGCTGAATTAAAAGTCCTGAAATTCTTTTGATTTGATCACTGGTAAACCTAAAAAGGTGTCTTGCTTCAAATCTTTTTTGAAAGGCTGTCTTCCTGGGAGTTACAGGGTGTCACAAGGGCCAAACTATTTCATGTTTAATGAGGCCAGAACAATATGTTGTTACTCTCCTTGCACTCTCAAATGCTTCATACACTTTGATATGGGCACAGAGCAACACTGAGCCATTGTTTCTATTTTATATTAGCACTTTTATTATATTCACATGAGAAATGCAACATTTGTTGAGTTTACAGATCTTCCTAGGTCTTTAATGAATGAACTAAGCATATTCTCCTGTTAAAGGGTAAATGTTTTACCCTTTAAGAGGAGCTAAAGCAATTTCTTGCATAGAATTTCACATTAACATTAACAGAATATGAAAAAAAATGCATTTAAAGGGGGTGGGGTGTCACTTTATTCCAACAAGCAGGACATCCATTTGATAATTCACTTGTATAACAGCAGGTGTCCTTCACCAAGGATGCAAACTGTATTTAAGAAAGACCAATAAAAATGTATCTGATTTTATGGCAGCCCATGACAGAAATTCCCACCTCCCTGCTGGCAACATTGGGCATGTGTACTGTACAATAGGGATGAGCTCGATGTTCGGGTCGAACATGAGTTCGACTCGAACATCGAATGCTCGCCCGTTCGCCAAAGAACGAATATTATGGGGCGTTTAACCCCGGCATGTAACAGGGGCATGTAATTACAATTCTTGATCTAATATTTCACTGCAGGACCCGTTGGCACATCAACACCTAAGGCCCAATTTTCTGCAGAGTATATAGGGCTGGCCATATAGTATATATACTTCTGTTCAGAGTATATAGTTCCTGGGGTCCCCAAACACTTTTTAGGGCAAAAACTTGCATATAAGCCTTTAAAATTAGCACTTTTGATTTTTCACGTTTGTGTCCCATAGACTTTAACGGTGTTCGCGTGTTCGAACAAATTTTTTTGCATGTTCAGATGTTCTGGGGCGAACCAAACCGGGGGGTGTTCGGCTCATCCCCACTGTAAAACGTGGCAACACAGAAACTGGGCTCTTCTTTCATGCACTATATGTTTGTATATATTTGTATCGTATGTTTATAGCAGGCACCTCCTGTGAAACCTTTCAACCTCCTTTTGGTACCATGTAGGAGAGAAGTATTGGGAGATGTGACCTATCCTCTCCCACTGCCCCTCACCCCATCCACTGGGTTGCCCTGATTGCAGAAAAGAAGGGGATTAAAGCATTGATAGTATGAGCTTTGTTTTCTCTGTGTAGTCATAGCAGAAGTTTTACTTTTGACAATTTGCCCATAAAAAAAAGTAGTGTGTCCATCATTTTTTACTGGTTCCACTGTTAAAATTGAAAATTTTGATAAGCAGCCCTGTTCCTACATGCATTGATCAGCCATAACTTTATGACCATCCACCTAATATTGAGTAGTTGCCTCTTTCAAAAACAAACCAGCCCTTTTGCTGTCAAAATAGCCCTGACCGTCAAGGAATGAATGGCTAGACATCTGAAAATATATTGTGGTATCTGGCACCAAGTTATCAATAGAAGATAATTAAGATCCTGTAAGTTGTGAGGTGGGGTCTGCATGGATCAGATTTGTTTTTCCAGCACATCCCACATGTAGACAGGTAGCCTACTGTCATGGTTATGCAGTAATCTTTCTCTGTCAGCTTACCTCATGTGTTCAGACTAAGAGGCCAGCCTCTCTCACCTGGCTGTTTTTATAACCTCCCCTCTAAGCATGGCTCCACCACAGGCCCTATCAGAGAACCCTATATTAACCTGTGCACTGCAAGCCAACGGTGCTGATCAACCATTGTGTATTCATTGTGTGTTTGGCTTCCTGTTTCCTGCTTGTCGTGTGCTCTACATTTGTCTCTGTTACGGACCTTGGCCTGTTCTCGACTATTCCTGTCTGCTCGTGACCCTGACCTTCTGGCGTGTCCCCCACTATCCCTGTTTGCCTGTGACCCTAAACTTTTGGCATGTACTCTGTTGTCCTTGTCTGCTAGTGGCCCCGACTTTGGCTTATTCCCTTACTATCCCTATCCTCCTGTTGCCTACTGTGGGCGTGAGCTGGGGGACCCTGGGGGCCATGACCTGGATCCAGTTGCAGCCCAGTCCATCCTCACCACTAGAGGCTCTGGTGAACACCTGCTGGCTCTTAGACTCTGCGCCCTAGGGAATCTTACGCTCTAACTTTGGTGGGATCCGTGTTGGTGTTCCAGCGGCCCTGCCTTCCTTTACAACCCTGACTCTCATCTGCATCAGTCAGCCGTAGGGTCCACTACCTTGCGGTGCACTCCTGATCCCAACGGTGTGCATCTGTCACCAGGTGGCCTGACACCTACTCTGTGTGTGTGTGGTTGGCACCTGGCTGCCCAGGTCAGGGGGAAAAGGTTAATGTTTTGCCACCTTTCCTCTGTGTGTGTGCTCAGACTATTGTCAGGGTCCAGCCTCTCTCCCATGTTCTATAAAAGGGAAGGGGTCTGCATCCTGGAGGGGGCTCCAGGGAACACTTGGGGAAACTAATAGCTAGGAACCATGATCTGTCATCTCTTATAGTCAGTGCGCTCCCCCCACAGTTGGAACACACACTAGGGAACACAGTTAACCCCTTGATCGCCCCCTAGTGTTAACCCCTTCCCTGCCAGTGACAGTTACACAGTAATCAGTACACTGATCGCTGTATAATTGTCAATGGTTTCAAAAATGTGTCAAAAGTGTCTGATGTGTGCTCCATAATGTCAGTCCCGATAAAAATCACAGATCACGGCCATTACTAGTAAAAAAAAATAATAAAAATGCCAAAAATCTGTCCTCTATTTTGTAGACACTATCATTTTTGTGCAAACCAATCAATATACGCTTTTTGCGATTTTTTTATTACCAGAAATATGTAGAATAATACATATCAGCCTAAACTGAGGAAAAAATTAGCTTTTTTAACAAAAAATTGGGGATATTTATTATAGCAAAAAGTACAAAATATTCTATAGGTAGCAGGAGCGGACTGACCATTTGGGCATGCAAAATAAAAAAATATTTCTATATTGATCCTATGTTGAAGTGTTTTTCTCTGCCATCTATATTGGTATATTGATATTTTTCTCTTTATTTATTTATTTATTTTTTTGCCTTTATAGCAAAAAACGTATCTTTCCCATATATTATTTCTGATTAAAATGTATCTAGGTAAAATATCTTATAGTGTTACCAACCACTGTGTAAAGTGCTAGTGCTAACAAAATATATAGGTATATATATATATATATATATATATATATATATATATATATATATATATATATATATATATATATATATGTGAGAAATAAACTGAAAACTAAAATCAAACAATGTGCCAATATTACTTCATAGAATTCCCATATCAATGTATATGCAAGTAAATTTGCAGAAAATTTGCAGAAATTTTTTAAAAAAATGTCCCCAACATGTGCACCACAGTACACTAGATGTCCTCAGTGAGTGATCACTCCTGTGCAGATATAACGTTTTTCTTCAATATAAAATGCTCCAAATTCACCACTTATTGTGATATCACCACCACCTGTTGCAATGGCCACTCACCAGATACAGTAAAAATATGCGCCTTTGGTTCATTTAGGATAACCACTCCGTTTATGATGGGTTCAATCGCAGCCTGTTCAACAGTACAATAGTGTCTCTTGTTCTATATAGTGCTCACAAAAACATGTGAATAGCCATCATGGTGTAGTATGTAACTCTCATTTATTAAAAAAATTAAAAAAACATAGTCAAACTCACATGTTTTGGTGCCCCTCAGCCGGCACCAAGCTAATACAGTGGAGAGCTGAGTCTCATTCTGTCCTAGTGTCTCCTCACAGCGGTGTGTGTTCCAAGCCTCAAGGCGCATATTTTTACCGTATCTGGTGAGTGGCCATTGCAACAGGCGGTGGTGATATCACAATAAGTGGTGAATTTGGAGCACTTTATATTGAAGAAAAACGTTATTACTGCACAGGAGTGATCACTCACTGAGGACATCTAGTGTACTGTGGTGCACATGTTGGGGACATTTTAAAAAAAACATTTCTGCAAATTTACTTGCTCTGTGCAGCACATATATACATTGATATGGGAATTATATGAAGTACGGTAATATTGGCACATTGTTTGATGTTAGTTTTCAGTTTATTTCTCATATATATATATATATATATATATATATATATATATATATATATATATATATATATATATATATATATTTTGTTGGCACTAGCACTTTACACAGTGGTTGGTAACACTATAAGATATTTCACCTAGATACATTTTGATCAGAAATAATATATATGAAAGATAAGTTTTTTGATATGAAGGCAAAAAAATAAATAAATAAATAAATAAATAAATAAATAAATAAAGAGAAAAATATCAATATACCAATATAGATGGCAGAGAAAAACACTTCAACATAGGATTAATATAGAAATATTTTTTTATTTTGCATAATTGTGGTGGTTATTATACACAAAAGTTAGCGCAATCCACTTTTTACTATATTTGCATTCCACTATTTATTGGGTGGACCCACATGATTGCAGCAAACTAGATTGATGAGTTATTAAAACTTAGTTTTGCGCCGGTAACACATCTTGTTGGACAAATGTCCCTGAAATGTCTCTTGCCGACATCATTTTGATGTGAAAATACAGAGATTATGTCTGCTCCGCCTCTGCACTGCCCCCTCAGCCAGTAGGAACACGCTGTACACGCCCCCTTCCACAGCGTGGCTTTTTTGACACAGGAGCAGGAGATGCCAACTGCTGGAGGAGAGGAGAGGGAGGCGGGGACAGGTTGCAGTGTGGGACGGGCTGCTGCCTGATAAGGTAAACTGGCTGAGCTTTACAAAATGGATTCCAGTCAGTGGATTACCCTGGTGAGTAGGGATGAGCCGAACACCCCCCTGTTCGGTTCGCACCAGAACATGCGAACAGGCAAAAAATTTGTTCAAACACGCAAAGTCTATGGGACACGAACATGAATAATCAAAAGTGCTAATTTTAAAGGCTTATATGCAAGTTATTGTCATAAAAAATGTTTGTGGACCTGGGTCCTGCCCCAGGGGACATGGATCAATGCAAAAAAAAGTTTTAAAAACGGCCGTTTTTTCGGGAGCAGTGATTTCAATAATGCTTAAAGTGAAACAATAAAAGTGTAATATCCCTTTAAATTTCGTACCTGGGGGGTGTCTATAGTATGCCTGTAAAGGGGCGCATGTTTCCCATGTTTAGTACAGTCTGACAGCAAAATTACATTTCAAAGGAAAAAAAGTCATTTAAAACTACTCGCGGCTATTAATGAATTGCCGGTCCGACAATACAATGGTATGGATATTAAGGGGAACCCCGGACAAAATTTAAAAAAAAATGGCGTGGGGGTGGCGATAGGAGAAAGAAGAAGCATTTAAATAAAGGAATTGTCAAAAACTGTCTCTTGTCATTTTTAAAATTTTTGACAGTTTTTTTGTGAAATGATAGGGGTACCCCTCACCATTTCACACAGGGGGGAGGGCCGGGATCTGGGGGTCCCCTTGTTAAAGGGGGCTTCCAGATTCCGATAAGCCCCCCGCAAGGGTTGTGGGGATGAGGCCCTTGTCCCCATCAACATGGGGACAAGGTGTTTTGGGGGGCTACCCCAAAGCACCCTCCCATTGTTGAGGGCATGTGGCCTGGTACAGTTCAGGAGGGGGGGCGCTCTCTCGTCCCCCCTCTTTTCCTGCGGCCTGCCAGGTTGCGTGCTCAGATAAGGGTCTGGTATGGATTTTTGGGGGGACCCCACGCCATTTTTTTTAAATTTTGGTGCGGGGTTTCCCTTAAAATCTATACAAGACCTGAAGAGTCTGGTATAGATTTTGAGGGGGACCGCACGCAATTATTTTTTTTTTTATTTTGGCCGGGGTTCCCCTTAATATCCATACCAGACCTGAAGGGCCTGGTATGGAATTTAGGGGGACCCCCACGTCATTTTTTTTTAAATTTTGGTTCGGGGTTCCCCTGTGGGGAATTCCCATGCCGTTTTTATCAAGGAACTTTTATGTGTATTGTCGGACTGGCAATACATTATAGCCGCGAGTAGTTTTAAATTACTTTTTTTCCTTTGAAATGTCATTTTGCTGTCAGGCTGTTCTAAACACGGGAAACATGAGCCCCTTTACAGGCATACTATAGACACCCCCCAGGTACGAAATTTAAAGGGATATTACACTTTTATTGTTTCACTTTAAGCATTATTAAAATCACTGCTCCTGAAAAAACGGCCATTTTTAAAACTTTTTTTTGCATTGATCCATGTCCCCTGGGGCAGGACCCTAAACACTTTTTATGACAATACCATGCATATAAGCCTTTAAAATTAGCACTTCTGATTTCTCCTATAGACTTTTAAAGGGTGTTCCGCGGGTTTCAAATTTGTCGCGAACACCCCAAATTGTTCGCTGTTTGGCAAACTGGCGAACAGCCGATGTTCGAGTTGAACATGAGTTGAACATGAGTTCAACTCAAACTCGAAGCTCATCCCTACTGGTGAGCAGAGAGGGAGAGGGAGGATGTGTTACCTCTAGCAGAGCTCCTCCTGTCTCTGAGGCCATTGGATCGATTTTGTGTGTGAGAAGTGCAATGCTCCTGTATGTCTCCCCCAACCTCTACTACATCTCTCTACTCATTAGCTGCCCACCACTACACAGGCACAGTTCCCTCCTCTCCTGTATTACCAACTAATGTATCTGTGAGCTGGTGTGTGTGTGTGTGTGTGTGTATGTGTAATTGTGTGAATGTATACTGTACAGTGGCGGCTGGTGCTCAAAATTTTTGGGGAGCGCAAACAAACTGAAAAAAAAAAACATCAATTGCAACCACTGTGCCCATCAAATGCAGATACTGTGCCCATCAATTGCCACCACTGTGCCCATCAAACGCAGCTACTGTGCCCATCAATTGCCACCACTGTGGCCATCAAACGCAGCTACTGTGCCTATCAATTCCCGCCATTGTGCCCATCAATTGCCGCCACTGTGCCCATCAAACGCAGCCACTGTGCCCATCAAACGCAGCCACTGTGCCCATCAATTGCCGCCACTGTGCCCATCAATTGCCACCACTGTGCCCATCAAACGCAGCCACTGTGCCCATCAATTGCCGCCACTGTGCCCATCAATTGCCGCCACTGTGCCCATCAATCGCAGCTACTGTGCCCATCAAACGCAGCCACTGTGCCCATCAAACGCAGCCACTGTGCCCATCAAACGCAGCCGCTGTGCCCAAACGCAGCCACTGTGCCCGTCAAACGCAGCCACTGTGCCCATCAAATGCAGCCACTGTACCCATAAATTTCCCCTTCTGTGCCCATCAATTGCTGCCAGTGTACTCATCAATTGCCGCTACTGTGCCTATCAATTGTTGCCAGTGTGCCCATCAACTGCTGACACTGTGCCCATCAATTGCCGCTACTGTGCCCATCAAATGCTGCCAGCGTGCATCCCCCACCCACCCGGCACTTATCTTGTCTCGGTGGGGCAGCGGGCCATGGCGGCAGAAGGCGAGGGGTGTCCGGTTTTGTGTGCGAGAAGTGCAATGCTCCTGTATGTCTCCCCCAATCTCTACTACATCTCCCTACTCATTAGCTGCCCACCATTACACAGGCACAGTCCCCTCCTCTTCTGTATTACCAACTAATATGTCTGTGAGCTGCTAGGGCTCTACAAGTTCCAGCATGCCAGGGGATTGGGCAGCAGTGTGTTCAATCAGGCTGATTTTTGGGTGAAATGTGCTGGTGCGTGTGTATGTGTAATTGTGTGTATGTATACTGTACAGTGGCGGCTGGTGCTCAAAATTTTTGGGGAAGCGCAAACAAACTGAAAAAAAAACCCATCAATTGCAACCACTGTGCCCATCAAACGCAGCTACTGTGCCCATCAAACGCAGCTACTGTACCCATCAATTGCCACCACTGTGCCCATCAAACGCAGCTACTATGCCTATCAATTGCCGCCATTGTGCCCATCAATTGCTGCCACTGTGCCCATCAAATGCAGCCACTGTGCCCATCAAATGCAGCCACTGTGCCCATCAAATGCAGCTACTGTGCCCATCAAACGCAGCCACTGTGCCCATCAAACGCAGCCACTGTGCCCATCAAACGCAGCCGCTGTGCCATCAATTGCCACTGCTTTGCCCATCAAATTCAGCTACTGTGCCCATCAAATGCAGTCACTGTGCCCATCAAATGCAGCCACTGTGCCCATAAATTGCCGCTACTGTGCCTATCAATTGCTGCCAGTGTGTCCATCAATTGCTGCCAGTGTACTCATCAATTGCCGCTACTGTGTCCATTAATTGCTGCCAGTGTGCCCATCAACTGCTGACACTGTGCCCATCAATTGCTGCCAGTGTGCCCATGAATTGCCGCTACTGTGCCCATCAATTGCTGCCAGTGTGTCCATCAATTGCCGCTACTGTGCCCATCAAATGCTGCCAGCGTGCATCCCCCACCCACCCTGGCACTTACCTTGTCTCAGTGGGGCAGCGGGTCATGGCGGCAGGTGGCGAGGGGTGTCCGGTGTCCTCCACGCTCCTCGATGTCTTCTCCCGTCGTCCCTTCCCGTCCTCTGCGATAGGCATCCAATCACAGCGTCTGTCATTTCAGCCAATCAGGTGACAGGTAACAGACCCGAGCACCTGATTGGCTGAGAGGCGGTTCAGTGTTAGGAAAGCGAATATTCATTTTCTTTGCTAACCCAACGCTTAGTGAACAGCGAGCGCTCAGCATGGCACCCGCTGTTCACCTTTTTTGGATGCCTATTATTAATATTATTATATTATTATACAAGATTTATATAGCGCCAACAGTTTACGCAGCGCTTTACAATGTATAAGGGGGACAACACAATTACAGTACAGTTCAATACAAAAGGTACAGGAGGGCCCTGCTCGTAGAGCTTACATTCTAAAGGGATGGGCTCTAAAGGCCTATGGCTCTAATCAGGTGCTTACATACCCCATCGCTGTAATTCAGGTGCCTGAAAAGGGGCCGGACGCCTGAATGAGGGGTGTTAGCGGCGACCATAGATAGATTCATGCAATGCATGAATCTATCTATGGTGATAGAGAGGTGAAAGGAGAGAGGGTGCGGCGCCCCTGTGCCCTTTATGGATGCACCGCCACTGATACAGTATGTGTGTGTATACTGTATGTATACTGTATGTGTGTATGTGTGTATGTATACTGTGCATGTATACTGTATGTATACTGTATGTGTGTGTGTATACTGTATGTGTGTGTATAGTGTATGTATACTGTATGTACAGGGCCGTCTTTAATATGGTTTGGACCCTGGGCAAACATTTTTTTTGGGCCCCCCCCCCCCCCCAATGCAATTTTGCTCTTCACCCCAACATCTCAAAAAACAGACACATACATAGAATTATCTAATAAAAACTTTAATAATGTATTGTAAACATAAAGAACTGGTCCACAAACAAGTCCTTAGCTAGATCTGTAACAGTACAGTCGCCAACTGTACATCAAACGCAGCCACTGTACCCAAAAATTGCCACGACTGTGCCAAACGCAGCAACTGTGCCATCAAACACAACTACTGTACATCCCCCGCCCGGCCCGGCACTTACTTTGTCTCGGCGGCGGTGTCCTACACGCTAATCAATGTCTTCTCATGTCCTCTCTTCCCTGATAGGCGTCCAATCACAGTAACTGTCATTTCAGCCAATCAGGTGACAGGTAAAAGACCCGAGCACCTGATTGGTGGAGAGGCAGTTCAGTGTTAGGAAAGCAAATGAATATTCACTTTCCAAACACACAGCTGAGTGAACTGCGAGCGTCCAGCATGGCGCTCGCTGTTCACCTTTTTTGATGCCTATTAGAGTCTACGGCTCTAATCAGGTGCTTAAAAAAAAACCTGCCGCTGTAATTCAGGGTCCCGGCTCCCGAAAAAGGCCCGGACACCTGAATAGGGGGTGGCATCGGCGACCATAGATAGATTCATACAATGCAATCAATGAATCTATCTATGGTGCCCAGGCTTTGTGAGTTGGCCTCCTCTCTGCTGCCGGGAACTGGCAGGGCCAGGCAGAGCGATGCACATGGGGGATGATTAGGGTGTGCCCATGCACACCTGGCACACGCCTATGTTGATGGGCTTATTTTGTGCCTAGCTGGTTCACATGTATGTGTTTTGGCGGCCCACATTTGCGCAGGCACAGCAGCCCATTCATTTGAATGGGCTGCTATGCCTGCAGAAAAAATAGGTGCATCATGCATGAATGAATAAATAGGCTGCTGTGCCTGCGCAAATGTGGGCCGCCCAAACATATATATGTGAACCAGCCAGGCACAAAATAAGCCCATCAAGCAGTGAAATACAGTAACAGTCCTGTCTGGTTTGGTGGCCCATGCTGTGTGCTCTGAAATGAAAAAAATACACCCACAGCCTCACTCAGCCTGCACACTGCTGGACTGCAGAAGCGTTTTTAAACTCTCTACAAATGGGGAGCCAGGGGAGGAGAAAAAAGACCTACCCTGTCCTCCTGGCCAGCTCAGCTCCGATCAATCCCTCCACACTGTAGTTTCCCTTAGTTGACCATCTTTCAGCAGACCAGCACTCTGACAGCACGCCACTCCGTGGTCCAACTCCTCCTACCGAGGCCTCCGCTCCTCCGATCACAGCCTACACTTGTACAGGCAGTGACTGTGCACGCATAGCAAGGGGAGGGGCCAGAGCGTCAGTGGAACTCAAGGCCCCGCCCACCCGCTGTCCGCTCCGTGATCGAAAATATGCAGCACTGACACTGCTGCACTGTGCGCGCTGATGCTGCGGCTCAGCGGCTGCTTGTGACAGACTGTCACTGTGTCTGTGGTAAATTTTAAGCGCCAATCAAGCGATTTGCAGGCAGTGCACGGGCTTAAGGGGCAGCTCTGCTTTGGGCCCCAAAACAGTGACAGGGCCCTGGGCAGCTGCCCCGTTTGCCCTGCGGTAAAGACGGCCCTGTGTATGTATACCCTATGTATACTGCATATGTGTGTGTATACTGTATGTGTGTATTTATACTGTGTGTGTATACTGTATGTGTAGTGTGTGTGTGTGTGTGTGTTTTGTTTTTTTGTTTTTTAATCTTTCTTTGCATTTCAGTGCTGCTGATCTTCTTCAGCTGATTTCTGCCTCTTCTGTCCATGTTTTACTGTATGTGTGTATGTATACTGTGCATGTGTTTCTCTATATGTATGTATGCTGTGCATGCGTGTGTGTATACTGAATGAACCAGGTGTGCCCACTGCTGCTCAACAGAAGTCAATCTAACAATCCCATGCCCGTGAAAAATGCACTTGTTGCCATTTGGAGCCATCTGATTGGTGCACTGCAGAGCTCAGCCTCGGATCAGGCAGCAGGTCTAGGTACACACCTGTGCAGTGATATCATGGCACACATCAAGCATGGCCTTTATTCACATGCCCCACTGTCCGATCCGAGGCCAACCACAGCAGTTCACTATTCCGCTGGCTCTACGACTCACTTGGGCAGTATAAAGGCTGCAACAAGTGGATTTTTTCTAATTAAAAGCCTTTTCCAGACAGCTGCCTGCCACACCAAGCACTAAGGTGCAAAGGTGTGTGTAAGGGGACACTTATGCAAGGTGACACTCTGGGGGCTCTGCCAAAGGCACACTGGGGGCTCTGCTGTAAGGTGGCACTCTGTGGACTATGATTTATAGGGAGAATGTTGGTACTTTAATGTAAGGGAGGACTCTGATGTCAGCGTGGCACTCATCCTGACTGCTGTACTCTTGTTTTGTTTGTAACTTACTCCTGGCATGACGGCCATCTGTAAGCCCAGGGGCCCCATAATCTTTTATTGCCGGGGGCCCCGTGAGTTGTCTATCCGCCCCTGATAGGTAGACAGCCACGCAGGGAAAGGCACCCAACCGGACACCACATCTGCATGTGTAGACAAGCTATCTCCTATGGCAATAATCTTGAACAGTTTCTAACAAAGGTTACAATTAACTCTTTCACTTCCTCTACAATCTCCTATTGTAGATCTTCACTCAACTGAGCTCCCAGTCTCTCTCACTAGACTTGCTGATCCACTGCCACTGGATCTCCTGAGCTCTTGCAATCTTCTCATTCAGTATCTTACTCAGGTGTCACCCCCACGTCCCTGCTGGGTCCCTAGCTTGGCACTCACAGATACTCCTCGAGCTTCACCCCACTGGTCTGCTCGGTCCCTGGCTTGACATACAAAACTGCTCTGCAAGCCTCACCTCCGCTGTCTGAGTCCCTAGTTTGCCACCTGCTGAAGTTTCCCAATTCTTCACTGTCCCCAGTTGGTGAGAATACTGCTCTTGTACTTACTTCAGCTAATAACAGTGGTCCCTGGTAACAAGGTGGATGGTCCCTTAGTGGCGACAGCTTCCCCTCTACCTCTGACCATGACAGGTTCTCTGGCCGGCAGAATGGTCACTTCTGGTTGCACTGCAAGCCACAATACCAACCCTGCGCTGCTCTCTTGCTTCTGGATAGGCCCTCAGACAGCCTAGCAGCCAGATGTCCCCAGGATAGGCCTCAGGCTCTGGCCTAGCAGCCTGGGGCAGCACAAAATACGTCCACCCAGACAGCCATCCAGTTGGCTCAAAACCCCGATCACCTGACCTCACCCAAATAAATAGGCTCTCCCAGCAGGCCAAGGGACCCAAGAAGATACCCCATCTTTTCCTAATCTGTCCTTGCAATGCCCTTGTCTTATCTAATGCCACCAGATACCTGGCCGTCTAGTGACGGAAGAGAGAAGTGCAGCAATTCCGGAATTAGGGTGGAATCAATTCATCCCCTATCAATTGGCCAAGGCGACTATACCTAGCAGGTAAATTTACTAACAACCCTACCTAAACATCAGGGTGCTACACAAGTAACATCCACAAGGTTTCCCAGCAGACCATTGTCCAAAGCATCACACTGCCTCTGCCAGCTTGCCATCTTTGCATCCTGGTGCCATCTCTAACCCAGGTAAAAGACACCCAGAAACCCGGCAATCCACATAATGTTAAAGAAAATGTGACTCATTAGACCATGCCACCTTTTTTGCATTGATCTGTTGTCCAGTTGTTTGCATGCCTATTGTAGAACTTTTGGCTGTGGACACGGGTCAGCATTGGCACATGCCAGTTTGCAGCTACACACACACACACACACACACACAAACAACAAACACAATCTGCGATGTTTATTTTTTCTGCTTTCAACACATCAACTTCAGGGACAACATGTTTATTTGCTGCCTAATATATCCCATCAGCTTTTAGATGTCATTGTAACAAGATAATCAATGTTAGTCACTTAACCTGTCAGTGGTCATAAAGTTATGTCTGATCAGTGTATATTACTGTAACTACTATTTCTGAATATATAATCAAATTTAACAAGGCACCATTACTTTCTTGTGATGGACTAATAGCAAGGTGGTAGAGGAGGGAGCAAGCAAGCTCCAACACAAGGTAGAAGTGCCAGAGCTTTGCCTGTTCAAAACACCCCAACATTCTTGTGAATAGGAAAATACCTGCCAGCATCTCTATTTTTTTTCTAGGTCACAAATTACTCTAGAAGTGACAAAGAAAACAAATTTACATTCCCTTACACCTCTATTATAAGCTATTTCTCTGATACTTCTTCAATACTGTTCGATCAGAAAATTAAGGCAGGGAGGTGATGACACTGTATTCTTCCACAGCCACAAAGAACATGATGTCACCGCAGTCTCTCAGAGATGTGTGCTTTACAAAATTGGCTGGCATTGAAAATATTTTGCTACTTTAAAGTGGAAATCCAGGCAAAACTTTTTTTTTTTTTTTTTAGGGTTTTTCTCATATTGTGTTCTAAAGACCTCACTGAAAGTGGCATGGATCTCCCCAACAGGCTGCACTTTCCAAAGAATAGCCGATCACGTACAAGGGAAAAAACAACAACAAAAAAAATGCTTTTTTGCTTGCACATGATTGGATGATGGAAGTCAGTAGAGTTACTGCTCATTTACTAAGCTCTAGAGCTACTGCTCTTCCAGAGTGCAACTTGTATGATAAAAGATTGCCATGTAAAAAAAAAAAAAAAGTTGCTTTTTTTCCTTCCTTTCTTTTTTAAACATGCACTTCAGCAATGGCTCCATGACATTTCTCGAACAGGTTTCCCAATGGTAACAGCAATGGTGGATCATACCTACATACTGCAGATTGAAAATGGCTTTCACTGGGGTTAAAAGACAAGGACAGAGCATTATCAACGTATTACATACAACCTATTACAGTGTCTCAACAAAAACCTTTATACCAGAATCATCATATATCATTTTAATGAAAGATGCAGGTTAAAAAAGATTTAAATTAACACATTAACTACAATTAACTACATCTGTATGAGATTTTAGCAATTGGGTTGACGCATACTTTTACATTTTCTGAACAAAAGACAGCTCAAAGCTCAGTGACTGCTAAAGCAACTCATTCACTTATCTTGTAGAGGTCTGTGAAGAGGTGGTCATCATGACACATAAACATTAATACTTCATTTACAGTAAATTTGTAACAACGTGTATAATATGTAACAGATGATAAAATTAAGGTTGATATACCAAGAACTACCTATTTGTTAATTTGCAAGTCCACACTTAGTAGAGACTTTAACTTAAAGAATGTCATTAAGATGGAAATAATCAGTGTTCCTCTCTAGTGGTCTGTGAACAGATACAAGATAAGTGGATGGCAAAGCAGCAGAAGATTCCGTTAATACAGATCTCTGTTTATCCATGCAGGTTTTAGTGTTGAAAGAGTGACATTTTACATAAAAAATTATCATGACCTTTCAAAGACTGTGCTTAGGAAGCATGGCTATCCTCGAGCTGTCCTGCTACATTTACTACATCAGCAGGCTGTAAAAGCAAGCTCTGACTGAGAATAAGATTTTTAGGCATCTACAGTAAATTGAGATATCATTTTTTAAGGCCTTATTGTCAGTTCTGATGGTAAAGCTGGTACAAACATATATCTGCTTTAAAGTCCAACTCCGCCTTTCAGAAAAAATAAAAAACTTCCCTCTCGGGGGGGGGGGGGGGGGGGTCTGGAAAAAAAAAGAAAAAAAAAACATCTCCTGCTGCAAAAATCCCTCATTGGCACCATCCACTGCTGACTCACTGATCTTCAATCCAGTGCCAATCCTATTACAACCAACTTCCCGTGATCTGTGGCCATCATGGAAATGTGTAAATGCCCTTGGCTGCATTGCATCATGCTAGCCTGGGTTCATAATACTCTAGCAATGACATGTGGGTGCTGAGCTGCCCAGGAGAATCATCAACCCGATGCCATCAGAGTATAAGAAGAAGGACCCATGATGTCAACAGATTTGGCTTGATGATTGCAGTAAAAAAAAGTATATGTAAATGTTTTTTATTAAAAAAAATAAGAGTAGGGGGACTTCAGGGGACAAAAGGGGGTGCAGGATGATAGATGGGGTACAGAAAGAAAGGAGTTGGGCTTTAGAGCCCATTCACACAGGGGCAACACGACTTCCAGCGCGACTTTGGGAGGCAACTTGGACACGACTTGAGTATAAATCACAGCGCGACTTGGGGCAACTTACAACAAAACTTGAAGTCACCTCAAGGACAGGGAACTTTACAAGTGGCCAATCAAGCTTATCAGCTGTGTGTGAGAAGGAGGGGGCTGGCTGTTTAGTGTAGTAAATTACTTTCTGTTTCCTTTGTGCTTCCTGTAAAGTTGCCTCAGTATGAACAGTGATCAGACTTGGAGGCAACTTCTATTGAAATCAATGGGTACAAGTCGCCTTCTAGTCGGATTGAAGTAGTACAGGAACCTTTTTCTAAAGTCGGAGCGACTGCAGTAGTGTGCATTAAGACGGATCCATTCACTTACATTGATTTTTTCATGTAGGGCGACTAGGGGCGACTTGGGGCGACTTGAAGTCGGATCCAAAGTTGCCCCTGTGTGAATGGGCTCTAAAGGTGGAACTGAACTGAAAAAGTAGGAATTTTCAGTGCTATAGGGAACATCTATAAATGTTAATTGTGTCTAAGCAGTACCCTAAAATATTTTCCTTTTGTCCGCAATTTTTCCTGAAAAATATCAGTGCACTTTCTGATATGTGAGTGTGCTTAGGTACTTCAGTGCATTCAGCCTCAATGCTTTATATCTATGGAAGCTAATACCTTATTGCCTGTGAGTGCTAGCCTCAGGTGTTTTGGATTAAGATTTGGTAATCTCACTACTGTGCTGCTCACTATTCACCTTGCTTCAGCATGAGTCAGCAAAATCCTTCCTTTACCACAATGGTCACCCTTTACACAAGGTCACCACGCAGCCCCTAAATGGTATGTCAGTAATGGGCAAAGATTAATTGAAGAAAGACCTCTAGCAATGCTGGTGACTAGTCTTCCACATATTTTTGGTAAAAAAAAATCGCAATAAGCGTTTATTGATTGGTTTGCGCAAAAGTTATAGCGTCTACAACATAGGGGATAGTTTTAAGGCATTTTTATTGATAATTTTTTTTTTTACTAGCAACGGTGGTGATCAGCGATTTTTATCATGACTGCAACATTATGGCGGACACGTCTGACAATTTTGGCACAATTTTGGGACCATTCACATTTATACAGCGATCAGTGTGATTAAAAATGCATTGATTACTCTGTAAATGTGACTGGCAGTGAAGGGGTTAACCACTAGGTGGCGCTGTAGGTGTTAAGTGTGTCCTAGGGAGTGATTCTAACTGTGGGGGGAGGGGCTGTGTGTGACACTACACTGATCACTGCTCCCGATTACAGGGAGCTGTGATCAATGAGAGTGTCATTAGGCAGAACTGGGAGATGCTTGTTTACATTAGCATCTCCCAGTTCTTCTTCACCGTGAGATGATCATGGGTATCCCCGCGGACATCGAGGCCGCAGGACCCGTGATCACAGTAAAGGAGCTACCGGCGGGCGCGCACGCCCGCAAGCCGCCTCTTAAAGGGCAACGTACAGGTACGTTAATCTGCCAGTACGTGCTCTTCTGCCGCAGTATATGTGTGTGAGGCGGTCGGGAAGCGGTTAAAACAAATTTTTTCAGTAGTGTGGTCAGCCTGTAGGTCAGCGATTGCCTTATTGTCTATCACCAGAGCACTTTGTGTATGGACAGCCAGTATTAAAGTGGCTTTAAGAAGAGATATGGAAAAAAAAGCAAAAGGAGTAAATGGGATTTTCAATGGTGCTGAGACCTCCCCACACATTTATTATTTTATTAAAAAGATTTGAGGTAGCAAACCTCTAAAAAATATTCATCATAGTCTCAAATTGTAATCAGCTCAGCCACCCTCAGCATCCTCTTCCCTCATATAACAATCAATATACACACTGAAGTAGATATTGAGACAGTATAGTAAACAGAAGAAACACCCTGGTGGGCAGAGAAGTTTTTCATCCTTTGGTGCTGGCAGGGGCCATCTTTCCTACTAACTGTCACAATGTATGTGCATCGATGTACCACTGGGCTACATTTGATTTAAATTGGCGTTTTTAGCCATTTGGTAGCTTGTCTATGTTGCATAATACAATCCAGGGTATTTTGTTGATGTTTGCATGTTAAGTAGCTATTAGTGGTGCACACCTTCAATGTAAGTTGTTAGATGCCCTATGTTTTATGGGGTTTTGTGTCTTTGTAGGCCTTAATTTGCCCCCCTCCTATTTGTTTTTATAGACTTAGGGGCTTTTTGCATTGAACTGTGATCCCTCTATGCATTATTTTCTGGACTCCCGGGCTTGACATTTGGGCATCTCCCTGGCTGATTATCACTCGCCCTTTACCCCCACAGCCAGGCCTTACAAGTGTAGCAATAACTCTCGGTGGAGCTGCTGGTTTAAGCGGGCTTGTTACCTTCACTCTCGACACCTCTGTTTCACCGGCACCGGGTCTAGGGTTCCGTTGAGTTTGCCTCTTTCTGTTGTATTTCTTCAGAACATTCTTTGTAATTTAACACTTGCAATTGAATACTCCCCCTTTCGTAGGATTCAATCTTTGCCTGCCTGGATAGACATCTCTCACTTGCCTAGCAGCCAGCACGCAGCACGAACAAAAGTCTCCGCCACAGACTTATCCGGAACAAAACCCGTACAATCCTCTGCCACAGGATGTATTGGTTTGTGATGAATATCAGATACAGTACTTGAACCTTTAAGCCAACCCAGCAGTACTATACTGTAAGATTACTTCAGAATGCGTCCTCCAACCGAGTCACCAGGCCCCTCTCCAGACCAGCACTCTGCATGATCCTTCCATGACGGGTCCTCCCCTGGGATCTTCTCAGCTGTCCAGCTTCTTCACTCAGGATAGACAGCTCAGGACCATTCCTCCGCTGCTGTGGTAGGCCCCAGACAGGCTTCTGGGCCCACCCACATGCCGCAGCGATGTGGCCTCCGGAACGGAGGACCACGAGGTGGTATTCCTAGTGCACACCTGTCGGCCAGGAGGGCCAGCAGGTGGCTGAAAACGAACCCTAAAACATGGCGCCTGTCCCATAAATACCCTCTCCCAGAGTGCAACTCGGAGGACCACCTGCGACCACCTCCGGGACAGAGAAGCACTCATTCGCTTCAACACGTTGCTTTTCCAACACCTGCCGATGGTGACAACAACACCCACCGGCACAATGTGGAACTGCATGCAATGTCAGCCAAGCTGGAACAGAGGCAAATCTAACTTCCTATAATAAGTGACCCACTAAATTTACCTATCAGCGGTAGATAAAAAACTACCAGCGCTACACAAGGTTTTATCAGCTTAGGTCATGTACCCCTTTGGGATTTGTTGTAAGTGATGAATTGTAGATTACTTTCTGTATTATATGTCACTATTTGCTTTATTTTAGTTAATTTTTTATATTTGTACAGCACACACATTTTCTGTATAGTATCATATTGTTCTTCTTTATTTCCAGTAATTAAGCGTAACCATACCCCCTGATTCCGTGAAGAAGCTACTACTCCGAAACGCATTGGGATAACATCACCCCCCCCCCCCCGTTTCTTCTGTTTCTCAATATCTACTGTATTTCAGTGTGTAGTGCAGTTGAGCTGATTACAATTTGAGACAATGATGAATGTTTTTTAGGGAATTGCAACCTCAAATTTTTTAATTGAAATTTTGTAATAAAATTCTTGGTTTTATAATTATGCTTCTCTAAGTGTTTTCTGTGGGGACGTCTCAGCACCATTGAAAATCCCATTTACTCTCCTTTTGTTTTTTTTTCTACATATTACTGGGATGGGGCACTGTATTGCTCAATTGGACACATTATATGTCTTTCTTAGAAGACATGTGGACAAAAATTCCATGACTGCAGTGTTGCAAACCGTCAGTATTTTTACTTGCAGCCAGTAAAAAACAGGCACTTTTCTCCTGCCAGTAAATGCCACTAACAGGAAAAGGTTGCCAGTTAAAATATGACTGTTACCAGGGCCGCCATCAGGGGGGTACAGGCATTACACCTGTAAGGGGCCCGAATGTTCCCAGGGGCCCGGCCGTCCCCCGTTCTCAGCTCGTGGCTAAGAGGCCAGAAAACACTTTAATTTTGGCAGTTCCTCCCCCCGCTCTCATGTCTTGGCTGGAGAGAGGAGAGAAAATGGTCACATGATAATCTAACCCACCAGCAGACTTGCAGTTCGGTCCAGCTGTCATTCAGCTGGGCCCCCTCCTCCTATCACATGTCCCAGCGGCAATCTCTCCTCCCCCTGATCCTCAGTGGAGTCTGTCCCCAACCTGCCAGTGATCATCTCAGCATGATGGTACGCGCAGAGGGGAGGGCGGGGGAATGGATTGGCCCCTGTGCAGGCTATAGTGCTGGCTGTGGGGCCCGGGGGCTCTGTGAGCAGGGTAACAGTGTGTGTTTTGTTCTCTTTATAGCAGAAAGGCCTGGATGACGGACCCAACTTCCTGTCAGAGGAGGACAGAGCGGTAAGTGGCCACATACCCTTCTCATGGCTGTGTGACAACTCTCAGGGAATGGATGTGCTAATGTATGGCAGACATCATGGGCAGAGCCAGTATACAGATGTGCAGCTCATAGATACTCCCCATGGCATACACTACTTCCCATATCCATTCATCCCCCTAGCATAGTCTGTGCCTTATTCACTGACCCCCCCTGTCATAGACTGCCCCCTATTCACTGACCCCCCCATCATAGACTGCCCCCTATACACTGCCCCCCCTGTCATGGACTGCCCCCTATTCACTGTCCTCCCATCATAGACTGCCAGGGCCGCCATTAGGGGGGCACAGGCAGGACCCCCCCAGTTCTCAACTCGCTGCAGGAGAGGGAAGAGGAGGTGAGATGACACTTTGACTTTTTCACCCCCCCCCCAGTTCTCTGCTCCAGGGGGCCCATGCCTGAAGCTGTGTAAGGGGCCCCAAAATTTCTGATGGCGGCCCTGACTGTTACACTCGGGCCAAGATCATCCGAGTGCCTGCTAATGTGTTAGGGCGGCGCCAGCGGGGGGGGTGGGGGGGTCAGGTCTGAGCGCATCATGTGAAGTGAGCCAAGGGAGCTAAGTGGAGCTGCCAGAGCCGAGTGTGCAGGTCTGCGGGACAGGAGCAAGACAAGCCGGAAGCGAGACTGTCAGTGCTATTTGGACTGGAGTGGACAGAAGGGACCTTTTGGAGTGGAGAGAAACTGTCACTGACAGGGTACGTGTCGTGTCGGTGAGGTGTTATGATCATCTGTGCTGCTGTCAGTGTAGCTGTGAGAGTCAATTTCGTGTGTGCCCATTCTAATTTCTTTCCCTCCTGAGTCCTGTCCCTGAGCTACTTTCTTACTATATTGAAAACAAAGTAAGAATTCTTTTTTTTTTTCCTAATAGCTACCTTAAATCGCATTGCTAACTGCATATTGTACATGTTTGTAACTTAAAGCTAAACTCTAAATTTCTTTGCACTATATCTGAATGGAATGATCAGTCCCAGCATAGATCATACCCCTTGACCATGCTTCTCTGTTGTTTGCAGATCTCCTGATATTCTGCGTTTAGTTGTGGCTTTGTACCATGTGACAGACTGTATAGTCCAGTGGCGGCCGGTGGTATATTTTTTTGGGAAGGTGTGGCAAACAGTGCACAGCCACCCCCCCCCCATGGGTCGGTCACCTGCAACGCTTACCCCAGGCAATGCTTCCCTCTGGGAGAAGGGCGGCCTGCTTTCCCTGCGAGCCCTCCTTAGCATCATGGCAGTGTCCTCGCCACGCGTCTCCTCCTCAGCATCACGGCAGTGTCCTCGCAGTGCATCTCTTCCCTCAGCCAATAGTGTAGCTCCTCCTTTCGGCCAATCAGGAAACAGGTCTCGGGACCCATTTCCTGATTGGCCAGGAGGCAGAATCAATTTGACAATAGTGAATATTAATTTGCTATTGTCACACAACTGGGTGGGCTTCGGGCTCTGCGCCCCGAGCCCACCCTTTTTTGAAGCCTCTGGCTCTAATCACATGATTCAAAAAAAAAAATCCCCCTTGGAATCCATGTGTCTGGCGCCCTGCATGTGGATCAGGGGGCTGGACACATGGAAAGGTGAGACTGCGCCGTGTGCCCCCTATGGAAGGGCAGCTAGAATGCCTTTCATAGCCACTTCCTGCTGCATCTCTAGCCTAGAACACCCCCCTCTTTCAGTCTGTGCACATGATGTAACTTCCATCACAGCTCTGGAGGTGGGTGAGATTGAATACATCTTAATTAGCATTCAATCTCACCCAGTCACACATACAGGAAGAGTCTGAACCTCCCAAGTCCCACCTCACAGCATTATTCAAAATCGCATAGGAAATGCCTTCATACACAGCCTGTTGTGAGAGCTCACTGTGCTGATCTTGGGATGGATGAATAGATAGCCCTGGTACACACAGCACCACATGAAAGACACGTGACTTCAAGTGCCACTATCATTATCACACAGAAAATGTGTGCTTTTTCTTGCCAATTGCCCTGCATTCGGAAATGTGTAGATGTGAACGGTAACCCAAGCACGACATGTGTTTCCATGGTGTGGCAGTAGGACCCTGTGTTACCTGGAAGATTACTGGTTTACGCCAGATTTTGAAGAGAAAGGCACGCTGATTGCACAGCTGTGTGCTGGGCTATTTAATTGTGACCTGGCTATGGCTCAGGGTTCCACCCAACAGACAGGAAGTCGGTGCATGGGAGTCAGGTGGACTTCCATTCCTCTGAGAGGAGTCAGAGGCTGCAGAAGGCAGCCAGGGTATGCATGCCTGCAGGAGGCAGACGTACTTGGTGACAGAGCAGCAAGTAGTAAGCAGCAGGAGTAAGCTAGGAGAGAGCTTCACTCTAGGAAACTCTTTTGGGTCTGAGGAGCAGACCTAAGGCCTAGGCTAAAGGCCTGAATCAGCCATATGGCAAGAATGTACGCCAGGAGGCTAAAGTATTGAGTGTGCAAGATACAGTAATGGTGGAACCCCCTGCGTGGGCTACTGATGTCTTTGTGAACTTTTCCGTGCTTTTAAATAAAAGTGGCTACCAGGCCCTTAAAAATACAGTTGTGTACTGGAGTACTCACTGACAATGCACCTACCGTTTGAGTCTGATACCCCAATCTTACAACGGGTTTTCGAAATACACAGCAAAGCACACGTTTTCTGTGTGGGTTGGCATTTGTTTGAAAATATGCAGATGTGAATGCAGCCTAAATGGTAACACGTTGCTATGCATTTTCAAACACATGACAAAGCATGTGTTTTCTTGCGGCTTGCTGTACATTTGAAAAAGTGCAGATGCAAACAACTGGTAACGCAAGCACAATGCGCATTTCTGCTCGTTTTTGAGGTCCATAAAGACATGGATGAGCAAGTTTGGGGTGGAGGAACTTGACTAGCCTGCACAGAGTCCTGAGCTCAACCCAATAGAACACCTTTGGGATGAAATAGAGCTGAGACTGCGAGCCAGGCCTGCTCGTCCAACATCAGTGCCTGACCTCACAAATGCACTTCTGGAAGAATGGTCAAACATTCCCAAAGACACACTACTAAACATTGTGAACAACCTTCCCAGAAGAGTTGAAGTTGTTATAGTTGCAAAGGGTGGGCCAACTCAATATTGAACCCTACGGACTAAGATTGGGATGCCATTAAAGTTCATGCGTGTAAAGGCAGGCATCTCAATACTTTTTGTATTATAGTGTAAATAATAAACAAAGGGTAAAGATAGCAATCAGTTGTTGCAGACAGATGTAGCACCCTCTACCATAAGTAGGTGCTAGAGGTGTAGTGTTGTAGGTTCTGTCAGTACAGGTTAATTTAAGCAGGCCTATGCTGTGAGCTAGGCCTCTTTGTTTTTGATCTGGGGGCAGGGAGTGGTTAGTGTAGCAGTGGGTGTGACTGACATGTCCTTCAACTTTTGGGTGCCTCCCCTGCTTTCAGTGAGAATGTTCTGGAAGAGGGGCAGGGCTGAGAGTTGGAGTGGCATGGAGTACATGTGAGGAGCTCACATGTACAATCCCCAACTAGGGTTAGCAGGAGGCAGGCCTCCTACATATACTCACGGTCAGCCTGCTGGGGGTGGATTTGTTGGCTGGATGAACTGAAGGATTGAGTGCTAGGCTGCGTGCAGGAGGAGCACCCCCATCTGAGGGGGTGCGACTCAGGCAGAGGAGCTCGGGAGCTGGGAGGGAGCCTCTCCTTACACAGTAATGGGTAGGTGTCCTGGAACTGGAGAAGCAGTCGGTTTGCACAGTCTGGGTGAATCCTTCAGGGAGGACTCAGAGCAGGAGTCGGTGAGTGAGGCACAGTGGAGATCTGGGCATGCCAGGGGAGCTGGGTGCAGAGCCAGAGGAGAGACTTTGGGTTTTGTGCCAAATCGTTGCTGCCTGCGGATGCAGGATTTGCAAGTCGGCATGCTGGGATCAGTAGTTCATCATCAAGTATCTTTTTCAACTAAATGTTTAGGGCCGCCAAGACGGGGTTTTGCAGGCCCCTGGCCTATTAAGAATCATCAAATGAAATTAATCCTAGGACTTATTCAGAGGGAAGCCTAGTCATAACTGCTATATCATTGTAAATACTGATTTGTTCTATGGGAATCCCATATCCCTTTCCCCCAACCATGTTCAATTCCCCAAATAAAAAAACAAAAAAAGCAAAAGACTTTTCATTGTCTACAAGTGTGACGTATAGATGTCTGGCAGCAGGGTTTATATGAATGGATGTTAGTAAATAGTGGCAACACACCACTACATTTGGAGGTCCCACCGAGATCCACCTTCACGGTTAACCTGCTGGCCGTCGCCCTAGCAACCATCATAGAGGGGGGACTTTGCCTGTTTTGTTATTAGGGGATTCAACTAAGAGAAAGGACTATGTGTTTGCTTCAAAAATTGACTTTCTACAAGTGCTGTTACCCATGGCAACCACGACGAGCGATCGCGCTCATGGTTACAAATATGCCCAGCGCTCTGCATGGCGAGGTCATTGCACATTGTATACATTGCATTGTATAAACTTTGAAATTACTTTTAAAATCCTGCTTGACACAGTAAAGGGAGTGAGAATGTCTGCTGTTGCCCCTAGCACATACGTGCAACCAGGGGGTGTCTATGAGGGGACTTTGCACGGTCGGTCCTACACAGTGAGATGTTGGAAAAGGAGAGACTTTATTGTTGTCAATGGTGATCGCTGTATAGTTGCCTGCTTTCAGTTTCCAGCTTTTGTGACGCAGTTTCTAAAACTACATGCCTGGACGGTGCCTGTAATTCATCAGCGCTTGCCACCAGGTGTCACTACAGCGCACACTGCCTGAAGCCTGCTTACAGTTCCTTGCACGCTGAACTAAAGAGCGTGTGGGTGGAGTTATGCCCCAGCCGAGGACAGTGAGGAAGTTCCAGCGCAGTGTCATCTTAAGAGCATTATAGGCCCCCAGGCAATACAGTGCACTGGGGCCCCTGTCTACACAATCATGTACGATTGCCGATCAAATGCAGCTTTACTGTGCCCGTGAATGCAACCTCACTGTGCCCGTCATGAATGCAACCTCACTGTGCCCGTCATGAATGCAGCCTCACTGTGCCCATGAATGCAGCCTCACTGTGCCCACCATTGCAGCCTCACTGTGCCCACCATTGCAGCCTCACTGTGCCCACAATTGCAGCCTCACTGTGCCCATAATTGCAGCCTCACTATGCCCACCATTGCAGCTTCACTGTGCACTGTGCCCATGAATGCAGTCTCACTGTGCCCACCATTACAGCCTCACTGTGTCCATGAATGCAGTCTCACTGTGCCCACAATTGCACCCCCACTGTGCCCATGAATGCAGCATCACTTTGCCAATTATTACAGACTCACCATCGCCTGGTAACACACACACACAACAGGCATCTCCTCCTGTATATCACAGAGCTGGCTGTGTCTGTGTCCCGCCCCCCTAGACCGCCTCGTGTGATAGGCAGAACCAGGGGCGTTACTAGGTGTGAAAAAGACCAGGAGCTTCAGCCCGAAGTCCAAGGCCGGCGGCAGGGGGGGGGTTGGGGGTGTTAGGCTCACTTGCTAGTTGCTGCCTGGCTCACCAGTGCCCATCCATGCACCTGACTTACCATACCCCTACACTACTGATCCCCCTGACACATATACACTGATCCCTCTCCTGACACATACGCTGATCCCTCTCCTGACACATACGCTGATCCCTCTCCTGACACAAGCGCTGATCCCTCTCCTGACACAAGCGCTGATCCCTCTCCTGACACATACGCTGATCCCTCTCCTGACACATACACTGATCCCTCTCCTGACACATACACTGATCCCCCTCCTGACACATACACTGATCCTCCTTTTGACACATACACTGATCCCTCTCCTGACACATACACTGATCCCTCTCCTGACACATACACTGATCCCTCTCCTGACACATACACTGATCCCTCTCCTTGCTGTTAAAAAATGCAGACAACCATTTTCTGTGAAAAAAACACATGTAGTCATTTATCAACCTAATGCATGTGGACAGGGACAGTCTGTGAAAAAATAAACTGCAGCCAATACCAATTAGGACTTAGCCCTGTAAAAAAAAAAACACACATGACTGTAGTGCATCTGGGCAGGGACAGGCTAATAAAAAAGCTGTAGGACATCAACAGCATTAGGATGTAAAAATCCTGCCCAGCCTCCAACCTCAAATCCCCAAGATAAACAGCATTTTGTTACCTACAAGCAGGGGCGTTGCTAGGTCTGCAAAAGAGAGCCCAAAGCAGCAGTCACCAATCTTTTTGCAGACCCGGGGCTGCACCGGTGGTAAGCAATTTTTCGCGGGCAAAGGCTGGTGTTGGCGCTTCAATCATCATGGCACCATGGTTGATATGGTGTCAGGGTGATCGAAGCGCATTGTTTCTATTGTTACATTCTAATATATAATTAAGTGGTTTAACTCACCATAATGCAGAATCAGTAGGTGCCCTGGGCATATCACTTGCCACATCTCCTGCCACCAGATGCAGCATGTCACTTGCCACCGCCGCCTGTCACCAGATGCAGCTTTTTAACTTGCCACAATCACCTGCCACTAGATGTGGATTGTCACTTGCCACATCACCTGCCACCATTTGCAAATTGCTACGTCACCTGCCACCATTTGCAGATTGTCACTTGCAACGTCACCTGCCACCATTTGCAGATTGTCACTTGCCACGTCACTTGCCACCATATGCAGATTGTCACTTGCCACCATTTGCAGATTGTTACATGCCATGTCACCAGCCACCATTTGCAGATTGTTACGTCACCTGCTACTATTTGCAGATTGTCACTTGCCATATCACTTGCCACCATTTGCAGGTTGTCACTTTCCATGTCACTTGCCACCATTTGCAGATTGTCACTTGCCAAATCACTTGCCACCATTTGCAGATTGCCATGTCACTTGCCACCATTTGCAGATTGTTACTTGCCACCATTTGCAGATTGTCACTTGCCACATCACCTGCCAACATTTGCAGACTGTCACTTGCCACGTCATCTGCCACCATTTGCAGATTGTCACCTGCAACCATTTGCAGGTTGTCACTTGCCACGTCACTTGTCACGTCACCTGCCACCATTTGCAGATTGTCACTTGCCACACCACTTATCACGTCACCTGCCACCATTTGCAGATTGTCATTGAGTCATGATCCTGAGTCATTTTAGGGACGGGCCCATTGCAAGGTAACATCGGCGCCAGTGCAGGGAAGCATTCGTTTTATCAAAACGGCAATCACCGATCCCGCATGCGCGATGCGGCGGCGGTAACCAGGCAACAGGGACGCTGTAGTGCCGGGGGCCGCCAATGCCATGTAACTGCATGATGTCGGTGCCAGGTCGGCGCCCGTGTGGGGGTAATTGTTTAGACTACTGCAGTCATCGCCGGCCGCACGGGCGATTACCAGGCAACTGAGGTCGCTGCATTGTTGGGGCCGCCAATGTCAAAGAAACGAATGACGCTGACTGGCCCCTCCCATTGAGGCAGACTACATCCAATCAAGGGAGGTGGGGAGGAGGAGTAGATGTGGGCAGCGTGAGTGATGTGAGACGAGAAGAGCAGGAAGTGGAAAAAATAAAAGAAAGAGAGAGAAACAAAGAGGGAAGAAAGGGGGAGACTCGGGGCTATTGGCCACAGATTCGTGGCTACAGCCTCGATAGCCACCCCCTGGCGACGCCTATGCCTACAAGACATTCAGTAAGGGTTGACATTAGGAGACCAGAACCTACAAGCCTTACACTAATCAGTTGCTATTTACTTTACCAGCTTTAGCAGCACCTCCTATGCTTTTCCTATTAAACTGGGTAGAAGGCGCAATGGCAATTATATAGGTCGCACCATCAGACCATTACTCTAGAGGTTTGGAGATCATCGCCGGTATATAGAAAAAGGGAACGATGAACATAGTGTTCCACGACACTTTCTTAATTTCCATAATAAATCTACTCAAGGGGTACAGGTGTGGATAATGGAGGCCATGTCCAGAGATCTCCCTGAAGCAGAGCATTTTTGCAAGCTCTGCCAAAGGGAGACCTTCTGAATATTTACTTTTGATACCCTTTCTCCTGGAGGGTTAAATGAAGAACTGGATGTAAATACTATTATATGACCATATTTATATATATACAGTAAACTATAATACAATATACATGCCCTTGATCAACCTTTAAATTTTTCCTTTTTTCCTTTTACAACCTACAGGAATTATTCCTTCCTCTTTTTATAATACACATACAATTATATTTGGGGGTGGTTGGGACCTCGATACCAGTAAGTAAATTGATAACGATAAAAGTATATGTCATAATGATTTCATAGCTACTTATGCATAAAAATTAATTGATTTAATAACAGATCTTTTATTGATAAATCCATTTTAACATAAATTATAGTTAATTGTACATCTAATTAATTAATTATATATTAATTAATTATTAATTATTATATTAATATATATATGTTATATCCAGGTTTTATGAACACCCTTATGAATAGCGTTTGAGTTGCTCCAACATATAGATATGTACTACTGTACACTTGACCCCATACAACTATCAGATAGTGTTAGGATGGTGTATAATAGGATCCATATATATTTGGTTTAGGTTTTTTTTCCATTTTTTTTATTTTTATTTATTTATTATGTATTATATATATATAGTATCTCACAAAAGTGAGTACACCCCTCACATATTTGTAAATATTTTATTATTATTATTTATCTTTTCATGTGACAACACTAAAGAAATTATACTTTGCTACAATGTAAAGTAGTGAGTGTACAGCTTGTATAACAGTGTAAATTTGCTGCCTCCTCAAAATAACTCAACACACAGCCATTAATGTCTACACCGCTGGCAACAAATGTGAGTACACCCCTAAGTGAAAGTGTCCAAATTGGGCCCAAAGTGTCAATATTTTGTGTGGCCACCATTATTTTTCAGCACTACCTTAACCCTCTTGGGCATGGAGTTCACCAGAGCTTCACAGGTTTCCACTGAAGTCCTCTTCCACTCCTCCATGATGACATCACGGAGCTGGTGGATGTTAGAGACCTTGCGCTCCTCCGCCTTCTGTTTGAGGATGCCCCACAGATGCTCAATAGGGTTTAGGTCTGGACACATGCTTGGCCAGTCCATCACCTTTACTCTCAGCTTCTTTAGCAAGGCAGTGGTTGTCTTGGAGCTGTGCTTGGGATCGTTATCATGTTGGAATACTGCCCTGCAGCCCAGTCTCTGAAGGGAGGGGATCTTACTCTGCTTCAGTATGTCACAGTACATGTTGGCATTCATGGTTTCCTCAATGAACTGTAGCTCCCCAGTGCCGGCAACACTCATGCAGCCCCAGACCATGACACTCCCACCACCATGCTTGACTGTAGGCGAGACACACTTGTCTTTGTGCATCTCACCTGGTTGCCGCCACACACACTTGACATCATCTGAACCAAATAAGTTTATCTTGGTCTCATAAAGGACACAGGACATGGTTCTAGTAATCCATGTCCCTAGTCTGCTTGTCTTAAGAACACTGTTTGCAGGCTTTCTTGTGCATCAACTTTAGAAGAGGCTTTCTTCTGGAACAACAGCCATGCAGACCAATTTAATGCAGTGTGCGGCGTATGGTCTGAGCACTGACAGGCTGACCCCCCCACCCCTTAAACCTCTGCAGCAATGCTGGCAGCACTCATATATCTATTTCCCAAAGACAACCTCTGGATATGACAAAGAGCACATGCACTCAACTCATTTGGTTGACCATGGTTATGTAGCGCAACAATTCTTTTTTCCAGATCCTCAGAGAGTTCTTTGCCATGAGGTGCCATGTTGAACTTCCAGTGACCAGTATGAGAGAGTGAGAGCGATAACACCAAATTTAACACACCTGCTCCCCATTCACATCTGAGACCTTGTAACACTCATGAGTCACATGACACCGGGGAGGGAAAATGGCTAATTGGGCCCAATTTGGACACTTTCACTTAGGGGTGTACTCACTTTTGTTGCCAGCAGTTTAGACATTAATGGCTGTGAGTTGAGTTTTTTTGAGGGGGCATCAAATTTACACTGTTATACAAGCTGTACATCACTAATTTTACATTGTAGCAAAGTATCATTTCTTCAGTGTTGTCACACGAAAAGATATAATAAAATATTTACAAAAATGTGAGGGGTGTACTCACTTTTGTGAGTGTGTGTGTATATATATATATATTATTAAATTTAAAATGTATTTTATTTCTATATACACTATTTTAGTTATTAACATTCTGCTTCCTGCAATTAACCAGAGTTGAATGACATAACCTGCTTATATGTGGCCGCTACTTCCAGCTCCATAACTATAAACACCAGGCTCCCTGTCCTATCTCTAGCTTGACAAAGGAGTGTGCATGCTCATACACAGCATGGCGCATGCTTCGAAACAAGTCGCACATCATTCTGGGACCTGTGACGTCAGCACCCCTCGTACAATCTGCGCTACGCTGCGATCCACGCTGCGGTCCATCTTGGATCCCGGAACAGCGAGCGGGCTTCAGAGGATTTCCCCATCCACAAGCTCTGTTACCTTCCAGCCTGTGACATCCAGTCTACTGGACAGACCCCCCAGCGATTACCTTGATAAAGAGCCTGTATTAAATTTACCTCTTGTGAGTAACCCAATATGGGGGGTATAATACAACTTTTTATAGTGAGGGAACTATCTTATCCAAATGCCTCCTTATTGGCCCTTTTGGGCCAATATGACCTAAGTTCAATGGCCAGGAAGTGCACTGTTAGTAGTAGGTTGCTAAGGTGGGGTTTGCAAATAACCCATGTTAGTCCCGGACCCAAATTTCATCCCTACTTTAAATAGATTTCCTTTCACTTTCTGTATTTATGGGACAGGACATAAAGGGAAATTTCCCCAATAGGACAGTCAAAAAGAAAAAAAAACTACTGGTTATAATCTTTCTCTGCTCTTTCCAAAGCTAAAAAAAATAATTTTTGACATATTTTAATGACCTCCTGCTGCAATGACTAAGCAGTACATATTTTTTACCTAAGAAAAAAAACTCTGTATATTATAATGGTTTGCCAGGTAAAATATAATAAAGGGGCTTATATATGCAGATGCTACAGACAGATGTCATCAGTAGAAAAACAGTCTCTTTTGATTTGGCTAGAATATCTGGAATATGGAACGTAGCCCAGTTTAATTTGTGTCACATTAAAATGGAATTATACATACAAGAATCATGGATTCTTCAATGCTGAAAGTGATCCTGCTATATTGTAAGCAAAGCCAAATATCGCTTCAAATATTAAGAATCTTGGCCTGTTTAGAAAAGACACTCTTCAAACACTTTTCTAATCAGTTCGGTAACATAATTTACGTTGATAGGCATGTTAATCTGTCTGTTTGATTAACGTTACCTTTTTCATTATTAAATGGAATAGTAATGTTTAAAGGACAATGCTGAAGAATTATAAGAAATCAGGAAAAAAGAACAGGAAGGAAAAGGGAAATGAGGGTAAAAATAAAGACAGCTGATGAGAAACGACATGACCTGTTTGGTTCTTTCTTTACATCTACAGTAGCTGCTGCAGATTTGTACAATAAATTCTATTGCAAGTAAAATAGGGCTGCATTTTAAATGTTTACCAATGATTAAAGACTGTAGATTGTGATTTATTGCAATGCTAAGAAATGTCTTTAACCAGTTTAGTTCCGGAAGGTTTACCCCCCTTCATGACCAGGACATTTTTTGTGATACGGCACTGCGTTACTTTAACTGACAATTGTGTGGTCATGTGACACTGTACCCAAATAAAATGTATGCCCTTTTTCCCCACAGATAGAACTTTCTTTTGAAGGTATTTGATCACCTCTGTGGTTTTTATTTTTTGCACTATAAACAAAAAAAATACATACAATTTTGAAAAAAAAACTTTTACTTTCTGCTATAGAACATATCCAATAAAATTAATCTAAAATTAAGTACATATCATATAAACTAGCAAGAAAAGAAAAAAAAAAACAATAAAATGTTTCTCTGTGAACAAAACATTGTGACATCCAATGTGAAAAAGTTCATTCAGGGGTATAAGATCGTCCTAACATTCAAGGACCATAGTGCTTGATGGATATCATAACCAGCATAGGCAAAAACTTTCCAATCAGACAATAGTGCAGGAGATGGTAGAAATGACTACTCACCGGACGTTGCTGACCCTATTTGCCGTATGGCAAGAGGAGTCAAATAGGGCTTAATGGTCTCCGTGACAAAGGGAGAGAAACCGACTGACCCTCACCTCCCCTCCTCGCGATGATACGTGGTTCCAACGCTGAGATCTCTTGGTAAGCAGGGTAATGCCCTGTACAAACGATTGGACATTGATCGGACATTCCGACCACAAAATCCGTCGGACTTTTTCTGACGGATTTTGGGCCAAACTTGTCTTGCATGCACACGGTCGCACAAAGTTGTGGGAAAATCCGATCGTTCTGAATGCGGTAATGTAAAACACATATGTCGGGACTATAAACGGGGCAGTAGCCAATAGCTTTCGTCTCTTAATTTCTTCTGAGCATGCGTGGCACTTTGTGCGTTGGATTTGTGTACACACGTTTGGAATTTAAACGATCGGATTTTGTTGTCGGAAAATTATATATCCTGCTCTCAAACTTTGTGTGTCAGAAATTACGATGGAAAAAGTCAGATGGAGCCCAAACACGGTCGGAATTTCCAACAACAAGCTTTGATTGCACATTTTCCGTTGGAAAGTCCGACCGTGTGTACAGGGCATAGGAAAGGAAGGAAAAATGAAAATCTTCATAGCATAAACCATTCCAAACTGTTTATTGAATTAAACTGCAAGGTTACAGCTGCTTAAACTTTAAAAATCCTCTCCTGGAAATAACATCATTCTGATGAAGTAATTTCTATGACGAAATGCGACAAGCTGATACACACGGTGCGCTCCGCTGATCACCATGTGGAACGCACGCCAACCCTGGCATATGGGTCTTGCCATTCTCACCATCCTTGTGGGTCAGGGAGAGGATTCTTAAAGTTTAAGCAGCTGTAACCTTGCAGTTTGATTCAATAAACAGTTTATTGAATTAAAAAGTCTCTCCCTTTTCCGGTTACGGAGACCATTAAGCCTTATTTGACTCCTCTTGCCATATGGCAAATAAGGTCAACAACGTCCGGTGAGTAGGAATTTCTACCATACCCTGCACTGATGGGAAAGTTTTCGCCTATGCTGGTTATGATAGCCATCAACCACTACGGTCCATGAATATTAGGATGATCTTATACACCTGAAAGAACTTTTTCTTATCGGATGTCACAATTTCTTGTTCACAGAGAAACATTTTATTGTTTGGACTTTTTTGTATTTGCTTGCTAGTTTATATGATATGTACTTAATTTTAGATTCATTTTTTACATTATCCCCATAATATGTGTATATAATTTGTCACCGATTATGCATATGTTTGATTAATTTATTTGGATAGTTTTGATTAGCTAGCGCTGTTTTCTTCACAGGGAGTCACCCTAGTGGATCACCTAACACTTTATCAATTTATTTGTTTGCAACAGCATCTGCACCAATCTCTTTAACATTTATTTTAGTTTGGCACAAGTGTATATATACTTCGGTGTATATATATTTTTCTCATATTCAATAAAAAAAAAATGCAAAAAAATCAATTTTCTTCATCAATTTAGGCCAATATGTATTCTGCTACATATTTTTGGTAAAAAATTTGCAATAAGCTTATATTTGTTGGTTTGCGCAAAAATTATAGCGTCTACAAACAATGGGATATATTTTTGGGCTTTTAACCCCCTAGAAGGGGTTAGAAAGGGGTTAAAAGTGCCTGTGTAGTGTCGCTGCCAAATCGCTTTGCAGGCGCTTTGGCAGCGCTGCCCATGCATTCCAATGGGCAAGGGTGGCAGAGGAGCAGTGTATAAACCGTTAGCAAACCGCCCCCAAGATGCTGCTTGCAGGACTTTTTTGAACCTCCTGCAAGCACTCGGACTTTCACACTGGGACTGCAGATGAGGCATTTTTCAGTATATTTTTATTTTCAATAAAAGAAAGAAACAACAGTAAACAGAGTTACAAAGATACAATAAGGGCCAACGGCCCCAAGAAGACCGGAGTGGTTACATGGGTAGCATATGATTCAAGACGAGCTAAACTGGCAATGTTAGTTGTAACAGACAAAACCTGTTGTGCAAAATGGTCAGTGTATCAGGGTAGCGAGTAAAGACTCGGTGTCCAACAATTAATGACCATAACTTGAGGAGAGGCAAGGGGGCAGTGAGGGGGAAGCTCCACCACCCCTATAGGGAACACACTGTGGCAGGGTTCCCCACACCCCAACAGCCCCTGCCCAAAAATTACTGGGACTTGTTCAACCTTGTATATACCCCAACTAGGCCTAAAACATAAATTGACTAAACATGTCAAGTGGCCTCTGAGCACGCAAGATACGTTGGAGTGGTCCAGGATCACACTTGCCATCTTCTCCTGGTTCATGATCCAGGAGATCTTTCTCCTTGCTAGAAGGGTTGAGACTGAAGTTTTTTTTCCAAGCTTTAGCCAGGGTAAGCTTGGCTCCTAGGATAATAAAAAAGATGAGGCGTTGTGTAACCCTGGAGTCCTCCTTTACTGGAAAGTTAAGGAGCGCTATGAGGGGGGACGGTTGGACAGAAATTCTGGTGATTTTACTAATCCATGAGAAGATCTTGTGCCAGAAATGGCGTATTCTGGGGCAAGTCCACCACACATGGAGTATATCACCCCTTAGGTTAGATCCCAGAAAACAGAGGGGGGATGCTGTTGGAAAGATTTTTGCCATCTTTGAGGGGACTAGCTACCATCTAGTTAACACTTGTATACTTGCTTCTAGGAGACCTGTATTGAGAATACCTTTGTGGGATTGGGAGAAATTCCTGTGCCATGTTTCCAGTTTCCAGTGTTGAGACAAGTCTTCCTCCCAGGTCAGCATGTAGGGTGACTTGGACTGCGCGGATGATAGTGCCTTGTAAATTACTGAGATTCCCCCCCTCTGCTCATCAGCCCGACCACACCATTGTTCATACGCAGTTATTAGAGGTCCGTTTGGAAGTGTTTTGCAACGTTTGTGTTAGAAATCCGAGATCTGGGCGAATCTGAAGAATTCGGACGTAGGCATATCAGGTTACTGACGCAAAATGCTTTAGAGAGTGGACCGAGAGGTCTAAGGAAGTGTCCTATTCTGTATAGCCCTTTGTCAAGCCACCACTTGAAGGCTTTTATGTCAAGGCCCGGGAGGAACTCCAGATTTTGTAATAGGTGTTTTAACGGTTCTGTGGGGAAAGTCGGTTGGATGTTGCTTTTCAGGCTGTCCCAAAGAGCGAATGTGACAGTGTTGGGGATAAGATTGAAGGTCTCAGTTTCTTAGGGCTCCAGAGGAAATAGTCCAGTGTGCGAAGGGGGACCGCCTGCCTCTCGATGTGTATCCAGTCGGGTTGTTCCCACCTTGAATACACTGCTGATAGCTGTGCCAGTTGGGCTGCTTGGAAGTAGGTTGGGAAGGCCCAATCCCCCTTCCCCTCTAAATCTATATAGGATAGCTTTTGAAAATCTGTGGCCCCCCTTGCCCCATATGAATTTGATGATTTTGGCTTGAAAATGTTTTAGGCGAGTTTTGTCAACATGGATCGGGAGGGCTCTAAAGTAGTATAAGATGTGGGGGAGTAAGGTCATCTTAATCATATTAATTCTGCCCAACCAGGATAGGGAGAGCCGGGTCCACCGGGAGAGGTCTTCTTCCAGTTTTTTGTAAAGTAGTGGGTAGTTTGCTTGGTGGAGGAGTTCAATCCTGGAAGTTGGTTTGATCCCCAAATAGGTGATTGCTGAGTCATTGCAGGTGAAACAAAAGCTCTCCCTAAGCCTGGCTAGAAGGGAATCTGGAATGTTAATGTTAGGTGCTTTGGTTTTGTTGTAGTTGATCCTAAGACCCGAGACCGCCTAAAATTCGTCTAGGAGGTGACATATATTGGGAAGGGAGGTTAGTGGAGAAGAGACAAACAGTAAAATGTCATTCGCAAATAATGCGCATTTGTGAAGTCGGGAGCCACATTGAATACCTTGGATGTTCGGGTTGTTTCTGATGGCTTTCGCCAGAGATTCAATTGCTATGGCAAAAATTAATGGGGAGAGTGGGCATCCCTGTCTGGTGCCTCTGGATATGGGGAAAGATTCAGAGTAAAATCCCTGCAGACGCACCTGAGCCGAGGGAGAGGAATAAAGGGCGTGCATAACATTGAGGAACGGTTCCACAAAGCCCCATCGTTTCAAAGTGGACAAGATGTATGGCCATTGAACGGAATCAAATGCTTTTTGGAGGTCCAAGGAAAGTAGACAGCCTTGCCTGGGTGCACCCTTGTCCCAATTAGAATTGAGGAGGGATATTATGTCGATTGCGCATCTGGTCTGATCAGGACCCTGTCTCCCCGGGATAAAGCCCACTTGGTCTTTGTGGATGTATAGGCTAATGAAGGAAGCCAGGCGGTCTGCAAGGATTTTAGTCAGAATCTTTAAGTCATTATTAATGAGAGATATCGGCCTATAGTTGCCGTCTGAGCTGGCATCTTTGTCTGGTTTGGGTAGGACTGTAATATAGGCCGTGTTAATTGCGGTGTCTAATTGGCCCCCCTGTCTCAGAGCATTAAAGGAGCGAGCCATGTAGGGAGCGAGTGTGGTGGCAAATGATTTGTAGTAGGGCACAGAGAAGCCATCCGGCCAGGCACTGAATGTGGTTTCAAATTTTTAAAGACCGCGCACACTTCCTCTGCGGAGATAGGGACATCCAATTTCAGGTGGTGTCTATCCTCCAATATGGGGATCTGAATGTTATCTAGGAAAATGTCTACCGCATTTGAGAGGGGCTGTTATCCCCGCTGTATAGGGACTTGTAGAAGTTTTGGAATTCCCCCATGATACGTTGGGGGTTCTGAGACAGAGTGCCGCCGTGAATTTTAATTTTGGGGCGTGCCGGAGTTCTAAATTTCGGTGAGAGCCTGCCTGCAAGCATAGATCCAATTCTATCACCATGACGATAAAACCTGGAGCTATTCCAGCGAAGCCATTTCTCCGCCTTAGTAGTTAGGGCTAGGTTCAAAGCCATACGAGCTGCATCCAGCTTAGTGGTGGGAACAGCTCTTGGGTTGGCCTTATGTTGTTTAGTTAAGGTTATAAACTCCTGCTCCAGCTTTCCTAAGTCTGCTCTATGAGCCTTGTTAATCTGGGAGGTTATTTGTATCAGATGACCTCTAATAACGGCCTTGTGAGCCGACCAGAGGCATGAGGGTCTAGTGTCAGGCGTGTCATTTGTAAGGAAATAATTTTGGATATTATGTTCGATTTCTGTTGCTCTGATCGGATTACTCAGAATGGACTCATTAAGTCTCCAGCGCCTACAGGATTTGTGGCCTGCCGGGCGCTGAAGAGTCAAAACAACCATGAAGTGGTCTGACCAGACCACATCTTTGATGTAGGCTTTGTTCGTCAGTGGGATGGAGGCCAGGGTAATGAGAATATGATTTATTCTCGCAAAAGATTTGTGGGGGTTAGAGAAATGTGTGAAGTCTCGCAGAGTGAGATTCACTTCTCTCCAAATGTCCACCAGTCCGTGCTGGAAGATCAGTTTGGCTATGCAGAGGCTCTGTTTGATGGGTCTGGTGAGGGGTTTGCTAGGAGGGCGTGACTTGTCCAACCCCTGGTCAAAAGCTGTGTTGGAGTCTCCCCAAAAATCACTGTGCCCTCCAACAATGGCGTAAAGGTTTTCAGCAGGTGTTGAACGAAGGCTAGTTGGCCTTTGTTGGGGGCATAGTACGATATGAATGAGTATAGTTTGTCATCCAATTCCCCCACTAAGAGGATAAATCTACCCTCTGGGTCTTTGAGTTCAGATTTGAGGGTGAATTTACACCGTTTGGAGAAGAAGATGCCCACTCCTTTAGTTTTGTCATCAGCATTGGCTAATGAGAAAGAAGGGAATTTGGAGTGAATAAAGGATGGGTTGAAGCGTTTAGGGAAGTGTGTTTCCTGAAGGAGGACTACGTCCACCTTTTGGGCATAAAGGTATTGGAAGACTTTGCGATACTAATTTGAGGGCTTATCATTACTGGAGGGTCATTAGCCATTGAGCAGAGTAGAGAGCCATTCTTTGCGACTAGTAGCACTTACCAATAGGAGTCCGCGGGGCCCAAGGCAGTCCACACGCCCGCTGAAGACCTCTGAGAGCGACGGTAGGTATTGGGGGGAGCCCACACAATCGACTTCTGCAATAAAAGGATAATTAAAACCTTGTGGCAGAGGGAGGAAAAAAAGGCAGAAAGGAAAGTCGGAGGACAACAGAGTCTCCTGTAAGGTGGAGGGGACAGAGTCCTCCATCAGTCGGTGTGAGTAACACCTAGATCCCTGTAAAAAAAAAAACGGGGATTGGTCCTGTCCAGAGAAGGGTAAGGAACCTTTTCTACTAGATAGGAAGGGGTGCATGAACACAACTCCAGCAGAGAGGCCTCATGCAATGGATTGTGAAAAACAAAAAGGGGGCACTGGGCCCAGCATTTACAAGGTCACCTCTACCTAACGAGTTCTGAGGCTAAGGCAAGCTTGGAGGTAAATATGCAGCAATCAGCAGTGAACAATCAATAAAGACAAAAATCTATTAGGCAGAAAAGTGATAACCTGGAACCCAAAGGATTGACGGGTCCTGAGGGCAAGGTGTGGGGGAGTGGGGGATCAGCTAAGTGGACGGGATCTCAAGGGAGAAGTCACCCTTAAACAATTTGACTGTAATAGAAAGTTCCCCTGGGTTACTCAGGAGTTGTGGCTAGCTCCCCCCCCCCCCCTATATAGGGCATACAATAATACAAGTATAATAATAATAAAAAAAATATATAGAAAAAAATGAATATAAATAAAAAAAGGTGTCCTCCCCGGGTACGTGACCCACTAGACTGCCTCGACAGAGGCATGAGGGCATTCCTAATAGGTGCTCATTTTGCCAGGCACAGGTGGGGAGTTCAAGTCCTCCCAGTGAGCAGTTGGGAGGAATAAAAGATGAAAAGGGTAAAATAAATGAAGTTCATCCCGTGAGGTTCAGGGAGGGATGGTTTCCTTGGACTTCTTTGATCTGGCAGATTCCCAGACCGTGTTCAGTCGGCTGGTTGGGAGTTGTCTCTTTGCCGAGTTCGGATGTGATCCATGCTGTGGAATATTCGGGTCTTTGCTGATGAGGCCCAGTTGCAGCAAAAGCTTTTCTCCTTCCTGTAGGGATCTGAAGGTGTATGCTTTGCTTTTGAAGAGAAATTTAAGTTTGAAGGGGAAGCCACCAATACTTAATTTCTCTGTCCATCAGGATCTGAAGAAGCGGTTTTAAGGCTCTCCTCTTTTGAATAGTAGATGGGGAAAGGTCCGTGAAAATTTGCAGTTGATGGCCCTGAAACACAATTTTGGACATGGCTCTCGATTTCCTCATCACCTCCTCCTTGACAGAATAGAAATGTGGTTTCACCACAATATCATGTGGTAGGCTGTCCGCCCTAGGGGGCCTGAGAGCCCTGTGAGCCCGATCCAGCTCCAGTCTGTGCTGAGGCGTGTCGGGGAGCAAGTCTTTGATGAAAGATCTTATGGTTTCAGGGATATCTTTATAGGACTCTGGGAGCCCCCTGACTCTGAAACTGTACCTCCTATTCCTGTTCTCGAGGTCGGCGATTTTAGCATTGGCAGTCTCCAGTTGTTCCTGCAGTATCTGAATACAAGCAGTGTTTTGGTTTGTTCTGGAAATGGTGAATTTTAGATTGTTTTCTATGATTTCCATGCGGGCCCCTATGCTCTGGAGGTCAGCTTTAATGTCACTCGTAATCTTGTTAGCTGTGTTGTGCAGTCCTCTATCCAGAAGGTCTGCAAACTTGGCAAATAGATCTGCCACATTAACAGGCTGCAGTAGGCCCGAGTCCCCAGGCTGTAGTAGCTGGTGGGACTGGGAGGGGCCTGCCTCCATGGGGAGAAGTCCAGGTCTGTCAGGGATAGCTCTATGAGGGATTCAGTGGATGCTGGGGATGCTGGGTGCAGTGGAGGGTTACGTGTTGTTCCTTGCTGCAGCGTGTACGGGAAGGCCACGGGCTGTGCACTAGAGAGGCAGGCTGTTTCAGTGCTGTGAGGTGCGGCCTCCATTTTGGCTGTCCCGGTCTGAGACAGAGCGGCCTCAAATGCTGGCTTTAGGTTCCTCCGCACTGCTCCCAAGTACATCGGGGGTGTCCCTGGGGCTTCCGCAGCTTGTGGGGGGTCAATCCAGGTGGAGATCACTGGTGGTTGTGCTGTTAGAGAGGCCTGTGCTGCTGAGGTGGGACGGAGCTCCTGGACTAAGCGTCCATCTTAGGTGCCTCCGCGCATTCGCCTCCCGGGCGCTATTTTTAATGCTAAAGCACCTGAAAAACGCCTCAGTGTAAAAGGGGTCTAACTGACACTTTTTGGGAACCAGCGACACATAATACAGTGATCGCTGATAAAAAATATGCACTGTCACTGTACTTGGAAGTGCAGAATCACATACAGGTATGTGATTCTGCCCAGAGTGGTCAGCATCTGGTGAAGGTCTCATGCACATGGGCACAGAGGGCCATACACTATCAAGAAGGAGCATATTTCTGAGCCAGAATCAAGAGATGTTTGCGTACAGCCATGGTCGTAGGCTATACAATTGAATGACAGGCTGACAGACGCCATGGCTGTACAGATGAAGCTGCACATATGAGCAGTTACACACATACAGGATGGATGAGTGGCCCTGGACACAAATTGTTTGCGTCCGCAGCCGCTTATTCATCCCATACAGAGAACATGTCACATTCAAGTGTTGTAACTAGTGGAGTACAATCAATCATAAAATAAATAGGATTGGGAGCAACCATATCAACAGTGAAGCGTAATAAGACGACCACATAAAAGACAATGGGGTTGATTTACTAAAAATAATGTAATTAAATTCAGCGCTGACTGATAAATTAAATGCAAGCAGACACTAAGGTCAATTCAAAAAAATACCTCAAAAGCATAAATGTATAAAGAAGTGCTGCGCAAATAAAAGTCCATAAACAACTGGTAAAATTGAAATAGAGAAACAGGAACCACCAATGACAGTAAATAACAGGATGGTGACTTAATCCCTCCACCGTTCTTGGATGACTTGATTTACTAAAGGCAAATTCATTTTGCACTACAAGTGCACTTCACGTGCATTTGGAAGTGCAGTCACTGTAGATCTGAGGGGAAGATCTGCTGATTTTATCATCCAATCATGTGCAAGCAAAAATGCTGTTTTTTATTTTCCTTGCATGTCCCATTCAGATCTACAGCGACTGCAATTCCAAGTGCACTTGTAGTGCAAAGTGGATTTGCCTTTAGTAAATCAACCCCAATGTTACTTCAACTCATTAGACATTATGAGCTCATATCATAAGGTAAACCTCTGTAGTAACTATATCATAACTAGCAAGTGACACAAAAATATCAAAGTCTGGCAGTAGGATAAGGAAAAAGATTTCCATGGGAAACATGCTGCTGCTTGATGGAGTAAACCTTCTGCTCCCCTGGGCCAGAGCTCTTAAGCTACCTTTTGAAAAATTTTTGCCCATCAATGTATCAACCATCTATAATGTAAAATGCTCAGACTGTGGACATTAAACTAGATCCATGAGCTCAAAACAGAGACTTTCAAGTCAGAATTCAGACAGTTGCTAACAGCTTAGAAATACTTGCTGTTTTTTTTTTACATTAGAGCGTTGGCAGCTTTCCAATATTCTGATGTTATACAAAAAAATTGTGAACATTTCCCTGAACTTTGAAAAACACTTTTTCCACAATGCCTATAGACACATAAGTGAATGAGGCTTTATTTGAAAGTGCTTTTACTGCATTTTTATATTATGAAAATACTTAATTGTAAATAGTCTGGGCACAGGTTCACTTTAAATACAATTGATTACAACACAGAACAAGCACAGAACGCAGTACTAGGACCACTATGAGTATACTCAGTCCTTAAAGTATAACTAGAAGCAAAACTTTTCCTTAGTTTTGGATAGCATAGGGAGAGAGAGAGAGATTAGAACTCCTGTCAGGTTTTTATTGCTGTCTGTGCCTCTGTTAGGGAGATTTACCCTCTCTATTAGTCCTGTTTTCTTTTATCACCAAAGTGAAAATAAAAAATAAAATCACAAATTTTGGGTTGCCACCAGAACAGGAATTGTGAGGATCTCTTCCGATGGGAACACTAGTCTAGTAACAACAGGGGTGGCCCATCCATTAAGGGCGCACAGGCGCCACTCCCCCTATCCATTGCTGCCTCCCCCTATCCATGCGTCTGGCCCCTTGCAGAATGTCGGATGCATGAATTACAATGACGGGGGTGTTTTATTGAAGCACCTGATTAGAGCCAGAGGCTCTAATAGACTTCAAAATAGGGTGTGCGACTGGAGCCCACCCAGGTGTGTTACAACAGCGAATTCATATTTGCCATTGTTTTTTTTTTGCTATTGTAACACTGATCCTCCTCCCAGCCATTTAGGAAGCAGGTTTTGAGATCCATCACCCAATTAGCTGAAAGGACAGGCGATCCTATTGGATGCCTAGGAGAAGGGGAGGAGCCGCACACTGAAAGCTGCCGATGGAGGAGAGGAAACAGAGCCACTGCTCGCCACCCGTTACCCGCCTAGATGAAGTGCCAGACCGACCGGCAAACAGCGAGGGTTGAAGGGGGAAGTGCCGCTGGCTGCTTGGGGGAGAGAACATTAAATCATTCATTAAAAAGTAGATTTTGACAAATTTGAGAATATTGTGGTGTATACAGCATAGCACTACATTTTAAATTTTCAAATAAGTTTAATTTTTCTAAAAAAAATTGCTGTGCTACACTAGTTTACCCAATTCTGTTTGCCTATAATCTGGTGATCCTGAAAATCACCTACCTGTGATGCCACAGTAGAACACCCTCTTTGCTGCCTCCTACAACCCTCAATCAATTTCAAATGACACCTTTTTTTTTTCGTTTGGCCAGCCACCTGAACAAAAGAAACTGGACTTATTTCCCCATCCACACATTCAATGTGTGGTGGGGGAAATCTTACCTACCGTGTCATTTTATTCTCACAGCAGGCCAACTTCTCAACTACAGGAACTACCATACATGGATCGGAATTTATCTGGTTGCTGAAGCAGCCAGATTTCAATCCATGGATGGCCAACTTTAGAAATAAATGTCATTGGTGATTCAGAAAGCAGAAAGAGAATGTTACAGCACTGATTTCAGAACGTGATAGCCTACTCTTTTTATGGGATAGAATATGTTGCTTTCATATCATTGACTTGAATTGCTCTTTAACCACTTATCGACCGCCCATCGTATATGTACTGTGGCAGGGCGACCCTATTGCGCAAAACATGCACGAGTTACTGTGGGTGTGTGCGTGCCCACTGCACAGTGGGGAAGCCGATGCGTGGGTCCAGCCGCCGCAAACGCCCCCCCCCCAGTTAGAAACACCTCCCTAGGACACACTTAACCCCTTGATTGCCCCCAGTGTAAACCCCTTCCCTGCCAGTGTCATTTATATAGTCATCAGTGGCTATTTTTAGCTCTGATCACTGTAATAATATCACTGGTCTCAAAAAAAGTGTCAAAAGTGTCTGATCTGTCCCACGCAATGTCGCAGTCCCACTAAAATCGCTGATCACTGCAATTCAAGAATACACTGCAATGTAGAAGAATACATATTGGGCTAAACTTATGAGGAAATTTGTTTTTTTATTTATTTTTTGGGGATATTTATTATAGCAAAAAGTAAAAAATATATATATATTTTTTTCAAAATTGGCGGTCTTTTTTTGTATATAGCGCAAAAACTAAAAAACGCAGAGCTTATCAAATACCACCAAAAGAAAGCTCTATTTGTGGGAAATTTTTTGTGGGAAAAATTATTTTTGTGGGAAAAATCCCGCACATGCGCGATAGATACTTATCCGAGCTGAGCTATTTGCGTGATCGGATATGCGGTGACGTTGTGACGCTGCGGCGCTTTTAAAAATGACGCCGCCACGCTATATGTCATCACTGGTAGCAGATTTAAATGCAGTTGTGCTGTCACTGCTTTGAATGGCGGGGAGTGGGACGGCTATCTTTGGTACTAAGGACTGCTGCATTGCACTCTATCCTATGAAGGTTGGTACTGATTTTGTGAGGGACATCTTTGGACACCCCTCCCTTTTAGATGCATTATAATTTTACCTATTTGGATAGGTTGCATTGCTCACATTTATAGATCCCTTTTAATATATGAGGTTTTTTTTATTTAACCTTTATCTTGGTTAGTCACCCCTTTTATGCTTGTCCCTCCCTTTCTATTGCAGTTATTGGTGAAAATTTTCTGATTATTCAAAATAATCACCCATACATCTTTCCTTGCAAGTCACAAGCCATTCTTCATTTTCTTCTGTATTTGTTGGAGGTAGGTCTCAATGATACTCACATAGTTCATCATGATCTTTTGAATCATGTTGTTATTATATATTGCCCCATATATCTTTATAGATTATGGCTACGTTATGCAGTGAAATCGCAACCTGACATCTCTTACATGGGCCCTTTCGGTCAGTGCATACGGGGTGGATCAGTGTGGATGAGGCTGGACACACCTTCTACCTCCCTGTCTTCTTGACATCAGTGTGGTTGATTTGCGTTATAGGTGCCGCTATTGCTCCAGCATTGAGATCTTTATGGTGACCCTTTTTGGGTATGTTCCCTTGATGTGATTATTATGCTGTATGTTCTCCTGCTTATAGCAGCTGTTAGACTCATTTATGTATTATGTTACTTAATTTGTTCAATTTTGATTTTATTGTACAGTCTGACCCTGTTCTATGACTTGCCCCTGATGAAGGGACACCTTTACAGTCTTAAAACGCGTCGGGCCATCTGGACAACTTATATGTATCACTACCACTGACACCATTGTTTTTAGTGGTTTTTGTATTTTTGTATTTTTGTAATATGTATACTGTGCTCTTTTTGAACCTATATAGTATATTGTATAGTTTAGATTTCAATACATCTTTTTAATTGTTCATTTTTCGTTGTTGCCGTTAAAGTCCCACTTATTTGGGGGTACCCTCTTTATATTTGTGGGAAAAAAGGACATACATTTTGTTTGGGTACAGTGTTGCACGACCGTGCAATTGTCAGTTAAAGAGTTACAGTCCCACAAAAAATGGCCTGGTCATTAAGGGGGTAAAAAAACAGGAAACACTTTATCTGTGCCATTCCATTAATTTAACTAGAAGAGTTCCAATTTAGACAAGGACTTTCTGACAGGCAACGATAGAGTTGATTAGATGTCAAAATATGATTTACTAAAGGCAAATTTCATTTTAGCTAATGTGTTGTATAATCCTGATAACTTTTCAATAAACCATCCTCTAATTTCTCCAATCCTGTATGTGTCTACATAAGATTTTCTAAAATTGGTAAAAATAAAAACAATGGCAACCATAGAAACACTAGGGGTATTCTCTGTGACCCAATAACCAGATGTCCTACATTTATGTGAGCTTTTATGTACTGCTTTTCCTAGTCATCTACATAGATTTTGAGGCATGATTTCAGACATTCTTAGCTCAACTCTTTGTCTACAGTGAGTAATTTACTTTTGATGAGATACTTGCCAAGGATACTGCACATCTGCAAGGATGACAAGTTGTAGCAGGGTAAGTCTTCTTCTCGAAAAATCTCCCTGTTTTCGTGATGCAGTTTGTCTCTCAGGTAAGGTAGGTGCAGGGTATTTAAGGGAGGCATCCCCAGAGTATAGCGATCAATGGAAGAGTAGGAAAACCAAAGAAGGCAAGATGTAGGGCATGACATATCTGCTTGCATTTCCCATAAGGGGGAAACTTACTCCACATTGGAGTGTAGTCTTGACATACACTGTGTGACAGCTGATTGGAGGAAAGGCACACACCCCCACTCCACATAGGCAGAGGAATGAAGATACTCTCAGAGCTATGCTGTGACAATTTATTTATAGCAACCTCTGGATGGTTTTATCTCCTGTCTCTGAGAACTTGTCAGAAGTTATCATGCTGATAACAGAGGAATGAAATGGCAGAAAGACACGGGATTCAGGGCTTTGGAGAGAGATAAAAAAATATACAGATATATGGGCCTAGGTCCCGGCCCCTTACCATGTGATCAGCTGTCAGCCAATGACAGCTGATCACATGATGTAAACAAAAGATCGGTAATCGTTTTTTTTTTTACTCACGCTGACAGCGTGAGTAGAAAAAAAAGCCGATCACTGGCTCGGATGTGAGGGACATCGATCCCCAAGGGGAAGAGGCACATCTGCCTCATCAGTGCCACCTAATAGTGCCATATAACAGTGCCCACAGTGCTACCTAACAGTGCCCACAGTGCCACCTAACAGTGCCCACAGTGCCACCTAACAGTGCCAACAAGTGCCACCTATCAATGCCAACAAGTGCCACCTATCAATGCCCACAAGTGCCAATCAGTGCCACCTGGCAGTGCTGCCCATCACTGCCACCCATCAGTGCCCATCACTGCCACCCATCAGTGCCCATCACTGCCGCTTATCAGTGCCCATCAGTGCCACCTCATCAGCATACATCAATGAAGGAGAAAAATGACCCGTTTAAAATTTTTTATAACAAAATATAAAAAAATTAAAAAATTAAAAAATTAAAAATTCAGTTTTTTACATTTTTTTAACAAAAAGTAAAAACTGCAGAGGTGATCAAATACCACCAAAAGAAAGCTCTATTTGTGGTGAAAAAATGATAAAAATTTCATTTGGGTACAGTGTTGTATGACCGCGCAATTGTCATTCAAAGTGCGTCAGCGCTGAAAGCTGAAAATTGGTCTGGATAGGAGGGGGGTTTAAGTGCCCTGTAAGCAAGTGGTTAAGGAAGCAGAGGATACAGGCTCCATGCAGTAACTCTTTTCAGCCACAAGATGCACTCAGTCTTCTGGGTGGAATGACACCCAATATAGCTCAACATAGAAGACTAAGAAGCCCATTGTGAATGGCATCATGATTCTGACCCCAGAGGAATTATCACTATAGCAACCATCATTTACAATGAACAGGTACATTTACACTGACAACCTTGCGATCTGTCTCGGTAAGGACTGCCCAGCCTGGAGAAGAGGGGAACAAGATGAGGACCCTGCAGAGTCATGGGACTAGCTTGAAGGCTTTTGACAAGGTAAATCTATATATAAAAAAAAAAACAAGTTGGGGGACCTTTAGGGTAGGGTGAGACGCCTGCTAAATGTTGGGAAATGTGGATTTTGTTTATGCAAAATTGTAAAGTTACCTCAAGGTACTCCTAATAATCCCTGTATTTGTGACTTCTTTTGAATAAAGGAAACTTTGGCAAAATGTCTATTTACCTATTTCTGTCTATTGTCAACAATCTTTTTGTAGAGAGTCTAGCAGTCTTTTAAAGTGTATGAAGTGATACTTTGGGATTGTGCATGGCACATACTGATAAACTGGTCTACTACATTCCCTTTATAATAGATTTGGTGTATTTACAAGATAGTATTTATAACCCCCATAAAATACATAAAAAATATAATCTTCATCCCCCTGCAAATTACACTTGTGTTATGTCCATTTTATCTCATTCACAAGGTGAAGAAACAACCCTAGTAAGCAAACCATTAACCTGAGATGTTTCTGGTTTAATGATGTGCACTGAGTTAAGTCAATCTTCAGTATCCATAAGCCACAGGGGATATCCCTCCTATAGGCTGACTATAAATAAATAGACATATTACTCTGTGGTGGGATAATATAAGATCATCTTGTAAAAATATACAGAAATTAACACAGTGGAACATGGCTCCCATCTGTGTAAATCTAGACTACTTAATGATCCTGTAAATATTAAAAATAGACTTGTTTTTTTATAATGTACACAGTACTTATCACTGATCTTCCGTATGTCTCTGGACAGAACTACGGAACAAATACACAATACAGTCCTAGTGTATTTGAGTATATATATATATATATATATATATATATATATATATATATATATATATATATATATATATATATATATATATATATATATATATATTTATGGTCGGAGCCCTATGTCCGATATGGACATAGGTAACACTTATAGTAAAGATAAGACTTACCATTGGAAATAGACCTGAAAGTGTGGACTTACCATATGAAATAGACCTGAAAGTGTGCCTTGGTCTAATGGCCGGTATGCCAAAATAAGGGGGCATACCCTGGTTTAAGAAATGATTATTCTGTAAGAGAAATGAATGAAATGAATAGTTGAGAAATGCTGTGAAATGGGGATGGGAGGGTGGGTATCGCGCACAGGAAACCGACAAGCACCACAGGTGAGCGGGCTGCTTAAATACCCCCCGGGCTCCTCCCATAAATTCAGGCCACCATACTGGCCTTCCTACTTATGGTCGGAGCCCTATGTCCGATATGGACATAGGTAACACTTATAGTAAAGATAAGACTTACCATTGGAAATAGACCTGAAAGTGTGGACTTACCATATGAAATAGACCTGAAAGTGTGCCTTGGTCTAATGGCCGGTATGCCAAAATAAGGGGGCAAAAACATTCAGGTAGGGTTATAATTTTATTGGTTTTCAGTTATTTATTGAGCCAATTTGGAGAATGCCTGTGCCATCTCTGTTTGTGGATTGGGGATGTACCGGGCGAAGCAGGCTGATTTCCACCTGCCTAACCTTTTGATGATGTGATCTGGCACTCCGTGGCGGGATGCCGCGGAGGCTGCTCCGATGCGGAAAGAGTGTCCGGAATACTGACTAGGGTTAAGGTGGAGATTGCGGAGAAGTATTCTTATGTGGCTCACAAACTGAGAGGCATTTAAGGGTTTGACTGGGAATGGTAGAAGGGGACTGCTGTCTGGTTGTTCAGGTAGGAGAGATAGGAGTCGGTTGAGTACAGCGACTGGACACCAGCTGTTGTTGGTTCTGTAGAGGTGGATGTTTACTCCCGAGCCAGTTTGCTGGGTTTTAGAGACCTCGAGGTGCAGGATAAAGTGGTCTTGGTGTCGAAGCAAGTGTCGTCTGCATAGTACTAGGTCTGTGGGTTTGTTAGTGGTGAATTCGCCAGGCCGCAAGAACCCGTAGTAAGCTAAATATATGGCTGCTTGTAGGACCGTGCTGGGGAGCAGACCGAATGGCGAAGTAGCCAGTATGTTTGACATGTCCCTAAAGATGGGCCCCGTAATGGGCAAACGCTTAGTGCTGATGACTGGTTGTTGTTTCTGTATTCCCCTTAGGATGGCTCGTATAGCGTGGGATGAAAACAGTGACGACCTCGTCGGGTCTTCAAGCGCCATGAAATGTTGAATGCCGGCTAGGTATAAACGGATGGTGTTGTAGGACAAGGCCAGCTGCGTGTGGCAGTGTGCCGTGAAGGCCAGTACCTGTTTGATATCTGTTGGTTCTTTGCGGCAGGGCGTGAGAAATTTGTTGAAAGCCTTCCAAGCCGTCTGGTAGGCTTTGAGTGTGTTGCGGGAGAGGGAATTATTTATGAGTTGCGTAGCTCCGTGTAGATGTTGCACTAATCCAGGGTCAGTTGTGACCAGACGGGGATAGGGGCCGACATTGGGTCGGCATCGGGAACCTGTTTGAAAAAGGAGGGATAATTGAAACGTGATAGTGCGTCAGCTGCTGAGTTGTATCTGCCGGGTATAAATTCACAGTGTATGTTGAACTGATGTTGTAAAGACAGTTGGACCAACCTGCGCAGGAAGGACATGACTGCTAGGGACTTGGACCTGCCTCTGTTGATGATGTCTGCCGTGGCCTGGTTGTCGGTGGTGAAAACTACGGTTTGTCCTGTCCAGTGGTGGCCCCAGAGTTGTGCGGCTGCCACTATGGGATAAAGCTCAAACAGGGCAGATGTTTGGGAAAAGCCAGGTATCAATAGTATTTGTTGAGGCCAGGGTCCTGAAAACCAATGATGGCCAAAAATTGCCGCGAAACCTGTGGAGGCTGCAGCGTCAGTCACTACCTGGGGTGAATGGATCGAAACCATAGGTATGAATAAAGATATGCCATTCCAGGCGGACAAGAATTCCTCCCACATTGATAGGTCCGCTATAGCTGCGGAGTCTAATTTCAAAATCTGATCAGGGTCTTGAGTTTCTGAGAGAAATCTAAGTAGGCGTGATACGAATGTGCGGCCTTGTGGGATAATTCGCATAGCGAAGTTGAGCATACCTAGGAGAGACTGCAACTGTTTTTTGGTACAGCCCTTGGTGTGTGAAAACTCGTGAAGGACTGCCCTAATGCGTGTTAATTTGTCGGGGGGGAGACTGGCCTGCATTGCGCAGGTATCCAAGCTGACCCCGAGAAAGGTGATGATGTTTGCTGGACCGTCGACTTTGTGCTCGGCGATAGGAACGTTGAGGTTTCCAAAAATTACTCTCAGTTTGTCAAGATCTCCTGGGGGCTTGTTGGGCGGTTCTATCAGTAGGAAGTCATCTAGGTAATGGATGACTTCATGGCATTGGCCCTTGTGTAATAGTATCCAAACGAGGGACTGTGCGAACGTGTCGAAGAGCCACGGGCTACTCTTCGAACCAAAGGTGAGTTTCGTAGCAAAGTAATACGCTTCCTTCCACTTGATGCCATGCCAGCACCAAAGGGATGGGTGGATGGGCAGGAGCTTGAAGGCATCCGAGATGTCGGCTTTGGAGAGCCAGGCACCTGTGCCTGCCTTGATGATCGCTTGTATTGCCATGTCCACGGAGGAGTATTTTAGGGAAAACTCTTCGGAGGGGATCAGGGAATTGAGACTGGGTATGTGCGAAGAATGAGGCGCAGACAAGTCGTACACCAAACGCAATTTATTAGAGAATTTGCCCTTGACAAGCCCAATAGGGCTGACTCTCCATGTGCTGAAAGGGGGGCAAGTGAAAGGGCCTATTACATAGTCTCGATCTACCTCTGCCTGTAAGAGCTGATCTATGGCCTGTTCGTCGATGGCTGCCGAACGAAGATTGGCGCATTCGTGAGTACTGTGGGGTAGTGCAATGAGGCCGGTGTGAAAGCCTATTGTGAAGCCTTGGATAAGGTAGGTGGCCAGGGAAGGGGTGGGGTGTGAAGTGAGATACAGTCCTAGCCATAAGATGTTGATTCGGCTTAGTCATGCCCTCTTGTTTTGCTTGACTTCGCACAAATTCCTAGGGTGTGCTCTTTGGCATAAAGTGCAGATGTGAAGTAGGCGGCATTGGCTGAAGTTGCAGGACCCATAGTTGTAGTTATTACAGATGGCTGCCCCTCCCACGGTTCGGACTGGGCGTCCGAGTTTGTCCACCTGAGGCGTTGGTTCAGGGGGTGACTGGCCCTGTACTGTACCTGAGGTAGAGGGGAACTCAAAGGGCCGTCTGATCGCCGTATTGGCGCACCAGGTGGCAGTGTGGGTAGAAGACTGGCAAATTGCACACAGAGGTGAGCGTAAGCCGGCAAAGTGGCGGCAGAAGAGCTCTGTGTCCATAAGACTCCAATCTGTCGCGATCTGGAATTGTGCGAATCTAGCGGCGGCCTTGGCTGAGAAGGAACGATGATAATCGTAGAAAGCGAAACCTCCATACTTGTGGCCCAAGTCTACCACAGTATGGAGGTATAAGTTCAGCTCTTCCCGCCTGCTGGGGGTGGCTGAGCACAGGACATCTCTGAGCATGCCAAAGGCCAGGGTAAATTCGGGGACTGATAGCTTGCGGTTCAGCCTGGGGTCTTTGGCTTTAATGACCACCGATATGTCGCCCCAGGAGTAGGCTTTATTTTCTGCTAAATCATGCACGGAGATAAGGAGAGAGGCCAGGTTGACGTCCTTGCCGTCCAAAATGTCCTTCCTGATACTGGTTGGGACCAGGTGGGAGGGGTAGACAATGACGCTTGAGCCTGAGGTACCTGTAGGAAGAGGTGTCAAGGTCTGAGTTGCCGTTGGGTCGGGGACAGCTGTGGCCGGTCGGGCCTCCAGAAGTGCCACCCTGGCTTGGACGTCTGCCACTGAGGTGGATAGAGATGATACCATTGTGTGTAACTGCGAGATGGCCGATGATATGGACTGGAGGGATGCCTGTTGGGTACTGGGTCCTGCTGCTGGTGGGGGGAAGAGAAGTTTGAAGAGCTCGCCTTTCCTCGCTGTGGCGGGGAAGGGGACACCTCTGCGTCTGAGCTCTGCCGTCAGTCTGGGGATAGTCCATCCCCTGAGGGATTGCACGCTGCCGCTTTCTGAGACGGGAGTAGGTGATAGAGGGGCCGTGAAGTCTTCACTGCCGGCCTGGGACATGGTTGCTCTGGTGAGGATCTCTCGAGCTTTATCTCCTGGTTGACTGTAACCTATTGGGGGTGAGATGGATTTCAAGTTTTTCTTTGATCCGCTGCGTCATACTTACCCGACTTGTTCTCCCTTTTTTTTTTTTTTTTTTTTTTTTTACCTGGGGGGATATCGTCCAACCTGGTGCAGGGTGGACCTACTGAACTTTGACTGACCTGAGGAAGATGAAAGGTGACAATTCGTGAAGGGATTGCTAAGTAACTTGAAGCAATGATTTGTATGGTGCTTGCAATTTGTGACAATGAAATGGTTTGAAATGTTTGCCTTGATTGTGAAATGAATGAACTGCATGACAGAGGTGCGGCCTGGTCGTGTCACGATTTGTTCGACCGTGGACCGGGCTCTGGAGCATGTATTGAAATGAGGCAACTAAAATACTGGTGCTCCTGGGTCGAATCGGTGCTTGTTTGCTGCATCTGGATTCGAATAGGAGTGCGGTATTGAATAAATGAGAGAAATGATTGTTTTGACCGAGGCTCGTATTGGTTGTGCCGTGTTAGCGACTGGCAACCCACCGAGCTCTGGTGTGGTTATGAAATGTGATCGAAACCTGTGATGCATGCCGTGCCGAATCGGTGCGCCTTGGATGCGACTGGTTTCGAAACGGTGATACGTTGTGAGAGTACCATGGTAGAAATTGCGTGACAGAGATATGGGTCAATCCCCGGTGTCTGCGATTCAGCTATGATCCGGATTTCTGGAGCATGTATCAGAAATGTGGCCAATCCTGGGGCACGCCGAGACGAATCGGTGCATTTTTATGCGACTGAATTCCTGTCGGAACGTGATACGTGGGAATGAAATGATAACCATGACAGAGGTACAAATGACTGATAAACGTAACTCTGGAGCATGTATAGAAATGAGGCCGATCCTGGGGCACGCCGCGATGAATCGGTGCATTTTTTATGCGACTAAATTCATGTCGGAACGTGATACATGGAAATGAAATGATAACCATGACAGAGGTACAATTGACTGATAAACGTAACTCTGGAGCATGTATAGAAATGAGGCCAATCCTGGGGCACGCCGAGATGAATCGGTGCATTTTTTATGCGACTAAATTCATGTCGGAACGTGATACATGGAAATGAAATGATAACCATGACAGAGGTACAATTGACTGATAAACATAACTCTGGAGCATGTATAGAAATGAGGCCAATCCTGGGGCACGCCGATACGAATCGGTGCATTTTTATGCGACTGAATTCATGTCGGAACGTGATACATGGAAATGAAATGATAACCATGGCAGAGGTACAATTGGCTGACAATAACGTAACTCTGGAGCATGTATAGAAATGAGGCCGTAATAACTGGGGCACACCGGGACGAATCGGCGCATCTTTGGTGCGATTGGATTCGAATCGGAGCGCGGTAGGTGACTGAAATGAGAAATGATTTGAAATGTCAGAAATGAGTTTTCAGAAATAAGAAATGATTTGAAATGTCCGAAATGATTTTTGGAAATGTTGTTCCAGAAATGAGAAATGATTTGAAATGTCCGAAATGAGTTTTTTGAAATTTTTTAGAAATGAGAAATGATTGGTACCGAACTGACTTGATTTGATAATTTTACAAGCTGCGACTGGCTATGGCTGTCTACTAATACCGACATGCTAGAAATGATACGACGTCAGCGTCGCCGTGCTATCGAATTGTAACATATCGAAAGTACGAGCGATATACATTGCAGTTTGTGCGATGCGGGTGAAACGAAATTTGAACTCACGGTTTAGTGACATGATATGAAAAACGAAAAGTCCGACGGGACCTTACCTGCGACAGCCAAGCCAGACGCGTGGTACAACTATGAACGAAAACGCGGACTTCGAAAGTTTTAGAGTACGGAGTATCGAATACGGGAACTGCGAGGCAAGAACTTGCGGACGCTGGTATATCGAATAGTCGGCTCAGTGACGTATATCGCGCACAGGAAACCGACAAGCACCACAGGTGAGCGGGCTGCTTAAATACCCCCCGGGCTCCTCCCATAAATTCAGGCCACCATACTGGCCTTCCTACATATATATAGATAGATAGATAGATAGATAGATAGATAGATAGATAGATAGATAGATAGATAGATAGAGAGAGAGAGAGAGTGTTTTGGTGTGCGGCCATCCCTTGGCAGGTTTGCTGTTGTGCCATGTTCTTTCCATTTGGTTATGATAGATTTGATGGTGCTCCTAGGGATCATCAAAGATTTGGATATTTTTTATAACCTAACCCTGACTTGTACTTCTCAACAACGTTGTCCTTTACTTGTTTGAAGAGTTCCTTGGTCTTCATGGCAGTGTTTGGTTAGTGGTGCCTCTTGCTTAGGTGTTGCAGCCTCTGGGGCCTTTCAAAAAAGTGTGTATATGTAATGACAGATCATGTGACACTTAGATGGCACACAGGTGGACATCATTTCACTAATTATGTGACCTCTGAAGGTAATTGGTTGCACAAGAGCTTTTTATGGGCTTCATAACAAAGGGGGTGAATACATACGCACATGCCAATTATCAGTTTTTTATTTCTGAAAAATAGTTTTATGTATATATTTTTAAAATTTTACTTCACCAACTTAGACTATTGTGTTCTGATCCATCACATATAATTCAGTTTAAAAAAAACATTGATCAAAGGGTGTAATGTAACAAAATAGGTAAAAAGCCAAGGGGAGTGAATACTTTTGCAAATCACTGTATATATATATATATATATATATATATATATATATATATATATATATATATATATATATATATATATATACTACCGTTCAAAAGTTTGGGGTCACCCAAACAATTTTGTGTTTTCCATGAAAAGTCACACTTATTCACCACCATACGTTGTGAAATGAATAGAAAATAGAGTCAAGACATTGACAAGGTTAGAAATAATGATTTGTATTTGAAATAACATTGTTTTTACATCAAACTTTGCTTTCATCAAAGAATCCTCCTTTTGCAGCAATTACAGCATTGCACACCTTTGGCATTCTAGCTGTTAATTTATTGAGGTAAGCTGGAGAAATTGCACCCCACGCTTCTAGAAGCAGCTCCCACAAGTTGGATTGGTTGGATGGGCACTTCTGGCGTACCATACGGTCAAGCTGCTCCCACAACAGCTCAATGGGGTTCAGATCTGGTGACTGTGCTGGCCACTCCATTACCGATAGAATACCAGCTGCCTGCTTCTGTTGTAAATAGTTCTTGCACAATTTGGAGGTGTGTTTAGGGTCATTGTCCTGTTGTAGGATGAAATTGGCTCCAATCAAGCGCTGTCCACTGGGTATGGCATGGCGTTGCAAAATGGAGTGATAGCCTTCCTTATTCAGAATCCCTTTTACCCTGTACAAAGCTCCCACCTTACCAGCACCAAAGCAACCCCAGACCATCACATTACCTCCACCATGCTTAACAGATGGCGTCAGGCATTCTTCCAGCATCTTTTCATTTGTTCTGCGTCTCACAAACGTTCTTCTTTGTGATCCAAACACCTCAAACTTGGATTCATCCGTCCACAACACTTTTTTCCAGTCTTCCTCTGTCCAATGTCTGTGTTCTTTTGCCCATCTTAATCTTTTTCTTTTATTGGCCAGTCTCAGATATGGCTTTTTCTTTGCCACTCTGCCCTGAAGCCCAAAATCCCGCAGCCGCCTCTTCACTGTAGATGTTGACACTGGTGTTTTGCGGGTACTATTTAATGAAGATGCCAGTTGGGGACCTGTGAGGCGTCTGTTTCTCAAACTAGAGACTCTAATGTGCTTATCTTCTTGCTTAGTTGTGCAACGCGGCCTCCCACTTCTTTTTCTACTCTGGTTAGAGCCTGTTTGTGCTGTCCTCTGAAGGGAGTAGTACACACCGTTGTAGGAAATCTTCAATTTCTTTGCAATTTCTCGCATGGAATAGCCTTCATTTCTAAGAACAAGAATAGACTGTCGAGTTTCAGATGAAAGTTCTCTTTTTCTGGCCATTTTGAGCGTTTAATTGACCCCACAAATGTGATGCTCCAGAAACTCAATCTGCTCACAGGAAGGTCAGTTTTGTAGCTTCTGGAAGGAGCTAGACTGTTTTTAGATGTGTGAACATGATTGCACAAGGGTTTGCTAATCATCAATTAGCCTTCTGAGCCAATGAGCAAACACATTGTACCACTAGAACACTGGAGTGATAGTTGCTGGAAATGGGCCTCTATACACCTATGTAGATATTGCACCAAAAACTAGACATTTGCAGTTAGAATAGTCATTTACCACATTAGCAATGTATAGAGTATATTTGTTTAAAGTTAGGACTAGTTTAAAGTTAGCTTCATTTAAAAGTACAGTGCTTTTCCTTCAAAAATAAGGACATTTCAATGTGACCCCAAACTTTTGAACGGTAAGTGTATATAATTTGAGTATATATATATATATATATATATATATATATATATATATATATATATATATTCCAAAGCAATTAGTAGAGGTAGGCTAGGCATAGGACAGGGACACGCAAAAGTGTGAACAAGATATCGTGAAAAATACTCCTGCGCTTGTGAGATCGTTTGCTGTAAAACAAAGGTAGTATTGTAGTCAGAGATAGGACTGGGGGAGATGATGGAGCGTGTCCCGCTGCCTTAGCTGACCAGGGGTGGTCTGGAAAGGACTGTTTAGTAGGAAGTGGATGGAAGGCGCGTGATCAGACGCTTACATCAAGAAATGTATGGTTTATTTATGTAAAAGAATACAGACATATAGTCATATAGATATAAAATCATACAAATACTACATAATATTATAAAAAAAGAGGAAAAACAGGTAACAAAATAAGTACTATGAAGTTAAAATTGGGGTGTGCCCATATTGAGGTAGGTATTTAAGAAAGGCTGACGCGTTTCGAGGAAAACCTCTTCATCAGAGCCAGGAGAACTGGAACGCAGTCTGTATGGGCCGGTAGGCCGACATGTGTACATGGGTAGAGGTGGTGTGGCTAGTAGGAGGATGTGTCCTGTGATGGACAATTGATTATTCCAAGTTCCATACCCAGGTGTTCTAGATGGGGTATAAATAAGAACAATATATACCATACACTACAGACTGGAGACGTAAGATAAGTTTACATTGAAAAATGCATTCATAAAATGATAAAAAGTACATAATATAAATATATTAGGAATAAAAATTACCATATCAGTACAAAAAATGAATGATAGGTAGTGGGATTTTGAAGCACAGAACATGAGATTGTAGTCTAAATACATACAAATGAAACAATCTACGCATACATAAGTGTACACACACATGCATGCATATACATACACGTGCATAATACAAACGCATGTGAATGCATAAAAAAAAAAAAAAAAAAAAAAAAAAACACACATATATGCATATGGGGGGGGGGGGGTGGTAAATGAAGTAAAAAGTGCACTGAGACACATTGAGAGATATTGTCTCTCCGCATGGTAAAACCGGTTGTGCTTTTGTCCAAAGGACATGCACATGCGTGTAAAAACTCTGCCAGCACGTAAAACGCTGTGCTGGAACAGATATGTAAAGGTATGCCCCTGTTCACTGAAAGCACAAATGGGGGCACAAAGATGGCCATGTGGTTTGTGCAAAAACAGAAATGTGTTCATTCAAATGGAAATCCACAAAAATATATACAAAAATGCATATATCAAATGTACATAAAAATCTAAAACGCATATGCATATATATACATAGATAAAGAAACAATATGCACAAAATAAATATATGTATATATTCACATAAATCTGTACACATATATATATATACACATACACACATATGCACACATATATATACATATATACATGCACACATATACATGTCCACGTGCATACACACACATGTGGAGACCACCCCTACACAGCATGTATTGTGCCTTTGTAGAACCAGTGTCATGGCGGTAGGGTTGGAATGTGTAGTTTGTGCAACGCAATAGCGGAGAGTGGCGGGAGTGGATAAATTAGGGGGATAATCTGGTGTTGGTGACCAAATATTGGAGGTGGCAGACAGGTGGGCTGATGACAGAACCTACCTATGGATGTAAATAGATTGTATTTTCTTTTTGCGGTGCTGTTAGGCTGTCAGATGTGCCTGTAGTGAAACATAAGTTGAGCAGGGAAAGTAAGCAAGCTCTTATGGACACTGCTAGGTTTAACAGGATAAGGAAGTTACAAAGACCATTGTGGCTAACCTGTCTCAGGAGAAGTGTGTAGACACAGCTGCAAACTGTAGAAATCCTTTGGAGTGGAGAGCCGTGTGATCCTGGCAGCAGAAAGAGGGGGAGGAGGAAGGAGGAGGTGTCCTTGAGGCAGCTGATGCCTGGATAGAAAGCGTCTTGCTGCCTAGGGATAGGAAAGGTTTTGTGATGAGGTTGTGCTGGGGGTTTAAAAGACTCTGGGGGGCGGGTCCGAGGGCATGAATGAAAAGGCTATTATTGAATCCAATTAAGCCATATAAAGTAATGTGATATGAAAAATGTGACTATGATTTGAATAGTGAACCGGAGGTATTTTGTGCAGAACATATACATATACACATATACACACACACACACACATACACACATATATATACATATATATATATACATATATACATATACACATACATATATATGGGCGGCACAGTGGCGCAGTGGGCAGCACTCTCGCCTTGCAGTAAGAAGGGTCACTGGTTCGAATCCCGACCACGACACTACCTGCCTGGAGCTTGCATGTTCTCCCTGTGTCCGCGTGGGCCTCCTCCGGGTACTCCGGTTTCCTCCCACACTCCAAAGACATGCTGGTAGGGTGATTGGATCCTGTCTAAATCGGCCCCGGTATGTATGAATGTGAGTTAGGGACCCCAGATTGCAAGCTCCTTGAGGGTATAGGGACTGATGTGAATGTATATTATATATACATGTAAAGCGCTGCGTAAATTGACGGTGCTATATAAGTATCTGAAATAAATAAATAAATATATACACACATATACACATACACACAGGTTTATATGGGTTGTATAACAGCAGAAGTGGATAATATGAGGATAAATGGTGTACATGAAACTGCGGGGACAGGGGAGGGTATACAGGGTTTACCGTATGGTGGAATGATGGTGATGATATGAAGGGGATCACAGGTAATAAGGAGGGGTGGCTAGGATAGAGGGGGGGGCGAAGCATGATGGTGATATTCTGTATCTAGATGGCCCCGTGGATATCTAGATCTTCATTCATTCCATCGGGAACCAATGACCCAAGAGTGAAAATCCAGAATGATTCTTGTTTACAGAGTCTTCTGAATCTCCTCCCATTGTCAGCGTCTTTTTTGATAGCTTCAATGCCAAACACTTTGATGCCTGTTGGATTGCTGTTATGACATTCTCTGAAATGCCTAGGTACTGAATAGCTGTGGCATTTTTTATTTTTATTTTTACTCTGATGGTACGTGTTACTATTGATTATGCTGCATTTGTGTTCGCTAAATCTTGTCCTGAGTGGACGTATTGTGCGCCCAACATACAGAAGACCGCATGGACAGATAAGACCATAGACTACATAGGAGGTACCGCAATTGATGAACTGTTTGATTTTGTGGTACTGGCCATCGGACCCCATGATTTCTTTTTTGCGGTGTGCCATGAAGGCACAGGCTCCACAGTTTTTGGTTCCACACTTGTAGTTGCCTTTCTGGTCGAAGATGGATGCCCAATTGCCAGTGGGGGTCTTAATTTGGTTCTGGGGTTTTCGTACTCTACTCGGAGCTATTAGGCTTCTAAGATCTTTGGATTTTCGAAACACAACTACTGGTTTGGGTGGTAGAACTGGCTTGAGGATGGGATCCTGCTTGAGAATGTTCCAATTTTTCTCAATGGCTCTCTGTATGTCGAATGCTTTGGTGTTATATTGTGTACTGAATCTGATGGGGTTGGAGATATTGCTGTCAGTGGTCCTTTTATTGCCGCTTGTTTTGTTAGCCTCCATTGCCATAGTGTCAGAGGGATGTTCGTCATACTGGGTCCAATATTTGTAAAAGGCCTGTTTGATGAGTGATTCTTCATAACCCTTCTCAAGAAATTTCTTTTCTAAGATGGATCCCTGTTTTTCATAGTCACTTTTCTTAGTGCAGGTTTTCTTCAGCCTGCAGAATTGCCCGTGGGGTATGTTACGGATCCATTTGGGATGGTGGTGACTTTTGGCGTGGAGGTAGGAATTTCCAGCACTAGGTTTGAAATGGGTTTTGGATATAATGCTGCCTTCCTCGATTTGCAGGTCTAAATCCAGAAAGACGAGTGATGTGTTGTCGACTACATGGGTAAAAGAGATACCATAAGGATTGGAGTTGCAGTATTCCAGAAATTTGTTTAGATCCATATGTGATCCGTTCCAAATGATCAGGATGTCATCAATGTATCGGGTGTAGAGGGCGAGCTGATCTTTAAAAGGATTGTTGGCCCAGATGAACAGATCTTCCCACATGCCCATGAAGAGGTTTGCGTAGCTAGGTGCAAATTTTGCTCCCATGGCAGTTCCCTTGGTTTGGCGAAAATACTCGCCCACGAAGGAGAAGTAGTTATGAGTGAGGCAGAATTCGATGGAGTCGAGGAGGAATTTGGTCTGTAGAGGGTGTATGTTACTCTTGGAGAGAAAGTGTTTGGCTGCTTCTATGCCATATTTGTGTTCGATGGAGGTATAAAGAGAAGAGACATCCAATGAGAGCCATTTGAAATGCGGTTGCCAAGAAAATGATGAAAGGATGTCGAGCATGTGTCCGGAATCTTTTACGTATGATGGTAGTTGTATTACTAAGTCTTGTAGGAAGTGGTCGATATAACAACCTAGATTGCTGGTTAAGCTGTCGATCCCAGCAATAATAGGTCTGCCCGGTGGATTTGTCTGATTCTTGTGAATTTTGGGGATATGGTAGAAATGGGGAGTCAGTGGATGCTGTTTGTTAAGGAAAAGGAGTTCGCTTTTCGTGATGACTCCATCATCCATAGCTTGATTTAATAGGACTTCGAGGGAGGTTGCAAAAGATGGTAGTGGGTCAGCAGGGAGTTTCTCATATGTGTCAGTATCTCCAAGGAGTCTCAGGGCCTCTGCCAGATAGTCAGCTTGATTTTGAATTACTAGACCACCACCTTTATCAGCTTGCCTAATAATGATGTCTTCTCTATCCTGGAATTTCTTAAGGATCTCTTTGGGGACTTCGTGGTCTTTGTTCTTTATGTTTATGGATTTGTCACTGAGACAATTTTTTTGACAGATCCTTTTAATTTCGTCCAGCACTATCTCATAGAATATTGGAATGAATTTTCCTTTTGCCCAATGGGGATGGAAGGAAGACTTGGGTTTGAAGTCGGTGTGTGTGATCTGTTTTTCCATGAGGGCTAAGAGTTCTGGTTCAGTTTCATAGTCCTCGCAGACTCCCTCCTGAAAAAGGCTCTCCAAGTTTTCGAGTGCGTTGTCCGTATTTGGTGCAAAATTGTCAGATGGGGGGCTTGTGGATAAGGATGGTGCTTCAGAGGGTGATTCGCGAAGGGCAAAATACCTTTTCAGGGTGAGATTTCTTATATACCTATTTAGGTCTAAAAAGATCTCAAAAAGGTTTGGAGGGTTTTTTGGGGCAAAGTTGAGACCTTTGCGAAGGATGTTGAGTTCTGTGTCATCGAAGACTGAACTAGATAGATTGAAGATCTTGATTGTAGTATGTGTTGGAATTATCTTTTCCCTTTTTTTGGTGCTCTTTCCTCCTCGTCTACCTCTTCTTCTCCATCTTCTCTTTTTCTTACCGACCTCTGTTGGAATTCCAGAGGGGTTTTTTGTTGTTGTTGTGCCGTGGGGTTCCGGTTTCCCACAGCTCCCTCTTCTAAAAAAATACATGGTTGTGTGTTTTCCATCGGTATTTGCTGAATGGGTGTATTGTTCATCTGGTAGGTGGTGTGGTGGTTGGTTGTGGTGGTATCTGGCAGTAGAGTGTGGTTCATGCTTTTTGTTGAGGTAGTGACAGAGTCATAAGTATGACCTTGTGTTTGCTGGGCTTTGGCTCCTGATGGTGGAGTTCGGCCTGTCGCCTGGTGGTATCTCTGGGTCGGGAGATGCCCCTCTTTCCTTTTCCCTTGAATATTATTGGTGGGATGTTTCTGTGGTTGGGAGTTTCTGTGCGATCTCTGTCTTGTGGTGTTGCCCTTATTTGTGTTAGGTTTTTTGTGGCGTGGAGGGCCCATAGGGCGTATGTCATTACGAGGGAGTGATTTTGACTTGTTTGTGAGAGGGCCAGCGCCATCGGTTGGTCTTTTCCATTCAAATTCGCGCCCATACAGATAGTCTAATCTGTCCCTCTCAAATTTGCCTGACTTCTTACTGATGAGATTGGTTTCAAAAGTGACCATGTGGTCATTTATCTTCTTATCCCAATCGTTGAAAGACGTGAGATCAGTGAAGGGGGCCAAATCATCCTGGACATTTTTCAAGTCATTGCGGATTTTAAGTAGGTTTCTCTCCCTTTGAGTGATGATTGATGAGAGTAATTTCTTATTTAGCTCTCTCATTTGGATTGCCCATGCATCCTTAAGATCATTGTCTAGCCATATGCAAGTCTTAGTTAGTCTTAGGCCTCTTGGCACACGGTTTGTTTTGATATAATTTTCTAATAGTAGAATGTCCCACCATTGTGTCATCTCTTTCTGCAGAATATTTCTCAATTTGGAAAAAAGTGCTATCATGAGTTCCTCCCTTGTGGGAGTGATTTCTGGTGTAGTGGAAATTTCTGTTGGTTTGTGGCATGTTTCATGTGCTTCAATGCTATTGGAGAAACCTCTTGCCAGGGAGGTCCGTCTCAGTTCTCTTTGTTCAATAGATAAGACCATGTTGGTCTAGTAATAGAATATTTTGTGACCTGTTGTGTGGTAGGGTCTGCTGACCTTGGTAGTGTTCAGAGAATGAACTTAGACAAAAGGCACGTCTCACTCGAGCTGCGGGAGACCCCTGGAGGCTAATGCAAAAGTGTGAACAAGATATCGTGAAAAATACTCCTGCGCTTGTGAGATCGTTTGCTGTAAAACAAAGGTAGTATTGTAGTCAGAGATAGGACTGGGGGAGATGATGGAGCGTGTCCCGCTGCCTTAGCTGACCAGGGGTGGTCTGGAAAGGACTGTTTAGTAGGAAGTGGATGGAAGGCGCGTGATCAGACGCTTACATCAAGAAATGTATGGTTTATTTATGTAAAAGAATACAGACATATAGTCATATAGATATAAAATCATACAAATACTACATAATATTATAAAAAAAGAGGAAAAACAGGTAACAAAATAAGTACTATGAAGTTAAAATTGGGGTGTGCCCATATTGAGGTAGGTATTTAAGAAAGGCTGACGCGTTTCGAGGAAAACCTCTTCATCAGAGCCAGGAGAACTGGAACGCAGTCTGTATGGGCCGGTAGGCCGACATGTGTACATGGGTAGAGGTGGTGTGGCTAGTAGGAGGATGTGTCCTGTGATGGACAATTGATTATTCCAAGTTCCATACCCAGGTGTTCTAGATGGGGTATAAATAAGAACAATATATACCATACACTACAGACTGGAGACGTAAGATAAGTTTACATTGAAAAATGCATTCATAAAATGATAAAAAGTACATAATATAAATATATTAGGAATAAAAATTACCATATCAGTACAAAAAATGAATGATAGGTAGTGGGATTTTGAAGCACAGAACATGAGATTGTAGTCTAAATACATACAAATGAAACAATCTACGCATACATAAGTGTACACACACATGCATGCATATACATACACGTGCATAATACAAACGCATGTGAATGCATAAAAAACAGGACAGGGACACCCAAGTAGGTTTGCTTAGTGCTTTTATTCTGCAAGGCAGTAAACAAGAATAGTTTTGAAGGGATTTGTACAGAAATTTGATAGAATAAAATAAACAGTCCAAGCCCCTAGCTAAACTAGTGTGTGTTCTGGATTAACAGACTACACAAAAATGGCAACCACCTCAATTTATAACTAGCCTTTAAAGCAAGGTGTACATGGACAGGTTTTGCACAGTGCAAACAAAACAAAAGTTTTCCTAGCACACTTACCAGATAGCCTGCAAAAAAAAAACACTGTCTAACAATTTGTGGTAAAAAAAAAAAAGTGTTTTGTTGCACAACATTTGCAAATATATGTGAGCAACGGGGAGCTCTCACCGCCCAGTTCTGATTCTGATTCTGGTTCGGAATATGAGCCTGTCAAAGGCAGCACATCAGTATCCGAATAAGAGGAGGAAGTAGTCTGTCCAAAAAGAAGACAGTCTAAACACCAGGCAGCTACCAGCAGTACCAACGGTGCTAGACCCCAGGAGGAGAGGCCCAGTACATGCGCTGCTAGACCGTAGGAGGAAAGGCCCATTAGAAGTGTGGGAATTGCATGCCAAAGAATTAGGGCCCAAACCCAGCCTCCAGATGGCTTGGCAAACCCATTGTGGCTGCCTTCTAGCACAGGGTCAGCCATGATCCCCCCTTTCACAGCACAGCCAGGTGTACAGGTCAACACTGAAGGTTTTTCTGAAACTGATGTTTCTAATTTATTTTTCCCTGACAAATTAGTTCAAGGCATCGTGGACCAAACCAATCTTTTTGCCCAACAATTCATTGAAAACAACTCCAGCTAAAGCTATGCCCGCCCTTTTGAATGGAGACCCCTAACAGTGGAGGAGCTTAAATTGTTTTTAAGCCCAATGCTCAACATGGGGCTTACAAAAAAAATGAAGTGCATGCATATTGGTCTACCAATCCTATCCACCACATGACAATTTTTTCATTTGTCATGTCCAGGTCCCGATATGAAATTATAATGCGCTTCCTGCATTTCAGTGATAACTTACAATGCCCCCCCCCCCCCGAAATCACCCAGACTTTGATAAACTATATCAAATTTGCCCCCTAATTGATTTTTTCTCCAAGAGGTTTGCCGAACATTATATCCCTGACAAAAACATCTGTGTGGACAAATCCCTGGTCCATTTCACAGGCCGGCTGGGAATCAAGCAGTATATCCCCAGTAGGAGGGCGAAGTACAGGTTGCAGCTCAACAAGCTCTGTGAAAGCTCCACTGGATATGTGCACTCATTCCGCATGTATGAAGGCAAAGACTCCCAGCTCCAGCCCCCTGAGTGTCCACCGTACATGGGAATAAGCGGAAAAATTGTCTGGGAGTTGGCATCCCCACTCCTCCAAAAGTGGTATCACATTTACATGGACAATTACTATACCAGATTGAACCTTTTCCGCCACCTATACCTGAAAAATACTTTGGCCCGTGGTACAGCAAGGAAAAACAAAAAGGGCTTCCCAGAGAGTCTAGTCACCACAACGCTACAAAGGGGGGAATTGACAAGCTTGAGGAACAAGGAAGTGTTGGCTGTGAAGTGGAGGGATAGAAAAGATGTGTACATCATGTCCAACATCCATGATGACACCTCGGTGGAACTTCGCAGAAGACGCGGTCCCGTTTGAAAGCCTTCCTGTATCCATGAGTACAATAAATTCATTGTGGGGGGGTGTGGATTTAAATGATCAAATGTTGCAGCCCTATTTATCAACATGAAAATCCCTCTTCTGGTATAAAAAAGTTGCAATTTACTTTTTTAATTTGGCCATGTATAATTCTTTCATCATCTATCAAAAATTAACGAAAACACCCAACGCCTTCCTAAACTTTATTAAAGAGATTGTCATTGCCCTGATATATCAACAAGTATCCCCCCCCCAGAAAGCATTCACTCTGATTGTATCAGCAGACTACACGAGTGTCATTTTCCTTACCATATTCCACCATCAGGTCCGGAAGACAACGCCCAAAAAAATGTCGGGTGTGCACCAAAAGAGGAGTTAGGAAAGACATCAGTTTCCATTGTCCCCAATGCCCCTCCCAACTTGGCCTTTGCATCGGAGAATGCTTCAGACACTATCACACTCTTGTAAACTTTTAGCCCATATTTCTAATAGACTGCCATTTCCCCGTTTTCAATTTCTGTCCTGAACATTTCCCTGGTGCCTCAACCAACTATATCATTGCCTTCCATGTGAACCAAAGCTGGCCTGTTTATTCACTATGCCTCTGCATGTCATCTGCATTGTTTATCCGCCATGTTTCTGCCTTTCACGTGAACTGACCCTGGACTATCGACTATGCCTCTGCCTACCTTCTATTTCTGCCTTTTACCTGCACTGACCTCGGCCTGTTGACCATGTTTTAGCTTGCCCCTTGGACTGATCTTTCACACTGCTACACAGGGGTCTCACATATGTGAGGGGCTCCAGAATAGTGTTCTGAGTTGAGAAAAATTGGTTTTGTTTTTTCTGTGTTCCCAGAACAGGGTCTGGTTGTCTGGAGGCTTCAAAGAGATTTGGGTGCGAGAAGCCTCTACCCCTGTCTCCATTCTTTCCTGATCGATGTCCTAAGCTTGATGGTCCTGCCTGCTCCCTGGACAAATACTTTGGCTGTGCTGACCATATCTCTGCCTGCTGCCTGTACTAACTATGGACAGTATTCCCGCCTGCTGCATGGACAACCCTTTTGCTGCTGCGGACCACATCCCTGCCTGCTACCTGGCTTCCTTTTCCAATGCTTTGTCTGTGCTGACAACAGCTCTACCTGTACCGACTATGGACAGTATTCCTGCCTGCTGTCTGTTTTGCTATTGCTGTCCACGTTCCTGCCTGCTGCCTGGACCGATGCTCTACTCTGTGGACCACTGCATTACTAAAACTGCAGGTAATATTTTCTTTACCCTTTGCTCAGCAGGAGGTATTTTGGTTTGTAATTGGTATGTACAGTACATGCTATGTGTTAGAAATATGCAGGGCCTTCAACAATGTGATAGGTTAGCAGGAATTTATGTGTGCCTAGAGGTGCTGTTTGGATGTTGGGCCTCTGTATGTGGCCAGTCTATGTAAAAGTCTTACATATGTGGTATCGCCATACTCAGGAGGAGTAGCAGAATGTATTTTGAGGTGTCATTTTTGCTATGTACATGCTATGTGTTAGAAATATCTTATAAATGGACAACTTTGTGTAAAAATAAATGTGTTTTCATTTTTTTTTCCACATGTCCCAAAAACAGAGGCACAACCCCTCTTTTGATTGACTCCGTGCTGAGGTTCTCTTCTGGTCACCGCAATGCAAAAAGACATGCTTCCAGAAAGTAGCCATGTCCTGTGCACTAGGGATGAGCTTCGTGTTCGAGTCGAACCCATGTTCGACTCGAACATCGGCTGTTCGGTCGTTCGCCGAATTGCGAACGATATGGGCCGTTCGCGCCAAATTCGTGTGGCGCGTCACGGCCCATAATTCACTGCGGCATCGCAGTGCATTGCTGGCTGATTATTGGCCAAGCATGCACTATAACCCGCATGCTTGGCCAATCACAGCGCCGTCAGTAGAGAGAGCTGTAATTGGCCAAAGCCAGGGTGGCTTTGGCCAATTATGGCTCAGGGGATTTAGTACACACCCCACACTATATAAGGCCGCCTGCACGGCGGCCCTGTGTAGTGTGTGTTCCGGTGTGCTGAGAGATAGAGAGAGAGAGAGACAGTGTCATTTGATTTGAGTTAGATAGATTAGGCAGAACAGTCAGTCAGTTAGCTGCACTTACAGTGTATTGTGTATATATATGCATCCCAGGTGTTGCATATATATATATACACTGTATTCAGTTTAGCTAGATCCGTTCCTGTTATCTTCTATCTAGACTATTTACATTTAGTGCAGTGTGTCCTGCTCACAGTGTTCAGCTAGATCCGTTCCTGCTATTTACATTCAGTGCAGTGCGTCCTGCTCACAGTGTTCAGCTAGATCCGTTCCTGGTATTTACATTTAGTGCAGTGCGTCCTGCTCACAGTGTTCAGCTAGATCCGTTCCTGCTATTTACATTCAGTGCAGTGCGTCCTGCTCACAGTGTTCAGCTAGATCCGTTCCTGGTATTTACATTTAGTGCAGTGCGTCCTGCTCACAGTGTTCAGCTAGATCCGTTCCTGCTATTTACATTCAGTGCAGTGCGTCCTGCTCACAGTGTTCAGCTAGATCCGTTCCTGCTATTTACATTCAGTGCAGTGCGTCCTGCTCACAGTGTTCAGCTAGATCCGTTCCTGGTATTTACATTTAGTGCAGTGCGTCCTGCTCACAGTGTTCAGCTAGATCCGTTCCTGCTATTTACATTCAGTGCAGTGCGTCCTGCTCACAGTGTTCAGCTAGATCCGTTCCTGGTATTTACATTTAGTGCAGTGCGTCCTGCTCACAGTGTTCAGCTAGATCCGTTCCTGCTATTTACATTCAGTGCAGTGCGTCCTGCTCACAGTGTTCAGCTAGATCCGTTCCTGCTATTTACATTCAGTGCAGTGCGTCCTGCTCACAGTGTTCAGCTAGATCCGTTCCTGGTATTTACATTTAGTGCAGTGCGTCCTGCTCACAGTGTTCAGCTAGATCCGTTCCTGCTATTTACATTCAGTGCAGTGCGTCCTGCTCACAGTGTTCAGCTAGATCCGTTCCTGGTATTTACATTTAGCGCAGTGCGTCCTGCTCACAGTGTTCAGCTACATCCGTTCCTGCTTTTTACATTCAGTGCAGTGCGTCCTGCTCACAGTGTTCAGCTAGATCCGTTCCTGCTATTTACATTCAGTGCAGTGCGTCCTGCTCACAGTGTTCAGCTAGATCCGTTCCTGGTATTTACATTTAGTGCAGTGCGTCCTGCTCACAGTGTTCAGCTAGATCCGTTCCTGCTATTTACATTCAGTGCAGTGCGTCCTGCTCACAGTGTTCAGCTAGATCCGTTCCTGCTATATACATTTAGTGCAGTACGTCCTGCTCACAGTGTTCAGCTAGATCCGTTCCTGTTATCTTCCTACTGACAGGCAGGCTTGTCTGGTTACAGTATATAAAGCTACCTTAAGAAAATTACAGGTGTTCTTTTTGATCCTATTAGTACCACGGTCAGGCAGCTAGACTATTTACATTTAGTACAGTGCGTCCTGCTCACAGTGTTCAGCTAGATCCGTTCCTGTTATCTTCCTACTGACAGGCAGGCTTGTCTGGTTACAGTATATAAAGCTACCTTAAGAAAATTACAGGTGTTCTATTTGATCCTATTAGTACCACGGTCAGGCAGCTAGACTATTTACATTTAGTACAGTGTGTCCTGCTCACAGTGTTCAGCTAGATCCGTTCCTGTTATCTTCCTACTGACAGGCAGGCTTGTCTGGTTACAGTATATAAAGCTACCTTAAGAAAATTACAGGTGTTCTATCCCAGCTTAGTGCAGCTACAGGCCATTAGTATGTCTGGAAGGCCAAGAAGGAGAGGCAGACAGTCACAAGCCAATAAGAGAGGGCAAGCAGGCTCTGTGTCTAGTGCTGGTCGTGGAGACGGTGCATCCTCATCAGCACGTGGCCATGGGACACGCTTGGCCTTTTTTTCGGCAGCTGGCCGTGTTGAGCCGCAACATGCGGAAGACTTGGTCGAGTGGATGACCAAGCCGTCCTCATCCTCCTCATCCTCTCTCACCCATGCCCAGGGTGCTTTGTCTGGCAAAGCAGCGGCCTCTTCCCTCAGCTCAATGTCATCAGTGACTCCTTCCCTAGCTCCACCATGTCCTCATGAGGATTCCCTCGAACTGTTTGACCACAGTGTTGGGTACATGCTCCAGGAGGATGCCCAGCGTTTGGAAGGCTCTGATGATGATACTGAGCTCAATGAAGGCAGTAACATGAGCACGGACAGAGGGGGTGCCCAAGAAGGACAGCAATCTGGCAGTCATGCTCCCCCTGCTGCAGCATACTGCCAGGTTTGCTCCAGTGATGAGGAGGGAGGGGATGATGAGGTCACTGACTCAACGTGGGTGCCTGATAGGAGAGAGGAGGAGGAGGAGGAGGAGGAGGAGGTGGCACATCACCAACTAGGCAGGATGCCCTCCAGGGGCCAGCCTAAGGGCAGCACATTGACTGCATCACACCCCAAAGCTCCACATGTGCAGGGCGCTGCAGTCTCTGCGCGTTATTCAAAAAGTTCTTTGGTGTGGGCCTTTTTTGAGACGAGTGCATCAGATCGCACCGCTGCTATTTGCAACATATGTCTCAAGCGTATCTCGCGTGGCCAAAACATCTCCCGCTTGGGTACCACATGCTTGACCAGACATATGTTGACCTGCCATGCAGTTCGTTGGCAAGCGTATCTAAAAGACCCACACCAAAGAACAAAGACGATCTCTCCTTGCTCCTCATCAGCTGAGATTTCCAACCCCACTAGACCTTCAGTCCTCTCTGAGACCTGCAGTGAGAGGAATGAAGGTGTAGAATTAGGTGTGTCACAGCCAAGTACTTGTGGGCAATCTGCTTTTGGTACACCGACGTCAGATTGTACCAGGCAAATTTCCCTGCCCCAGCTGCTGCACCGCCGAAAGAAGTTTGCTCCCAGCCATCCACATGCCCAGCGGTTGAATGCTAGCTTGGCAAAATTGCTAGCACTTCAACTGCTGCCTTTTCAGTTGGTAGACTCTGCCCCCTTCCGTGAGTTTGTGGAATGTGCGGTTCCTCAGTGGCAGGTACCCAAACGCCACTTTTTCTCACGGAAGGCGATTCCGGCTCTCTACCGGCATGTGGAAGGCAATGTCCATGCCTCGCTGGACAGGGCGGTCAGCGGTAAGGTGCATATTACCGCTGACTCATGGTCCAGCAGGCATGGACAGGGACGTTACTTAAGTTTCACGGCGCATTGGGTGACTCTGCTGGCAGCTGGGAAGGATGCAGGACAAGGTGCAGTAGTGTTGGAGGTTGTTCCGCCACCACGCCTCCAAAATGCTGATTGTGACACACCTCTCTCCTCCACCCCCTCCTCTTCTTCTTCCTCCATGGCCTCTTCCTCGGAACCAGCGGTGCTCCGTAGGCGTTCAAGGGGCTACGCAAGTACGCAGGCCAAAAGATGCCATGCGGTGCTTGAGCTGGTGTGCTTGGGGGACAGGAGCCACACTGGGGCAGAGGTTCTGTCAGCTCTGCAGGGGCAGGTTCAGAGGTGGTTGACGCCACGCCAACTTAAGGCAGGAATGGTGGTTTGCGACAATGGCACCAACCTCCTCTCTGCCCTCCGACAGGGACAACTGACCCATGTGCCCTGTTTGGCTCACGTCCTTAACTTGGTGGTGCAGCGGTTCTTGGGCAGGTACCCGGGCTTACAGGATGTCCTGAGGCAGGCCAGGAAAGTCTCTGTGCATTTCCGCCGGTCATATAATGCCAGTGCTCGGCTGACGGACCTCCAAAAGGAGTTTAACCTGCCCAAGAACCGCCTAATCTGTGACATGCCCACCAGGTGGAACTCGACGTTGGCCATGCTGCAGCGGCTGCACACGCAGCAGAGGGCCATCAATGAGTACCTGTGCGACTATGGCACCAGGACAGGGTCAGGGGACCTTGGTTTTTTTTCCCCACGCCAGTGGGCCATGATCAGGGATGCATGCACTGTCCTGTCACCATTCGAGGAGGCCACGAGGATGGTGAGCACTGACAGTGCATGCATCAGTGACACTGTCCCCCTTGTCCACCTGTTGGAGCACACGCTGCGTGGAATAATGGACAGGGCACTTGAGGCAGAACAGAGGCAGGAAGAGGAGGACTTCCTTAGCTCTCAAGGCCCCCTTTATCCAGACAGTGTTCCTGCGTGCCCGCCGATCACACAGGAAGAGGAGGAGGAGGAGGAGGAGGAGGAGGAGGAAGATTGTGTCAGTATGGAGGTGGAGCCTGGCACTCAGCATCAGCAGTCTTTAAGGGATCAGTCCCAAGGAACACATGGACTTGTACGTGGCTGGGAGGAGGTGGCTGCGGACGTTGTTGTCCTTAGTGACCCAGAGGACTCCGGACCGAATGCCTCAGCAAACCTACGCTGCATGGCCTCCCTGCAAAGCCTGCGTAAGGATCCTCGTATTCGTGGTATCAAGGAGAAGGACCAATACTGGCTGGCAACCCTCCTTGATCCACGTTACAAGGGTAAGGTTGCGGACCTTATCTTGCCATCGCAGAGGGAGCAGAGGATGAAACATCTTCGGGAGGCCTTGCAGAAAGGTCTGTGCAACGCGTTCCCAGAGACTGGGAGGTTACAAACTCCTGTTTCTGGACAACGTGTTGCTGAGGCTTCGGTCAGTCAAAGAAGGAGCGGTGGAGAAGGTGGCCGTCTGACCGATGCGTTCAGACAATTTTTTGGTCCGCAGCCCCAAGGTATGATCGGTTCCAGCAACCATCGCCAGCGTCTGTTTTACATGGTGCAGGAATACCTAGGGGCAAGATCAGACTTGGACACCTTTCCCACCGAAAATCCTCTGGGTTACTGGGTCTTGAGGATGGATCACTGGCCAGAGCTTGCACAGTATGCAATTGAGCTACTGGCCTGTCCTGCATCCAGCGTTCTTTCGGAACGCACATTCAGTGCTGCTGGAGGCGTGGTAACCGATCACAGGGTGCGTCTGTCCACCGACTCGGTCGATCGGCTGACCTTCATAAAAATGAATCAGTCTTGGATCACCACCAGCTACCAAGCACCTGATGCAGATGTAACCGAATAATTTTTTTTGAAATCTCAGATCCCTTCAAAGACTGCCTATGCTGATGCTGAGTGACTATCCCTGAGTAATTATCCTCTTCCTCCTCAATCATCACGCTGATAGCTTGTAAGAACATTTTTGGTTCTGGGCGCCACCACCAGTGCCTAAGGCACAATTTTTCAGCCCCTGTTTAACAGGGGCGTGTAATTACAATTTTTGATGTAATACTTTGCAGCAGGGCTCGTTCCTGCATTCCAACTAGAGTGTCTGTGAGGGGTTGCAGTGTTGTGGCACCAGCACCAGTGCCTAAGACCCAATTTTTCAGCCCCTGTCTAACAGGGGCGTGTAATTACAATTTTTGATGCAATACTTTGCAGCAGGGCTTGTTCCTGCGTTTCAACTAGAGTGTCTGTGAGGGGTTGCAGTGTTGTGGCACCAGCACCAGTGCCTAAGACCCAATTTTTCTGCCCCTGTCTAACAGGGGCGTGTAATTACAATTTTTGATGCAATACTTTGCAGCAGGGCTCGTTCCTGCGTTCCAACTAGAGTGTCTGTGAGGGGTTGCAGTGTTGTGGCACCAGCACCAGTGCCTAAGGCCCAATTTTTCTGCCCCTGTCTAACAGGGGCGTGTAATTACAATTTTTGATGCAATACTTTGCAGCAGGGCTCGTTCCTGCGTTCCAACTAGAGTGTCTGTGAGGGGTTGCAGTGTTGTGGCACCAGCACCAGTGCCTAAGGCCTAATTTTTCAGCTCCTGTTCAACAGGGGCATGTAATTACAATTCTTGATCTAATATTTCACAGCAGGGCCCTGTGAGGGCTTACAGTGTTTTGGCCACAGCAACACCTAAGGCCCAAATTTCTGCTGAGTATATAGGGCAGGACCCTACTTTCAAACATCTAACTTACAAACGACTCCTACTTGCAAACGGAAGGAGACAACAGGAAGTGAGATGAAATCTACCCCTAAGGAAGGGAAATTCTCTCCTGTAAGAGTTAATATGGGAAAACAATTTCTCCTTTCCACTGATGCTTTCCAATCCTTGTTCCACAAAAAAACCCAAATTTTCAAAAAACATTTTTCATTGGGACAAAAAAGTGAGGTGAAATCTTCTGAAGAGGAGGAAAGACGCAAAACAAATGTCACAGGGGTGATAACCCTTCCCTATGTTTTCCAAAAAGCTTAGAAAAGATTTTTTGGCTGGAGCTAAACACATTAAAAATGTTCAAAATTACAAACAGATTCTACTTAACAACAAACCTACAGTCCCTGTCTTGTTTGCACCGCCTGTATACTGCTGTTCAGAGTATATAGGGACCTTTCCTTATTTTAATTTGGGTGCGGGGTTCCCCTTAATATCCATACAAGACCCAAAGGGCCTGGTAATGGACTGGGGGGTACCCATGCCGTTTGTCTCACTGATTTTCATCCATATTGCCATGACCCGACATGACATTAAACCCGCAAGCAGTTTTAAATGAGATTTTTTCCTTTAAAAATGACATTTGGTGCAGGGACTGTTCTAAACATGGGAAACACGCGTCACTTTACAGGCATACTATAGACACCCCCCAGGTACGATATTTAAAGGAATATTTCACTTTTTTTTTTTTACTTTAAGCATCATTAAAATCACTGCTCCCGAAAAAACGGCCGTTTTTAAAAGTTTTTTTTGCATTGATACATGTCCCCTGGGGTAGGACCCGGGTCCCCAAACCCTTTTTAGGACAATACCATGCAAATTAGCCTTTAAAATGAGCACTTTTGATTTCGAACGTTCGAGTCCCATAGACGTCAATGGGGTTCTAACGTTCGTGCGAACTTGCGGTCCGTTCGCGGGTTCTGGTGCGAACCGAACCGGGGGGTGTTCGGCTCATCCCTACTGTGCACTCCTTCTCTCTCCTCCCTGCCAGAGGAGTACCGCGATTATAGTGATGTCTTTGACAAAGCTGAAGAGGGTAGTTTGCCTCCACAACAGTTATGATTGCACATTTGACCTTCAACCTGGTGCAATACCCCCCAAAGGGGTTTACCCTTTGTCGGTCTTGGAAGATATGGCCTTCGAAGAGTATTTTGCAGACGCACTTTCTCGAGGTTTCATCCGCAAATCCTCATCTCCTGATGGTGTTGGTTTCTTCTTTGTGAAATAAAAGAGTGGTGAACTGAGACCTTGTATTGATTATAGGGGTCTCAATCATTTCATGATTAAGAATGCCTATCCTATTCCGTTGATTACGGAGTTATTTGACTGCCTCAAGGGAGCAACGGTTTTCAGAAAGCTTGATTTGAGAGGGGCATACAATCTTGTGAGGATTAAGTAGGGTGAGGAGTGGAAAACTGTGTTTAATACCAGAATAGGCCATTATGAGTATCTCGTAATGCCTTTTGCCTTTGTAACACCCCAGCAATTTTCCAGGAGTTTATTATGTCCTCCGAGATTTGTTGCAGTTATGTGTGATGATTTATCTCGACGCTATCCTCATATTTTCCAAGTCCCTGGAGAGCCGCCACACAGATGTCTGTCGTGTGCTTCAAAAACAAAGAGAGAACAATCTCTATTGTAAATTGGAGAAGTGCGAATTCCATCGTGAACAGGTTAAATTCCTGGATTATGTCATTTCCACTGCTGGCTTTTCGATGGACCCAGAGAAACTTTCAGCAGTCCTACAGTGGCCCCGACATGTGGGTTTACATCCTCTCAAGCGTTTTCTTGGCTTTGCCAACTATTATCGGAAGTTTTTTCGTAACTTCTCGTCTCTGGTCAAGCCCCTGACTGATATGACCAGAAAGGACGGTAATCCACAGTGTTGGTCTCCGGGGTCCATTAAGGCCTTTGAAAGTCTCAAGGCTGCCTTTTTTTCCTGCTCCTGTGTTGACACATCCTGATCCTATGTTGCCTTTTAACCTTGAGGTTGATGCTTCTGAGACTGGAGTTGGCGCCCTTCTGTCTCAATGTCCTACCTCTAAGAGCGCTATGCATCCTTGTGGCTACTTTTTCAAGAAATTGTCACCTGCGGAGTGCGATTTAGAGATTGGGGACAGAGAGGTGTTGGCGATCATTTTAGCCTTGAAAGAATGAAGACATCTTCTCGAAGGTACCACTGTGCCGGTTCTCATTGTTACTGACCATAAGAATCTCACATTCTTGTCTGAGGCTAAATGCCTCTCTCCCAGAAGGGCGTGATGGGCTCTTTTCTTGTCTAGTTTCAATTACATTGTCTCATTCTTACCCGGTACTAAGAATGTAAGGGCTGACACGCACAACAATTTTCCTCCACTTCCAAGATGGAGTCGGTTCTGGTCCCTGTGATTCCTCCTGATCGTATTCTAGCTACGGTTCGCATCAGTCTCACTTCTCCTTTGGGTAACAAAATTCTTGCTGCTCAGGTTTATGCTCCTCCTGAGAAACCTTGTGACCGCTGTTTTGTCCAAGAGAGTCTCCGTACTACCATGCTCCAGACTTACCATTCTCCCAAGGCTGCTGGCCACCCTAGAAATCATAAACTCTTTTGGGTCATTTCCCAACAATTCTGGTGGCCTAGTCTATGCTCTGATGTAACTGCCTTCGTAGCTGCCTGTGCCGTGTGTGCTCAGAGTAAGACTCCACAACACCTTCCAGTGGGCCTCCTACAACCCATACCCAATGGAGAGAAGCCCTGGACCCACATGTCTATGGATTTCAAAGGACCAGAATTGTTATCATTCTGGAGTTTTTGATACCTCCCTATATCTATATCTCTCACGGGGAGGGGTAGGGTCTTCTTAACTGCCACTAATCGACTAATCTCCTAGGGGAGTTTATTTATATTGTAAGGTGTCTAGCTTCTATCCAATCTGACCATATTTTGTCGAACTTCTGGGGGCAGTTCCGGCCCACATAGGTAATTTTATACAATGGTAATACCGCATTTATTTGGGCGCGCCATGCCCTTACCGTAGGGGGATCTGTGAGTTTCCACCTGAGCAAGATCTCTTTCCTGGCCTAGTAGGCTGCATAAAATATGAACAGCTTTGCATGGTTGGTAGTTGCCAGGTTATCTGTGATGCCCAAGAGGAACACTAGTGGGTCAATGTCTAGGTGTAGTCTCACCACTCCATTTATATCAGCCACCACTGCACACCAATAGGTCTGAAGAACTGGGCACGAACAGACCACGTGGAAAAAGGTTCCCACCGACTGCCTGCATTTGGGGCACGTATCCTCCACCCCAGGGTAAATGATGGACAGTCTATGCGGGGTATAGTACACTCTATGCAGAAATGTCAACTGCACAAATCTGTTTCTTGCCGAGATTATAAGTGGAATGCATTGCTGCAGTCCCTCTGACCAATCTTCCTCAGTCAGGGCTGGGATGTCTAGTTGCAATTTAGTAAATAATGGAAGCATTTTGGAGGTGTCTTTACACGTAAGTCTAAAGTAGATGGAGGACAGTGTACAGTCTATATTAGTGGCCGTAAGTAGGTATTCAACCGAGTGGACGACGAGTTCTATCCCATTGGGGAATTGCGCCAGGACGGCATGCCCAAGCTGCATGTATCTGAAGAACATCCAAGGGGGAGTTGATACTTACATTTCAGTTCTGTAAACGAGTGGAGGCGTCCCTCATTGAATATGTGGCGCAATGTCTGGACTTCCTACCTGGACCAAACCTGAGGGTCTGGAACAGATTGGAAGTGCGGCATTGTGGGGTTACCCCATAATGGGGTATATGGAGAGGCAGTATTTTGGTTTTTCAAATATAGGGATACTTGTTTCCATACCCTCACCGTCGCTTTCATAGGTGTAGTAACTTGGGGGCTATATCTCGGACCTCTGTACACCAAATTGCTAAGCTCAGAATATGAGCCCAGAATTGCACAGTGACCAATACCGCTGTCCAGTAGTATTTTTTAAAATTTGCTAGGGAGAGGCCTCCTTCTGTAAGTGATAACTGCAATGTATGTATAGGTACTCTAGGTATTGCCCCCGCCCAGACAAAGGAGGTTATAGCTTGATCCAGTTTTACAAAGAAAGAGTTTGGGATAGGGACTGAGGTATGACAAAAGGTATACAGAAATTTAGGGAGGAAGGATATTTTAATTAGGTTTACCCTCCCCACCGGGGTCAGTGGAAGTGTTTTCCACACCGAGCAGTGCTGAATAAACTGCTGAAGGATAGGGTATATATTATCAACTAGGTAAATCTTCAGATCACTTTGAACCTGGATTGCTAAATATTTAAATCGCATAACACTTTTAAGAGGAAGGGGGGTCTGTCGGCGTCGAGGCATCTGTCAGGGAGAACAGGAGTGATTTATTCCAGTTCACTCTGACCCCAGAAAACACGCCAAATCGATCAATAATGGTCAGGGCTGCTCCCAGTGACTGTCGGGCATCACGGAGGTATAAAAGCATATCGTCTGCATATAAAGAGAATTTTTCAGTTGGGGGTTGGACGAGATGCCCTCCACCTCCTCTGCAGCTCTGAGAAGCACCGCCAGTGGCTCAATAGCCAGGGCAAAGAGAGTCAGGGAAAGGGGACTGCCCTGCCTAGTGCCTTGGTGGAGGGGAAAAGAGGCTGATAGGACACCATTTGTGCGGACTCTGGACATTGGCGCCAAATATAGTAGGCACAGCCATGATATGAAATTAGGTCCTATTCCAAATTTATGCAAAATAAGCCATAAGTATTCCCACTACACCAAGCCAAAGGCTTTTTCTGCACCTAGGGAGGGCACCACACTAGCCTCCCCGTCAGCAGTTGAGCTCGCGATTACAGTAAGCAGTCTTCTCAGATTAATGTCCGTCCCCTTGCCCGGCATGAAGCCAGTCTGATCTCTGTGTACCAGGGACAGGATAACTGCGTTTCCATTAATGTTTTCCCCTCAAGCCTGGTGGTCCTCGGGGGGGGGGGGGGTCATTGAGGAGGGGGTACTGTCAGGGCTGGGCTCAGTCCTTCCTTCTCTGAGCTGGCTGCTCAAATGTCGGCTAATTGCCAGCTCCTATCTCTCCAAAGTGACTCACCTGTTGATGATATCCTGCTCGTCAGTCCTGCCTACTTAAGCCATCCAGCCCAGATGAACTCTGCCTTCACCTTGGTAACATCTCTAGAGATGCTCTCCTGTGTTTCTGTTAAAGACTTCCTTTGATGACATTCCTTCTGGCTCCAGATCCTGCTTGCTGTTCTATTATGCTAATCTCTCTCTCCTTGACATTTTGGCTTGTCTGACTATCTGTTCCAGTTCCTGAACTCTGGCTATGTTTTGACTACGTTTACTCTGTTTACCTTTTTTATTATTATTAAACAAGTGAGATTTAACTGTACTTCTGTCTCAATCTGATTCATGGTTTCTGACACACTCAATGCTGATTATACATATCTGGAGTTATGCGAAGTATATAAAAGTAGTGTTAGGCAAACCTTCTGGAAAATGTATTAATTTGAAAATGCCTCTCATTCTTCCTAATTAAAATCCATGTAATCAAAGACATATGTATTTAATATCTGGTAACAAATCTAAACCTTAGCTATACCAAAAATACAAAGGCTCAGAGTTATGGAGCACCAACTTGACCCATCTTTTTTTCTTTTCTTTTTTTTAAAAAGGGGTCAAGGAAGAGCTGTCATCCTAAAGTGTCTAGTCTACATGTAAAATGTACTTTAAAATTAACATTATTAAATGCATGGATGTATTCAACATCATTTATAATTTCTTATGCACATATTACATATAGATAATTCTTCTGTATATGCATTGATCCAAACAGTACAAAAGAGATACAGGCACAGAGTCTGTAACAGATTATATCACAGAGCTTCACAATAAAATCAGAAACTATATAAAAGCTTTATAAAAAATATGAGCATAATAACATTAATGAATGTACATCACAAAGTAATCTGTATGTTGCCTTCAAATGAATTCTGAAACTCACTGTTTAATCCAGTGCTTTAATCATGGGCAATGTATAATCCCAAATCCCTCATAATTGGGAACCAGACAATATCCATTTGGTGTCCAGCTGTGTAGGTTTTAAGAGCATGGGATCTGATTCCCTTTTTTGTTATGCTTGGCATTCAGTTCTGAAGTACAAATCAGTTTCATTAAATTGGAATTCCAACCAAACACAAATTTATTCAACTTACAAATATATTTGTTATTTTGTTCTATCACTCTTGCCATTCACATAATCCTTTCACACTAATATCCTGCTATGGTGACAACATTCTTCACAAATTTAGCTTTACGTTCCTCATGTTTGCTTATAGGACAATTCATTGAAATCATTTCAGTACTTCTGGGTGTTTGGAATAGCGTGTCCCCTGCTGGCCATTATGGTTCCTTCCAATGATCTCTGTGTCACTATTTTGACTAGAGGTCAGCAGAAGGAACCACAGCAGCCAGCAGGGGGAAGCAATAATTGACCAGCCCATGGTGTTGAAAAGGATTGGTGCCAAAGCACTGCTACAGAGCAAAGCTTTAGCAAAAAGACAGATTAGCAGGTATGTATAGACCTGCTTTCCTCATAGGGTAATGGTTTTCTAATTTTGTTGACATTCTGACAGGGTAACTTTAAATTGACTCATTCCCGTTCTGTATTCCACCTTGGTAAAAGAATCACACCCTAAAAAGTGCTTGGCACCTTATTACCAGGTAAGTGGAATTAGGTAATTCACAATGTGGCCTATTATTCAGCTGGGTGACAATTTTGGTGATGTGTCTACGTGGGGGTGGTGACTCACATGCTTCTGCCACTTTGTATATTAAAGTGATGGCAAAGGATTTTTTAAAATAACAATCATGTTATATTTACCTGCTCTGTGTAATAATTTTGCACAGAGCAGCCCTGAATCCTGGTATATAGCATGTCTCACAAATCCTGGTATATAGCATGTCTCACAAAGCCTGGTATATAGCATGTCTCACAAATCCTGGTATATAGCATGTCTCACAAATTCTGGTATATAGTATGTCTCACAAATCCTGGTATATATAATTTCTCATAAATCCTGGTATATAGCATTTCTCACAATCCTGGTATATAGCATTTCTCATAAATCCTGGTATATAGCATTTCTCACAATCCTGGTATATAGCATTTCTCACAATCCTGGTATATAGCATTTCTCACAATCCTGGTATATAGCATTTCTCACAATCCTGGTATATAGCATTTCTCACAAACCTGGTATATAGCATTTCTCATTGGTCTCCCCTTCTGCTTGAGTCTATCACATGGCTACTTAAAGTGTAAGTTCACCTTTACAGAAAAATCTTACACAGGTCCCCCACCTCTGGTCCCACTGACCGGGACCACTGCAATCTCCGGTTCTAAGACCCAGTATATTCTTGTCAGGAGCCCAGGGCTTAGAAATCCTCTCTCCTTCCTTGCGTCTTCTGCATAGCTGAGAGGATGGGCTATGCACTGCTGATTGGTCGGCGCTGCCCATGTGACGGCGCTGACCAATTAGAATGTTCCAAAACATCCCCCTGATAAGGGACGTTTGGACATTCAGCTCAGAGGCTTTCTAAGCCCCAGGCTCCTGACGCGGATATACCGGGGCTTAGAACCGGAGATTGAGGTGGTCCAGATCAGCGGGACTGCGAGGGGGGGCGAGGAGGGGGACCTGTGTAAGTTCACCTTACAGAGTTTTTTGTAAAGATGAACTTACACTTTAAGCAGAGGAGGGTTCAGAGACAGCAGGTGCACACATGGAAAAGCCCACCCATAAGCCTGCTGATTAGGAGACTGCCAAAGAGGGGAAAAAAGTGCATAATTGCCACCATGAGCAGTGCTGCTGGCCCCAGGGCACTCAATTCCCTCACTGCACAGTTGGAATCAATGAAAAGTGCTCACTGATGCTGGCGGGAAGAGTGGTGGGCGGAGACCAGCCCCACTGCTGAATCTCCTCTATACTGCCGCTGACTGGCTAAACTGGACCAGTTTTCATGGGTGAGGGGTGGGTCTCCCAGGATCACTCTCAAGTGCCACCTGAAGGGTGTCCACGTGCCACGTCTGGCACATGTGCTGGGGGTTGCCGAGCCCTTCTCTAATATATGTAAATCTCAATAAACCTTAATGCCACCACAGTACCGGTCTCTGTGGTATGTAAAGTCACATATAATACACATCACACTGAAATAAGACATAAAAAATGACTGCAAACTTAACAGGGATGGTGGAAACCTCTTCTACAGATATTTGGCTTGTGTCAGATAAGCAGTGGACAATGTCAGTAGGGCAATGGACAGTGTCTATTGCTTATCAGTGCAGCCTATCAGTGCCCATAAGTTCATCCTCATCAGTGCAGCATATCAGTGCAGTCTCATCTGTGCCCATAAGTGCCACCTGCCTGTGCCCACCAGTGCAGTCTCATCTGTACCCACTAGTGTGGTCTCATCTGTGCCCACCAGTGCCATCTCATCTTTGCCCACCAATGGCATCTCATCTGTGCCCACCAGTGCCATCTCATCTGTGCCCACTAGTGCAGTCTCATCTGTGCCCACCAGCGCTGTCTCATCTGTGCCCACCAGCGCTGTCTCATTTGTGCCCACCAGTGCTGTCTCATTTGTGCTCACCAGTGCCGTCTCATCTGTGCCTACTAGTGTGATCTCATCTGTGCCCACCAGTGCGAACTCATCTGTGCCCACCAGTGCAGTCTCATCTGTGCCCACCAGTGCAGTCTCATCTGTGCCCACTAGTGCAGTCTCATCTGTGCCCACCAGTGCCATCTCATTTGTGCCTACTAGTGCAATCTCATCACAGGATGAAAGAAGGTGTGGGTATATATATATAGCTGTATACACTACTACACATATAATATACACAAATTGTGAGTACATCTGTCCTGGGTAGTGTATAGCTATATACACCTACCTTCTTCCTTCCTGTATACAGGACAGATGTACTCAAAATGTGTGTATATAGTGTATACAGCTATATATACACACATGACATCCAGTCACTTGGAAGACGATAATAATATTCCCCAAAAAAGGCTCCTGATGTCCAGCTGCGCAAGTGTCTGAGTCTGACAGTCTTGTGGATAAATCAGGCACAGGCAGGCATCATGCATTGACAGTGGAACTAAGAACCTGGGACTGTGGACAGGGGGAGTCAGCATGCGGCTGCGCGGAACGGAGGGGCGGACAGCAGAGAGACCAAGAGAAGAGAGTGTCTGGGGTCTGCAGCGCCAGGCCAGCACTTACCTTCAATGACGCCGCTCATCTCTGAGTCCACCACACGCACACAAGTCGACTCAACCCCACTGTGGCCAAGAAACTGGAAATGACGGAAAAAGCACCGCCCACTGTCCTCTCCTCTGGTCCCCGCCAATCCTAGCCAGTTACTATAGGCACACTAACAAATCACAGTAGAGTGGGGGTATTTGCGGGCGCATTGTGTGTACCCCGACCACACCCTAAACACAAGCAGATCATCTTCCCGGCCTGCAATTAGTTGATTGCAGGCTGGGAAGCTTCCCATAGACCGCCGCATTTCCGGCGCCTGGTCACTCTTAAAGTGACTTTTTTTTTTTTTTTTGCACAGCTTGGGGGGGGGGGGGGTGGGCGGCACCCGTGCGCCCCCTATGGACGGGCCTCCACTGGCACAGGGACTACTTTGAAGTTGTTGCAACTTAAAGTAGCACAGATATGAATGGTTATCATTGATAATCATGGGGTACAACTTGTCATAAAACTCGGAGGTCCAAATTTGCTGGAAAAGTCACCCAACTGTAAACAAGTCATATATATTTTAATAGAAAGGAACTCTCATTTATATTTGTATAGTCCTTACTGATTTACATCAGTAGAACAAATGCAGAAAGTGATGTGTGCACATTGGCCAGAAACAAATGTGTGGTGATGCCAAACAAATTAATGAACCCCACCCACACCAAATCTAACTACCATATCCACCCCCACATTGAGTAAACACAAGTACATATCCTACACTTACCCGGCAAATCAGCAGCACCTCCTCTTTGCTAAAGAGGGACCTCGCCATGTTCACCTAGATGGAGATCCTGACCAGCACAGGAACTTCCGGGTGATTACAATGACTCATTTCCGGGTCAAAAGGTGAAACCACGCTCTTTCGATTGCAGCTGTGAATATTTGATTGCGACCACGATTAGAATTTTTTTTCTTTTTGTTTATTTGCAGATATGCAAATCTGTATTTCTACATATGATATTTGAAGGTAAACTTAAGGGACTTTGATAAGAAATGATGTCCCTGGGATAGCAGCAGGTGAATTAAAAAGACAAAGGCCCAAATTGAGCCCTGGTTCACACTGACAGCGGGAGGAAATCATGCAAGTTCAGCTGAACTCGCACAATTTCATTCCCGCATGTCAGTGCAGCGCAATGAAACCAATAAATGAATAAAAAAGTCCACAAAGTTGTAATACAAACAGATGAAATGTGTGTTTCAATGGCCAGAGGAGATCCAAGGGCAATACATATGTATGCGCTTACCAGAGGCTGTGGACCTCTGCACAGCAGAGGTCAAACTCACGTATATCCCCTCAGGGATGATGGTGTCCTGGATGTTGTCACTGGAGCAGAGTCCACTCTAGGTATCCGGATCAGGGTGTCACAGGTCTCACAGGTAATCTCCCGATATCAGCAAATGAAAACACAAAGAAAGTCATTTCTAAGAGTAGTCCGTTTTATTATGGTAAAAATGGTAGTAGCAATCACTATAAAAGAGCGCTCACAAGCGCTGAAGCATAGAGTGTCCAAAGAAAAAGTACACAGTCGGGCTGCGGTGCACAAGCAGACCCGACATGCAGACGGAGGCAGCGGGTGACGTCCGATAGTAAGCTCCTCCCCTTCCCCCTTCGGGGGGAGGAGCTTACTATCGGACGTCACCCGCTGCCTCCGTCTGCATGTCGGGTCTGCTTGTGCACCGCAGCCCGACTGTGTACTTTTACTTTGGACACTGTATGCTTCAGCGCTTGTGAGCGCTCTTTTATAGTGATTGCTACTACCATTTTTACCATAATAAAACGGACTACTCTTAGAAAGGACTTTCTTTGTGTTTTCATTTGCTGATATCGGGAGATTACCTGTGAGACCTGTGACACCCTGATCCGGATACCTAGAGTGGACTCTGCTCCAGTGACAACATCCAGGACACCATCATCCCTGAGGGGATATACGTGAGTTTGACCTCTGCTGTGCAGAGGTCCACAGCCTCTGGTAAGCGCACACATATGTATTGCCCTTGGATCTCCTCTGGCCATTGAAACACACATTTCATCTGTTTGTATTACAACTTTGGGGACTTTTTTATTCATTTATTGGTTTCATTGCGCTGCACTTATTTTATCTTATGTCATTTCTCAGGCTTTGTTGTGATTACCTGTAGTGTTCAGCTTGCAATTTGGTGAGGGTTTAGTTGTTTGCGCTGATTGCCATCTTATACATTATTCACGCATGTCAGTCCCGACTGCGGGGGGAATTTCAGAGACTTCTGTGCAAGTTTCTGCACTGATCAATAAAAATCGCACCCAAAAGTCGCCAAAAAGTAGTACAGAAACTACTTTTGGAAATTCTGGCGTTGCACCAATTAGAATGGTGCAATTGCCGCCAATTTGACATGTCAAATCACATGTCAAATCACACCAATGTGAACCAGGGCTGAAACATACAACATTGCCTATCCACCAGCTGCAATTCTCCACAGCTGTTTTTTGGTGCACAAATACATATAGAAATTATAAGGTATAAAAGAAAGATATTGCCCTTTCCCAAAACCACCACCCCCAAAACGAATTAAAAAAAAAAAAAGAAAAGAGAAAAAAAAAAAAAAAACACAACAAACAAGCTCAGTAATGTACTTTTATTTTGCCAGCAGAAACAAATTATGTACATTCATTTACTAGATTAAAAAAAAAAAAAAATTCTACAGGATACATGGTGCTACATTTAGCAAAACAGTTAGCAATCGGGTTTTAAGGGTCGTGCTCATAGGATCTTACAATCTAAAATTTGTCTAAACCTTAGAGTGGACATAGCTTTACTTTCAATGTATAACGGGTAACTTTCATACTACAACTCACCCACCAGCCCACATCATTTTTATCTGCAGGACTATAGAAACATATTTAACAGCCATTATTCTTACAAAGCATTCCAACATAATATTTAAAAACGGTATATATTAAAAATATAACACCCACCACTAGCCCACAATCCACACACATACATAGGTGACCATGTTCTGCTGGAAGCTGCATTTCTGCGTACATGATTAAGCAATGAGATCAAAGAGTAGATATAGTCAGCACATACTCCCAAGCCATGTTTGCATGGTCAGACAGGAACAATACACACACAACATTGACAGCATGGCCACATAAATCCACTTTTGATGGAAAAATGCACAATAATTTCAGCAAACAGCCCTAGTTGAGCATTTGTCAATATGCACAATATCATTCCTTTCCCCCCACAAATCACAGCAAAAAACCTGGCCTTCTCAGGCCAAATGACCCCCCCCCCCCCCACTGCAGCCCTTTATATAAGATAGGTTGTATTGTTAGCACACTGACACACGCCCAATAGAAGTACACGCTCACCAGTATCTTTCAATCTGTCTCTTCAGGTATGTCTAAAGTGATTGCAGCTGATGAGCAGGAACACAATACTATTTGCAAATGTATTAGCCCCTGGCTATGTGCATCAAATCTCCAACTACAGGCCAAAAATCGAAGTCCATTTGCATGCACATAAACAAAGCAATAGTTTTCTAAACATATGTACCTGTGCAGTGCAAAACCCTAAAATTTTAAATGTCCAAGTCCCTGGGCATGATTAGTGCTAACAAACAATAACATCAGTCCCTGGCTGCAATGAGCTTCCAATCTAAAGTCCAAAGCGAACTTTCTTACATTAGAGACTATTTCGACAGTAGACAAATAAGATACCAGCATGTCTTTTGGATTGTGGTGAAAAACCTACACAGGGAGAACATATAAACTTCAACACAAGCATTAGGAGGTTGGGGAATTGAACCAGCAATCCCAGTGCTGCTAGATGGAATTGCTACCCATTTAAATGCACATGAACTGTAATGGCATCCCAGTCCCAGTCCCAGTCTTAATCTGTAGGGTTCAAAATTCATTTGGCCCACCCTTTGCAGCTATAACAGCTTCAACTCTTCTGGGAATGCTGTCTACCAGGTTTGACCATTCCTCCATAAGTGCATTTGTGAGGTCAGGCACTGATGTTGGATGAAAATAAAAAAGATTAAGTACAGCGCTGCGCTAAAGTAAACTAGGTTAGCAGCCAACACACCCGTAGACTCAGGATCAAAAATAACAACAGAAAATTCAAAGTGTGGCGCTATTTGTTCTGTGCATAAAACACAAAAATCCTAAACAGTAAGTGACATCAAAAACATTACAATGTGAACAAGAAAGATGCCACATGTGACAGTGACTGGTGAACAAAATAGTGATACATATATATGTTCAATTCAAATAAACATCAAAGACAATATCATATAAAAGTCCATATCCCAATGGATGAAATATGAAAAGCAAAAAAAGTATAAAAAGTCTATAATAGCAGTGCATAGACGATGATGTGATGAGGTGTTTTCTTGTACGTGCAGAAAGATTATTTAGGTTGAAAACAGTGCCAGGAATCACCAGAAATTATGGAGGCTTACCAGACGTAGTGGCCTGAAATAGCATATGCCATACAGGTCAAAAAAGCTTGATGACCAACAGGTCTAGATGTGTTATCTGGTCAGATGTCATCATCACACAAAACGAGGGGGGGAATGGTCAGCACGACTGCTATCCATACGCCAAGTCATTAACTTAAAAAGCCAGTGGATCAACAATGGCATATAGGCAAGGAAAGTAACATTTTAGAAGGAGTTCTTCAATGGCAGCCCCTGTGTTTCTCATAACAAAGCTTTTTGGATGTGTCATAAATATTTGTGACACATCCACAAAGCTTTGTTATGAGAAACACAGGGGCTGCCATTGAAGAACTCCTTCTAAAATGTTACTTTCCTGGCCTATATGCCATTGTTGATCCACTGGCTTTTTAAGTTTATGACTTGGCGTATGGATAGCAGCCGTGCTGACCATTTCCCCCCTCGTTTTGTGTGATGATGACATCTGACCAGATAACACATCTAGACCTGTTGGTCATCAAGCTTTTTTGACCTGTGTGGCATATGCTATTTCAGGCCACTACTTCTGGTAAGCCTCCATAATTTCTGGTGATTCCTGGCACTGTTTTCAACCTTCCGTGCACCTCTGGTTTTCCATGGTCCATTTATCTACCAGGCTGCCGGGTCTAAATAATCTTTCTGCACGTACAAGAAAACACCTGTTCATCATCGTCTATGCACTGCTATTATAGACTTTTTATACTTTTTTTGCTTTTCATATTTCATCCATTGGGATATGGACTTTTATATGATATTGTCTTTGATATTTATTTGAATTGAACATATATACGTATCACTATTTTGTTCACCAGTCACTGTCACACGTGGCATCTTCCTTGTTCACATTGTAATGTTTTTGATGTCACTTACTGTTTAGGATTTTTGTGTTTTATGCACAGAACAAATAGCGCCACACTTTGAATTTTCTACTGATGTTGGATGAGAAGGCCTAGCTTACAGTCTCCGCTCTAATTCATCCCCAAGGTGTTCTGTTGTGTTGAGGTCAGGACTCTGTACAGGCCAGTCAAGTTCCTCCACCCAAAACTCACTCATGCATGTCTTTATGGACCTTGCTTTGTGCACTGGTCCAAATCATTTGGTGGAGGGGGGATTATGGTGTGTTTTTTTTTTTCAAGGGTTGGGTTTGGCCTTTTAGTTCCAGTGAAGGGAACTCTTAAGGCATCAGCATACTAAGACATTTTGGACAATTTCATGCTCCCAACTTTGTGGGAACAGTTTGGGGATGGCCCCTTCCTGTTCCAACATGACTGTACACCAGTGCACAAAGCAAGGTCCATAAAGATATGGATGAGCGAGTTTGGGGTGGAGGAACTTGACTGGCCTGTACAGAGTCCTGACCTTAACCCGATAGAATACATTTTGGCTGAATTGGAGCAGTCTACAAGCCAGGCCTTCTCATCCAACATCAGTGCCTGGCCTCACAAATGCACTTCTGGAAGAATGGTCAAACATTCCCATAGACACACTAAACCTTGAGGACAGCCTTCCTAGCCTTCCCAGAAGCTATTCAGGCTGCAAAGGGTGGGCCAAATCAATTTGTAACCCTATGGACTAAACCCCCATACACACTATTCAATTTTCTGCAGATTTTTGTCTTCAGATTTACCAAAACCATGTAGTGCAAGGGCCTGCCTGATTGCATACAAATTGAAGCTCTTAAGGTTTGACCTAATATTATATGGTTTTGGTAAATCTGAAGACAAAAATCTAATAGTGTGTATGGGGTCTTAGACTGGGCATTTGGCTAGATAGTGTATCTGGCAAGATTTACAATGGTGGTGGATCCTACACTTAAATATTACATTTAGACATAGTTTTAGTACCTGGTAGATGAGACAACTTCTCTACATGAAGCAGCATGTTTGGAATTTGAACCCAGCAGCTCAGGGATGCTAAGCAGGAGTTCTAACCTCTAAGCCACGGAGTTGCCACACGTGAGAACCTCCTACACATAAATACTGCTTTTCTTTTGACATACAGGTGATGGAATTACATTGCTCGAGAGTTATTCTTCTTGATTTATTCTGTGGTATTTTGGGGAATTACATTTTGATTTCTGATGTTTGTACACATATCACATTTTTTGGGGCTTAAATTATGATTTTTTGGAAATAATAAAAAGAACAAAAAATTGGGACTGATTTTAAATTTGCATCAGCAATAGTATTGTTTGTGGTTTGTAAAGACACGTGTTAGTTTGGGTAAAGATTGTTGTGAGATGGATAGTAACAGGTGAAAGTAACAGAGAAAAATATATTTTACCAAAACATCAAAACATTCCACATTCTAGCATTCTTAAAAACAAAATAGATTACGTAGAAGCAACAATGTTGCAAAGGAAAATTTATTTCAGAGAAAGATATATTTCATCTCATTAAGAGGATTTATTTGGGGAAGTTACAATTGTACTATTAGAATCAATGGCTAAAACTTGCATTGGACTATAATAGCGCTGATTTTCACTCCCAAAAAATGCTCTTTAACACAGCGCTCATTCTGGTATTTACTATAGCATCCTGTAAAAAAGGCATTGGAGCTAAAATGAGAGCTAGCCTATTTGCAGGTCTGAGCATGCTCAGTTGTGTTGGCACCTAGTTGTACAAAAACAGGGAATTTACCTCTTCTGAGACTTTTAAAGATATTTCGGTGTAGAAATCACCTTTTCACACAGTTTAAAAGCAGATTATCTTTAAATAATATACTGCATATTTCAGTACCATTTAGGCAATTATATCATGCTCTAAATATTATTTCTTTGTGCACTACTCCAGGTTTTAGCAGAGTAATGCCCTGTACACACGGTCCGACATTGATTGGACATTCCGACAACAAAATTCATGGATTTTTTCCGATGGATGCTGGCTCAAACTTGTCTTGCATACACACAGTCGCACAAAGTTGTCGGAATTTCTGAACGCCAAGAACGTGGTGACGTACACCACGTACAATGAGACTATAAAAGGGCAGTTTAGTATCAAGCGCTGCACCCTTTGGGCTCCTTTTGCTAATCTTGTGTTAGTAAAAGTTTAGTGAGAGACTATTCACGCTTTTTTAGACTCGTGGTTTTCAGAAAGTATTTCTGCTGTTCAGTTTGTGCTTGTGGGTTTGTATCTGGTCTTCAGTGCGTGCAGCGAGTACCATTGATTTATCTTTGTGTTCTTGTCTGTTCATTACTGATTTTCAGGTCGCTCTTCTCAGGCCTTACTGTTCTTCAGTGCGTTCTGTTACTTCGTTCTGAGCAGCCGACCATTTTCTAGCCATGTTGCGTGTACGTACTCATCGTAGAGTTCGTGCTGTGTGGGGGCTTGGTGTTGGGGTCCTTACTTTGACACAAGCCCAGTCCATGACCAGGGTGGGGAGGAGTTCATGGACCAAGAATTGGTTGCTCCAGCGTGACCAATTCTGTCACATGCATTTGCTCCATGAGATCCATGAGAATAATCCTGACGATTTCAGGAACCTTCTCCAGATGAGGGACCCCGTTTTTCACCGTTTGTTGGCTTTGCTGACCCCTTATATCAGCAGGCAGGATACCTGCATGAGGCAAGCCATCACTGCGGAGCAGAGGCTAGTCGCCAACCTGCGGTACTTGGTGACGGGGAGAAGCCTGCAGGACCTCAAGTTCTCGACAGGCATCTCTCCCCAGGCTCTGGGGATCATTATCCCAGAGACCTGTTCTGCCATCATCCAGGTCCTGCAGAAGGAGTATATAAAGGTAAGATTTTTATCCTTTAACATCACATGTTATTGACTTTAATGTTTATTAATATATTGTATTTCCTTCCTCATTCCCTAATTACCATGATTGTAATATGCTGTGAATGTCCCCTTTGTCCACATGCATGCTGTACTTTTATTTTTATTTTTTTGTCCTTCATGCATATTTGCCTTCATTTACCTCCCCAGCATGCTTTCCTGGTCCTATATCCACCTCGTCTACTAATTAACAATGTATTCTGTCAGCTCCATAGTAGTGCTTTACCCTAAATACCTCCTAAAATGTGTAAAATGTGATTTGTGCTTGAAATTATGGCAGAGTGCCAGAGGGTTTTTTTTGGATCCCAAAATCATTTGGAACCCTCCCTCCCCCCAACTGCTAATTCAGCTGATACCAATCCTCTATTTATCCTCAATCCTCTATCTGCTGACTTTGCCAAACCCATACACACTATACCCACCTCTTTAGTGGTCATATTTATGGATGAATTCCCCAAAGCATGTAGTGCCTGCCTGAATACTTTCAAATGGTACTGTTCAGAGTTGTTGTATCCTATTATTATCTTGATAGGTAATAGCAGAATGTAAAAATTTGCTAAAATGTGCACAGTGTGTATTTATATCTTTGTATTATGACACTTCTTACCTGTCTAGTGGGCTTCCAATAGTGTAAGTAAGGAGGGGCTGGCCAAAGTAATACACATTATTTAGGCATTCATCTCTCAATGAAGTGGAGAGGGTTACCTGTCCAAAACATCTCCCCCCCTAAAATGTATAAAATGGCCCATGAGAGGGGGGGGGGAATCTAATAGGTGGACCTTATACCTTTGTCTTTAAATACTCCCTAAAATAAATGTTATGCTGATGTTGGCCAAGAATGTTTGTGTCTAATCTGTTTTCCATGTTTATGTGCAAAATGATTAATTTATTTTTCTTGTTTGACTCCACAGTTTCCTTCCAACCCACAGGAATGGCAGACTGTGGCCTCCCACTTTGCCCAGTGGTGGGACTTTCCTAACTGTGGAGGGGCAATTGATGGGAAACACGTCCATATCGTCCCACCACCCAACTCGGGGTCATACTATTACAACTACAAGGGGTTCAATAGTATTGTGATGTTGGCGGTGGTGTCGGCTACTTACGAGTTTCTGTATGTGGACGTGGGGAAGAATGGCTGGATGTCAGATGGTGGAGTCATCGCCCACATGGAGTTCTACAGGCATCTCCAGAATGGCAGCTTGGACTTGCCACCTCCAGAAGACAATGCGGAAGGACTCCCATTCGTCTTCGTTGCGGATGAAGCGTTTGTGCTGGGGGACCATCTTATGCGGCCATTCCCTATGAGGACCCTCACCCCTGACCAGGGGGGGGTTTAATTACTGGCTGGCCAGAGCCAGAACAGTGGTGGAGAACATGTTTGGAATAATGGACAGCCGGTTCTGCTTATTTCTTACACCGATACACATGGCAGAATATAAACTCAATCACATCATCCTGGCCTGCTGTGTTCTCCACAACTTTTTAAGGAGAAATTCTGTGAACTATGCTGGCTCAGTTGGGCCTGAAGCCGGAATTAATCTCAATGAACCAACCCTGATGGCGCTTGAAGCTGGCCATCCTGGCTTGCCCCTCAGAGTGTCCCCGAAATCTGTCTAAGATACATGGAATACTTTGCGGGTAGAGGGGGCCATCAATATGCCAGACAATGTCTGAGACATTTTTTAAATAAAAAAATATTTTAAACTGAACAAATGTTTGCTTAGATTTACTGCTTGTCTTTCTTTTAGCTGACCCTGACTGAAATTTGGGGAGTCCTGAAAATGGTGTGATTGTGTAAAATTAGAAAGTACTGTTGGGTGTTATTTGTTAAAGGCAAATACACTTTGCACTACAAGTGCACTTGAGACTGCACTAAAACTGCACTTGTAGTGCAAAGTGGATTTGCCTTTAGTAAATAACCCCCATCCACTGAAAACACCAACTTTACAACAAAAAATGCTTTTGAGCATTGAAAGAAGAAGTCACACATTGTTGATTCTCAATCTTTTTAATCAAAGCACAATCACATATGCATTTATAAAAGGTTTTGTTGTATAACAATTTTTTAGGTGACATTAAAAGTACAAATTTCCTTTTAAGGTAAAACAGGCATGTTTCAAACCAACAAGAAATACACAACTCTGGAACTTACAAAGTTCAACTTTTGTAGAAATTGAAGGCAATATCAGACATGAGTATTTGTAAACTGTGTTTGATATTGCGTTCAGCAGATGAGGTGAAGTCACCCCTGAAAAGCCAAATTTTGAAGATGCACACAAATTGCCTAATGTCAACATGTGCTAGCTGCCATCATGGGGGATCAATGGACATGTTTTGTGAGTGCAACCCCTTCCTCTCAGCTACCTTATTATTGAGGAAGGGGTTGCACCCCCAAAACGCGTACATTGATCTCCTGTGATGGCAGATAGCACATGTTGACACAGTGTGTGCATCTTTCTAGAATATGTCCAAAAATTTTTAAAAAATTGTCAGAAAAACAAAAAAACAAAGCAGAAATAAGTTAGGGATTTCGAGAGGTTTTAAACTCTCCCTAAAACATCAATGATGTTCTTCATTTTGTTTTGAACATCATTGATGTTTTGCTTGATGTTTTCCAAGTCCCTATTACACCCCATGATCTCCCCGATCAGGATCTGGGCACTTTCACTGGTGAAATTACCTTCATCCACAACATCACGATCACCTAAAAATATATAAAAAACAAAAACACCATGTATTATAAATATGCCACCATCCATTTCTTACCTGAGCCTGTGGTCGCAGACACTCACCTGTTGTGGTGACAATTTCCACCACGTCTCCCTCCTCCTCCCTCCTGTTGTGTTTGTGGGATTTCCAATTCTTCATGAGGTGGGGGGTCTGTTGTCTCCTCTGATGAGTGGTGTCCTCTGAGTCTTTTCTCCCCTATGTAAACAAAAAAAAGTTATACTTAGCACACAGATAATTGATGGCAGAAATAGGAATATGACACATTGCTTGGAAGTGGGGTATAATTGTCTATTTTGGCAGAGTTGCAAGATGAAGAAATATTTTTTTCCTTTGTCAAGCTTGAATACTTACTTGTTTTGTACAAGCTTCACAGATGGAAACACCCCTATAGTATACACTGGAGCACCTGTGTGGGCCCCCTAATAAAAAGGGTGTTCTTACACAGATTCTAGTTTGCATTTCTTTCTAGTTACAAACCCATCTAGACAACAAAATGTATTGAACTGCATCTGGACAAAACATGGTGTTTTTTTTGGCCGAACAAACAAAGTTTCCTAGTACTCGCCGATAACGATTACCGATACTTTTTTTAATGTCACGTGACAGTGGCACGTGTGTCAGTAGTTTTTTGTTTTTGTTTTTACAATTTTATTTTTTACAATTTATTTTGTTATGTATTTTTTACAATTAATTTCTTTTTATTATTTATTGCAATTCTTTTATTATTATTTTTAGTCCTGTTGGGGGGCTTTGGTAAGATATCAGGGGTTTTAACAGACCCCTGACATCTCCCCTTTGAGACAGGTAAAGGGACTGAGGACACATGTTTCACAGTCCCTTTCTCAGCAGCCTCAGCTGCACTGAAAATGAATGGAGAGGAGACAAAGGCTCCTCTCCATTCATAAACTGAGACATCGTAATCACAGGTTACGATGTTTCAGTTATGTGAATGGACAGAGTCAGTGATCACTGACTGTTCATTCGCAAAAGGAAGGAGCCAAATTTACTGGCTCCTATCTCAGCTCTCCATCCTGAAAGATCGAGGGGGACACGGAGGAGAACGGAGGGAGACAGAAAGGAGGGGGACACGGAAGAGAACGGAGGGGGACAGAAAGGAGAACGGAGGGGGACAGAATGGAGGGGGACAGAACGGAGGGGGACAGAAAGGAGGGGGACATGGAGGAGAAGGGATTGGGACATTAGCCTGGAGGGGGACATTGAGGGGGACAGCAGCAGAACAGAGGGGGACTGAAGGAGGATACAGGAACAGTTAGCGGTGATCGGTGCAGCTTTGGGGACAGTTACAAGCACTGATCACCGCTGTGTAGATTTCACTATAGCAGCTGAAAGCGGAGGGGGGGAGAGAGAAGTGGAGAAACGGCTGTCAGGCTTTATTGAAATCTATACAGGGTGATCGGTGCTTGTAACTCCCCCTCCGCACCGATCACCCTGACTGTCCAGGTATTGGGTGAAGCATCGGAGCATTTGCCCGAGTACAAGTACTCGGGCAAATGCTCGGTAACGGTACCGATACTGATACTAGTATCGGTATCGGGACAACCCTAATCAGGACTTTATCCCCATATTCATTGATATGTTTAGGGAGCTGCCCTGTCTGTGGTAGGTAAACCTCCCACATTATAAGAATCAAAGAGGAAGGCAGCGCTGGATAAATTGCTGGCATTTGTGAAGTCGGTGATCCCCACGGCAGACATCCCCTATTTGAAGACCCTAATTGGTGTCATGAGGAGCACTTATCTAAGGGAGTGCAAGAAGGTCCAGGATTCCCTGAGATCAGGAGCTGCAGATGCCATTTATGCCCCCAGGCTATGGCACTATGACAGACTGCATTTTCTGGCAGGTCAGAGTGAACCCAGGCCTGCACTCTCCACTCTTCCTTCCACGCTTCCTTCCACCCCAGCTGAGGCTTCAGATGTCCAACCTGGGCCTTCCAGGCAGCAACATGTGGAGGAGCCCAGCTTGAGCCAGGTATAGCATTATTCTAAATATTTCTGTTGGTCAAATTAATGATGTTAAATCTATGTTAGTTTGGATAACTAATTTATGATTGTGATTGATGAACCAAAAACTAAAACGATGTCCCTTTTTCATACACAGGAAAGTCTCAGCCAGGAGCTGGCCAGGCCTTGTAGCCTGCCTGATACCCAGGTCCCTCCCCTCCGCCATCAAAAAAAAAGTGTCAGGAAGAGGAGTAACCTGGAGGAGGCAGCAATTGGGCTATTTTGGAAGGCTACTGAGGCCCCCAGAACCCCCCAAAGTGTTCAAGAGGACTTTGCATACATAACAGCCTGCAAAATGCAGGAAATGGAGGTGTGCCAACACCTAATATGTGAGTAATTCATCTTCCAAGCCCTAAATAAGGGGTTGAGGGGCCTACTCACAAGCCAAAGCAACGTTTGTGAGCTCAATCATGGTCCTCCTCCTCCTCCAGGTACTCCTCCTCCTCCTCCTGCCACACCTCCAACACCAGAGCCACAGCCTGGAAGGAAGCGTCTAAGGAAGACCAGAGAGTGATGGGCCTGGGTTCAGTCTGGTCTGACAAAAGATGCAGGCTCTTGTATGACCACAGCCTGGTTACATACATGTCATCTGCTGCTGTTCATGATCTCTTGGACTTCTGGACCAGATTGTACTCCCTTATATATGGACTCCTCAGGCCACCAATTTTGCAGTAAAATAATTGATGTGTGCCCTGGGGGCCAAGGGCTTCGCCAATTTCTGCAGTTTATCCTGCATTGCCTCCCTCTTTGTTTGGCTATGACCCCTTTAATAAAGGTATTTTTTTTCTATTATACTCGCATATGTGTTTTCATTCAAAATGGACAGTTTCTTTGTGAGGAGGCAGGTACATTTCAAAAATACAATGTGAAATTAACAAGAGACACCAACACCAAGCAACCTCCTTGTTATTAAATAATACAAGATAATAATGGTGTTGTGGTAACTTGACACACAAAATACACCCAAAACTATTCTGGAGTTATAAAAAAAAAAAAAAAACAAGATCAGGATTTTAAAAAATCCTAAAGAAAAGATTTAATCTAAAAACATTAAAAAAAATAAAATTTGGTAGATGTGGAAAATCAAAATATTATATTGATGAAATCATGATAAATAATAAAGAAAGAGGTTTGTGAGATCCCTGTGTGAACATGAGCAGCAAAACAACTTAATTCTTTAAGCATTATAAAGAAGAAGAGAGTGCGCTGCATTAAACAATTTAAAACATTGCAGCGTGACGAAAGTGCTATATCCATTCCGAACGCTAATTTTACCAGACCGAGCAGTTCCGTCTCGGAATTTATTATGAGCATGCGTGGCACTTTGTGCGTCGGAATTGTCCACACACGGTCGGAATTGACGCGATTGGATTTTGTTGTCTGGAAATTTTATAGCCTGCTCTCAAACTTTGTGTGTCGGAAATTCCGATGGAAAAAGTCTGATGGAGCCCACACACGGTCGGAATTTCCGACAACAAGCTCCGATCGCACATTTTCCGTCGGATAATCCGACCATGTGTACAGGGCATTAGGGTTTGGGCACTATTTGTTTTCAGGGAACTATAGTAAATTTGATTTTATGAGTATTTTTTTTACCAGCGCTATAGTGAATACTGTTTTAGCGATAATTAACGCGATTAGCACTAATTCACAGTAATTAGCGCTAAATAGCACTGTAGCGCTAAAGTAAATGACCCCCTATATTTCTGAATCTATTGATTATTTCAGTGCGAGATTTTCACTGAAGGTAACTTCTGCTAAGTATTGCTTGTTAGAATGGAATCTTCAGATCTAAATTAATTGTTTTCATAATTGAGTTCTAAACCCAGTAAGAAGAATTACATCAGGATCACAAAGTGTTATTTAGTTAAAATTTGATTATAAACAGCAATGCTGTCCTGGTTAGAAATGTAAGAAAAGATCGCCAGATGCCATGGACACATCCTCGCTATATAAGTAACCATGCTCTGAGGTGGGACAGCCCCCCTTACATGCATAAAGACGCAATGAAAAATTGCAAGATCTTTTAGTTGGAGCTGACAACAAGGTAAAATAATCTAAATTGTAGGATAGAAAAGGCTGTTCTAAATGTTTCATCTGTAATGTTTGTAGCACAATGAGTTGTGGTTCATTTTTCTCACATCCACACACATAATCTTTATAGCACTGTAGCGACATTAGGGTGACCATCAAACTCAATCAATTGTTAAACCTAATAATTGCGATAAACCGATTGCTGTTCACCTCCTGGAGGCACAACATCAAATCCACAAACTCCGTGGCATGGTGATGGATCGCATTTCTAAACACTGTTGGATGTGGTTGGTGACAGAGATACATTTTTACTCCAATGTGAATCTTTAACCCCCCCCCCCCAGCATCCTAATAGTTTATTTTCTATAATTTCTTTTTTTCTTACATCATGTGTGCAATGTCACTTCCTGTCTATGGAACATCTTTCATGCCTTCATTTTGCTCAGTTCTGGCTCCAATACTGTGCACAGCATAGTATTTTTCCCACACATATCCTATTCATGGTACAGGGCTGCTGTTCCTGCTTTAAAGTGGTTGTAAAGCCGTGCATACACCATTATTGTCAAAAGTATTGGGGCACCTGCCTTTACACGCACCTGAACTTTAATGGCATCCCAGTCTTAATCCGTAGGGTTCAATATTCAGTTGGCCCACCCTTTACAACTATAACAGCTTCAACTCTTCTGGGAAGGCTGTCCACAAGATTTAGGAGTGTGCCTATGGGAATGTTTGACCATTCCTCCAGAAGCACATTTGTGAAATCAGGCACTAATGTTGGATTAGAAGGCCTGGCTCGCAGTCTCCACTCTAATTTATCCCAAAGGTGTTCTATCCGATTGAGGTCAGGATTTGATCATCCATATCTTTATGGACCTTGCTTTGTGCACTAGTGAGCAGTCATGTTGGAACAGGAAGGGGCCATCCCTAAACTGTTCTCACAAAGTTGGGAGCATGAAATTGTCCAAAATGTATTGGTATGCTTAAGCCTTAAAAGTTCCCTTCACTGGAACCAAGGGGCCAAGCCAACCCCCGAAAAACAACCCCACGCCATAATCCCCCCCTCCACCAAATGATTTGGACCAGTGCACAAAGCAAGGTCCATAAAGACATGGATGAGCGAGTATACAGTGGGGATAGAAAGTATTCAGATCCCCTTAAATTTTTCACTCTTTGTTATTTTGCAGCCATTTGCTAAAATCATTTAAGTTCATTCCTCATTTTTTCCTCATTAATGTACACACAGCACCCCATATTGACAGAAAAACACAGAATTGTTGACATTTTTGCAGATTTATTAAAAAAGAAAAACTGAAATATCACATGGTCCTAAGTATTCAGACCCTTTGCTGTGACGCTCATATATTTAACTCAGGTACTGTCCATTTCTTCTGATCATCCTTGAAATGGTTCTACACCTTCTTTTGAGTCCAGCTGTGTTTGATTATACTGATTGGACTTGATTAGGAAAGCCACACACCTGTCTATATAAGACCTTACAGCTCACAGTGCATGCTAGAGCAAATGAGAATCATGAGGTCAAAGGAACTGCCTGAAGAGCTCAGAGACAGAATTGTGGCAAGGCACAGAACTGGCCAAGGTTACAAAAAAATTCTGCTGCACTTAAGGTTCCTAAGAGCACAGTGGCCTCCATAATCCTTCAATGGAAGACGTTTGGGATGACCAAAACCCTTCCTAGAGCTGGCCGTCTGGCCAAACTGAGCTATCAGGGGAGAAGAGCTTTGGTGAGAGAGGTAAAGAAGAACCCAAAGATCACTGTGGCTAAGCTCCAGAGATGCAGTCAGGAGATGGGAGAAAGTTGTAGTAAGTCAACCATCACTGCAGCCCTCCACCAGTCAGGGCTTTATGGCAGAGTTGCCCGACAGAAGCCTCTCCAAGATGGTGAGAAATAAGATTCTTTGGTCTTATGAGACCAAGATAGAACTTTTTGGCCTGAATTCTAAGCGGTATGTGTGGAGAAAAACAGGCACTGCTCATCACCTGTCCAATACAGTCCCAACAGCGAAGCATGGTGGTGGCAGCATCATGCTGTGGGGGTGTTTTTCAGCTGCAGGGACAGGACGACTGGTTGCAATCGAGGGAAAGATGAATGTGGCCAAGTACAGGGATATCCTGGACGAAAACCTTCTCCAGAGTGCTCAGGACCTCAGACTGGGTCAAAGGTTTACCTTCCAACAAGACAATGACCCTAAGCACACAGTTAAAATATTGAAGGAGTGGCTTCACAACAACTCCGTGACTGTTCTTGAATGGCCCAGCCAGAGCCCTGACTTAAACCCAATTAAGCATCTCTGGAGAGACCTAAAAATGGCTGTCCACCAACATTTACAATCCAACATGACAGAACTGGAGAGGATCTGCGAGGAGGAATGGCAGAGGATCCCCAAATCCAGGTGTGAAAAACTTGTTGCATCTTTCCCAAAAGGACTCATGGCTGTATTAGATCAAAAGGTTGCTTCTACTAAATACTGAGCAAAGGGTCTGAATACTTAGGACCATGTGATATTTCAGTTTTTCCTTTTTAATAAATCTGCAAAAATGGCAACAATTCTTTGTTTTTCAGTCAATATGGGGTACTGTGTGTACATTAATGAGAAAAAAAATGAACTTAAATGATTTTAGCAAATGGCTGCAATATAACAAAGAGTGAAAAATTTAAGGGGGTCTGAATACTTTCCGTCCCCACTGTACACAGCAAAGTGAATGGCCTCTGGTGATGCACAGAGATAAAACAAACCCCCCTACCTAAGTTGTACTTGTTTATCTGCAGGATTCTCTTCTCTACATCCGTTCAAAGTGCAGAATTTATACAGCTTGGCTGAGCTGTCAGAAAAATGGGGTGGAGAGTTGAAATTACACTCTGCAAGAGCTCAGTGAGGTGATCTCTGATAGCTGATCGGTGGGAAGGGACACACCCCCCTTTACACAGGAACAGGGCTGAGGCTGTCAATCACAAGTTGTGTGCTGCAGCTTCCTGTCACCTTTTTTCTCTTGGTGTCAGGAAAATGTATTAAAAGTGATTCATGCAGGGGGCGTGTCCGGACCTGCTGCTGGAAGGACGCATGTGAGCTGAGCTCCTCTTAGCCCACTCTAATCTAAGGCCATCCGTTGCCTTATAACGTGTTCCCGCAGCCATAAGTTATAAATTATTGATCCCAGACCCCTGCTGAACGGCCCTGGACTGTTATTTATGATTTTGCCTGATCTGACCCTGCTCACGACTGAGATTTCTCCCTGACAACGGGACCTTCCGCCGCCATCTTGGGGCCTACAAGCGAACCGGCGGCGCTTCTTTCCTGATCCCACGGGCTCGCGGATCGGTGAGCGACTGGACGGGGGCCCGCTCTGATCCTGGGGACTGTATCGATTGGCCTGCGGAACCGGGGAGGCCGGGGAGAACCATCCGGCACCCGGCCTCGGTATCCTGCGGCCTTGCGGCCTGACGCGGCCTGCGGACTGGATTACAAACGCTCCTGATCACAGTGAGTAGGATCGCCCGCTGTCGGGTCCCTGGGGGGCGCCAGACCACCCCATCCTCCCTTCCTCTATCCCCGTGGGTGCCCCAGTGATTGTTTACTGACTCGGCGGCCTTCTCCTAGGACAGACCGAGGCTTCGGCCTGCTCCTGGAGGCCGGCGGCCATCTTGGGACTCCCATATACATCCAGAATTCATCCCCTCTGCCCCTCCAGCTGTATGGTTATTCACAAGGTGCTGGGGACTGCAGGATCTGCCTCTCTCATCCCAGACTGTCAGGAAGGGGAGGTAGAGATGTACTCCGGAGGATCTGAGGATCCAAATGGAACACAACATTACTCTGAGAGAGATGCTGCCTAAATAAACCCTGGGCCCCTGTCTGCTCACCAAGACCTCCATACAGAAGTTTTAGCAATATATATAGCGCTGGAGGTAAGCCTGCATGGTTGATCACTAAAACTTCTGTGTACCTCATGGGCAAAATTGGCCAACAGCAACGAAATTACAAACCACTGTTTGTGCCACGAGAAGAACCAACAATGGAGCGTTATGTTACCAGACCACAGCTAACCTCCTCTAATTCCTCCGCGAATCCTTTTGACTTACTGGATCCCTCCCTGGATTCGGAAGATGCCGCAAGCTCCTCTCTGACTAGCTCGCAAAACCCTGCAATCATTCCTTCACCCTCAAATATGATTCTCACCCCTGACATCCTGGACTCCAAGCTGCAGCTTTTACTTCAACAGATTACGTCCAATGTTTCGGCTGAGGTGAGCAAGGTAGCTGCTGAATTGAGAGGGGAAATAACCCAAATTGGAGATCGCACAGATACTCTGGAGAACAAATTTGACGAAATGGTAAATTATGTACAAGCGATCGAGGAGGAAAATCATAACTTACGCCTTTCCGTATCTCAACTCCAATTACAGCAAGAAGACCTGGAGAACAGAGAAAGACGACAAAACCTACGATTCAGAGGGATCCCGGAAACAGTGTGCGACTCTGAACTCCGACCTTACCTTCTGAGCCTTTTTAATAACCTGGCTCCCTCAGTTCCTCAGTTGTGGACATAGATTGGCGATTAGACAGGGCGCATAGATCCCTGGGCCCAAAACCTCCGGCCGGAGCTAGACCCAGGGATGTTGTGGTACGGTTCCACTACTTTGAAAGTAAAGAGGCACTAACCCTGGCGACCCGCAATAAATCTCAAACTACGTACAAGGGCGCCAAGCTGCAGATCTTTAGCGATCTTTCGCCCATCACTCTCGCTAAACGGAGAAACTTGCGTCCTCTCACCTCACACTTGCAACAACACAAGATACCATATTATTGGGAATTCCCTTTCCATCTAGCTGTATCCAAAGATGGAGCCCAATATTCTTTACGTGATTTACAAGAAGTTGAGGCCTTCCTAAAAAGTCTGGGTCTCCCCCCTTTACCGGAAGAAGATAATTTCCCTCCTAACACACAGGCCCGTTTGCCTCCAACTACACCCACTCGCATCTGGACTCCTGTTCGGGGCAAATCAAAGAAGCACTTTTCTACTCCTCAACACTTGAGATCTTCTAAGCAACCTCCTTGAGTATCCCTCTGAACGCTCTTATTTTTGGTTCTATTTTTCCCTGCCTTTAGCATTTCCGTTTCCTCTCAGAGTTTTGGATGCATTTTTTTTTTTAGACGAAACGATGTTGCTGTTTTGGTCCTTCCAGTTTTTGTATCTGCCTCGCTCTTTTTTGGGGGCAGAATATTTCTCATCCCTTGAGATACATTTACTAAAGGTTTTTGGAAATTTTAAGTATCAAACATACCTGTTATATTTGTTAACCTTGCTTTTTCCTAAGGACTTACAGGTTTTTCTTCAAAATCTTTTTGTCCTATTTTTGTCTTTCCCGCTACCAAATGCATAAGGTGAGCAGCGGTCCCTCTCCCATCTCCTCAAGCAGAATCACCAGATGGAGGTCTGCCCACGTCCCCACCAGGCCCTGGTCTATGCCCAGGGCTCCCTGAGAAACTGTTTTTTCTCAGGTCCACAGAATTTTGAACTACTTTTTTCATTTTTTCTTTTGACTTTCCTTTTTTGTTTTTCTTTTTTTTTTACAGTTCTTATGCATATCTATTGATGTGTTCCATAGTTTGAGACCCCACGGTCATTCTCATTTTACTCTAAGGGAGAAGGAACTTGGGGTGTGTTTTTAAATATTTAGAGATAGGAAAACGTTCATTATTATAATTACTTGTAAACTGCAATGTGTATACTCCTATTCTCATGTTCCTTCCAGACTTATAGTACTAGTTGCTTTCACACTAGCCTTCCTAGATAGATCACAGCCATGGCTCTAAAAATTATGTCCTATAATGTAAAAGGCCTGGGCTCCATTGGTAAACGCTGGATGGCCCTGAAAGACTTTAGGGCCTCGGGCGCAGACATAGTGATGATCCAGGAAACCCACTTTCGGGCAGGAGGAACATTAAAATTTGCCTCCAGGTTTTTTCCCATTTCCTATCTTGCCTCTGATTCTACGGGCAATAGGGATGAGCTTCGAGTTCGAGTCGAACTCATGTTCTACTCGAACATTGGCTGTTCGCAAGTTCACCGAACAGCGAACAATTTGGGGTGTTCGCGGCAAATTCGAATGCCGCGGAACACCCTTTAAAAGTCTATGGGAGAAATCAAAAGTGCTAATTTTAAAGGCTTATATGCAAGTTATTGTCATAAAAAGTGTTTGGGGACCCGGGTCCTGCCCCAGGGGACATGGATCAATGCAAAAAAAAGTTTTAAAAACGGACGTTTTTTCAGGAGCAGTGATTTTATTAATGCTTAAAGTCAAACAATAAAAGTGTAATATCCCTTTAAATTTCGTACCTGGGGGGTGTCTATAGTATGCCTGTAAAGGGGCGCATGTTTCCCGTGTTTAGAACAGTCTGACAGCAAAATGACATTTGGAAGGAAAAAACTCATTTAAAACTACCCGCGGCTATTGCATTGCCGACAATACACATAGAAGTTCATTGATAAAAACGGCATGGGAATTCCCCACAGGGGAACCCCGAACCAAAATAAAAAAAAAAAAAATGATGTGGGGGTCCCCCTAAATTCCATACAAGGCCCTTCAGGTCTGGTATGGATATTAAGGGGAACCCCAGCCAAAATTTAAAAAAAAAATTGACGTGGGGTTCCCCCTAAATTCCATACCAGACCCTTCAGGTCTGGTATGGATTTTAAGGGGAACCCCGCGCCAAAAAAAAAAAAAAAAACGGCGTGGGGTCCCCCTAAAAATCCATACCAGACCCTTATCCGAGCACGCAACCTGGCAGGCCGCAGGAAAAGAGGGGGGGACGAGAGTGCGGCCCCCCCCCCCTCCTGAACCGTACCAGGCCACATGCCCTCAACATTGGGAGGGTGCTTTGGGGTAGCCCCCCAAAACACCTTGTCCCCATGTTGATGAGGACAAGGGCCTCATCCTCACAACCGTGGCCGGTGGTTGTGAGGGTCTGCGGGCGGGGGGCTTATCGGAATCTGGAAGCCCCCTTTAACAAGGGGACCCCCAGATCCCGGCCCCCCCCCTGTGTGAAATGGTAAGGGGGTACTTACCCCTACCATTTCACTAAAAAACTGTCAAAAATGTTAAAAATGACAAGAGACAGTTTTTGACAATTCCTTTATTTAAATGCTTCTTCTTTCTTCTTTCTTCCTTCATCTTCTTCTTCTTCTGGTTCTTCTGGCTCTTCTGGTTCTTCCTCCGGCATTCTCGTCCAGCATCTTCTCCGCGGCGTCTTCTATCTTCTTCTCCTCGGGCCGCTCCGCACCCATGGCATGAGGGGAGGCTCCCGCTCTTCTCTTCATCTTCTTCTCTTCTTCATCTTCTTCTTCTTCTTCCTTCTTCTCTTCTTCTCTTCTTCCTGTCTTCTCCGGGCCGCTCCGCAATCCATGCTGTGGCATGGAGGGAGGCTCCCGCTGTGTGACGGCGTCTCTTCGTCTGACGGTTCTTAAATAACGGGGGGCGGGGCCATCCGGTGACCCCGCCCCCCTCTGACGCACGGTGACTTGAGGGACTTCCCTGTGACGTCACGGGGAATGCCACAGGGAAGTCCCGTCATGTCACCGTGCGTCAGAGGGGGGCGGGGTCATCGGGTGGCCCCGCCCCCCGTTATTTAAGAACCGTCAGACGAAGAGACGCCGTCACACAGCGGGAGCCTCCCTCCATGCCACAGCATGGATTGCGGAGCGGCCCGGAGAAGACAGGAAGAAGAGAAGAAGAGAAGAAGGAAGAAGAAGAAGAAGAAGAAGAAGAAGAAGAAGAAGAAGAAGATGAAGAAGAGAAGAAGATGAAGAGAAGAGCGGGAGCCTCCCCCCTCATGCCATGGGTGCGGAGCGGCCCGAGGAGAAGAAGATAGAAGACGCCGCGGAGAAGATGCTGGACGAGAACGCCGGAGGAAGAACCAGAAGAGCCAGAAGAACCAGAAGAAGAAGAAGATGAAGGAAGAAAGAAGAAAGAAGAAGCATTTAAATAAAGGAATTGTCAAAAACTGTCTCTTGTCATTTTTAACATTTTTGACAGTTTTTTAGTGAAATGGTAGGGGTAAGTACCCCCTTACCATTTCACACAGGGGGGGGGCCGGGATCTGGGGGTCCCCTTGTTAAAGGGGACTTCCAGATTCCGATAAGCCCCCCGCCCGCAGACCCTCACAACCACCGGCCACGGTTGTGAGGATGAGGCCCTTGTCCTCATCAACATGGGGACAAGGTGTTTTGGGGGGCTACCCCAAAGCACCCTCCCAATGTTGAGGGCATGTGGCCTGGTACGGTTCAGGAGGGGGGGGGGGCCGCACTCTCGTCCCCCCCTCTTTTCCTGCGGCCTGCCAGGTTGCGTGCTCGGATAAGGGTCTGGTATGGATTTTTAGGGGGACCCCACGCCGTTTTTTTTTTTTTTTTGGGGGGGGGGTTCCCCTTAAAATCCATACCAGACCTGAAGGGTCTGGTATGGAATTTAGGGGGAACCCCACGTCAATTTTTTTTTTAAATTTTGGCTGGGGTTCCCCTTAATATCCATACCAGACCTGAAGGGCCTTGTATGGAATTTAGGGGGACTCCCACATCATTTTTTTTTTTTTTTTATTTTGGTTCGGGGTTCCCCTGTGGGGAATTCCCATGCCGTTTTTATCAATGAACTTCTATGTGTATTGTCGGCAATGCAATAGCCGCGGTAGTTTTAAATGTGTTTTTTCCTTCAAAATGTCACTTTGCTGTCAGACTGTTCTAAACACGGGAAACATGCGCCCTTTTACAGGCATACTATAGACACCCCCCAGGTATGAAATTTAAAGGGATATTACACTTTTATTGTTTGACTTTAAGCATTATTAAAATCACTGCTCCTGAAAAAACGGCCGTTTTTAAAACTTTTTTTTGCATTGATTCATGTCCCCTGGGGGAGGACCCGGGTCCCCAAACACTTTTTATGACAATAACTTGCATATTAGCCTTTAAAATTAACACTTTTGATTATTCATGTTCGTGTCCCATAGACTTTAACGGCGTTCGCATGTTCGAACGAATTTTTTTCCTGTTCGCATGTTCTGGTGCGAACCGAACAGGGGGGTGTTCGGCTCATCCCTAACGGGCAAGGCAGGAGTGGCAATCTTGATCAGGAAAGCATGTCCTGTCAAGGTTCGGAGGTCACATGTAGATCCTCATGGGAGATTTCTTATTCTAGAATGTGAATACATGTCTACCTCTTTTACACTGGTTAATTTGTACGCCCCAAACACGGGTCAGATTGAGTTCCTCAACAAACTCTTTGATACTCCCCAATATCGCCCACAACCATTTATGGTAGTTGTTGGGGACTTCAATCTGGTCATGTCACCCAATAGGGACAGACAAGCGCTTTTTAATACTACCCCACCTAAAAGAATATTGTCTCAAGCCAATGCATTCCGTAAATGTATTAGATCATACAGATTATTCGACTCATGGAGGATAAAACATCCCTCTGTTAAGCAATTTACGTTTTACTCACCAGCTCATAAAATGTACTCCCGTTTTGATCATTTTTTTATCTCGGCTCCACTTATCTCTTATGTAGTTGAGTCAGACATTTCCCCTATTACATGGTCGGACCACGTGCCCATTACACTAGATCTAATGTTATCCCAAACTTACACTAAATCCTGTCACTGGCGTTTTAATGACCACCTTTTGCAGTCTGAAGTATCCCGATCTATCCTAGCAAATAGCTTGAAAGATTACTTTATACTCAACTCTGGATCGGTATCTCAGGTTTCTACACTGTGGGAGGCACATAAGGCTGTTTTCCGAGGTGCGTGTATAGCTGAGGGCTCTCGGCTGAAGAGAGATAGAAACAGTTTATTGCAGTCCTTAATGTCCGCTCTAGTAACTGCTGAACGGAGGCTTTTGGGTGGTCCCACGGTGCAGAAACTACGTAAAGTCATCCACCTTAGAGAACAAATCAAATCAACAAAGCTTGACAAAACAGCTAGGTCCATGCTGTGGACGAAGCAGAAATTCTACAAATTCTCAAATAAGCCCCACAAGATGTTAGTTAATAAGTTATGCCCTCGTCCGTTCAACTCCCTGCCTGATTTCCTTTTGCATACAGACGGATCTAGAACACATTGCCCTCATGAGATGTCCAAAATTTTTGGTAACTTCTACAACAAATTGTATAACTGTCTGACTCCGGAAAACCATTTTGATTTTACGCAGGTAAATTTCGAGTCTTTTTTTTCCAATATAAAACTACCAAAACTATCTAAAACGGACCTAGAGAGTTTAAATGCAACAGTGTCAGCTGAAGAACTTCTAGCTATAATTAAAAAACTACCATTACACAAATCCCCTGGCCCAGATGGATATTTTTAGCCGTATATGATTCCCTTCTTAAGGGTACTCCCCCACATTCTCAGTTTTCTCACTCGTTTATTTCGGTTATCCCTAAACCTGGAAAGGATCCCTCTGTCCCAGATAACTATAGACCCATAGCCCTCCTAAATTCGGATTACAAGATATTTACTAAAATACTCGCTACCCGACTCTCCGCATTTATTCCCAAATTGATACACAGGGATCAAGTGGGTTTTGTCCCTGGTAGACACGCAGAAGATAACACCCGAGGAACGATAGACCTAATAGACCTTTTAGATAGAACCTCACGTTCGGCATTGATCTTGAGCCTAGATGCACAGAAAGCTTTTGACAGGCTAAGTTGGCCCTACATGTTTGCCACCTTAAAAATATATGGTTTCGATGGTCCTTTTTTAAAAGCTTTGGAGGCCTTATACTCCAATGTTTCAGCGCAGGTGCAAATGTCATCCTTCGTGTCTCCTAGCTTCTCCATGACAAATAAAACCCGTCAGGGCTGCCCCCTATCACCGCTGCTTTTCATTTTGTGCCTAGAACCCCTAGCCGAGTCTATCCGTGTAAATCCTGATATTCGTGGGGTGACGATGAGACAGGGGGAATATAAATTATCGTTATTTGCAGATGACATTCTGTTAACTATCACCAGCCCGCTGATATCCCTTCCCTCATTACATAAATTATTGACCTCTTTTAGTGCTATTTCCGGGTATAAAGTCAACAATTCAAAAACTGAAGCTCTTCCTATACACATTCCAATGCTATTACTATCTCAACTCAAAGAATCATACCCTTATAAATGGTGTAGTACCTCACTTAAATACTTGGGTATTCTACTTACCCCTCGCTACTCCGCCCCTTTATAGCACTAACTTCCCTCCTCTGATATTGGATATAAATAAGTCCCTGTCGTCCTGGACCAAATATCCCTTGTCTCTATTGGGTAGAATTGACGTGTTAACCACTTAAGGACCGCCTCACGCCGATGTACGTCGGCAAGGCGGCACGGGCAGGCAAAATCACGCACATGTACGTGATTTGCCTCCCGCGGGTGGGGGGTCCGATCGGACCCCCCCCCGCCGCCCGAGGCGGTCCCGTTTTGTCCCCCGGCGATCGGAGACGAGGGGGAGGCCATCCGATCGTGGCCCCCCCCTCGCGATCGCCGCCGGCCAATAGGAACACTCCTTTGCTGCTGTATGCTAAACAGCAGCAAAGGAAGTGATGTCATCTCCCCTCGGGTCGGTAGTTTCCGTTCCGGCCCGAGGAGAGACGACATGTGAGTGAGTGCACCAACACACACACACACAGTAGAACATGCCAGGCACACTAAACACCCCGATCCCCCCCCCGATCGCCCCCCGATCCCCCCCCGATCACCCCCCCCCCCTGTCACAAACTGACACCAGCCGTTTTTTTTTTTTTTTTTTTTTTTTTTTTCTGATTACTGCTGTGTCAGTTTGTGACAGTTACTGTGTTAGCACAGTTACTGTTACCCCCCTGTAGGTCTAGGGTACCCCCCTAACCCCCCCTAATAAAGTTTTAACCCCTTGATGACCCCCTGTCACCAGTGTCGCTAAGCGATCATTTTTCTGATCGCTGTATTAGTGTCGCTGGTGACGCTAGTTAGTGAGGTAAATATTTAGGTTCGCCGTCAGCGTTTTATAGCGTCAGGGACCCCCATATACTATCTAATAAATGTTTTAACCCCTTGATTGCCCCCTAGTTAACCCTTTCACCACTGATCATCGTATAACCGATACGGTTGACGCTGGTTAGTTTGTTTATTTTTTATAGTGTCAGGGCACCCGCCGTTTATTACCGAATAAAGGTTTAGCCCCCCGATCGCCCGGCGGTGATATGCGTCGCCCCAGGCAGCGTCAGATTAGCGCCAGTACCGCTAACACCCACGCACGCAGCATACACCTCCCTTAGTGGTATAGTATCTGATCGGATCAACATCTGATCCGATCAAATCTATACTAGCGTCCCCAGCAGTTTAGGGTTCCCAAAAACGCAGTGTTAGTGGGATCAGCCCAGATACCTGCTAGCACCTGCTTTTTGCGCCTCCGCCCAGCCCACCCAAGTGCAGTATCGATCGATCACTGACACAAAACACTAAACGCATAACTGCAGCGTTCGCAGCGTCAGGCCTGATCCCTGCGATTGCTAACAGTTTTTTTGGTAGCATTTTGGTGAACTGGCAAGCACCAGCCCCAGGCAGCGTCAGGTTAGCGCCAGTAGCGCTAACACCCACGCACGCACCGTACACCTCCCTTAGTGGTATAGTATCTGAACGGATCAATATCTGATCCGATCAGATCTATACTAGCGTCACCAGCAGTTTAGGGTTCCCAAAAACGCAGTGTTAGCTGGATCAGCCCAGATACCTGCTAGCACCTGCGTTTTGCCCCTCCGCCCGGCCCAGCCCAGCCCATCTAAGTGCAGTATCGATCGATCACTGTCACTTACAGAACACTAAATGCATAACTGCAGCGTTCGCAGAGTCAGGCCTGATCCCTGTGATCGCTAACAGTTTTTTTGGTAGCGTTTTGGTGAACTGGCAAGCACCAGCCCCAGGCAGCGTCAGGTTAGCGCCAGTACCGCTAACACCCACGCACGCACCGTACACCTCCCTTAGTGGTATAGTATCTGAACGGATCAATATCTGATCTGATCAGATCTATACTAGTGTCACCAGCAGTTTAGGGTTCCCAAAAACGCAGTGTCAGCGTGATCAGCCCAGATACCTGCTAGCACCTGCGTTTTGCCCCTCCGCCCGGCCCGGCCCAGCCCACCCAAGTGCAGTATCGATCGATCACTGTCACTTACAAAAGACTAAACGCATAACTGCAGCGTTCGCAGAGTCAGGCCTGATCCCTGCGATCGCTAACAGTTTTTTTGGTAGCGTTTTGGGGAACTGGCAAGCACCAGCGGCGTAGTACACCCCGGTCGTAGTCAAACCAGCACTGCAGTAACACGTGGTGACGTGGCGAGTCCCATAAGTGCAGTTCAAGCTGGTGAGGTGGCAAGCACAAGTAGTGTCCCGCTGCCACCAAGAAGACAAACACAGGCCCGTCGTGCCCATAGTGCCCTTCCTGCTGCATTCGCCAATCCTAATTGGGAACCCACCGCTTCTGCAGCACCCGTACTTCCCCCATTCACATCCCCAACCAAATGCAGTCAGCTGCATGAGAGGCATTTATATGTCCTCCCGAGTACCCCTACCCAGCGAACCCCCCCAAAAAGATGTCGTGTCTGCAGCAAGCGCGGATATAGGCGTGACACCCGCTATTATTGTCCCTCCTGTCCTGACAATCCTGGTCTTTGCATTGGTGAATGTTTTGAACGCTACTATACACTAGTTGAGTAATAGCGTAGGGTACAGCATTGCACAGACTAGGCGCACTTTCACAGGGTCTCCCAAGATGCCATCGCATTTTGAGAGACCCGAACCTGGAACCGGTTACCGTTATAAAAGTTAGTTACAAAAAAAGTGTAAAAAAAAAAAAATATATGAAATAAAAAAAAATAGTTGTCGTTTTATTGTTCTCTCTCTCTCTATTCTCTCTCTCTATTGTTCTGCTCTTTTTTTACTGTATTCTATTCTGCAATGTTTTATTGTTATTATGTTTTATCATGTTTGTTTTTCAGGTATGTAATTATTTATACTTTACTGTTTACTGTTTATTGTTAACCATTGTTAACCATTTTTTTGTCTTCAGGTACGCCATTCACGACTTTGAGTGGTTATACCAGAATGATGCCTGCAGGTTTAGGTATCATCTTGGTATCATTCTTTTCAGCCAGCGGTCGGCTTTCATGTAAAAGCAATCCTAGCGGCTAATTAGCCTCTAGACTGCTTTTACAAGTCGTGGGAGGGAATGCCCCCCCCCCCACCATCTTTCGTGTTTTTCTCTGGCTCTCCTGTCTCAACAGGGAACCTGAGAATGCAGCCGGTGATTCAGCCAGCTGACCATAGAGCTGATCAGAGACCAGAGTGGCTCCAAACATCTCTATGGCCTAAGAAACCGGAAGCTACGAGCATTTCATGACTTAGATTTCGCCGGATGTAAATAGCGCCATTGGGAAATTGGGGAAGCATTTTATCACACCGATCTTGGTGTGGTCAGATGCTTTGAGGGCAGAGGAGAGATCTAGGGTCTAATAGACCCCAATTTTTTCAAAAAAGAGTACCTGTCACTACCTATTGCTATCATAGGGGATATTTACATTCCCCGAGATAACAATAAAAATGATTAAAAAAAAAAAATATGAAAGGAACAGTTTAAAAGTAAGATTAAAAAAGCAAAAAAATAATAAAGAAAAAAAAAAAAAAAAAAAGCACCCCTGTCGCCCCCTGCTCTCGCGCTAAGGCGAGCGCAAGCGGCGGTCTGTCGTCAAACGTAAACAGCAATTGCACCATGCATGTGAGGTATCACCGCGAAGGCCAGATCGAGTGCAGTAATTTTTCCAGTAGACCTCCTCTGTAAATCTAAAGTGGTAACCTGTAAAGGCTTTTAAAGGCTTTTAAACATGTATTTATTTTGTTGCCACTGCACGTTTGTGCGCAATTTTAAAGCATGTCATGTTTGGTATCCATGTACTCGGCCTAAGATCATCTTTTTTATTTCATCAAACATTTGGGCAATATAGTGTGTTTTAGTGCATTAAAATTTAAAAAAGTGTGTTTTTTCCCCAAAAAATGCGTTTGAAAAATCGCTGCGCAATTACTGTGTGAAAAAAAAAAATGAAACACCCACCATTTTAATCTGTAGGGCATTTGCTTTAAAAAAATATATAATGTTTGGGGGTTCAAAGTAATTTTTTTGCAAAAAAAAATAACTTTTTCATGTAAACAATAAGTGTCAGAAAGGGCTTTGTCTTCAAGTGGTTAGAAGAGTGGGTGATGTGTGACATAAGCTTCTAAATGTTGTGCATAAAATGCCAGGACAGTTCAAAACCCCCCCAAATGACCCCATTTTGGAAAGTAGACACCCCAAGCTATTTGCTGAGAGGCATGTCGAGTCCATGGAATATTTTATATTGCGACACAAGTTGCGGGAAAGAGACAAATTTTTTTTTTTTTTTTTTGCACAAAGTTGTCACTAAATGATATATTGCTCAAACATGCCATGGAAATATGTGAAATTACACCCCAAAATACATTCTGCTGCTTCTCCTGAGTACGGGGATACCACATGTGTGAGACTTTTTGGGAGCCTAGCCGCGTACAGGACCCCGAAAACCAATCACCGCCTTCAGGCTTTCTAAGGGCGTGAATTTTTGATTTCACTCTTCACTGCCTATCACAGTTTCGGAGGCCATGGAATGCCCAGGTGGCACAAAACCCCCCCAAATGACCCCATTTTGGAAAGTAGACACCCCAAGCTATTTGCTGAGAGGTATAGTGAGTATTTTGCAGACCTCACTTTTTGTCACAAAGTTTTGAAAATTGAAAAAAGAAAAAAAAAAATGTTTTTTCTTGTCTTTCTTCATTTTCAAAAACAAATGAGAGCTGCAAAATACTCACCATGCCTCTCAGCAAATAGCTTGGGGTGTCTACTTTCCAAAATGGGGTCATTTGGGGGGGGTTTGTGCCACCTGGGCATTCCATGGCCTCCGAAACTGTGATAGGCAGTAAAGAGTGAAATCAAAAATTTTCACCCTTAGAAATCCTGAAGGCAGTGATTGGTTTTCGGGGTCCCGTACGCGGCTAGGCTCCCAAAAAGTCCCACACATGTGGTATCCCCATACTCAGGAGAAGCAGCTAAATGTATTTTGGGGTGCAATTCCACATAGGCCCATGGCCTGTGTGAGCAATATATCATTTAGTGACAACTTTATGAAAAAAAAAAAAAAAGTGTCACTTTCCCGCAACTTGTGTCAAAATATAAAATATTCCATGGACTCAATATGCCTCTCAGCAAATAGCTTGGGGTGTCTACTTTCCAAAATGGGGTCATTTTGGGGGGTTTTGTGCCACCTGGGCATTCCATGGCCTCCGAAACTGTGATAGGCAGTAAAGAGTGAAATCAAAAATTTACACCCTTAGAAATCCTGAAGGCGGTGATTGGTTTTCGGGGCCCCGTACGCGGCTAGGCTCCCAAAAAGTCCCACACATGTGGTATCCCCATACTCAGGAGAAGCAGCTGAATGTATTTTGGGGTGCAATTCCACATAGGCCCATGGCCTGTGTGAGCAATATATCATTTAGTGACAACTTTTTGTAAATATTTTTGTTTTTTGTTTTTTTTGTCATTTTTCAATCACTTGGGACAAAAAAAATAAATATTCAATGGGTTCAACATGCCTCTCAGCAATTTCCTTGGGGTGTCTACTTTCCAAAATGGGGTCATTTGGGGGGGTTTTGTACTGCCCTGCCATTTTAGCACCTCAAGAAATGACATAGGCAGTCATAAACTAAAAGCTGTGTAAATTACAGAAAATGTACCCTAGTTTGTAGACGCTATAACTTTTGCGCAAACCAATAAATATACGCTTATTGACATTTTTTTTACCAAAGACATGTGGCCGAATACATTTTGGCCTAAATGTATGACTAAAATTTAGTTTATTGGATTTTTTTTATAACAAAAAGTAGAAAATATCATTTTTTTTCAAAATTTTCGGTCTTTTTCCGTTTATAGCGCAAAAAATAAAAACCGCAGAGGTGATCAAATACCATCAAAAGAAAGCTCTATTTGTGGGAAGAAAAGGACGCAAATTTCGTTTGGGTACAGCATTGCATGACCGCGCAATTAGCAGTTAAAGCGACGCAGTGCCAAATTGGAAAAAGACCTCTGGTCCTTAGGCAGCATAATGGTCCGGGGCTCAAGTGGTTAAAAATGTCTATCTTACCCAAGCTACTTTACTACTTCGAAACTCTCCCAGTAGCTGTACCCACCTCACAATTAAAATCACTTCAAAGATCCTTCTTAAAATTCATATGGAATGGCGGTGCCCACCGCATAGCAAGCTCCGTGATGTTCTCCATTAGGTCCAGAGGAGGCTTGGGAGCCCCAGACATCACTAAATATTATCATGCAACACACTTAAGGGCCATCACTTCTTGGACTTCTTTAAATGCACCTAACCAATGGTCTGCCATTGAGAAGGGGGTACTTTATCCGGTTCACCCGAGCTCTTTGGTTTCAGGTGCTCCCCCTGTTTTAGACCCTATTTATAAACGTCAGTGCACTGGCCCAATGGCACTAACTTTAACCATTTGGCGTAATTGCCTCAAACGTTACCCTCTCATGTCCCCCTACTCTCCTCTTGTAAATGTACTACTTAATCCCCTCATTCCAATAGTATGTCCCTGGGCAGGATCTTTCCATGGATAAATGTACATCTCTTCCAGCTGCGGAACCTAGTCCATCCTATAACGAGTAAGCTGCATTCCTTTGAAGTTTTGAGAGAGAAATTTGATTTACCATCACACCTCTTCCACTTCTATTTACAGGTTAGACATTTCTTTCATTCTAAATCGCCATCCCTGACCCTAGATAAACCAACTACTTTTGAACACTTGTGTGCTCAAGGCCCCAATCAATTGCACTTAATTTCATGTATCTATCGTATCCTCCATGAGCCGACTCCAATTACGGAAACATTACACCATTACATGCGCAAGTGGTCTCAGCTGGTGGGCCGTCCTGTCACAATACAAATGTGGGATAGGATTTGGTCCTCTACCTTTAAATCTTCTAAATGTGTCACTCAGAGGGAGACAACCATTAAGATTCTCATGTTTTGGTACAGAACTCCCGATGTAATCCATAAGTACCATCCTTCAGTTTCACAGCTCTGTTGGCGGTGTGGAACTGATATAGGCTCACTATTCCATATCTTCTGGCAATGTTCCCCGATACAACCTTTTTGGAATGATGTGCATTTACTTATACAAAAGGTAACTGGGGTGTCTCTTCTGTTGAATCCTTTGAATTTCCTTTTGGGTCTTCCCCCCTCGGGGGTAGCAAAAAACACAAACAAATTGATAACCTATATATTGCTAGCCGCCAGGAGGATTATCCCATTGTTCTGGTTATCCAACACACCTCCCCCATGGTCCGGGTTTCTACATTTAGTGGCTGAGATTCGGACAATGGAGTTCTTGACGGCTTCGGTTCATGACTGTATCCCCCAATTTAATAAAATATGGGAACCATGGGATCTTTCGGAACTCGGGACCCCCGTATTACCAAATATGCCCTATTCCTAACCTAATTTAAATCTACGTTGCTTGTGTATATATTCTAAACTACTCGCGGGATCTTGGGTACTTTCCCGCAGTATGTTTATCGTATACACCATAAAGATTTGATTTAATACATATATGTGCCTTGTTTCTGGGAACACTCTTTTATCACTTAAACCTGTTTGTTTTTTGTTTTTGTTTTCCTTATATTTGTTTATAATGCACTTATGTTGATAGTGCAATGTACACCTTGATACAACTTTGTACTTATTCTTTGATACTTCAATTAAAAAAAAAAATACAATTTGAAAAAGTGATTCATGCATATAGCAGAGGCATGCAGCTGCAGACAAAAGTGCTTTAAATTGAGACAAGTACTATAGAAGGATATGCTTTTTACATATTTCATGTCTGAGGTTTACAACCACTTTAACAATTTCAATAGCAATGGCCTGGGAGTATATATAAATGAGCAATTTTACACACTTTATCTGTCTGTTACCTAAAAAAGAGGACCATCATGTTCCAAAAACATTGGTTTAACTTTTTAGCTGAAATTGGACTTCAGAAAATCTTGCTTCAGAATCTACTTCTCAGGGTGCTGGTTTTCGCTTCATTGATAGATTCTGTACAGTACAATCATAAAGCACCTACTCTACACAAGGCTTATCTATTAATGTCAGGGTGGTATCCTCGACCCTGACCCTGTGTCACCCATACAAGAAATGTAAAGAAAAGTTGTCACTGAGACAGGAAGGCAAAAAGACCAATACAAACAATGTCAGAACTTCTAACCCTTCTTTGCATTGCTAAATTCATTTTATTTTGTATTCCTGGTGAAGAGATTTCCCCTTAACTTCCAGTCCTGACAGGAAGTGGGAAGCAATCGCCCCATTAAACCTGCAATATTGTGGGGGAAAATTGGACATTGACACTTTGTGGGAACCAGTGACACTCATACAGTGATAGGTGCTAAAAATATGCACTGTCACTGTACTAATGACACTGGCTGGGAAGGGGTTAAACATCTAGGGGGATCAAACTGTGTGCCTAGCCAGTGTTTTTGTGTAAACCCTTTGCTGCTTTTACTAAGGGAAGTGATGGATTTTATTCCCTGCTTTGGCAGAGCTCTGTACTGTGTCTCTGCCCCACGAATGGCGGGGATCAGCAGACATCCATTGCACGCCACCCGCAGATTGGCTTCAGCTGTAAATAATCACAGCAGAAGCGACCCGATGGCAGGAAGCACGTGCCCCCTAGGCAGAAGTGTAGAATCCTTATAAATATGTGATTCTACACAGATTGGCCACCCCGTAGCAGTAAAATTGATGGGGGGGGGGGGGGGGTCATTAAGTGGTTCATTTGCAGTATTGTCATAGGACCATAGTTCAGAAACTTAAAATGGCTAGCAGATCCCAAATAGCATTTACGTTTTAGCTTGCTCCCCACAGAGATCCCCATCACAGCTTCTGGTGCTTCTTCGGTGTCTTTATAATCCAGTGTCTACTTTCTTCAACCATTGTGGGGCGACTGATGATGTAACTATTATGCCTGCATATTGGAGTCACCTTACCACCTGGCTCCACTATTTAAGATGCCTAGAGTGCTCTGAGAGTGCACATTCCACTGTGGATGTGTAAATGAGGAAAAAATGCTAGGAGGAAGGGAACAAAGCTTTTGGTGGAAGAGACATACAGATTCTTTTCTACAGCAAACAAGTCTATTTCTTACCAACTTTTTTCCATTTTAAGTAGTACCATCAATCTTTAGTAGATAAGCAATATAATAGAGTCTAGCAATGACTGCTTGCCAAAGAACACAAGAAACTCAAACATCTAAGGTGCTTTGATAAGTATACAGGTGGGAATTGCGCTGGCTTCCTTCAGGGAGAAATAAAGGTCATCTCTATAATAAGATAACTATAATTAGAATAAATAACTTCGTAATCACATCTGTCAAGAACTATTTCACCTATGTACTTCTAAATCCTTGACCATAAAGTCAGAATATGTATGGAAAACATAAACACCTCACTCTAAAGTTCAAATGAGTATGAGTGTATTTATATATGTGTGGTGGATGAATGTACACTGGGCTTCTAGAATTATGTCTGTGGTTTTGCCTGTATTTAGATGTGCGGTGTGTACAGAGTTCAGATGAGTTCACTTTGTCAAAGTCACTAACTTCATTCCCATAATACTTAAAGTATGGTATGTAAAAATTCTTAAATTCCTAGTCAGCAGGCATTTTAAATGGCACCCCCAATGCACCTTGCAAAAGTACCCTAATTTCAGCAAATCACAACATGCAAATGGTAACCACCTCTACATTTTGGTGCCATGTTCCTATTCAATGTTATTGTACCTTGGAGGACTATTCAGGTTGGCTTCACACCTATAAATTGCAGTAGTGCAGAGAAAAAGTTACGTTTTACTGTGCAGTTTAGCAACACATGGTTGGCTGTGCATTACAGTGCCATTCATTTTGAATTACCCCCAACACACCTTACAAATACACTTAATTCTCATGTGTTTCATATCACCACAACAGATGAGGACCATCTACAGTGCATCCGGAAAGTATTCACATCACTTAAATATTCACAGCACTTAAATTTTTCCACATTTTGTTATGTTACAGCTATGGTTGCACCGATGCCAATTTTTTAAGACCGAGTACAAGTACCAATAGTACCGATACTTTTTTCAAGTAGTGTTAGTATTTTATTTTTTTTTACAGTTTTATTTTTTACAATTCTTTGTTAAAAAAAGTGTGACATCATAAGGGGGCGGGGTCACCGGATGACATCACCCGGTGACCACGCCCCATGCCTCTATAAGTCATTGCGTAGTGCTCACACAGCATTACAGCGGGAGAGAGCGCCGTGTCAACATCGGAAGAAGAGAAGAGGGAAGAAGACGACGCAGAAGACCGGGCCACGGCTAACAAAAGAGCAGCAAAAGAGCAGAAGATAGCAGAGGAGCCCGGCAGAAGAACCGGAGAGCGGGAGAAGAGGCCGAACACTGGGAGAAGAGGCCGAACACCGGGAGAAGAGGCCGAAGAGCGGGAGAAGAACCGGACACCGGGAGAAGAGGCCCGGGAGAAGACCCCCGGAGCTGCCTAATAAATTACTTTAAAAACCTGTCTAGTGTGTTTTTTTATTGACACTTTTTCCCTAGGTGAATGGGTAGGGGTACGATGTACCCCATACTCATTCACATAGGGTGGGGGGGCCAGGATCTGGGGGCCCCCTTATTAAAGGGGGCTCCCGGATTCCGATAAGCCCCCGCCAGCAGACCCTGACAACCAACGGCCAGGGTTGTCGGGAAGAGGCCCTTGTCCCCATGCTTTGCCACAGATCTCTGAAGGTATATTATATAGTATATAGGGTTGGTTAACATCCATCTATTTGGTATCATCCATATGTGTAATAACTGTATGACTATGTCCGCAGAGCCTTGGAGGATTCTAAATGCCATCTGATCTTCGCGAGCTCTGCTTTTACTACCCCCTCTTTTAAATGAACCCCTTGGTTAATCGCCCACAACGATTAGAAACCTTGGAGCATGTATAACATTTATATAGGAATTACTAGAAATATATTAAATTAATTCATTTTTTTCTTATTCATAGGACAATACAATAGAACCCAACAGCAAGCGTGCCACAGGTGCTTCTCTGGGCGCTGTAGGGATAAAAATAAGGGGCAGCATTTACCATCCTTGGTCCTCCTGTTTATTATCCGAATCATTAGATCAACCCCTCATTTTAAGGATGGAAGATCAAATTGTTTCTATTTTTTCTATTATCTAGAATTGAGGTAAATGTTTTTTCCCTACTCACTACCCTATACTTTTTAGTATTATTTTGATCAATATCCAATATGTTGATATTTTATCCTTTATCTCTGGTTACCAAAGGTTTTATCACTTTGTAAATCCTGGCTTCAGTTTAGCAATCAAAAATGAATACTTCTTTAACACAAGCATCCGGTAGGCAATCATCTTCAGTTCATTAATATTTTGTATAAAATTTATTTTGTATAGTGTATAAAAATTTTTCTACAAAATATATACAGGTACTGTATGTCTTATTGACATGCCATGCGATTTTATTCGTGGCAGTTTTCAAGCATAATCATTTACAACTGTTGTTTTTCTTATAGTATATATTACTTCATACGACACTTTCAAAAAATTCCTGAAGAAGCTCCTCTGAGCGAAACATGTAGAGCAAGAAGTGGTTGTACATGTCAAAAGAAATAATACGTGATTCTTGTAAATGCTTATTGCAATTTTAAAGAATTATTTAAATAAAATTTATATTTTTCTAAATTCATTGATTATTCTATCCTTTGGTACCTTAAAAGTCCCACCTGCCCTTTCTTCCTTCATTTCGTTATTTAAATGGGATGCGGTACTGAATTTTGATCTGTCGTTCTTAAATATGTATGACTGGTTCAGAGATTTGCTCTATCATTTTGTCATGGTGACTATTGACATCAGGATAGAAAGTTTGAATGAATCAAAAATTATAGGCTGAGTACACCAGTTCTAGAGACATCCATCACCTCCCCTTGATCTTCCAGGACTGGTAGAGAAGGGAGCTTCCCCAATGGGACATAGACAGCAAGGATAGGATGAAAAAAACCCAGTTTCAGCCATTCCTTAATAACAATAAAAGCTTGGATTGCAAGCATAATTCATTTTGTAAACATACTTGTAATCCAAAGCACTTGTATATCAAAGCAAATTTCCCAATAAGAAATAATGGAAACTCAGATGATTCATTCTGCAACCATTTATTCATAGGTCCTTCAGTTTATAGTCCATATAAATAAATAAGATTGTAGTAATGTGATAGGTTGTGTAACTATTAAATGTCCATCCACAAGTGGCAGTAGAAGCAAAATCCAGCAGGAGCTACAGTGTAAAAAAGAGAAGAGAGGCGCCTCTAAGTGTAGCAATATGATTACATTAAATGAAGGTACAACATTTAGCAACTCACATGGTTGATGCACATCTACAGTGCCTTGCAAAAGTATTCACCCCCCTTGGCTTTTTACCTATTTTGTTACATTACAGCCTTTAGTTCAATGTTTTTTAATCTGAATTATATGTGATGGATCAGAACACACTAGTCTAAGTTGGTGAAGTAAAATTAGAAAAATATATAAATAATACTAGTTTTCAGAAAAAAAAAAAAAAGATAAATTGGCATGTGCCTATTTATTCACCCCCTTTGTTATGAGGCCTATAGAAAGCTCTGGCGCAACCAATTACCTTTAGAAGTCACATAATTAGTGAAATCATGTCCACCTGTGTGCAATCTAATGCCCCGTACACACGGTCGGACATTGATCGGACATTCCGACAACAAAATCCTCGGATTTTTTCCTACGGATGTTGGCTCAAACTTGTTTTGCCTACACACGGTCGCACAAAGTTTTCGGAATTTCCGATCACCAAGAACGCGGTGACGTCAAGCACGTACGACGAGACCTAGAAAAGGCCGGTTCAGAACCAAGCGCGGCACCCTTTGGGCTCCTTTTGCTAATCTCGTGTTAGTAAAAGTTTGGTGAGAGACGATTCGCGCTTTTTCAGACTCGTGGCTTTCAGATCTTTTTCTGCCGTTCAGTTTGTGCTTGTGGGTTTGTATCTGCTCTTCAGTGCGTGCAGTCAGTTCGTATCGGAGTTTTCTGTGCGATCTTGTCCGCTCGTTGCTGTTTTTTAGGTCGCTCTTCACAGGCCTTGCTGTTCTTCAGTGCGTTCTGTTACTTCGTTCTGAGCAGCCGACCGTTTTCTAGCCATGTTTCGTATGCGTACTCCTCGTACAGTTCGTGCTGTGCGGGGGCTTGGTGTTGGGGTCCTGACCTTGACACAAGTCCAGTCCATGAACAGGGTGGGGAGGAGTTCATGGACCAAGAATTGGTTGCTTCAGCGTGACCAGTTCTCTCATATGCCTTTGCTCCGTGAGATCCGTGAGAAGAATCCTGAGGATTTCAGGAACTTTCTCAGGATGACGGACCCCGTGTTTCACAGTTTGTTGGCTTCGCTGACCCCCTATATCAGCAGGCAGGATACCTGCATGAGGCAAGCCATCACTCCAGAGCAGAGGTTGGTTGCTACCTTGCGGTATTTGGCCACAGGGAGAAGTCTGCAGGATCTCAAGTTCTTGACTGGCATCTCCCCCCAGGCTCTTCTTTGTGGACATTTACTGCTTGTGTTTGTTTGAGCTGACCCTGACAGAAATGTGTTGAGTGCAGAAAATGGCGTGATTGTGTAACCTTATACAAAGCACTGTTGGCTGTTATTTACTAAATGCAAAAACACATTTCACTACAAGTGCACTTGCAACTGCCCTGAAACTGCACTTGTAGTGCAAAGTGGATTTGCCCTTAGGAAATAACCCCCATTTTCTCATCAAACAACAATTACATCACCCCAAAAGTGTTGTAGCGTTGAGACAATAATCCACACATTCTTGATGAGCAATCTTTTTAATACCAGCACAATCACATGTGCATTTACCAAAGGTTTTTCTGACAAACCAACATGTTTATTGTATAACATATTTTGTGGTGTCATTATCCAAAATCAAAATGTCCATTTTATAGAAAACAGGCCTGTGTAAAACCCACAAGAAAGACACAAATCTTGATCTTACAAAGTTCACATTTGGTAGAATTGGAAGGCAATATCAGACATGAGTATTTAGGAACTGGGTTTGATATTGCGTTCAGATGGGGGGAAATCACCCCTGGAAAAGCCAAATTTGGAAGATGCACACAAATTTCACAATGTCAACATGTGCTATCTGCCATCAGGGGGGATCAAGGGATGTGTTTTGGGGGAGAAAGCCCTTCCTCACCGCTACTTTATTATTGAGGAAGCAGTTGCACCCCCAAAACGCGTACATTGATCTCCCGTGATGGCAGATAGCACATGTTGACACACTGTGTGCATCCTCCAAATTTGGCTTTGGGAAAAATCACAAAAACATTTCGCACATTGTAGCAGACAAAAGAAGAAAGTGATTTGGAGGGGTTTTAAACTCGCCCCAAAACATCAATGATGTTTTTATATTTTGGAATAACATCATTGATGTTTTGCTTGATGTTTTCCAATTGTAAATTACACCCCATGATCTCCCCGATCAGGATCTGGGCACTTTCGGATGTGAAAGGATCTTCATCCACACCCTCACGATCACCTAAAAAGAAAGGAAACCCAAAATAAATTAGGTCTAAAAAATATGCCGCCATCCATCTCTTATCTGAGCCTGTGGTTGCAGACACTCACCTGTTGTGGTGACTATTTCCACCACGTCTTCATCCTCCTGCTCAGCTTGTGTTGGTATTTCCCCTTCTTCCAGAGGGGGGGGGGCTCTGGTCTCCTTGGATGAGGGGTGTCCTCCGAGTCTTTTCTCCCCTATGTAAAACAAAAATGGTATAATTAGCACACAGATATTTGATGGCAGAACTATAAAGATGAAACATTGCTTGGAAGTGAGGTACAATTGTCTATTTTAGCAGAGTTCCAAGATGTCGCTTTTTTAGTGTCCTTTGTCAAGCTACAATACTTTACCTGTTTAGTACAAGCTTCACAGATGTAGCCCCCCCTATAGTATACACTGGAGCACCTGTGTGGCCCCCCTAATAAAAAGGGTGTTCTGGGGTCCCACACTAGTGCTCCAGTGTCCAGATGTGAAAACAGCTGCTGAGTGTCCTCTCCTTACACACAATCCAGTTTGCATTTCATTCTAGTAACAAAGCCATCTACACAACCCAATTCTTTGAAGACAAGTATAGGGCCTCAAAATGGTGGCCAAATGCATATGGGCTAAACAATGGTGTTTTATAGTCCGAAAAAAAAATGTGTGATCCGAACGAATAATGTGCCCATGAACATGAAAGTTGCCATTTTAAACTGTACAACAGTTCCTAAAAGCACATGGAGCAGCACGAACGTAATAAACACAAGAACAATAGGAACACAGCACAACTACTTACTTTTTTGCAGCACTCTCCGGATCTTTCTGTACTGCTCATGTTCTCGTAATTTCAGGTCCGACCACCGCTTCCTGAGCTGATCTTTCGATCGTCGTACCCCGAATTTCCGGTGCAGACTCCTGACCACTTTCGCCATGATCTTGGCCTTTCGGACATTGTGGTTGGGGTAAGGCCCATACTGTCTATCATAGTCGGCCTTCTTCAGGATGTCCACCATTTGCAACATCTCCCCAAAGGACATATTTGAGTCCTTTAATCTCCTTCTGGATCGGGACGTTTCAGGCTCCGGCCTTTCCTCCTCCTCCTCCTCCTCGTTGCTGTACTTAGCACTATCCTGCTGTCTCTCCGCCATGTGCTCTTCCTCCACTGCGCCGAACGAAAAGGGGCGGGGAATAGAATAGAAAGAACGTCAGGGGCGGGCGGAGTTATACGCATGCGCAGTGTGTATAAATCGTAACGCGCGCGTCTTATGTACGATCTGTGAGCGGAGGAAGGAGCATCGGAGACGCCGATTGTGCTAACGAAGGTAGGATCTAAACTTGGGCCTATACTGCTTCGAAATTGAAGCCTATATTGTAACAAGATTAGGGGAGTTTGGCCTGACATTAGGGTTTGTCTTGTGTTGTGTCTTGCAGAGAAAATGGATGGGTTCAACGACCACAATTTCCTGCCCCTGTTTATTGACAAGTACAGAGAGCTGCCCTGTCTGTGGCAGGTCAGACACCCCCACTATAATCACAAACAGAAGAGGCAGGCAGCGCTGGAGAAACTGCTGGAGTTGGTGACGCCGGTGGTCCCCACAGCAACCATCCCTTATTTAAAAGCTAAAATTGGTGGCCTGAGAAGCACTTATCTTAGGGAGCGCAAGAAGGTCACAGATTCCCAGAGGTCCGGAGCTGCAGCAGATGATGTTTATGTCCCCAGGCTGTGGTACTAAGAGAGACTGCGATTTCTGTCAGACCACACTGAAGTCAGGGAATCCCTCTCCACTCTTCCTTCCACGCTTCCTTCCACACCAGCTGAGGCTTCCGATGTCCAACCTAGGCCTTCCAGCCAGGAAGAAGTGGAGGAGCCAGACTGGAGTCAGGTATAGCATTCTTCTACAGATTTCTGGGCAATAAATAAATGATGTTTACTAGATGTTATTATTGATCATTAATTGAAAGTGTTTTACATATCAATACACAGTAGTGGGCACCCAAAATTGGGACAAGAATGAAAAATGCTGGGCTCAGAAGGATAGTCTGTTATATTTGTTAACATTCAATTTGCAGCAGTCAGGAGGTGAAAATTGTGTGTGATTGATGAAAACAATACTAAAACTATGTCCCTTTTTCATACACAGGAAGACCTCAGCCAGGAGGAGGCTGTGGAATGTGGCAGCCAGGAGGAGGCGGGGATTAGTGGCAGCCAGGAGGAGGCGGGGATTAGTGGCAGCCAGGAGGAGACGGGGCTAAGTGTCAGCCAAGAGAAGCCTGGGACAAGTCGCAGCGTGACTGAGTCTCAGGTCCCTCCCCTCCGCCTGCCATATAAAAGGGCCAGGAAGGCCACTCCCAGTCCTGTGCAGGATTCAGCGTACAGGCTGATCCCGGAGGCTTCTGCGTCCCTCGGAGCCTTCCCCAGTCCTGCAGAGGCCTTTGCCTGCATGGCTGCCACCAAATTGCTGGGCATGCAGGAGGGCCAACGCAAGATTTCTGAGGACCTGATTTATAAAGTCCTTCGGAAGGGGGAGAGTGGGGAACTGACACACAAGACGGATGTCATGGAGAGGGACGATCCTCCTCCTCCTCCTCCTCCTGCTGCCACAACTCCACCACCACAGCCAAAGCCTGTAAGGAAGCGTGGAAAGAAGACCCGAGAGTGATGACCTGGGTTCAGTCTGGTCTGACAGAAGATGCAGTCTCTCGTATGACCACAGCCTGGGGACACAGATGTCATCTGCTGCTTTCCGGATCTCTGGGACTTCTGGACCAGACTGCCCTCCCTTAGATATGGACTCCTCAGGCCACCAATTTTGCTTTTAAATAATTGATGTCTGCCCTGGGGGTCCAAGGCTTCACCCACTTCTGCAGTTTCTCCAGCGTTGCCTCCCTCTTTGTTTATAGTTGTGACCCCTTAATAAAATATTTTTAGGTAAATTCTACTCTCCTGTGTGTGTTTTCATCCAAAAAGGACAGTTTGTTGGTGAGTATTCAGGTACATTTCTAAAGTACAATGTGAAATTAACAAGGGACAACAACACCAAACAATCTCCTCCTACAGATTAAATAGAACAACATATCAATGGTGTTGTGGGAACTTGTCACAAAAAACACACAAACATTTTCGGGAGTACAAATCAAAATCACCAACAAAAAAAAATAAATAAAAAGAGAAACACAAAAAAAGATTCTACATTAAAGTAAAAAAAAAATAAATAAAAAATATGTTTTTAGATGTGAGAAATCAAAATATATTGAGGGAATCCCAATAAATAGTAACGAAAAAAGTTTGTGAGAAGTATGTGTGAATATGAGCATCAAAACGACTTAATTCTTGTCACATTATAAAGAAGAAGAGAGTGCGCTGTATTAAACCATTTCTTACATTGCACCATGACGAAAGTGTTGTATCCATTGTGAACGCTAAGTTTACCAGACCGAGCTGTTCCATCTCGGAATTTCTTCTGAGCATGCGTGGCACTTTGTGCGTTGGAACAGGCCACACACGGTCGGAATTGACGCGATCGGATTTTGTTGTCGGAAAATTTTATCTCCTGCTGTCCAACTTTGTGTGTCGGAAAATCCGATGGAAAATGCCCGATGGCGCCCACACACGGTCGGAATTTCCGACAACACGCTCCGATCGGACATTTTCCATCGGAAAATCCGACCGTGTGTACGGGGCATAAGTGTCACATGATCTGTCATTACATATACACACCTTTTTGAAAGGCCCCAGAGGCTGCAACACCTAAGCAAGAGGCACCACTAACCAAACACTACCATGAAGACCAAGGAACTCTCCAAACAAGTAAGGGACAATGTTATTGAGAAGCACGAGTCAGGGTTAGGTTATAGAAAAATATCCAAATCTTTGATGATCCCTAGGAGCACCATCAAATCTATCATAACCAAATGGAAAGAACATGGCACAACAGCAAACCTGCCAAGAGACGGCCGCACACCAAAACTCACAGACTAGGCAAGGAGGGCATTAATCAGAGAGGCAGCACAGAGACCTAAGGTAACCCTGGAAAATCTGCAGAGTTTCACAGCAGAGACTGGAGTATCTGTACATAGAACGACAATAAGCTGTACGCTCCATAGAGTTGGGCTTTATGGCAGTGTGGCCAGAAGAATGCCATTACTTTCCGCAAAAAAACAAAAGGGCACGTTTTGAGTTTGCGAAAAGGCATGTGGGAGACTCACAAAATGTATAAAGGGAGGTGCTCTGGTCTGATGAGACTAAAATTGAACTTCTTGGCCATCAAAAAAAACGCTATGTCTGGTGCAAACCAAACACATCACATCACCCAAAGAACACCATCCCCACAGTGAAACATGGTGGTGGCAGCATCATGATGTGGGGATGTTTTTCAGCAGGCAGGACTGGGAAACTGGTCAGAGTTGAGGGAAAGATGGATGTGTGATTTGAGGCTAGGACGGAGGTTCACCTTCCAGCAGGACAATGACCCCAAACACACTGCTAAAGTATCACTTGAGTGGTTTAAGGGGAAACACGTAAATGTTTTGGAATGGCCTAGTAAAAGCCCAGACCTCAATCCAATAGAAAATCTGTGGTCAGACTTAAATATTGCTGTTCACAAGTGCAAACCATCCAACTTGAAGGAGCTGGAGCAGTTTTGCAAGGAGGAATGGGAAACAATCCCAGTGGTAAGATGTGGCAAGCTCATAGAGACTTATCCAAAGGGACTTGGAGCTATGATAGCCGCAAAAGTTAGCTCTACAAAGTATTGACTTTAGGGGGTGAATAGTTATGCACATTGACTTTTTCTGTTATTTTGTCCTATTTGTTGCTGCTTCACAATAAAAAAAAAACATCTTCAAAGTTGTGGGCATGTTCTGTAAATTAAATGATGCAAATCCTCAAACAATCTATGTTAATTCCAGGTTGTGAGGCAACAAAACACAAAAATGCCAAGGGGGTTGAATACTTTTGCAAGGCACTGTAAGTATGCAGGCATCCGGGGTAAAGCTGTCCACATAGACCCCATAGACCATCCTTTGCACCACCGGCTCCCATCGTTGTCAGTCTGCAATCGTGACCGGGAAGACTACCCAGTAGTAGTGCGATCTGAAAGCGAGGCCTGAGGCACTCATGGAGCTCAGCGTGGAAGTTATGACATCAATGGAGGTGGAGAGGATGGTCTTTGTGGACAGCTTTACCCCGGATGCCTGCATACTTACAGTGCCTTGCAGAGGCGTAACTAGAACCTTCCGGCCCTGGTGCAAGAAACCATGAAGGGCCCCTCCTGACCCCCATCCCAGGGCCCTTTCCATCAGTTTCGGGGGCCCTTCCCTCCAAGCCCGGGTGCCTTTACTCCCATTTTGTGGCCTTTTATTACTGTCCGGCAGAGGGCCCCCTTCCTGCATAATTGGAAGTGCATGGCAATTAGTGAGTGGTATGTCAGAGTAGTCAGTGAGCGGTATGGCATGGCAGGGCAGGACAGTCCAGTCAGTGAGCAGTATGTCAGAGTAGTGAGTGAGCGCTATGGTAGGGCAAGGCAGTCCGTGAGCAGTATGTCAGAGTAGTCAGTGAGTGGTATGGTGAGGCAGGGCAGTCAGTGAGCGCTATGGCAGGGCAGTCAGTGAGCCCTGTATGGCAGGGCAGTCAGTGAGCCCTGTATGGCAGGGCAGTCAGTGAGCCCTGTATGGCAGGGCAGTCAGTGAGCCCTGTATGGCAGGGCAGTCAGTGAGAGGGATGGTAGGGCAGGGCAGTCAGTGAGAGGGATGGTAGGGCAGGGCAGTCAGTGGGAGGGATGGTAGGGCAGGGCAGTCAGTGAGAGGGATGGTAGGGCAGGGCAGTCAGTGAGAGGGATGGTAGGGCAGGGCAGTCAGTGAGAGGGATGGTGGGGCAGGGCAGTCAGGGAGAGGGATGGTGGGGCAGGGCAGTCAGTGAGAGGGATGGTGGGGCAGGGCAGTCAGTGAGAGGGATGGTAGGGTAGGGTAGGGCAGTCAGTGAGAGGGGTGGTAGGGCAGGGCAGTCAGTGAGAGGGATGGCAGGGCAGGGCAGTCAGTGAGAGGGATGGCAGGGCAGGGCAGTCAGTGAGAGGGATGGTGGGGCAGGGCAGTCAGTGAGAGGGATGGCAGGGCAGTCAGTGAGAGGGATGGCAGGGCAGTCAGTGAGAGGGATGGCAGGGCAGGGCAGTCAGTGAGAGGGATGGCAGGGCAGGGCAGTCAGTGAGAGGGATGGCAGGGCAGGGCAGTCAGTGAGAGGGATGGCAGGGCAGGGCAGTCAGTGAGAGGGACAGCAAGGCAGTCGGTGAGAGGGACGGCAAGGCAGTCGGTGAGAGGGACGGCAAGGCAGTCGGTGAGAGGGACGGCAAGGCAGTCGGTGAGAGGGACGGCAAGGCAGTCGGTGAGAGGGACGGCAAGGCAGTCGGTGAGAGGGACGACAAGGCAGTCGGTGAGAGGGACGGCAAGGCAGTCGGTGAGAGGGACGGCAAGGCAGTCGGTGAGAGGGACGGCAAGGCAGTCGGTGAGAGGGACGGCAAGGCAGTCGGTGAGAGGGACGGCAAGGCAGTCAGTGAGAGGGACGGCAAGGCTGTCGGTGAGAGGGACGGCAAGGCAGTCGGTGAGAGGGACGGCAAGGCAGTCGGTGAGAGGGACGTCAAGGCAGGGCAGTCGGTGAGCGGTATCGTAGGGCTGGGCAGTCAGTGAATGGTATGGTAGGTGAGGATATGCCAGTCTCAGTGTGCCCCAATAGCTGGGGATCTACCCAACTCAGCTGGCACTGACAGCAGTGTAACTATCAGATGATGGAACATGTTGAGACTTTTAGTTCCTTGGCGGGGAATGCTAGTATAAGTCCTATATACATCTACAAGCCCAAGCATGGCCTGATAGAAAACTACAAGTCCCAGCATGGCCTGATAGAAAACTACAAGTCCCAGCATGGCCTGATAGAAAACTACAAGTCCCAGCATGGCCTGATAGAAAACTACAAGTCCCAGCATGGCCTGATAGAAAACTACAAGTCCCAGCATGGCCTGATAGAAAACTACAAGTGCCAGCATGGCCTGATAGAAAACTACAAGTCCCAGCATGGCCTGATAGAAAACTACAAGTGCCAGTATACCTTAATAAAGAACTACACGTGCCATCATGCCCTGATAAAGAACTACTTTACAATTAAGGTATACTGGCACTTGTAGTTTTCTATCAGGTCATGCTGGGACTTGTAGCTCTCTGCCAAGGCATGCTGGGGCTTGTAGTTCTCCATCAGGCCATGCTGGGTCCTGTGGTGCTCTTTTGGACTATGCTGACCTGTGTCCCCCTCCCTTAAACTAGCAGAGTTCACTCACCTCCTATTATTATCCTGATGAGGGAGGCATGTCCCAGGCAGTCACCAGGGTGAACTGTAGACAGCATTCTCTGGTGTGTCAGGTGTTGGAAGGTGGGCATTGTGAAGGAGAAGAAGCCCAGGGTGATGCCCCTCTCCTGGCTCTAGTGGTTCTTGTGGAAGGCAGCAGTGGAGGAGGTGGTGCCCAGCGTCTCCGTCAGCAAAGACTTCCCGCTGTTAAGTCTCCCCCTCTGCAGAAGTAAAGCGTTCCAGCATGGTAATTGAAAACTTCCTGGTTGTGCACCACTTCTCCTTCCCTCCCGGAAATAAATGGTGGGGAACATTAGTTCCACGTAGTGTGCAAGAGAATCAATTACTTCAACACAGGCTCTGCCTCGGGGATGTTCTTATTAAGAGTGAACGAGTCCCTGAGGAGCCTCATCTGCTTCTGTGGGAGGAGGTAGGGGGAGGGATCTCTGTCCTGGCATGCATTTGTTCAGTGCCCAATGTGAAACCTCACACTGTTATCTGCGGGCACCTGTGGCAGTGTCGCTGTCCCGATGGTTGGCATAGCAACTATGTTGCTGCTGTCTTGGGGCCCCCACGCTGGCGGAACACCAGGGCCCAGTCACAAGTGCGACTGCTGCAACCCTGGTAGTTCCGCCACTGGTGCCTTGCAAAAGTATTCACCCCCCTTGGCATTTTTTGTGTTTTGTTGCCTCACAACCCGGAATTAACATGGATTGTTTGCCTGCATACTTAGATGTGCTGTTTTAACCACGTGAATTGTGAAATGTTGTACCTTGATTAAATGTAACCATATTGCTACACTTAGAGGTGCCTCTCTTCTCTATTATACACCAGTTGTGGCATTATGTTACTTGTATATCAAGACATCGTCATTTATCAAGTCAAAATGTATTTAAAAATTTTTCTTGTCTTGCAAAACACTCTCAGACCAAGTTACTCTCAATCCAAGGTTTTTATTGTATATCCAAAAAGTAGAACCTAGGTTTTAACTTAATATTTACTTTAACCCTGTTACTTGTAGGGTAAATAGGAATATTTGTGAAATAAATTACATAAAATAACAAAGTATAAATAAATATAATAATAAAAATATACTGAATTTTGTTTCATTCTTTTTATTATGCGTCTTTTCAGCATCAATTTGAACACATGGTATCAGCATGCTTGTGTTATTGACTTTATGGGTCATTTTTGGCCAGCACATTTTTATTCCTTATCATCATGTGGTTTTGGAAAGAGAATTTGTACATATAAATATAACTTAGTGAAATGTCACTCTCTTAGCGACTTCACAGGGGCACATTTTTTCCAGTTTGTTTTCCATCACTGAAAGTAAATACAAGCTGCTGGAAATCACTAGGGTTGTTTGCTCCGAGCTTAAATTTAGAAAATGTGATTTGGCCTGAAACAACACCCTCATTTATTTCACCACCTACAGTGAAATAGGAGGCAAAATACATCCTGGAATACTAAACATGCTTTCCTGTTAACATACAACACATCACACTTAGTACTAGTATGAACATATTTCGAATTGTCATTCATACACGGGTGATTGAATGTGGGTGAGAAAAAGATACACGTACACGTTCCTTGTGTCTTTGTTACATCTGTAGTTGGTCGTTTTAACTGAGCTGTCACTGTTTGCCAAATTCATTGATCCATCCTGTGAAAGCACCTGTCAGCATGCAGGGACACAGTGATTCAGCTCAGAACACAAAGGAATAGCTTTGTAATGGTAAAATCTCATGTTCTGTACACACAGTATAGGATGAACTTAGTTGAACTTTTTGTGTCTTGGATACTTCACAAGATAAGATCTCCCTACCATGATTTCTGACTCTTTTTGTACACCTGAGAGTTTTGGATATTCGCTCACAATTACGTTCCAGCTTTACCTATTACATTTGCTATCATTTAAAATAAAGTCCTACAGACTAAGTGCCTTATAACGACCAATGTTTAGACACAAACTCTCAAGCACAAGGATCTCACAAACTGAATCCCCAAGAGATATAGTAAATAATCAGGTTTACCCGCATCTACCAAAACCTAGAATAGAATATAACCATAGAATGCTTGTTTTTAAATGTTGCATAGTATTTTTTTATTTTCAAATGTTTTTATTGAGTTTTCTACAACAATAGCAAAAGGTTTTCTATCATAAACATAATAGACAATGAGGCATGTCAATAAGTAGAGCAGCATTGCATCTATATACGTATATAGCATAGGAGAACTAGAAAGGTTGCCAAGTCAAATGAGAGCAAGGACATTGGATTCCACATGGTCAAGGGCACTATCCCTGTCCCCCAAGCACCCCTATTGGGAACTAACTGTGCCACGGGACACAGGGCCACCCCCCCAACCTTTGTGAAGGCTTGGTCACATGCCTACCACATAAGTTAGATTCAATACCTCTAGAATACAGGTAAGCCTGAGAGATTAAACAGTAAGATTAGTAATATTAAAAAAATGAAATTAAAATAAAAAAAAGAAAACTAATAACTTGTATCATATTGATATGAAATTAGTTCAACATATTAATGCTTAGGTCCTTTCAAGAATCGTTCAGTCATCAGCCCAATAACATAATGCCCATGTGTTCCAGCAAAGATTAAATTTAGGGAGTTTTGGGATCTCATAACAAAATATTTTTCATAGGTATATTGTGATTTTATATTAGGGGCCATTGTGGACTTCCATTTAAATGGACTTCCATTTAAATTAAACCTGGCTGCGATGAGAATATGCATGATCAAGGGTCTGAACTGTGAGGGTACATTATGTATACCTATATTAAATAAAGCCATCTGTGGTGTCGGGAGAATGAGACCTGTAATTGTAGTGACCAGAGAGAAAACTGCTTTCCAGAAACTTCTTACGCCTTTACACCTCCAAAGTATATGCAGAATGCTGCCTTTTTCCTGACTTTCCCTCCAGCATGTAGAAGAAGATTCTGGGTAAATATGCGCTAGTCTGACTGGAGTTAAATAGGTCCTATATAGTATCTTTAACATTAGTTCCCAGTGGTTCACACAATGGGAGTAGTGATAATGGAACTGAATAGCTTTTTGCCATTCCTTCTGTGTAGAGGGGGAATCTAGCTCCTTCTCGCAATTTAGCATATTAGAAGACTTTTGAAAGTCACCTTTATATTGGAACGTATTGTAGAACCACGATAATCCTTTTGGCTTGTCATGGTTAGACAGTAGGTATTCATGGTATTTATTTCAATGTCCCTGTTAGGGACATTTTTCTACTTTTCTTGCCTCAAACATAATAGATGAAGAGATAGAAATCTATCCAACACAATTGGAAAGAAAATCTCATCCTTCACAGCTATCACTGGTACAGGTGTTCCCTGTGATGTTATGGGATGTTTCCTTGATGTTCTTTTTCCAGTAACAAAAGTCAGCTTCTGGTTTTCTGATCCCTTACTGTACCATTGACAATTGTATAGCAGAATTTGAAGAAAAATCTTCCCAATAGGGACAAGGAAACTAAGAACCTGAAAAAAGCTCCAACCTATTCCTATACATTTAGACATTAAAAAAGAATGCAACTGGACCACATGTTTAACCGCTTGCCGACCAGCCGGGAACTGATGCGCGTGGCCAGCGTGATGACTGCTGGCCACGCATGCGATCGCAGGCACAAGAGCCAGAACAGGGACATGTAAACACATAAATTCCTGTTCTGTGAGGAGAGACAATTTGTGTGTTCCTACTAGCTAGGAACAATGATCTGTCATCTCCTCTAGTCACTCCCATCCCCCTACAGTTAGAACACACACAAGGGAATACAGTTAAACCATTGATCGCCCCCCTAGTGTTAATCCCTTCCCTGCCAATGACATTTACACAGTAATCAGTGCATTTTTATAGCACTGATCGCTGTATAAATGTCAATGGTCCCAAAAATGTGTCAAAAGTGTCCGATCTGTCCACCATAACGTAGCCGTCCCAATAAAAATCGCAGATCACTGCCATTACTATTAAAAAAAATAATACTAATAAAAATGCCATAAATCTTTCCCATAGTTTGTAGACACTATAACTTTTGCACAAACCAATTAATATACGCTTACTGCGATTTTTATTACCAAAAGTATGTAGAAGAATACATATCGGCCTGAACTGAGGAAAAAATTTGCTTTTTAAAAAAAAAAACTGGGGATATTTATTATAGCAAAAAGTACAAAATATTGTGTTTTTTTTCAAAATTTTAGCATTTTTTTGTTTATAGCACAAAAAAATAAAAACCGCAGAGGTGATCAAATACCACCAAAGGAAAGCACTATTTATGGGAAAAAAAGGACGTCAATTTTGTTTGGGTACAGCGTTGCACAACTGCGCAATTGTCAGTTAAATCAACGCAGTGCCGTATCGCAAAAAATGGCTGGGTCATTAAGCAGGCAAATCTTCCGGGGCTGAAGTGGTTAATCACTTAAGCTCCGGAAGGTATTACCCCCTTCACGACCAGGGCATTTTTTGCTATTCAGCACTTGCTACTTTAACTGGCATTTGTGCGGTCATGCAATACTGTATGCAAATACAATTTTTATAATTTTTTTCACACAAATAGAGCTTTCTTTTGGTGTATTGATCACATTGTTTCTTGTTGTTGTTTTTTTTTTTGCGATATAAACAAAGAAAGACTAACAATTTTGAACAAAAAGAGATTTTCTACTTTTATAAAACATATCCAATAAATTAAAATTTCTTAGTAAGTTTAGGCCAAAATGTATTCTTCTTCATGTCTTTGGTAAAAAAAAAATCACAATAAGTGTATATTAATTGGGTGTGTGAAAGTTATCGCATCTACAAACTATGGTATACAGTATACTGTATATTTGAAAATTGATCAATTCTGATGTACTGACAGCCAATCTCATTTCTTGAGGCCCTCAACCACGACCAGTCTCTGAGGCCAGACAGATCAATCTTGGTTTCATCAGACCAGAGAATCTTGCTCCCCACAGTCTGAGAGTCCATCAGGTGCTTTCTTGCACACTCCAAGCGGGCTTTCATGTGTTTTGGAGCCACTGAGGAGAGGCTTCTGTCTAGCCACTCTGCCATAAAGCCCAAAATGGTGGAGGGCTTCAATGATGATAGTCCTTCTGGAACTTTGTCCCATCTCCACACAGGATCTCTGGAGCTCAGTCATCATTAGATTCTTGGTCACCTTTTTTACTAAGGCCATTTTCCCCCAATGGCTCAATTTGGTGGGGCAACCAACTCTTGGAAGAGTCCTGGTTGTGCCAAACTTCTTCCATTTGATAATTATGGAGGTCACTGTACTCTTGGGAGCCTTCAGTGCAGCAGTCTTTTTTGTAGCCTTCCCCAGCCTTTCAATAGTCCCGTCTCTGAGCTGTGTAGGCAGTTCCTTTGACCTCATGACTTTTGCTCAAATACAGTATGCACTGTCAGCTGTGAGGCCTTTTATAGAGAGGTGTGCGTGTCTCCAAATCATGTCCAAATCAATTTAATTAACCACCACTCCAATCAAGATGTAAAAACATTTCAGCAATGATCTAGAAAAATGGGAGGCACCTGAGCTAAATTTCAAGAGTTTGAATACTTATGGCAATGTGCTATTTCAGTTTTTTCCTTGATCATACATTTGCAAACATTTATAAAATGCCATTATCACTTTGTCATTATGGGTTATTGAAGGTAGATTAAAAAAAATGAATTTAAACATAACAAAATGCACAAATGCACTATAATATATATATATATATATATATATATATATATATATATATATATATATATATATATATATATATATATATATATATATATATATATATATATATATATATATATATATATATATACCGTATGGTGTATATATATATATATATATATATATATATATACCGTGTGTGTATATATATATATATATATATATATATATATATATATATATATATGCACCAGACATCCATCACTTTTTTTTTTTTAAGTTATTTTTATTGTAATTTCAAAGTGTAAACAAACCAATACAGAGCCTATTGGGCATACCCAGGCTCAGTCACTACAACTCCAACTAAGAAAAGAAAAAAAACACACACACATTACATATAACATATATAAAATACTACCTAAACCACTGTACGCTCAACCACCTGTGTAGAATATCCAAGTTAATCCTCCGATTCTACATATACCCTACAAAGCTTACTTAGTTGCTTATGAAATAAAGTGTACATTATAGTTACCTAGTCACATCCCCCCCTCCCCATGACTATTGACCGAGAAACCCAGGGGTATTTATGAGATCGGAGATGTCACTTGGGTCAATCACTGTACTTAGTAGGACATCACTAATCGTCCATCGAGTCTGCATTTGTGGACAGCGAATCTGTCCAAATATCCCATATTTTGTGGAATTTTTTGGCACAACCGCGTGACAGGTAGGTAGCCTTGTATAGTGGTAGAGCTGCATGCGCTAATCTTTTCCAAAAATTTAATGAGGGTATGGATGAGGCCTTCCATCTGAGTACTACCGACTTACGGGCATAGTAAAGTAATAATCCTAGCAGGATCCTGATTGCCCGGTGTGGGGCCAGGGGTTCCACAAGTCCCAGCAGACATACCTCTACAGACAGTGGTACAGGAACAGTGGTGACAGTCAAAATAAATTTGGTTACCTCAACCCAAAAAATTTCAATCTGAGGACAGCTCCAAAAAATGTGAATAAAGTCTGCTGAGGATGAATTGCATCTCCAGCAGGAGGCAGGAATAGATGAATAAATTTTGTGCAGACGCACAGGCGTGTAATATACTTTACTATTTTAAATTGCACCAATTTATCTCTAGCTGATACTAGCTGTGAAAAGGGACACTCCCACATTTCTTCCCAATCTTCTGTGTCTAGTGTAGGGAAATTGACCACCCATTTTGCCTTAAGGTTTTCTAGTCCCGTGTGTACGTTAGGGAGTAACGCTTTATATATGGTGGATAAGGGCTTAGGTAGAGCTTCGTCCCTGAGCAGAGTCTCCAGATTCGATGTGTAAAACGACACTTGAGCATTATCAAACTGAGTGTTAAAGACATGTCTAAGCTGCAGGAATCTAAACAAGTGTGAGTTGGGTAAATCATATTGTTGTTTCAACTTGTCAAAGGTCTGTACTCGGCCTTCAAAACAGATCTGATTTATATATTTGATGCCCTTGCTTGCCCATATACTAGGGTCTGGAATGGTCCCGAATTCTCATAGTTACGGGTTAAACCAAAGAGGGCTATGCAGGGATATATGTCCAGAAGGTATGGGGCATACGGAATTTGCCACCGATCACGCCCGTATGACCGCTCTCATTGCCATTGTAAGAGGGAAAGGAGCCCTGGCACCCTGGTAAAGTAGGTTCCGTAGCGCCTCATATGACCCAAGATGTGCTGCTTCCAGAGCCACCGCTGCGTTGGACTCATCAGAGACCAGCCAGTTGTGGGCGTGGGATAACAGAGCGGCCACGAAATAGGAATGGGGGTCAGGGCAAGCCAGGCCTCCCTCTCCCCAAGGTCTCTGTAGCACCATCAGCCTAAATCTCGGCTGACCGGTTCCCCAGAGGAAAGATAATAAAATGGTGTTTATCAGGCAAAATACTTTTTTGGGGATCCAGACAGGGGCGTGTCCGAGAGCATAGAGAAAGGCAGGCAGGAGCTTCATCTTGAATAAATTAATCCTCCCAATTAAAGAGAGGGGGAGATGTGCCCAAGCCTTCAATCTTGTCCTCGTCATTTGTATCAGTGGTTCTAAGTTAAGGGTATAATAGTCAGAGGTAGATGTGGAGATGTGAATGCCTAGATATTCAATTTTGTCTGTCCATAATAAGGGTAGGTTGGGATCTGCTATGTCCTTTGCAGCTTTATCTATTGGTAAAATTTGGGATTTATCCCAGTTTACCTTGAGTCCCGGGCAACTAGTGAAATTTGCAAGAATGGTCAGCGTCTCTCGGAGGGATTGAGCAGGGTCATTCAAGAAAAGAATGAGATCATCTGCATATAAAGCAACTTTCTCATGTATGGATCCCACCTGTATGTCCCTAACCCAATCAGCCTGTCTTAGGGCCGACGCAAGTGGTTCCATCACCAAGGCAAATAGAGCCAGTGACAGCCCTGCCTCCTACCTCTTCCAATCGAAAAGGGTGCTGATAGAGCACCATTAAGTTTTATCTGCACTGTCGGGTCCTTATACAAAAGATCAATCCACCTCAATCCAATTCTTCTCCAAAACCCATAACCTCTAGAACCGAGGACATAAAAGGCCATGCCACAGAATCAAACGCCTTTTCAATGTCTAGCGTAACCATTACCCTCGTGGAGGACTCAGTGGAAGGTAGCTGAAGATGTGTAAACACTCTACGTAAATTTATATCTGTGATTTCCCTGGCATGAAACCAATCTGGTCTATATTAATCAGGGATGGTAGAATCGTCCGCAGTCTGGTCGCTAATATTTTTGTCAAGATCTTGAGGTCATAGTTTAGCAAGGAGATCGGCCTATAGGAAGTACAGAGGGATATGTCTTTGCCGGGATTAGGGATGAGGACTATGTGTGCCTGGTACATAGAGGGGGGCAAGGACATCTGTCTTCTACTTTCAGAGAAGACCTTCAACAGTTTTGATGCAATCAATGAGGCATACATTCTGTACCACTCACCAGGTAGGCCATCTGGTTCAGGTGTTTTGCCACTAGGGAACGAACAAATCGCTGCCTCTATCTCCTCAGTGGTAAAATCTTTATTTAAAAATTCGAGATCCTCCTGCAAAAGAGTTGGTAGGTGCAGGGAATGTAAAAACTCCCTAAGCCGGTCCTCAGGCCAGCCAGGGACTGCTTCATATAATTTTTCATAGAAGGATCTGAATTCATCCAAAATTAGCTCAGGAGTAGAGATCACCTGACCATCCGAACCACAGATTTCTGACACCACTGTCTGCATTTTAGAGTCCGCTACTAAATTCGCTAGGAGTTTGCTATTTTTGTCTCCGGACTCAAAGATCCTCCCCGCCAGAGAGTTTAAATCCAGATGTGTGGCCGAGGCAAGATGTAGAGACAATGCTCTTCTTGCTTCAGCTAGCTGGCTGAAGTGATCCAGAGTCGGGGAGTCAGAAAAAGTCTCTGCTGCCTTAGCCTCTTCCTCCTCAAGTGTCTGGACTTGACAGGACATCTCAGAACGGACCGCTTTAATAGCTGAAATGTATTCTCCCCTGGTGTTGGCCTTAAATGCGTCCCAGACTACCTGTGCTGAGGTTGAGACCTCATTGATCTCCCAGTACCATTGTAGTTTAGGAGAGACTTCCTCCCGCACCCTCAAGTCCTGCAGCCATTTGGGTGCTAAACGCCAACAGACGCGACTCCTGGTGTCAGACAACCCCAAGGTGACCACCAGAGGCGCATGATCAGAGAGGCCCGCAGGTAAGTACAAGATCCCCCTCACCGCTGCCAGGGCACAGGCATTGCCAAAGACCAGGTCGATCCTGGAGCCTGATTTATGAGTGGTGGGGTGAAAGGAGTAAGCCCTAGTGGTTTGGTGCTTCCATCTCCAGATTGCCGTGTAATTAAGTGTTTGTGCCCATTGAAGTAGGTCCGGTGAAAACACCCTATTTGGGTTGGACGAGTCCAGGGACGGGTCCAAAATGGAATTAAAGTCTCCAGCTATGTATAGTCTGGAGAATTGTAATGTAGCTAAATGCTCATATAACTTGTAAAAGACCCGTTGGTTGAAAGGAGGAGTAACATATACATTTACAAAAGCATAGACCACTGCTCTGATCTCCAACAGGAGGATTATGAATCGGCCCTCCTGATCAGTTTGTAGATGTAGGACCTTATATGCAAGGGATTTGTTCAATAAGATGGCCACTCCCCTGGCATAACTGGAATACGTCGCATGAAATGATTGCCGTACCCAGGGTCTACGTAGCGCCAGGATCTTATTCCCCAGAAGATGGGTCTCCTGCAGGATATGGGGTCTGTGACTATTTAGGTATTTAAACATTAATGCCCTTTTTACCTTGTCATTAAGACCCTGTACATTCCATGTTATCAATTTTAACTCCATTAAGGCAATAACAATTTATAATACAGCATAATGATACCTACGTGCGAGGGATCGACCCCTTTGTTGCCAAGGGAAAATATAAAGAGGAAAACAAATTTGACACTGGGCATAGTGAGCATTGACAGAACACGTGATGTATAAGCATCAGACAGTGGCTATAGAGCGTACAAAAAAAAAGAAAAAACAAAACAGTAACCTGTAAACTCCCTACTGACCATGAAGTACCCCTAACAGAGAAAAAAAAAAAGAAAACCAGAACTATGGTCAGTTTGATGCCCAAAACCTGAACTCAAAACTCTTAGAACTTCAGACTTCTGTGAAACGTTCCAAAGTGCGGCAATTCAGTGCCGCTGATGCCTCTTCAATTGGCGTAAAGAAAAACTGGGGGGGGTTACATACTTCAGTGAGTTGTGTCCAACAAGGTAGCTCCGAGGTAGAAGAATGTAGAAGAACTGCATGTCCAGTCCTGAACTAGAAGGATCTCCAGTGATCAATGGCTCTAACAAGAGAAAATTCGCAGTCGGAGGTATATTAAACATACCAGCTCCTACCCAAAATAACGGGCAAGTCCTGTGTGGGCGGTTCAGGAGCCAACTAGCAACAACTGTAGGTGATAAAACCCAACCCATTGTGAGAGACCCGGAGATGGCTGGGATACAACATGCTGTATTTAATGTCCTTTTCACGTAGGCGCTTACGGATGTCGTTGAAGGACTTCCTCTTGCACTGCAGGTCAGCTGAGAAATCCGGAAACAATAGGACTGATGAGTTGCCGTACGGGAGTGAATGATGTTTGCGAGCTGCTGAAAGGATCCTGTCACGATCCCTGAAGTTGAGGAAGTGAATCAAAAAGGGTCGGGGTTTCGCACCAAGGACAATGCGTCCCGTGGGTACACGATGGGTACGCTCAACGATGTAGGTCAGAGAGATATCCACGAGGCCCAGCAATTTTTTGAAGAATTCTTCCGTGAACTCTACCGGTCTGTCACCCTCCTCCCCTTCCGGGAGACCCAGGACTCAAACATTGTTGCGTCTTGCCCTGTTTTCTGCCTCATCAGCTTTAGAGACAAGCAATTGTACTGTGCGCTACAAGTCTGCTATGGTATTGGATTGTGTAGCTGTTAGATCTTCAGTGGCAGAAATTCTGGTTTCTGATTCAGTCAGCCTACCCCTAATCTTATCCACGTCGTTTCTAATTAGATTAATTCTTCAGCCAGGCGGTCTATTCTCACCAGCATGGAGGTTTTGCTTTGTTCAATGGCAGCCAGGATCACTTCAGTGCTGTCTTGGGAGGGTGGGGCAGGGAGAACTACACCTAGCGAAGCCTCAGACTTTATGGCTAATTCAGTCAGCAGGACCTGCAGCCTCCCTATGAGGGAAGAGTCAGACTGTGTAGTTGGTGCAGGAGCCGGGTGGCCTGGTGTGGATGAGTTTTTGGGCCGGTGCTTAGGGCCCATGAATCTGGGGGCAAGGGGCTGATAGTCGTGAGCAGAGTAATAGTTAGCAATAAGATAGGAGAGGGAGAGGGCCCTTCACAGCCACACAACAGCCAGTCATTCACTGATAAAGTGGTCACCACAGGGGTACTCACCAGGGCAGCGATGCAGCACAGGCCTCAGGATCCCAGTCTCGACAGAGGGCAGTACTCAGGGCCCAGAGTAGTGGTCAGGAGGGTACTAGGGGTAGGCTCGCAGGTATTTGGTCCCAGAAAATCGCAGCCCGAGAGGTGGGCAGTAGTCGCCAGCAGCCCCCCGTGAAACTTGCAGATGGTGACAACCCAGTGAGGAGGGCCAGCCGAGGGCACTATGCAGGAGAGGCCCAGGGATCCGGGATGAAGGCAGGGGGATGATAATGATACTAGGCCCCAGGTCTCCTCAGTCAGCCCACACAGGCAGTCTCTACCAGCTGACTGAGCCTTTTTTCAGCAGGATGGTGGAGGGATGGTGGGGTGAGTGAGCACAGCAGTGTCCACGCTCTCGATTCCAAATCAGGCCAGCCGCGCCACTCCTCCGCCAGCCGGCGGCGTAGGTAAGTGCGGTGGGCTGGAGGCTTCACTAGGCCGCGGCCACGATGGGCGATTACAATGGCCCCAGGGATCACTGGGCTCCGCCAGGCACCCAGAGGGGTAAGCTGGATGATGAGGGGGTCCTCTACCTCTCCACCAGGCCAGGAACAGCTCCCTCCAGCCAGATGTAATGCAGGGAGATGGCGTTAGCCGCGTTTGTGGAGGATCAGTGGTTCCCTGAGAGATCACAGGCCCGATCCTTGCAATATAGGGACAGGGAGCAGCAAATGGTGTAGGAGAAACCCACAGGCAGGTTTTTTTTTGCTGTTGTTTGTTGTTAAAGGCACGGATGGTTAAGGATTGTTTTCAGGATGCCCGGAGCTCCTCTCCAACACATCCGCCGCCGCTCACATCCGGACACGCCCCCTTCAGACATCCATCACTTTAAAAGGATATACTGTAGGCACCTTCATAGTAGTATTTGTTATGTTGCTCTTCAGGCCTCAGGAAACACATGCTCAGTGTATTTCTCTCATATGCCACTAATACCACCTTAGACTACTATGCAATTCTTCCATTTCATGGGAAAACATACCTATGCTCATTTGAATCATCTGTTCTAGATAGCCAGGAGTGCCAATCCTTCCAAAACAATCTCTCCCAATGTCACTTATCACAGCTATACTAGCATTCCAAGTACTCCTACAATAATATTTGTTACTCAGATTTACTCGTTGGTTTGTGCCTTGTGTGGATGCTTGTGGGGGCGGTGCCTCTCTTGGTCAGAGACTGGGAATAAGCATTGTGTAATTGCTGTCCACACTGTAATGTTCTATCTGCTGTTAATGTCTTATTCACCCTCTCTATTAGTCCTGGTGAGTGAAGGAAAAGTTATCAATGGAACAGGAATAAAGGGGAAATCTTTTCAGTGTGACAACTGGCTAACAGAAGATTTCCCTTTCTCTGGGGTGATCTTCCTTCGTCCTGTCTCAAGACAGGACAGGAAGTGAAGAAAAACACGATCTACGGGACAACATTTTCACTTTAGTTAAACTTTACCTAAAAGTGAATTAAAGGCTACATATAAGTATGCTTTAAAGGATAAGTTCACCTTTTGAAAAAAACAAAACGCACATTTTTTGCAGGTAAAAAAACTTGCATTAATTTTTTTCTAAGGAGCTTGCAAAGCATTGCACACATGACCAGCAGATCACGCAATAAATGCCAGCCTCCTGCAAAATATTTAGGATAGCTGTCTGTCCATACCTTCAATTTGACAGCTAGTTACTTGAAAGTAGGGATGAGCTTCGAGTCGAACTCATGTTCGACTCGAACATCAGCTGTTCGGCATTTCGCCGAACAGCGAACAATTTGGGGTGTTCGTGGCAAATTCGAAATCCGCGCAACATCCTTTAAAAGTTTACGGGAGAAATCAAAAGTGCTGATTTTAAAGGCTTATATGCAAGTTATTGTCATAAAAAGTGTTTAGGGACCTGGGTCCTGCCCCAGGGGACATGGATCAATGCAAAAAAGTTTTAAAAATAGCAGTTTTTCGGGAGCAGTGATTTTAATAATGCTTAAAGGAAACAATAAAATAGTAATATTCCTTTAAATTTCGTACCTGGGGGGTGTCTATAGTATGCCTGTAAAGGGGCGCATGTTTCCCGTGTTTAGAACAGTCTGACAGCAAAATGACATTTCAAAGGAAAAAAAGTCATTTAAAACTACTTGCGGCTATTAATGAATTGTCGGTCTGACAATACACATAAAAGTTCATTGATAAAAACGGCATGGGATTTCACCACAGGGGAACCCCGAACCAATTTTTTTTTTTAAAATGGCGTGGGGGGTCCCCCTAAATTCCATACCAGGCCCTTCAGGTCTGGTATGGATATTAACCACTTCAGCCCCAGAAGGATTTACCCCCTTCCTGACCAGAGCACTTTTTACAATTTGGCACTGCGTCGCTTTAACTGCTAATTGCGCGGTCATGCAATGCTGTACCCAAACGAAATTTGCGTCCTTTTCTTCCCACAAATAGAACTTTCTTTTAATGGTATTTGATCACCTCTGCCGTTTTTATTTTTTGCGCTATACACGGAAAAAGACCGAAAATTTTGAAAAAAAATGATATTTTCTACTTTTTGTTCTAAAAAAATCCAATAAACTCAATTTTAGTCATACATTTAGGCCAAAATGTATTCGGCCATATGTCTTTGGTAAAAAAAAATGTCAATAAGTGTATATCTATTGGTTTGCGCAAAAGTTATAGCGCCTACAAACTAGGGTACATTTTCTGGAATTTACACAGCCTTAATCTATGACTGCCTATGTCATTTCTTGAGGTGCTAAAATGGCAGGGCAGTACAAAACCCCCACAAATTACCTCATTTTGGAAAGTAGACACCCCAAGGAAATTGCTGAGAGGCATGTTGAGCCCATTGAATATTCATTTTTTTTGTCCCAAGTGATTGAATAATGACAAAAAAATAAATAAATACAAAAAGTTGTCACTAAATGATATATTGCTCACACAGGCCATGGATATATGTGGAATTGCACCCCAAAATACATTTAGCTGCTTCTCTTGAGTATGGGGATACCCCATGTGTGGGACTTTTTGGGAGCCTAGCCGCGTACGGGGCCCAGAAAACCAATCACTGCCTTCAGGATTTCTAAGGGCGTAAATTTTTGATTCTACTCCTCACTACCTATCACAGTTTTGAAGGCCATAAAATGCCCAGATGGCATAAACCCCCCACAAATGACCCCATTTTGGAAAGTAGACAACCCAAGCTATTTGCTTTGAGGCATGTTGAGTCCATGGAATATTTTATATTTTGACACAAGTTGCGGGAAAGTGACAAATTTTTTTTTTTTGCACAAAGTTGTCACTAAATGATATATTGCTCACACAGGCCATGGGCATATGTGGAATTGCACCCCAAAATACATTTAGCTGCTTCTCCTGAGTATGGGGATACTACATGTGTGGGACTTTTTAGGAGCCTAGCCGCGTACGGGGCCCCGAAAAAAAAATCACCGCCTTCAGGATTTCTAAGGGTGTAAATTTTTGATTTCACTCTTCACTTCCTATCACAGTTTCGGAGGCCATGGAATGCCCAGGTGGCACAACCCCCCCCCCCCAAATGACCCCATTTTGGAAAGTAGACACCCCAAGCTATTTTCTGAGAGGCATGGTGAGTATTTTTCAGCTCTCATTTGTTTTTGAAAATGAAGAAAGACAAGAAAATTTTTTTTTTCTTTTTTCAATTTTCAAAACTTTGTGACAAAAAGTGAGGTCTGCAAAATACTCACTATACCACTCAGCAAATAGCTTGGGGTGTCTACTTTCCAAAATGGGGTCATTTGGGGGGGGGTTTGCCACCTGGGCATTCCATGGCCTCCGAAACTGTGATAGGCAGTGAAGAGTGAAATCAAAAATTTACGCCCTTAGAAAGCCTGAAGGCAGTGCTTGGTTTTCGGGGTCCCGTGCGCGGCTAGGCTCCCAAAAAGTCCCACACATGTGGTATCCCCATACTCAGGAGAAGCAACAGAATGTATTTTGGGGTGTAATTTCACATATTCCCATGGCATGTTTGAGCACTATATCATTTAGTGACAACTTTGTGCAAAAAAAAAAAAAAAATTTCTCTTTCCCGCAACTTGTGTCACAATATAAAATATTCCATGGACTCGACATGCCTCTCAGCAAATAGCTTGGGGTGTCTACTTTCCAAAATGGGGTCATTTGGGGGGGTTTTGAACTGTGCTGGCATTTTATGCACAACATTTAGAAGCTTATGTCACACATCACTCACTCTTCTAACCACTTGAAGACAAAGCCCTTTCTGACACTTTTTGATTACATGAAAAAATTATTTTTTTTTGCAAGAAAATTACTTTGAACCCCCAAACATTATATATTTTTTTAAAGCAAATGCCCTACAGATTAAAATGATGGGTGTTTCATTTTTTTTTTCACACAGTATTTGCGCAGAGATTTTTCAAACGCATTTTTTTGGGAAAAAATACACTTTTTTAATTTGAATGCACTAAAACACACTATATTGCCCAAATGTTTGATGAAATAAAAAAGATGATCTTAGGCCGAGTACATGGATACCAAACATGACATGCTTTAAATTTGCGCACAAACGTACAGTGGCGACAAACTAAATACATTTTTAAAAGCCTTTAAAAGCCTTTACAGGTTACCACTTTAGATTTACAGAGGAGGTCTACTGCTAAAATTACTGCCCCCGATCTGACCTTCGCGGTGATACCTCACATGCATGGTGCAATTGTTGTTTACATTTGACGCCAGACCGACGCTTACGTTCGCCTTAGCGCGAGAGCAGGGGGGACAGGGGTGCTTTTTTTTTTTTTCCTCTTTATTATTTTTTTGCTTTTATCTTATTTTTAAACTGTTCCTTTCATTTTTTTTAAAATCATTTTTATTGTTATCTCAAGGAATGTAAATATCCCCTATGATAGCAATAGGTAGTGACAGGTACTCTCTTTTGAAAAAATTGGGGTCTATTAGACCCTAGATTTCTCCTCTGCCCTCAAAGCATCTGACGACACCAAGATCGGTGTGATAAAATGCTTTCCCAATTTCCCAATGGCGCTGTTTACATCCGGCGAAATCAAAGTCATAAAATGCTCGTAGCTTCTGGTTTCTTAGGCCATAGAGATGTTTGGAGCCACTCTGGTCTCTGACCAGCTCTATGGTCAGCTGGCTGAATCACCGGCTGCATTCTCAGGTTCCCTGTTGAGACAGGAGAGCCAGAGAAAAACACGGAAGACGGTGGGGAAGGCATTCCCTCCCACTGCTTGTAAAAGCAGTCTAGAGGCTAATTAGCCGCTAGGATTGCTTTTACATGAAAGCCGACTGCTGGCTGAAAAGAATGATACCAAGATGATACCTAAACCTGCAGGCATCATTCTGGTATAACCACTCAAAGTCGTGAATGGCGTACCTGAAGACAAAAAAATGGTTAACAATAAAGCACAATAAACGTTAAAGTATAAAAAATTGCATACCTGAAAAGAAAACATGATAAAACATAATAACAATAAAACATTGCAGAATAGAATAGAGTAAAAAAGCGCAGAACAATAGAGAGAATAGAGAGAGAGAGAACAATAAAACGACAACTATTTTTTTTTATTTTATATTTTTGTTTGTGTTGTTTTTTTTTTATTACACTTTTTTTGTAACTGTAACTTTTATAACTGTAACCGGTTCCAGGTTCGGGTCTCTCAAAATGCGATGGCATCTTGGGAGACCCTGTGAAAGTGTGCCTAGTCTGTGGAATGCTGTACCCTACGCTAATACTCGACTAGTGAATGGTAGCGTTCAAAACATTCACCAATGCAAAGACCAGGATTGTCAGGACAGGAGGGACAATAATAGCGGGTGTCACGCCTATATCCGCGCTTGCTGCAGACACAACATCCTTTTTGGGGGGGTTTGTTGGGTAGGGGTACTCGGGAGGACATAAAGAAAATGCCTCTCATGCAGCCGACTGCACTTGGTTGGGGATGTGAATGGGGGAAGTACGGGCGCTGCAGAAGTGGTGGGTTCCCAATTAGGATTGGCAAATGCAGCAGGAAGGGCATTATGGGCACGACGGGCCTGTGTTTGTCTTTTTGGTGGCAGCGGGACACTACTTGTGCTTGCCACCTCACCAGCTTGAACTGCACTTATGGGACTCGCCACGTCACCAAGTGTTACTGCAGTGCTGGTTTGACTATGACCGGGGTGTACTAGGCCACTGGTGCTTGCCAGTTCACCAAAACGCTACAAAAAAAACTGTTAGCGATCGCAGGGATCAGGCCTGACTCTGCGAACGCTGCAGTTATGCGTTTAGTGTTTTGTAAGTGACAGTGATCGATCGATACTGCACTTGGGTGGGCTGGGCCGGGCAGAGGGGCAAAACGCAGGTGCTAGCAGGTATCTGGGCTGATCCCGCTAACACTGTGTTTTTGGGAACCCTAAACTGCTGGGGACGCTAGTATAGATCTGATCGGATCAGATATTGATCCGTTCAGATACTATACCACTAAGGGAGTTGTACGGTGCGTGCGTGGGTGTTAGCGCTACTGGCGCTAACCTGACGCTGCCTGGGGCTGGTGCTTGCTTGCCAGTTCACCAAAATGCTACCAAAAAACTGTTAGCGATCGCAGGGATCAGGCCTGACTCTGCGAACACTGCAGTTATGCGTTTAGTGTTTTGTAAGTGACAGTGATCGATCGATACTGCACTTGGGTGGGCTGGGCCGGGCGGAGGGGCAAAACGCAGGTGCTAGCAGGTATCTGGGCTGAACCCGCTAACACTGCGTTTTTGGGAACCCTAAACTGCTGGGGACGCCAGTATAGATCTGATCAGATATTGATCCAATCAGATACTATACCACTAAGGGAGGCGTATGCTGCGTGCGTGGGTGTTAGCGATACTGGCGCTTATCTGACGCTGCCTGGGGCGACGCATATCACCACCGGGCGATCAGGGGGCTAAACCTTTATTAGGTAATAAACGGCGGGTGCCCTGACACTATAAAAAATAAACGAACTAACCAGCGTCCCCCGTAACGGTTATACGGTGATCAGTGGTGAAAGGGTTAACTAGGGGGCAATCAAGGGGTTAAAACATTTTGTTAGGTAGTATATGGGGGCCCCTGTTGCTATAAAACGCTGACGGCGAACTTAATTATTTACGTCCCTAACTAGCGTCACCAGCGACACTAATACAGCGATCAGAAAAATGATCGCTTAGCGACACTGGTGATGGGGGGTGATCAAGGGGTTAAAACTTTATTAGGGGGGGTTAGGGGGGTACCCTAGACCTACAGGGGGCTAACACTAACTGCCCTACCACAGTAACTGTCACAAACTGACACCATGCAGTAATCAGAAAAAAAAAAAAAAATACTGCTTGGTGTCAGTGTGACATAGGGGGGGAGGGGTGATTGGGGGGTGATAGGGGGGCGATCAGGGGGGGATCAGGGGTGTTATGTGTGCCTGGCATGTTCCACTGTGTGTGTGTGTGTTCACTCACTGTGAAGTCTTCTCTCCTCGGCGCCGAGCCGAGGAGAGATGACATCACATCCTCTGCCTGTGTGTACTATACACAGGCAGGGGATGTTTCTCATTGGCTGGGAGCGATCGCGAGGGGGGGGCCACGATCGGATGGCCTCCCCCTCGCCTCTCAACGCTCCCAGACAAATGCCAACCGCCACTGGCGCCGGGGGGTGTCCGATTGGACCCCCCGCCCGCGGGAAGGCAATCACGTATGGGTACGTGATTCTGCCTGCCCGTGCCATTCTGCTCACATATATAGGCGTGAGGCGGTCGGCAAGTGGTTAAGGGGAACCCTGACCAAAATTTAAAAAATGTCGTGGGGTCCCCCCAAAAATCCATGCCAGACCCTTATCAGAGCACGCAACCTGGCAGGCCACAGGAAAAGAGGGGGGATGAGAGAGCCCCCCCCTCCTGAACCGTACCAGGCCACATGCCCTCAACATTGGGAGGGTGCTTTGGGGTAGCCCCCCAAAGCACCTTATCCCCATGTTGATGGGGACAAGGGCCTCATCCCCACAACCCTTGCCCAGTGGTTGTGGGGGTCTGCGGGCGGGGGGCTTATCGGAATCTGGAAGCCCCCTTTAACAAGGGGACCCTCCAGATCCCGCCCCCCCCGTGTGAAATGGTAAGGGGGTACTTATGTACCCCTACCATTTCACAAAAAAACTGTCAAAAATGTTAAAAATGACAAGAGACAGTTTTTGACAATTCCCTTATTTAAAGTCTTCTTTTTTCCATCTTCTTTCTTCTATCTTCTTTCTTCTATCTTCCTTCAGTTTCTTCCTCCATCTTCTTCTTCTTCTGGTTCTTCCTCTGGTGTTCTTGTCCGGCATCTTCCTCCGCGGCGTCTTCTTCCCTTCTTCTTCTCAGGCCGCTCCCCATCCATGATAGGAGGCTCCCGCTGTGTGATGGTTATTAAATAATGGAGGGCGAGGCCACCTGGTGACCCCACCCCCCTCTGACACATAGGGACTTGACGGGGACTTCCCTGTGGCATGCCTCGTGACGTCAGAGGGGGCGGGGTCACCCGTTATGCAAGGGGTGACCCCGCCCCCTCTGATATCACGGGAAATGCCACAGGGAAGTCCCCGTCAAGTCCCTGTGCGTCAGAGGGGGCAGGGTCACTGGGTGGTCCCGCCCTCCGTTATTTAAGAACCGTCAGAATCTAAGAAGCGTCACAGAGCGGGAGCCTCCTATCATGCATGCGGAGCAGCCCAAGAAGAAGAAGGGAAGAAGACACCATGGAGAAAGATGCCCACCGGGCAAGGGTTGTGGGGATGAGGACCTTGTCCCCATCAACATGGGGACAAGGTGCTTTGGGAGCTACCCCAAAGCACTCTCCCAATGTTGAGGGCATGTGGCCTGGTACGGTTCAGGAGGGGGGGCGCTCTCTCGTCCCCCCTCTTTTCCTGCGGCCTGCCAGATCTGTGTAAATACCTCCTTACAGTCCACTCTGGTCCAGACACGTGATGCAGAAACACCAGCTCCCCTGTGTCATGGAGCACTTAACAGGATTGAACTCTGGGAGCCATGACATCACCCATTGTCTTCAGCTGTCCATCCATTGTTGGATTGCACTCCTGTCCTCTACAGCAACCACATCATGACACAGGGGAGCCAGGACATCTGCATCACTTGACCTTCCACTTCCAATTTAAAGTGGGCCTTGAATCAAAATTGAGTTTTCACTTTCTCTCCATCAGCCTGCTTAGAAATTGGAGTTTTTTTTCCCAGAGAGAAAGTACCTTTTTTTGTGGAACCCACTCCAACTTTCTAATTACTGACCTAGGAGAGAATGACTTCCCCAACTGCTCACGTACCCCCCTATCCACAGTCTCCCAGTGGCCTGTCTTACCCATTCTCTGTGGGGTGCCAGCTCTAAGTCATCAGGAAATGACAGCAGGCTCCTGAAACAAAATGGTAGTGCAGAGGAACAGAGAACCCGATAAGATTTAGCTGCAAGAAAGACAGCACTGGACTGCATGCACTGATAAGTATCTGTTTCCTAAAAGTCAGTAGATACAGAACTTGTAGCTGATAACTTATAGTTTTCCCAAACCTTGGTGAAGTTCTTCTTTAAGCTGCTTTTATCTCTTGGTTTGCTGACTATTTCACCAGCATGTGACACTGCAGATGAAATTCAAAATTGCCCTTTCCAAGTCCTCGATAAGCAAGATGCTGTGAGCAGTAAGAACTCCTCCAGGGAAAGCCAGACTACATAATTGCAATCACCTTTAAATCTGGTTTGTTACTATGTACAACAACAACAAAAATTATTTTCTCCAGCCCTCATAAGAAAGGCCCCTATGTACTCCTTTTCAGTGCAGCACACAGAGTCAAGTACTGAAATTATTCTTAATATAATTAATTCTAAAAACATAATATATTTAAATATATGTGCCAATGAATTTTAATTTACAATCCACTTTCCTTTTAACTGTGATTTCCTCTTAAAGCCTAGAATAATGAATCACTCACACAAAAGTGTTAAAACAGTGGAAAGTAACAGAGATGAATTCATGCAGTTTGTAGAAACCAGCAGCGTTCCATATGAAAGCAATTAATATATTGTAGCCAGTGGTGATGCTACAGCTGAAGCAGCAATGAAAGCTTCTACACTTTGGTAATGAGCAAGTGAAATATTAATGGCAATATGTATCTAGGAAATGTGTAGAACAAAGAGATATTTCTCCCTACAGATATTAAAATGATTGTGATAAATATTTATCCAACTCATTGCAGATTAGTCGCGGTGGTTTTAGATCCTTATGAAAAGCTATGAATACGTTAGCACCTCAGTAATATCTGCTATTCTGCTAATACTATGCAATTACTTTATATCTTTTCAAACTTAAAGATAACTATGCAGTTTTACCTACTAAAGGATTTGTATTTCTATCCAACTAGGCCTGAGAATTACACATCCCTATCACACAGCCCAGCCAGCCTGGTAACCTACATTTTAGCAGTAAAGCAATACAGCTAGGTTACTCCCCTGTACCCAGCTAGGGATAAGTTCCGAGTTCGAGTCAAAACGATGTTCGACTCGAAAATCGCCTGTTTGACCGTGCGGCGAATTGTGAACGTTATGGGCCGTTCGCGCCAAATTCGAGTGGCGCGTCACAACTCCTAATTCACTGCGGCATCGCAGTGCATTGCTGGCTGATGATTGGCCAAGCATGCACTTTGACCCGCATGCTTGGCCAATCACAGCGCCATCTGTACAGAGAGCTGTAATTGGCCAAAGCCAGGGTGGCTTTGGTTAATTATGGCTCAGGGGGTTTAGTACACACCCCACACTATATAAGGTCACCTGCGTGGCGGCCTTGTGTAGTGTGTTGCGGTGGAGAGAGATAGACAGAGAGACAGTGTCATTTGCTTTAAGTTAGATAGAGTAGGCAGGCCAGTCAGTAAGTCAGACACTTAAAGTGTATTGTGTATATATATGCATTCTAGGTGTTTTATGTATATATATATATATATATATATATATCTATATATCTATATATATCTATATATCTATATATCTCTCTCTCTCTCTCTCTCTCTCTCTCTCTCTCTCTCTCTCTCTCTCTCTCTCTCTCTCTATATATATATATATATATATATATATATATATATATATATATACACTGTATTCAGTTTAGCTAGATCCGTTCCTGTTATTCTCTTCCTACTGACAGGCAGGCAGGTGTGCACCTAAAGCTACCTGAAGAAAATTGCTGGTGTTCTTCTGATCCTATTAGTACCACAGGCAGGCAGCTGCAGTATTTACAGTTAGTGTACTGTGTCCTCTGCACAGTGTGCACCTAAAGCTACCTGAAGACAATTGCTGTTGTTCTGATCCTATTAATACCACAGGCAGGCAGCTGCAGTATTTACAGTTAGTGCACTGTGTCCTCTGCACAGTGTGCACCTAAAGCTACCTGAAGACAATTGCTGGTGTTCTCATACTAATAATACTACAGGCAGGCAGTTGATTCTGCTAGCTGCAGTATCAGTATATATATATATACATCCCAGCTTTGTGCAGCTACATCTCACTGCAGGCCAATAGTATGTCTGGAAGGCCAACAAGGAGAGGCAGACAGTCACAAGCCAATAAAAGAGGGCAAGCAGGCTCTGGGTCTAGAGGCAACAGTGCTGGTCGTGGAGACAGTGCATCCTCATCAGCACGTGGCCGTGGGACACGCTTGTCCTTTTTTTTGGCAGCTGGACATGTTGAGCCACAACATGTGGAAGACTTGGTAGTAGACATGTGCATTCATTTTCGTCCAAATGCATTTTCATCTGAATTTTCGTTATTGTTTTAACAAATAATAACTAAAGTGCAGAATACAAAAACCGAAAGATCCGACATAAACAAATGCTTAATTTTCGTTTTCGTTGTGACAACAGTTCGATATAGATAGGAGATTCGACATGACGCTGACAATAACAATCTGTGTCTATCGAACCTGTGGTCAAATGTGCCTAACCTTAACTCTTAGTCCAAGATTATTCTACATAGAGAGAAAAGATTCGACATAGAGAGAAAAGATTCGACATAGAGAGAAAAGATTTGACATAGAGAGAAAAGATCGCTGCTGGAATTGGGTGGGGGAGTAAAATAGAAATAATCATGATGATGAATGGTTTTAGCCGATTGTAACCAAAGAGGAGGGGCAGTAAAATAGCTAGAACTAAGTACACACGTATAGCCAACTTACTTTCACTTACGATTTGCTATCAGAGAGAGACACACACACCGAATCATTTCAGTAGACAGTCAATCTTAGCTGGTCCGTTTATCAGAGAACCTGAATTATTTAGCAATTAAGCATAAGCACAGCAGCAGAACAATAGTGAATCAAGCTACAGTTCAACTTAACTTTTTCATAGTAATCTGCTGCTATTGTGTTAGTGTTGTGAACTTAAAAGTGATACTAGTGTTGCTAGTGTTGTTATAGCCTCAGAGGCAGCCCGTGTTGTGGGGGGGGGATTTATTATTATAGATTCTATATTATAATGCCATATCAATATCTAACACAACGTCAGATGCCGTGCCCACCATTGGGCTTGGAGATTGAGAAACTAATGGGAAAGTTAGCTGACTGTTGGGGTAGAGTAGACCATTCAACATGAATAACGAAGATTCGACAAAGCAATGAAAAACATACAAACGTTGAATCTTTGGCTTATGGTGTCTGTCAAAAGTTCTAAGAAGATTTGACGGAGCAGCTAAACTGTACGACGATGCAATCGTACATTTCCGGTCAAATTGATCCACCCATAGGCTATAGAAAAATTCTAATGTTGGTTGACTAGTAAAATAAATAATAAATATAATTATTACTAGTCATACAACACAAGAATTCTACTACAGCTAGCTTGTAGGCGGAAAATTTGACCGGAAATGTACATGTACAGTTTAGCTGCTCTGTCAAATCTTCTTTGATCATTCAACAAACACCATAAGCCTTCAATGACAGATTCGACCTTAATTAATTTGGATTTTTGGACGAATGCAATTTTTAAAGAAAAACTAAATAGGTAAAAATGAATTTCGGGAGCAACTAAATAAATGTATTTTTTCAGACGAAAACGAAATTCCGAAACCCAATATTTCAGTGTGCACATGTTTACTTGGTAGAGTGGATGACCAAGCCGTCATCCTCCTCATCCTCTCTCACCCAGGCTCAGGGTACTTTGTCTGGCAAAGCAGCTGCTAACACGGCCTCTTTCCTCGGCTCAATGGCATCAGTCACTCCTTCCCTAGCCCCACCATGTCCTCCTGAGGAGTCCCCCGAATTGTTTGACCACAGTATTGGGTACAAGCTCCAGGAGGATGCCCAGCGTTTTGAAGGCTCCGATGATGGTACCCAGCTAGAGGAAGGCAGTAACGTGAGCCTGGAGAGAGGGGGTGCCCAAGAAGGACAGCAATCTGGCAGTCATGTTCCCCCAGCTGCAGTATACTGCCAGGTTTGCTCCAGTGATGAGGAGGGAGGGGTTGATGAGGTCACTGACTCCACGTGGGTGCCTGATAGGAGAGAGGAGGAGACGGCACATCTCAAACGAGGCAGGATGCCCTCCAGGGGCCAGCTTAAGGGCAGCACACCGACTGTATCACACCGCAGAGCTCCGCATGTGCCGGGCGCTGCTGTCTCTGTGTGTTATTCCAAAAGTTCTTTGGTGTGGGCCTTTTTTGAGATGAGTGCATTAGATCCCACCGCTGCTATTTGCAACATATGTCTCAAGCGCATCTCACGTGGCCAAAACATCACCCGCCTGGGCACCACATGCTTGACCATACATATGTCGACCTGCTATGCAGTTTGTTGGCAAGCGTACCTAAAAGACCCATACCAAAGAACAAAGCGGACCTCTCCTTGCTCCTCATCAGCTGGGATCTCCAACCCCACTATACCTTCAGTCCTCTCTGAAACCTGCACTGAGAGGAATGAAGGTGTAGATTTAGGTGTCACAGCCAAGTACTTATGGGCAATTTGCTATCGGTACACCAACATCAGATTGTACCAGGCAAATGTACCTACCCCTGCTGCTGCACCGCCGAAAGAAGTTCGCTCCCAGCCATCCACATGCCCAGCGGTTGAATGCTAGCTTAGCTAAATTGCTAGCACTTCAACTGCTGCCTTTTCAGTTGGTAGACTCTGCCCCCTTCCATTAGTTTGTGGAATGTGCTGTTCCTCAGTGGCAGGTTCCCAAACGCCACTTTTTCTCGTGGAAGGCGATTCCGGCTCTCTACCGACATGTGGAAGGCAATGTCTTGGCCTCGCTGGACAGGGCGGTCAGCGGTAAGGTGCATATTACCACCGACTCATGGGCCAGCAGGCATGGACAGGGACGTTACCTATCTTTCACCGCGCACTGGGTGACTTTTCTGGCAGTTGGGAAGGATGCAGGACAAGCTGCAGTAGTGTTGGAGGTTGTTCCACCACCACGCCTCCAAAATTCTACTAGTGGTGATTTTGCCACACCTCTCTCCTCCACCCCTCCTCTTCTTCTTCCTCCATGGCTTCTTCCTGTGCTGATTTGTCCTTGGAACCAGCGGTGCCCCGTAGGTGTTCAAGGGGCTATGCAAGCACGCAGGCAAAAATATGCAATGCGGTGCTTGAGCTGGTGTGCTTGGGGGACAGGAGCCACACTGGGGCAGAGATTCTGTCAGCTCTGCAGGGGCATGTTCAGAGGTGGTTGATGCCACTCCAGCTTAAGGCAGGTATGGTGGCTTGCGACAATGGCACCAACCTCCTCTCCGCCCTCCGACAGGGACAACTGACCCATGTGCCCTGTTTGGCTCACGTCCTTAACTTGGTGGTGCAGTGGTTCTTGGGCAGGTACCCGGGCTTACAGGATGGCCAGGAAAGTCTGTGTGCATTTCCGTAGGTCATATAATGCCAGTGCTCGGCTGGCTGACCTCCAAAAGGAATGTAACCTGCCCAAGAACCGCCTAATCTGTGACATGCCCACCAGGTGGAACTCAATGTTGGCCATTCTGCAGCGGCTGCACACACAGCAGAGGGCCATCAATGAGTACCTATGCGACTATGGCACCAGGACAGGGTCAGGGGACCTTGGTTTGTTTTCCCCATGCCAGTGGGCTATGATCAGGGATGCATGCACTGTCCTGTCACCATTTGAGGAGGCCACGAGGATGGTGAGCAGTGATAGTGCATGCATCAGTGACACTTTCCCTCTTGTCCACCTGTTGGAGCACACGTTGCGTGGAATAATGGACAGGGCACTTGAGGCAGAACAGAGGGAGGAAGAGGAGGACTTACCTTACCTCTCAAGGTCCCCTTTATCCAGACAGTGTTCCTGCATGCCCGGCGGATCACACATGAAGAAGACGAGGAGGAGGAGGATTGTGTCAGCATGGAGGTGGAGCCTGGCACTCAGCATCAGCAGCAGTCTTCAAGGGATCATTTACAGTCTGAAGAAACCCATGGACTTGTACGTGGCTGGGAGGAGGTGGCTCCGGATCATGTCATCCTTAGTGACATAGAGGACTCTGGACCAAATGTCTCAGCAAACCTACGCTGCATGGCCTCCCTGATCCTGCAAAGCCTGCGGAAGGATCCTCGTATTCGTGTTATCAAGGGGAGGGTACATTACTGGCTGGCAACCCTCCTTGATCCACGTTACAAGGGTAAGGTTGCGGACCTTATCTTGCCATCGCAGAGGGAGCAGAGGATGAAACAGCTTTGGGAGGCCTTGCAGAAAGGTTTGTGCAACGCGTTTCCAGAGCTCCTACTTGCAAACGAAAGGAGACAACAGGAAGTGAGATGAAATCTACCCATAGGAAGGGAAATTCTCTCCTGTGAGAGTTAATATAGGAAAAACATGTCTCCTCTTCACTAATGCTTTATCACCATCCTTGTTTCACTAAAAACTCCAAATTTTCAAAAAACATTTGTCATTGGGACAGAAAGTGAGGTGAAATCTTATGAAGAGGTGCACAGACAGCAAAACAAATGTTACAGGGGTGATAACCCTTCCCTATGTTTTCCGAAAAGCTTAAAAATAGATTTTTTGGCTGGAGCTACACTTTAAAAATTTACCAGTTCAAAATTACAAACAGATTCTACTTAACAACAAACCTACAGTTCCTGTCTTGTTTGCACCGCCTGTATACAGCTGTTCAGAGTATATAAGGCCTGGGGGCCCCACGCCTTTCCTTTTTTTTTAATTTGGGTGCGGGGTTCCCCTTAATATCTATACAAGACCCAAAGGGCCTGGTAATGGACTGGAGGGGTACCCATGCCGTTTGTCTCACTGATTTTCATCCATATTGCTGGGACCCGAAATTACATTAAAGCCGCAAGCAGTTTTAAATGACTATTATTCCTTTACAAATGTCATTTTGTGCAGGGACTGTTCTAAGCACGGGAAACATGCGCCACTTTACAGGCATACTATAGACACCCCCCAGGTACAATATTTAAAGGAATATTTCACTTTTTTTTTCACTTTAAGCATCATTAAAATCACTGCTCCCGAAAAAACGGCCGTTTTTAAAACTTTTTTTTGCATTGATACATGTCCCCTGGGGCAGGACCCAGGTCCCCAAACCCTTTTTAGTACAATAACTTGCATATTAGCCTTTAAAATTAGCACTTTTGATTTAGAACGTTCGAGTCCCATAAACTTTAATGGGGTTCTAAATTTCGCGCAAACTTTCGGTCCGTTCGCAGGTTCTGGTGGAAACCGATCCGGGGGGGTGTTTGACTCATCCCTATACCCAGCTTGTGATTGGACAATAAAGGATCAGCATCTGACTGTTGTAGTCTTCTTTTTTCTCTCTACGCCTGTCAACATATTTCTTTTTCGTACTTGTAAAGGTGGGGCACCTGACTGGTCCCCAATGTTGCACAGAATTTTAAGAGGCTGACATTTAGGTACTTATACAAGTGTAAATAAAAATGCATTTAATAAAAATAAAAAATAAGCATAACTGAACTCCAGGCTCTTCCCCTAGTGGCCCCATTTACCCCTCCCCCCAGCAGTAATGTATGCTTTATATTTTTTAATCTTATTGTTTTTCAATTGCTGCTCATTTGTGAGGCTGTTGGAACTCTGTGCAAGTGGAACTGGTCTAAGTGGTGAGTTAAAACCAGGGGGGGCTTTGAGTGGAGAGTGAACAAGTCTTGCTTTTTGATTGCTGGGTTGCATTTTTGGGGCTTTTCCTTTTAGCTTTACAATCACCTTTTTCTGTCACTTTTTAAACAGTGGTTTTCTTTTTTCTTTTTTTTTCTATGGTTCCTTCACACTACCAGTTAAGGGGAGTGGTTAATTGCTCACAGGTGTTTGAGGCCTATATAACCTGATGTAGGATTCATAGTGAGCCTGCTCATTTATGAGGCTGTTGAAACTCTGTGCAAGTGGAACTGGTCTAAGTGGTGAGTTAAAACCAGGGGGGGGGGGGCCTTGAGTGGAGAGTGAACAAGTCGATTGCTGGGTTGCATTTTTGGGGCTTTTCCTTTTAGCTTTTCAATCACCTTTTTCTGTCACTTTTTAAACAGTGGTTTTCTTTTTTTTTTTCTTTGGTTCCTTCACACTACCAGTTAAGGGGAGTGGTTAATTGCTCACAGGTGTTTGAGGCCTATATAACCTGATGTAGGACTCATAGTGAGCCTGCTCATTTGTGAGGCCGTTGGAACTCTGTGCAAGTGGAACTGGTCTAAGTGGTGTGTTAAAACCAGAGTTTAAAACAGGAGGTTATAACAGGGGTCATAGTACCTTTGTAGTGTGAGTACCTGAGTGTTGTCTGAGTAGTGTGTGTGGATCGTTAGTACTTGTGTATTGTGTACTGTATTCTTGTGTATTGTGAGTGCACGTAGGTCTGCGACTGTTCTGCGGGTGCACGTAGGTCTGTGAGTACCTGTGTATTGTCTTGTTGTGTACCTGTGTATTGTCTTGAGTATTAGTGCCAGGAAGCTAGCTGTTAGGTAATTTGGACAGGGTATAATCCCCAATCCTCACTAAATTTAATAGGTACGATGCCCGGCGGGTGTGGAGAGGTGACTCTTTGTACATCTTGCTGCATGTATGTGTTCCTTGATCATCCGATCGAGGGCGAATACTGCTGTGCAAAATGTAAGCACATTGTTTCCCTGGAAGCCCAGGTTCTGAATCTGGGGAAGCAACTGTTAGCACTGAGAAGTCCCTCCATACTAAAGGAGAGCCAGGAACGTACACGGCAGGTGCCGGCAGGGGCGGGTGGAGACAAAGAGGTGCAGGCACTAGCAAAGAGTAGATGGGTGACAGTCAGGAAGGGTAGAGGGGCAAGTGCCAGGGAGGCCGAATCAGGACTGGAGCATCCCAATAAGTATGTTCCATTAAGTGACATTGGTGAAACCAGTCAGGGACCAGCACTGCTAGAGCTGAGGGACTCTCCTAGTTGCCGGGGGAAGAACTCCTCCAGTGAGAGTGGGGGGGTCAGCGAAGGGAAAGACAGATTCTGTTGGTAGGGGACTCAATTCTTAGAAGGACAGAGAGGGCAATCTGTAACCAAGACCTGAAGCGCCAAACAGTATGTTGTCTACTGGGCGCTCGGGTTCGGCACGTCACGGATCTTGTGGACAGATTACTGGGAGGGGCTGGGGAAGACCCAGCTGTCATGGTGCACGTTGGCACCAATGACAAAGTCAGAGGCAGATGGAGTGTCCTAAAGAACGATTTTAGGGACTTAGGAGCTAAATTGAGGAAAAGGACCTCCAAGGAAGTATTCGCAGGAATACTACTGGTACAATCGAGCCACACCAGAAAGGCAGAGGGAGATTAGGGAAGTAAACAAGTGGCTGAAGAGCTGGTGTAGTAAGGAGGGGTTTGGGTTTCTGGAGGACTGGGCCAAGTTCTCAGTCGATAACCGGTGCTATAGAAGGGACGGACTGCACCTAAATGAGCAGGGTGTAGATCTGCTGGGAATGAGGATGGCCAAAAAGTTACAGGGGTTTTCAAACTAGGCGATGGGGGGGAGGGTCCAGAGGTAGAGATAGTCAGCGCGAAGATATTCCAGAGGGTGGTATTGGGGGCATTAGTGGTAGGTTGACCAAAGCACAAAAACACAAGGTAAGTATAGTAGCAAGTTCTAGTTGCAATCTCGAAACGCCCAATACGAGGACAATATGTGACCGGTCTAAACTATGTGGCATGTTCACCAATGCCAGGAGCATGGCGGACAAGATGGGTGAACTAGACATACTGTTGTACGAGGAGGATTTGGATTTTGTGGGAATTTCAGAGACCTGGTTCAACAGCTCTCATGATTGGCTGGCAAACATTCAAGGGTATACCCTTTACCGCAAGGATAGAGAGGGTAAAAAAGGGGGAGGGGTATGCCTATATATCAAGAATAATGTACAAGTGAATGTGAGAGATGACATCACTGAGGGAGCTAGGGAGGAGGTGGAATCCTTATGGGTAGAGCTCCAAAGGGATGAAGCTAAGGGGAAAACAATACTGGGAGTATGCTATAGGCCCCCTAACCTGAGGGAGGAAGTGGAGACAGATCTCCTATCACAATTTGGATTAGCAGCAAGAATGGGAAGTGTTATCATAATGGGGATTTTAGTTATCCAGACATGGACTAGGCAGAGGGAACCGCGCATTCATTTAAGGCTCGCCAGTTCCTTAATGTCTTGCAGGACAATTTTATGAGTCAGATGGTAGATGCACCAACTAGAAATAAAACATTACTGGATCTACTGATTACCAACAATACAGACCTGATCACGGATGTGGAAATACGGGGCAATTTAGGTAACAGTGATCATTAGTTTCAGCATAAATCACACAAATAGGAAACATAAAGGGAATACAAAGACACTAAATTTCAAAAGAGCCAACTTCCCTAAACTACAAACCTTGCTAAAAGGCATAAATTGGGATAAAATATTAGGAACAAAGAATACAGAGGAGAGATGGGTTTGCTTTAAGAGCATATTAAATAAGGGAATTAGCCAATGTATCCCATTGGGTAATAAATTTAAAAGAGGACAAAAGTCCTGGCTTAACTCCAATGTAAAAATGCATATAAAAGCAAAGGAGAAGGCCTTCAAAAAATACAAGGTTGAGGGTTCATCTTCAGCATTCAGACTTTATAAAGAATGCAACAAGAAATGTAAGGGTGCAATTAGGACGGCTAAGATAGAACATGAAAGACACATAGCGGAGGAGAGCAAAAAAAATCCCAAGAAATTCTTTAAGTATGTAAACAGTAAAAAAGGGAGGACAGACCATATTGGCCCCATAAAGAATGAGGAAGGACATCTGGTTACAAAGGATGGGGAGATGGTGAAGGTATTGAATTTATTCTTCTTCTCAGTCTTCAAGAGTGAATCAGGGGGCTTTAGTAACCAAAACTGCAGTGTTTATCCTCATGACACAACACAGGAAGCACCTCCATGGTTAGCAGAGGACAGAATTAAAATTAGACTTGAGACACTTAACATTAGTAAATCACCGGAACCAGATGGCTTGCATCCGAGGGTACTTAGGGAACTCAGTCAAGTGATTGCCAGACCATTGTTCCTAATTTTTACAGACAGTCTACTGACTGGAATGGTACCAGCTGATTGGAAAAAAGCCAATGTAGCACCAATATTTAAAAAGGGCCCAAAATACATCCCTAGGAATTACAGACCAGTTAATAAGGGACTATATACAAGATTTTAGTAATAAGAATGGTATCATTAGCAGTAATCAGCATGGATTCATGAAGAATCGTTTTTGCCAAACCAATCTACTAACCTTCTATGAGGAGGTGAGTTGCCATCTAGATAAAGGAAGTCCCGTAGACGTGCTGTATCTAGATTTTGCAAAAGCATTTGACACAGTTCCCCATAAACGTTTACTGTACAAAATAAGGTCCGTTGGCATGAACCATAGGGTGAGTACATGGATTGAAAACTGGCTACAAGGGCGAGTTCAGAGGGTGGTGATAAATGGGGAGTACTCGGAATGGTCAGGGGTGGGTAGTGGGGTTCCCCAGGGTTCTGTGCTGGGACCAATCCTATTTAATTTGTTCATAAACGACCTGGACGATGGGATAAACAGTTCAATCTCTGTATTTGCAAACAATACTAAAGTAAGCAGGGCAATCATTTCTCCACAGGATGTGGAAACCTTGCAAAAAGATCTGAACAAATTAATGGGGTGGGCAACTACATGGCAAATGAGATTCAATGTAGAAAAATGTAAAATAATGCATTTGGGTGGCAAAAATATGAATGCAATCTATACACTAGGGGGAGAACCTCTGGGGGAATCTAGGATGGAAAAGGATTCGGGGGTCCTAGTAGATGATAGGCTCAGCAATGGCATGCAATGCCAAGCTGCTGCTAACAAAGCAAACAGAATATTGGCATGCATTAAAAAGGGGATCAACTCCAGAGATAAAACGATAATTCTCCCACTCTACAAGACTTTGGTCCGGCCGCACCTAGAGTATGCTGTTCAGTTCTGGGTACCAGTCCTCAGGAAGGATGTACTGGAAATGGAGCAAGTACAAAGAAGGGCAACAAAGCTAATAAAGGGTCTGGAGGATCTTAGTTATGAGGAAAGGTTGCGAGCACTGAACTTATTCTCTCTGGAGAAGAGACGCTTGAGAGGGGATATGATTTCAATATACAAATACCATACTAGTGACCCTACATTTGAAATAAAACTTTTTTGCAGAATAGAGTTTAACAAGACTCGTGGCCACTCATTAAAATTAGAAGAAAAGAGGTTTAACCTTAAACTACGTAGAGGGTTCCTTACTGTAAGAGTGGCAAGGATGTGAAATTCCCTTCCACAGGCGGTGGTCTCAGCAGGGAGCATCGATAGCTTCAAGAAACTATTAGATAAGCACCTGAATGACCGCAACATACAGGGATATATAATGTAATACTGACACATAATCACACATAGGTTGGACTTGATGGACTTGTGTCTTTTTTGTGTCTATGTAACTATGTAACTATGTAATTATTTTCAGGCTGGTCACAAGACATGCAATCTTTTCTTCCTATTTTGATCTTGTCCAGCATTGGATAGTCCTCAATGATGAGATCAGGGTTGCTTTCTGCATCATTTCACTGTTAGCAAAGGGAACTGTGGTGATCTCTCTAACAGGGCAGGTCATTGATGTCCTATACTCACAGGATTGAATCTGACTGAGGACATCTCCTGTTGGAGAACAGGTACTGTAGGGGACGGCACAAGAATAAGAGGTGGGTATTGCAATCAGAATTGCTTTTATTTTAAACACTGCCTGGGAAAATTAAAAAAAAAACAAAAAAAACAGCATTTGCCCAAGTTGGGCTTTAATATCTTCCTGGAACTCAGTAAGGGAAAAAAAGGAAATATGACTAAAGGAAAAGTACTATGGGACCAGTGAGAGGGAAGCACAACCTCCTGGGAGGGAGGTTTTAACCACCTCTTTAGCATGGTATATTTATCAACAAGGAAGTGGTGGATAGTTATGACCAGTGCTAGGGATGAGCTTGGAGTTTGAGTCGAACGTAAGTGTGTTTGCCTATTCGCCAAGCAGCAAATTTTATGGGGCGTTCGCAGCAAATTTTAGCACCCCATATTGCACTGCAAGACTGCAATGCATTGCTGTATAATGATTGGCCAAAGCATGCATTTGACCTGCATACTTTGGTCATTCACAGCATGCTCCTCAGTGGGAGCCATAATTGGCCAAAGGCAGGGTGCCTTTGGCCAGTCATGGCTGAAGGGGACTAAGTCCACACCCCACACTATATAAGGCTGTGTTATAGTGGACAAAGATAGAGAGATCGAGCTAGATTAAGCAGGCAGGTTAGTTAGTTACAGTGTATTTGAGATTATTATATATATATATATATGTATATATATATATATATATACAGTCAGACTAATATGCAACAGGATCTCACGCAAGTGAGTAGTATACCCCTTACATTTTTGTAAATATTTTATTATATCTTTTCATGTGACAACACTGAACAAATGACACTTTATACAATGTAAAGTAGTGAGTGTACAGCTTGTATAACAGTGTACCTTTGCTGTCATCTCTAAATAACTCAACACACAGCCATTAATGTCTAAACCGCTGGCAACAAAAGTGAGTACACCTCTAAGTGAAAATGTCCAAATTGCGCCCAAAGTGTTAATATTTTGTGTGGCCACCATTATTTTCCAGCACTGCCATAACCTTCTTGGGCATGGAGTTCACCAGCGCTTCACAGGTTGCCACTAGAGTCCCCTTTAATCCTCCATGACGACATCATGAAGCTGGTGAATGTTAGAGACCTTGCGCTCCTCCACCTTCTATTTGAGGATGCCCCACAGATGCTCAATAGGGTTTAGGGCTGGAGGCATGTTTGGCCAGTTCATCACCTTTACCCTCAGCTTCTTTAGCAAGGCAGTGGTTGTCTTGGAGATCTGTTTGGCGTCGTTATCATGTTGGAATACTGCCCTGCGGCCCAGTCTCCGAAGGGAGGGGATCATACTCTGCTTCATTATGTCACAGTACGTGTTGGCATTCATGGTTCCCTCAATGAACTGTAGCTCCCCAGTGCCGGCAGCACTCATGCAGCCCCATACCATGACACTCCCACCACCATGCTTGACTGTAGGCAAGACACACTTGTCTTTGTACTCCTCACCTAAATAAGTTTATCCTGGTCTCATCAGACCACAGGACATGGTTCCAGTAATCCATGTCCTTAGTCTGCTTGTCTTCAGCAAACTGTTTGCAGGCTTTCTTGTGCATCATCTTTAGAAGAGGCTTCCTTCTGGGATGACAGCCATGCAGACCAATTTCATGCAGTGTGTGGCGTATGGTCTGAGCACTGACAGGCTGACCCCCCACCCCTTCAACCTCTGCAGCAATGCTTGCAGCACTCATAACTCTATTTCCCAAAGACAACCTCTGGATATGACGCTGAGCACATGCACTCAGCTTCTTTGGTCAACCATGGCAAGGCCTGTTCTGAGTGAAACCTGTCCTGTCCTGACCTGCAGCTCAGTTTCAGGGTCTTGGCAATCTTCTTATAGCCTAGGCCATCTTTATGTAGAGCAACAATTCTTTTTTTCAGATCCTCAGAGAGTTCTTTGCCATGAGGCGCCATGTTGAACTTCCAGTGACCAGTATGAGAGAGTGAGCGCGATTTAACACACCTGCTCCCCATTCACACCTGAGACCTTGTAACACTAATGAGTCACATGACACCAGGGAGGGAAAATGGCTAATTGGGCCCAATTTGGACATTTTCACTTAGGGGTGTACTCACTTTTGTTGCCAGCAGTTTAAACATTAATGGCTGTATGTTAAGTTATTTTAAGGGGACAGCAAATTTACACTGTTATACAAGCTGTACACTCACTACTTTACATTGTAGCAAAGTGTCATTTCTTCAGTGTTGTCACATGAAAAGATAGAATAAAATATTTACAAAAATGTGAGGGGTGTAAACTCTATATACTCTGCATTCAGTGTACCCTATATACAGTGCATTCGGCAGTGTACTGTTTCTAATACAGTGCAGGCGGTGTACACAGCATATAATACAGTGTAGTGCGGTGTTAAAAAAAAAATACCCATCATGTCCAGAAGGCCTCCAAGGAGAGGCAGACGCTCACAGGCCACTAATAGAGGGCAAGCAGCCTCTGAAATAATATTTAACAGCAGGGACCATTCCTGCACCCAACGAAAGTAACTGTGAGGGGTTACAGTGTTCTGGCACCACCAACACCTAAGGCCCAATGTTTCTGCTCCTGTTTAACAGGGGCATGTAATTACAATTTTTGAAATAATATTTACCAGCAAGGGCTGTTCCTGCGCCCAAAAAGAGTGAGGGGTTACCATGTTCTGCCACCACCAACACCTAAGGCCCAATTTCAGCAGAGTATATAGTGCAGTCCATATAATATATATACTGCAGTTCAGAGTATATAGTGCACTCAGTGTAGTATATAAAATGCAGTGCATGGTATATAGTGCAGTCTACAATATATAATATAGTGTATTGAAGTGGTTAGGGGGAGCCCTATGACAGAATTAAGAAAAAAAATGGCATGGGTCCCCCCAGTCCATACCAGGCCCTTTGGGTCTCATATGGATTTTGGGGGGGAACATGCCATTAAAAAAAAAATTGTTGGCTTAGAGTTCACCTTAATATCCATACCAGGCCCGAAGGGCCTGGTATGGACTGGGGGGTGGGGAACCAACGCTGTTTTTTTAAATATTTTTAAATGTATATTGCCGCAATCTGGCAATACATTACAGCCGTGAGCAATTTAAAGGAATTTTTTTATATTCCTTTAAAGGAATATTTCATTTTTTTTTGTTTCACTTTAAGCATTCTTAAAATCACTGCTCCTAAAAAAAACAGCCGTTTTAAAAACTTTTTTTTGCATTGATACATGTCCCCTGGGGCAGTATCCGGGTCCCCAAACACTTTTTATAGCAAAAACTTGCATATGAGCCTTTAAAATTAGCACTTTTGATTTTTCACATTTGTGTCTCATAGACTTTAACGGTTTTTGCATGTTCGCACAAATTTGTCTGTTCGCAAGTTCTGGTGCGAAGTAACTGGGGGGTGTTCGGCTCATCCCTAACTAGCACTAGATAAAGCACTGTAGGGCATCTGTTGTTCTGGTTTATGGCTGTGAACTGAGCCATTATCACATGCCTTGGTTCCCAAGTACAGTGTACTGAGTCAATCCAAAAGGCTCAGTACCTTGAGATTGCTATGATGACCAATCACAGCGATCACAAAGGTAAAAATATTACTGTTTACATTTTTTATTCTTCTGCTTTCTGTTACAACAAAGAAAGGAGAGGAATTCTATCATCATTAGCAGCTGATTCATTGTAAGGGACATTCATTGACAGAGATTTTTTTTAACTCTTCCATCCCTCCCTTTCCTGTACATCGGATTTACAGCCGGTCCTAAATGTGAAAAATTATGGATAGATGCTATTACATAGAGCCAAAAATCGCTAGTGTGGCTGGCTGAAGATCCAAAGCACATGTTGGATTCCAGATAACGTTTGGATGGTGGGTATTTTGGAGACAATGTTTCACATCTGATGGCTGCTGGTGGATGTTTCATGACTATACAACTTTTTTTTGTTGTTGTACAGATTGTCTATAGTCCTTGTCTTGACAATAAAGGGGATAGCTGCACTGACCCTGGCTTTACTAGAATATCACACTGCTGGCTACTTTTTGAGCTGGGAACATCTGAGCCACAAAGTGGGGTCAATTGAAACTCTAAAGCATTGTACACATGGTCGGATTGTCCAACGGAAAGTGTTCGATGGGAGCCTTTTGTCGGATATTCCGACCGTGTGTAGGCTCCATCGGACAGTTTCCATCAGAATTTCCGTTGCAGAAAATTTGAGATCTGATTCTCAAATTTTCCGGCAACAAAATCCATTCGCGTAAATTTCAATCGTGTGTACACAATTCCGATGCACAAAGTGCCACGCATGCTCGGCATTAAACAGAAAAGCAGCACTGGCTTTTGAACTTCATTTTTCTCGGCTCGTCATACGCGTTGGACGTCACCGTGTTCTTGACATTCAGAATTTCCGACCAACTTTATGTGACCGTGTGTATGCAAGACAAGTTTGAGCCAGCATTCGTGGGAAGAAAAACATGGATTTTGTTGTCGGAATGTGCAATCGTGTGTTGAGGCATTAGTGTCTCTAAATGTGACCTGTATATTGACACAACAGTCTCTATTAATGAGTTAGTATTACAAACTAGCATGTAGAATAGGAGGTCATCAATGGCAACCTCCCTATTTCTATCAGGAAAAGGTCCTTAAAATCTCCAGTGACCATATACCGTATATACTCGAGTATAAGTCGTCCCGAGTATAAGTCGAGGCCCCTAATTTACCACAAAAAACTGGGAAAAATGTATTGACCCGAGTATAAGACGAGGGTGAGAAATGCAGAGGGTCAACAATGCCCATCTGCAGCTGCATGCCTCCCTGTGTCCTGTGCAGCCTACCTGTACCCTGTGCATGTGTCCTGTACATGTGTGTGTGTCCTGTACATGTGTGTCCTGTACATGTCCTGTTTCCTTTACATGTCCTGTGTCCTATACATGTCCTGTGTCCTGTACATGTCCTGTGTGCATGTGTCCTGTGTGCATGTGCAGCCTACCTGTGTCCTGTGCAGCCTCCCTGTGGCGATCTCCATCCTCCCTGTGGCGATCTCCATCCTCAAACGGCGGCCGGCGTGTGATGATAGTGTTTGGCGGCCATTCCACAGTTCAAAAGCCGCGCCTCCTCCTCGTCTGTGATAGGCTGACCGCTGACTACCTATCACGGACATTCTCTCATTCTCATACCACGGACGAGGATGAGAGAATGTCCGTGATAGGCTGTACACTGACAGCTGTTCAGCCTATCACAGATGAGCAGGAGGCACGGCTTTTGAAAGCTGCAATAGCCGGCGAACAGTATCATTACACGCCGGCCGCCGTCTGCCTGCATGACACGCTGATCATGCGGACAGACGGCAGGGACTCGAGTATAAGTCAAAGGGACACTTTCAGCCCAAAAAAAAGGGCTGAAAAATTCGACTTATACTCGAGTATATACGGTAATAGACCTGATATATATAAGGTGCTACAGAAGTTCATATCCTTGAAGTGTATGTAAGCCCTAACAATAAACTTCTCTTGCTTGCACCCTTTTGGTCTTTTAAATATGTCAAGCATTGTGTTTTATCTGTTTGAGAAGTTTACAAAAAAAAACTCTAATTGCTTCCAGAAATCTTGTGAGCAGATAACTTCCTGTGCGCAATGTCTTCACTAACCATTATCAATTACATTATTTTCAGTTATCTCTACTACAGAAACACTACTCATATTATGGGGAATGGGAAAGGAGCAGGGTTTCATAGTTCTGCCTTGTATCTGTTATACTGATACAGAGAATACAGTGACCATTGTCATCCTTCTAATGGGTGTTACTGGCAGGATAAGCAGGTGAAAAAAAAAAAAACTTGGAAAAAGAAAACTTTGGAATTAGATACATTTTAACTTATGTTAACCGTAGGTAGCCAAGAAAGTTGATGTCATATGCATTCTAAATACACCAGTGCTTCCTGGAGGCCACATTAAAGGACATTCTTCCTGCTGAACATTTTTTTTTTCATTGCTATATTTCCCCCATGGTCATGCCCAGCTACCCATGCCTTATTTTTTTTAAAAAAGCTTGTAAATTAGCTTTGATAAGACCAGAAAAAAATAGCATGGTTCAGCTTCTATACACTTCAATAGGGTTTGGCACTATGTTTAGAGTTTGTGGCTTTCCCGCTGGCTTTGCCAAACTTTGACCAGTTCACTCATCCCTACTCCTGATCACTGCACTCTGTACACTGTATATTACATTACATATTCCAGACTGATGTACTCTGTATACTGTGCTAAACATTACCTACTGCAGATCCCTTCACACTTTATGCTATGTACCAATGGTCTCCAAACTGCGGCCCGGGGGCCAGTTGTTGCCCTTTGCTTGCTTTTGTCTGGCTCTTGAGGCACTACTTCTCTCACTCATAAGAAACTATTCCTCCTGCTGACATCAGCAATTGGCCATAATTACTGTCACAGATATCAACTATAAAAGGATTATTCCTCCCACTGACAACAATAATGTGGCCTAAATCTTGCCACTGACACTAATGATCGGGCACTATTTCTCCCTCTGACACCAGTGATGAGGTATTCTTTGCTCCCAAACTAGGACATTTCTACTCACACTGACCACAGTCCACCGCCCTAAAGCCCGAAGGACAGTAAACTGGCCCTTTGTTTAGAAATTTTGGAGACCCCCTGCTATATAGTATGTTTCTTACTTCTGATCCCTGCACTGTATACACTATTTTTTTATGTTACGGTAATTACTCGTGACTATTGCATTCTATCTGCTGTGCTGTACATGTCATATGTTTTGCTCCTACAAACTATATGCTATATAGTACATTTTATACTCAAGAACACTGCATTCTATAGGATGTGCTTTATTTTATTGTGCTTCTATCTAGTACATTACACTTTATACTACTGCACTCTATACACTATATGTTAAGCATATCACAAACTACTGCACATTGTAGACGATAAGCTGTGCTATATATTACACACTATTCACAAAAAGTCTTCATTGTCTTTACAGTTGTCCGTGTCTATTTTAATGAAGTTATTCTTTTACGTAGATTCAAAAATTTGGATTTCTTTACTGTGTGTGCAGACAAGCAAAAACGTTGTCCTGAGGTTTATATGTGTCTGTGAAACTTTTCTCAGTTTGAATCATGGTACTTCAAGACTTGTAGCTTTCTAGCAACGACCCTGCTATTAACTTACACAAGTAATGTAATTGACAGGAAAGACATTGGCATTCTTGTACGCACAGTAACCAGAAAACTCCTTCCCATGGCCGTGTAGCTGGTGCGTATGCACGTACGGAAACGCGTGCGCGAGTGGCTGCGCGTGCGCATTGGCAACAGGCGTGCTATTTAAACTGCACTCATGCACTGCATGTCATTGTGTCTGTGCCGCTTGGTCTTATCCGCTCTTGAGCATCTGTGCATCTGTTCCTATGTCTGATCCTCTGTTGCCGACCTTTACTGAACCTGACTCTGCCTGAACACTGCCCTACTGACCCCTGGCTTGCATCTGGACTATTCTTCTGCCTGCACCCCTGGATTATCTGCCTTGCTGTTACAGACCCTGGCCTGGTTCCCAACTATTATGCTATATCTGCTCAAATGTTGCCAATCTGGACTGCCCTGACCTTGTCTTGGCCTGAATACCTGCATCTGCACCTGCTGACTCGTGCCAGGCTCCAGACTGGTAATTCCACATGTGTGCTTCTCACCAGCCTCCTCTGCACATCACAACACACATCTGCACCTGCTAGCAGAAGACTTTACAGGCACTCGTGCCACTCTGTGCTCCGGTGATTCCCTATTACCTCACCAGGGCTCCTGAGCCAAAACTGTAAGAGAGGCCTACTTTAAACTCCACCACCAGGTCCATTACAGTAAGTATATGGAATAACTAAACCCAATCTCTAAAATTCCATTTCAGTTTTAATATCACAATGAAATTTCTAGAGTCATTTTCAACATTTTTAAACCTTCAGCTTTCACCAAATTAATACCTGTCAATCCTGCAATGAAGGCTCTTGTTTATGCATTCCTGTTACAGGCTAACAATGCTTTTTGTCTCCCAATTGTTCTCCTACATTGTTACCTTGTCACACAGGCTTCTGTTGAGACTAAATAGTTGTGTCAACACACATTAAGCAGGAATGGTCACCGTAGTCACCACCAAGAAATCTGCCCACAGAAATGCCATGCAACTGTTGCTGTGAATGCGTATAGGCAGGAAACAACTGCAAAGAGGCTGCAGGAGATCATTAGCACTAAGCAACAAAGGATAAAAAAGTAAAAAGCATGTTATTATAAAATGGCAAAGGTTTACAATACCCAGTGGTTTATTTGCGGTTTAAATTCTCTTTAAATGCTGCTTGCAGAACTGCCTAAATAATTGATTTGTGCTTAGGAACCCAACCACCTGCGACAGGCACATGACGAAGTTGAAGGTACAGGCATTACTGTTGGAGTGTCACTATACATTTCATTGTCTGGTCATCTTCCCAGAATAGCTTAGGCTGCTGTATTGGAGATGTTATTTATATGAGATGCTTAGACAGAAATGGTTGGTTAATTAGGTTTTGTCTCAACTCTGTTATCTAGTGAGGATCCAATTTGTGCCCTTTTCAATGAAAGTTTTTCTCTCAGCATTAAATAACTCATACTGTCACTATCAGTTCACCATGTGTTCATTCATAGCATCAACAATGTTTTTCAGTGACCATCCTTTATAGGGAAAACAAGATGTTCCCAACCAATGGTAAACCTTCAGAGAATAAGTGATTTATTTCTTTCTAAGATAATTAGAATTTGTGCACAGTGGCAGCTTTCCCAAGCGTGTGTACACAAGATAATACCAGCGCTGACCTACAAAGCTTCTGAGAATTGTCTTTTGCTGTGAGCCTCTGAAATAGGACCAGCAAAAAATATAGGCTGCGTAAAACCACCTATCACAAAAAACAAAGTTAACTGGCATCTATTCCATATAAAAAATATAAAAATAAAGTATTAAATAAAGGTATTTCCATCATTAAATCAATAGTAAGCAATCAGTGGTTGCATCCGCTACACAAAGATTGGTCCCTGAACACTTCTTCTTTACTATGCTGGTAGGCATGTTTTGCTTGTTCTCCATGTGGAACATTCCCCATATTACAATTAAAAATCCACAATGTTGAATCCCTATTGTTGCTTCCCTACTAACAGTTCCTCACTGCTAATAGCAAAGCGTGTATACTCAGGGCTGCTATACAGTATATTTTTATAACAGTACTAAGGATAGAAAAGAACCAGGAAGGTTGGGGAGCTCAGAACAGACCTACATCCATTGAGTGGAAGGATTTGCAGTAGGATGTCAATGAAAGACCTTTTGTTGTTTACCTCAACAGCCTATCACTGAGGAGCAGGGGGAATGGCCTTAGTTAACTTTAAAATTCAATTGATTTAGATTTGTGTTCTTGGAAACAATATGTACTGTATTAGTAGCTATTTATTTTTAAGCTGGAACTCCAGCTACATATCCCTGCACACCCATGTTTTCCTGTGCTTCCTCTTCAACCCTTTTTTTTAACAAAAAATACCCTATTCTTACCTTTTTCTCTTAATGCCCCATACACTCGGTCGGACATTGATCAGACATTCCGACAACACAATCCATGGATTTTTTTTGACGGATGTTGGCTCAAACTTGTCTTGCATACACACGGTCACACAAATTTGTTGGAAAATCCGATCATTCTGAACGTGGTGACGTAAAACACGTAGGTCGGGACTATAAACAGGGCAATAGCCAATAGCTTTCATCTCTTTATTTATTCTGAGCATGCGTGGCACTTTGTGTGTCGGATTTGAGTACACACGATCGGAAATTCCGACAACGGATTTTGTTGTCGGAAAATTTTATAGCCTGCTCTCAAACTTTGTGTGTCGGAAAATCAGATGGAAAATGTGTGATGGAGCCTACACACGGTCGGAATTTCCGACAACAAGGTCCTATCACACATTTTCCGTCAGAAAATCCGACCGTGTGTACGGGGCAGTAGTCTTCTAGTGGGTCCGGTGATGTCATGTGGCCTTGCTTTCCTTCCTCAAAGGGGATGGTCCATCCTCCTGGACTAAGTGGTACTCACTTAATAATGTCTGAGTGTTACTCTTTCCAGTAGTACTATGATCTCAAAGAGTGTATTATCGACAACCTGAGCTCAGGGAAAGTAGCTTAAATGAAGAAGGATCAGCGGTGCTGTATGAAGAAAGTGGCTGGGAACAGCATTGGAATGGGGAGTAAATGGCATTTGGTGAAAAAAATGGCCCTGCAAGACAAGGTCATAATGTTCTACTATGCATTGCATACTAGCACATTTTGAGAAACGTACTTTAAAACAAAGCCCTCCAGCACCGCGTTGTCACCACTGAGAGGGCTTCCGTCTTCCCCCAGTGCTCCTTTCGGGTTTCACAGCCTCTGGCTACATGAGTGGCCAGGGGCAATTATGGCATGGGCTCTGAAGGTCTGGCACTATATGCCGGACCTTCAGAGCGCATGTGCCAGTGTCGTCACCGGCTGCATTCACTATCTCCTATCAGTGCAATTTTAGGAGATATTTACAGTACCTACAGGTAAGCCCATATATAGGCTTACCTGTAGGTATAGGTGGTATAACAGCATTTACTACCACTTTAAGTACAGCTTGGCCACATCTTTCTTTATAATACATGAGAGGAAGGGGAGCCAGTTAATTAAGAATACTGAAGATCTACTAATTATTTAAAAAAAATCCTTACAAAAACATTTATAGCATACAAACACACATAGGCATGTGCACTTCAAACTGATCTTGATAAGGAAACATAAAGGTATAACACTTAAAGCTATGTTATAACCCAGTATTACTTAAAAAAAAAGTATAATGGGGCAGCGCATTGCTGTAGTGGTTAGCACTTTCACCTAGCAGCAAAAAGGGTCACTGGTTCAAATCCCAACCATGACACCATCTGCCTTCGTGTTTGTATGTTCTTCCTGTGCCTGCATGAGTTTCCTGCGGGTTCTCCGGCTTCCGCCCACACTCTAAAGACAAGCTGGTAGGTTATTCAGATCCTGTCTAAATTGGTCCTAGTATATGTATGAATATGTGTTAGGGACCTTAGGTTGTAAGCTCCTTGAGGGTAGGGACTGATGTGAATGTACAATGTATATGTAAAGAGCTGCGTAAATTTACAGCGCTATATAAGTACCTGAAATAAATAAATAATAAACAAGCAATGACAACTACACGCAAAAGATGAGCTTTACTTTCAATTTAAATATGTCCAGCACTGATTGCCCAAAAACTTGACACTTAAAACAAACAGAAACCAATCTCTGCAGTTTTAAGGTTTGTTATTATTATACTAAATTTTTATAGAATACATTTTTTCAGTACACAGCAGTGATGTGGCTGTAGGGTAAACATCATTAGAGGTAATTCACAAAAAAATTCTGCCTGTAGTGAGTGCCGCTATTATATTTTGATTCCCTTTCTTAGCTTAGAACATATTTCTGTTGCTTGTGAATGAATAATTAGGCTGAATGTCTCTGTTTATATTGTTTAGATATTATCTATTCATGAGCAGCATTTAATGTGCTGAATGGAAGTGAATTTTGGAACATAAAGACAAATCCTACCTTGCCCCTCAATCTATTTACATTCCTCCTCTCAATTTTTTTTTTGATCAAAAAATGTTTACATAACTTACAGCAGTACTGTTGCATGATGTCAGAGGCCTGCTTCTTCTCCATGTTCCTCCAGTGGTAGCAGGATCCGAATGCTGCAGAGTGGCACCATGTAATGGCATGGCATTTCTCTCCACAGCATTCTCCTGTGAGCCCCGGATATTTTGATAATACACCCTCAGGGGACATGCCTTTAATGCCCTGGATTCACAGGAAGTAGATCTAACAATAATCATCATCATTGAACCTGTAAGCTGACTAGCACAACATTTTTTAATAAGTGGGCACCCAGGAAGCTTATTACATAAAGTTCTAGTATGTACCACATATTAGAACATTATGGCAGAATTATATGTCAATCATTGCCCTCTAGCGCTGCGCTGTTAGGTCTCCTGGTGGTCAGGAGCATTCCCAGCTTCTCCCAGGCTTCTTTATGGGTTCAGTTAGTTTAACCACTTGAATTGTGGGCCACGATTACATCACTCCCACACGTGCACACAGGATTCAAATCTTTATGGCATAGAGGGGTGCCTTAAATGTACACCAAGGTGCTGTACAGTGTACAATACCGCTGACAGGTAGGGTCAAGGATTTATGTCAGAAGAGACCAATAGAGTCTCTTCCATAAGCGTGCGCAGGGGGTATGCCGGTGTACCTGGGCACACCCTAATCACCCCGTGCAGCTTAGATTCCCCTTGCTGTTATTTCACCAAAGCACCCCAATAGGGCTCCTAAAAAAAAGTTGTAAAAAATAAAAATAAAAAACTACTGACACTGTCCATTGCCCTACTAACACCAAACTCTGCCCTACTGACATGTCCACTGCTCTACTGACACCATCCATTACCCTACTAACATTCTCCATATTATAGTACATTTGGGGTGCACACCCTAATGCAATAGACTGCGTTCACCTATGGTCTCTTCCATCATAAAAACCCTACCTGTCTGTATTTTTTTAAATTAATTCCACTTTAACCCCTCTAAAGTCTCAAAGGCAGTGAAGAAAATGAAGCCGAACAAAGGTGGAATATTTGATGTAGACAATTATACACACACTTAAACATGAACTACTTCAAGAAATTAAAGAAAAAATGGTTTGTTATGGGCTTCACAGTTACCAGACATGGCAATTACCACATATGTAGAAAATGTCTTTGCTTCATTAATGACCTGCTCTTGCTCAGAACTCAAATAAACAATCTACCATTGCATTTAATGCAATACTGCCAGTGGTATGTAATGCAAAACAAAAAAGCGGGCTTAGAAAAATACTGTTAGCTGGCAACAAAAAAAAACATCTGAAGGCTGTAGTCTGTGCCAAAAAGGTGTTGCCAACTATTGACTAATGCCGCATACACACGTTTGGATTTTCCGACGGGAAATGTTCGATGTGAGCCTGTTGTCAGAAAGTCCGACCGTGTGTATTCTCCATTCAACATTTGCTGTCGAAATTTCCGCACACAAATGTTTGAGAGCAGGTTCTCAAATTTTCCGATAACAAAACTTGTTGTCGGAAAGTCTGATCGTGTGTACACAAGTCCGTTGCACAAAAGTTCACGCATGCTCTGAATCAAGCAGAAGGAGCCGCACTGGCTATTGAACTTCCTTTTTCTCGGCTTGTCGCACGTGTTGTACGTCACTGCATTCTCACGTTCAGAATTTTGGGCCAACATTTGTGTGACCGTGTGTATACAAGATAAGTTTGAGCCAACATCCTTCGGAAAAAAATCCACGGTTTTGTTGTCGGAAAATCCTATCGTGTGTACGGGGCATTAGAGTTACCAAACTTTTGCATGTGCCAGGTTTTATATTTTTTCCAGTCCTTGAAAACTGCAAATTATTAGCAACTGTGCATTAAACATGTCATGTCCTCTGCAGAGGCTGTGTTACTTCTCTGCGCTGTGTAAATCAGAAAAACATAAAATTTAGCCAGGGGTGGCCAAACGTGTATCCAATTTGGAAAATATATACAGTGTAATAAATCAATACCTATCTCATTGTGCTTAAGCACAGAAATATGTTTAATGTGCTGTTTGACAGTGACAGGTGCACTATGAAATATACCACAAATTATATCTAGCTTCATTTACTTAATAAAATCCCAGGCTGTGAAGACTTGACCAGGTTGTCATGCAAGTTGCAATAATTATTTCCACAGATGCTCATTATGAAAATATAGATCAAACAAGCCTAGAAGAGATTTTTAGCATCTGGTTTCAATGTTACACAATTAATAATTTCTTATTATTAACATTTTCTGCACAGATTATGTCCTATTGTTAAAAAGGCAAGTTGCTGTCAGTTATATGCCAGCATATAATGCCCATGGGGTCTATTCACTATAAATGCATTCCCTTTCCAGCAGAGAGCTTTTCAAATTAACAATAAGAAGTGAAGTGCAGCCAAAACCTTGGTTCGTTTTGGATAGGGTAGGTAAGGGTTAGGACTTCTTTTGGATTATTACTGCTGTCCATTGTTAGGGTCATATCTCATCATTTATTGCCCCTACAATACCTGTGATACAAAGTGGAAAGAAGTCTATCCAACCAATGGCGTAATTATGGGGGTGCAGAGCGCACCTGGGTGACACCAGGGCTTTTTTTCTGCCGAAATTGGGTGAAACTCTGTTCCGCCACCTCCGTTGCTGCTAATTTTCTGGCTGCTCGGTACTGTCACTTGAAAATACAGAAGCACTGTTTCTGTATTTACAAGTGACAGGGCTCCTCTCCCGCCTCTTCTCTCCCGCCGCTCCTCTCTCGCCACTCATAATCTCCGTGCCCTGCACATCTCTATATGAGAGCAGAGGAGGGAGGGGGCATGGAATCTGCACAGGCACAGCCCTTGTTAATCTCAGGAGCTCCACCTAAAGCCAGCCAGCAGCCTGCACTGTCCAGTCTCCCAATCTAAGTCATAGCTGCTCCTATGCAGCAGCCCCTCTCTATAATGCTTTCCAGGCTGCGGAGAGGGGATTTGGGGCAGAATGAGAGCTCTCGAATGGAAGGGGGGGAGGGGGGAGGGGGGTTGATCTATATACTCCAATCTGGGGAAAAAGCTTTGTTCTGGGGGGGACTTGGAGGTACAGAGCGCACCCCTCAACTCAGCACTCTGTACACAGTGCAATCCTCAACCCTGCACACCTGTGCACCGCACACCCTTTCATTCTTGGTTCACATTGGTGCCATGCAGGAGACCCTGCAAACCCACTGTGGGTTCCCGTATCGCACCTGACTCGCAGGCAGTTCAAACTGCCTTATGTGAACTGCTGGGAGTGGCAATACAAAGTTAATGACATCCCCTAGATTGCATTGCATATCGCAGTGCAAACTGTCAATTCGGACGCACCCGCACATCCATGCGATCCGATTCTGGTGCAGACCAAAAAAGGGGTCCTGCAAGACTTTGGTCCGAATGCCATGCAAAGTCAGCCATACAATCTGTATGGCTGAATTCTGATTGCACAGACATTGCATGTGATTTGCATAGCAGTGCGGTGCGAATCACATGTGATGTCATGCAGCAGTGTGAACCCAGCCTAACTCTGCACATAGTACAAAGTGCACCCCTCAGCCCTGCACTCTGTATACAGGACACCCCTCAATCTGGCATTCTGTAAACAGCGCACCACTCAACTGTGCACTCTGTATATAACATAATATTCAATCATGCACACTGTACGAAGCGCACTCCTCAACTCTGCACTCTGTATTTAGCTCACACCACAACTCTGCACTCTGTACGTAGTGAACTTCTGAACACCTGGTATGTAACAATGCCCCATTGTTACTGCCAACTGGCCACACCCACAATTTGGTGCATAGGGCCAGTGGCAGAGTAGGGGGAGGATGAGTACCTTTTTTCTGAGAAAAAAGCCCTGGGTGACACCATCAAGTAGCACTGTGACAGGCTGGGTGGGGCAAGATAATGCTCTAGCCTGCTCAGTACCCTACTGCTGTCACTCCACAGCAGCAGGACAGAGCACTGTGGCAGGCTGGGGGTGACACCATGCTTTACCACACCAGGTGACACCAACCCTAGTGGTGCCACTGTATTTAACACAGACACAGAGCAATACAAACCTGATGGAAATACAGACCTTCCCCACTATACTAAAGAAAAGTAATTTGCCTTACTTTCTGTCCCAGTGTCATGACACACAGGGGTTGATTTAATCAAACTGGAGAGTGCAAATTTTGGTGCAGCTGTGCATGGTAGCCAATCAGCTTCTAACTTCAGCTTGTTCAGTTAATGTGATTGTAAGGGTTTGTTTTTTTTTTTTTAAAATAACAAACATATCATACTTACTTCCACTGTGCAGCTCGTTTTGCACAGAGTGGCCCCAAACCTACACTTCTGGTGTCCGCCAGTGGCTCTTGCGGCTCCTCCCCACATCAGATAACCTGCTGGGAGAAGCGATCTTCCGGGAGATTACCTTGCGGCCGCGCTCCCGAGTCCAGAATTCGGCATCCATAGAGGCCCGAATGCAGGACTCGGCCCGCCCTCCGGGTGCCCGCGTCATTGGATTTGATTGACAGCAGCGGGAGCCAATGGCTGCACTGCTTTCAATCTATCCAATCAAGAGCCAAAAACCCCTGGCATAGAGACAGCGCAGTGGGTGAAGTTCCAGGGCTCAGGTAAGTAAAACAGGGGCTGGGGGGCTGGGGGGCTGGGGGGCCGATCACTAACAGGTGTTTTCTCAAAAAACTTTTTTACACTTATTCAATGCAAAAAAACTTATTTTGGATTTTACTTTAACATACAGCTTGGTATCACTGTACTTTTGTGGCCCTTCCTTCTCTTCCGTAGAAGGCATAGACGTATGATAATGTGTAGGTGCTTAGAAGTGTTCGATCTGCAATAGTATACCCTGAAAGAGATTTAGGCTTTGGTAAAAGACACTCCCTGTAGCAACGTTTGAGTTGCCCTACTGGTGAAAACTGAGGCACTTACAGGCAGTCTAAAGCCTCGTACACACGATCGGATTTTCTGCAGCCAAACCACTGATTTTTGTCCAAAGGCGTGCCTGGATTTTGTCTTGCATACAAACGGTAAGGAATTGTCGGCCAACAAACACGAATGTAGTGACGTACTATGTGGTTTTTCAGCTCTTTAGCACCACCCTTTGGGCTCCTTCTGCTAATTTCGTGTTAGTAGAAGTTTGGTGAGTGTTGATTTGCGCTTTTCATTTAGCGCTTTTCAGTTTGCGCTTTTCATTTTGTGCTTTTCGGTTCGTTTCTGAACAGCCGTTCATCAATCAAACATGTTGCAGAATCGGAGGAGATAACGTGTTATTTATTATTGGCCTTGGAGTTATTGCTTTGACCAAAGTCCAGTCCAGGAACTGGAGGAGGAGGATTTCTTGAACCAAAAATAGGTTGCTTTATTAACCGTGACCGATTATATCATATACCTTTGCTGCGGGAGCTCCAGGAGAATAATCTGGATGATTTTAGGAATTATCTCCGGATGACAGGCCCCTGCTTTCACCAACTCTTGGCATTGTTGACCCCCTATATTAAGAAGCGGGACACATGCATGAGGCTTTTATTTTATTTTTTGGTTGAATAATGATTTGATTTGGTATATTTTCTATATTTTTGGATGCATAGAATGCATTTTTTGGTTAATTTCTATTGGCAGATAGCATGTCTAATTTTATTTGTTTTCTTTTTTAATGCACAATAAAAAAAAATGTTTAGAATAATACTTGGCTATTTTTTTTACTTAAAATGAAAGTTTGGGAGTAGGCAGTTTCATTTAAAAAAATACAATGTAAAATTGACAGGGAACACCAACATAGTTTTATCTTTGATCTTAAAAACTACAGGATAACGGTGTTGTGGTAACTTGCCCAAAAAAAAAAAAAAAAAAAAAAAGCATAATAATATTATTCTTGATATCACTATAAAATAAAAGCCTTTTAAAATACATTTGCCATAACTCCATCAGTATCACCAGCAGAGCAGATTCATTATTATCACATTAAAGAAGAAGAGAATGTGCGCTGCATTTCGAGATTTCATAATTTGCCACGTCATGAATGTTAATTCTCTGTTACGAATTCTAGTTTACAAGACCGACCGCTCGTCCTTGCTTCCAAGCATGTGTGTTTGTACTTTGGACTTTTGTCCGACGGACTTGTGTACACATGCTAGGAAAATCCAATAACAGACATTTATTTGCGGTAAATTTTAAATCCAACATTTGTCAGAATCCAACAACAATTGTCCAATGGATCGTACAAACGGCTGAATTTTCCAACAACAGCCTGTCATCACACATTTCCTGTCCGAAAATCTGATCGTGTGTATGTGGCTTAAGAAACACCTTGACTCACCAGACAGTGATATAATTCTTTGAAAGGCAGAGGTCAGTGCAGGTGGAATACAGACAAAAAGTTAAGTCAAACAGAAAGCAGAGTAACCAGAGACTAGGCTAAAATTATAACCATGGTAACAGATAAAAAACAGCAAAAAAACTAAAACTGGAAGCATCACTTTCACAAAACACATTAAAGCTGTATTAAACCTAAAAAAAAAACATTTGTTATATTGCAGCTTGCCATTTCTTAGATGTGATGGCTGCATTGATTTTTTTTAAGGCTTTCTTTCTTCTATTTTCATCTGATGATCCAGCCAGTAAGTCTGTTGTTTTTCAAAAGAACAAGCTCTACAGGAGAATGTATCAGTTACAAAGATGAGGCAAACCATTTAACAATAGCTGGGGTGCTTAACCGGTTCCCGACCGGTGCACACCGATGTACGTCGACAGAATGGCAGGCTAGGCAAATGGGCGTACCCGTACATCCCTTTGAATTTGCTGTCATGCCATATTGTGCGCACGCCGGTCGGGGGCTCCGTGACTCAGGTCTCGATCGCCGCGGGGATACCTGCGATCGCCTCACGGAGAGGACGAACGGGGAGATGCTAATGTAAACAAGCATCTCCCCATTCTGCCTAGTGACAGTGTCACTGATCTTTGCTCCCTGTGATCGGAAGCAGAGATCAGTGATGTGTCACATGTAGCCACACCCCCCACAGTTAGTAACACTCCCTAGGTCATACTTAACCCCTCCCTAGCCCCCTAGTGGTTAACCCCTTCACTGCCAGTGTCATTTACACAGGAATCAGTGCATTTGTATAGCACTGATTGCTGTATAAATGACAATGGCAAACGACAATGGTCCCAAAAATGTGTAAAAAATGTCCAATGTGTCCGCCATAATGTCGCACTCATGATAAAAATTGCTGATTGCCGCCATTACTAGTAAAAAAAAAAAATTAATAATAAAAATGCCATAAAACTATCCCCTATTTTGTAAACGCTATAACTTTTGCGCAAACCAATCAATAAACGCTTATTGCAATTTTTTTTACCAAAAATATGTAGAAGAATACGTATCGACCTAAACTGAGGAAAAAAATGTTTTTTAATTATTTTTTGGGGATATTTATTATAGCAAAAAGTAAAAAATAATGCGTTTTCTTCAAAATTGTCGCTATTTTACTGTTTATAGCGCAAAAAATAAAAACCGCAGGGGTGATCAAATACCACCAAAAGAAAGCTCTATTTGTGGGAAAAAAGGGATGTCAATATTGTTTGGGAGCCACGTCGCACGACCGCGAAATTGTCAGTTAAAACGGTGCAGTGCCGAATCGCAAAAAACGCACTGGTCAGGAAGGGAGTAAATTCTTCCGGGGCTGAAGTGGTTAAAATGATCAGTGTTTATTTATTTATGTGAAACCTTTTTCTCAAGAGAAACAAAACTCTTTGCTGCAACTGATTATTAAATATGATCTCGATTTTGGCTTCAATTTGTTAGTGTATTTAACCACTTGCCGGTGTATTTAACCACTTGCTGCCCGCCATATAGCAAAATGACGGCGGCAAAGTGGTTTCAATACACCGACCAGGCTTCATATGACGTCTTCAGGATATTAAGCCGATGCGCGTCCCCGGGGGAGGACCCCCAGACTGACAATGCTACTGTCCAAATGTGCCCCTTGTGCTCATTCGTCCAGAAGGCGTGTTACTGGACAGATCATCAGGTAAAAACCGAGCGAAAAAAAGCCTAAAAAGGAAAACTGATGCAGCCACCATATGATAGGTAAGCTACAATATATTAAATGTTTTGGTTTCGGGCTTAATATTGCTTTACGCTGAATTTAAACATGGCACTTGGTGACATATTTAGAGTGTGCCAAAATAAAGTTCCCTATTTAGGATAGCTGACGATGTTGGCATCTACATTGTAACAGACAGCAAGGTAGAGAAAGAAAGCAAAAATAGGAGGTAGTCACTATTCTCTTTAGGCTGGGTTCACACTTATGCAAAATGCAGTGGTGTATTTAGGTTTTGTGCTGCCCTAGGCCTGACTAAACTCATGCAGCCCCTAATTTAAATACGACCCACCCATTCCTGTTAAGGCCACACCCCTTCCTATTTAAGACATGCCCCGTCATCTGTAAACCACACCCCTTTCTCTTTTAGCTGATGGGCACAGTGGCGGCAATTGATGGGCACAGTGGCTGCGTTTGTAGGCACAGTGGCTGCGTTTGATGGGAACAGTGGTGGCAATTGATGGGCACAGTGGCTGCGTTTGATGGTACAGTGGCTGCGTTTGATGGGCACAGTGGCTGCAATTGATGGGCACAGTGGCTGCGTTTGATGGGCACAGTGGCAGCAATTGATGGGCACAGTGGCAGCAATTGATGGGCACAGTGGCAGCGTTTGTAGGCACAGTGGCTGCGTTTGATGGGAACAGTGGTGGCAATTGATGGGCACAGTGGCTGAGTTTGATGGTACAGTGGCGGCAATTGATGGGCACAGTGGCTGCATTTGTTGGGCAAAGAACAGGGATTTACCGGACCCCGTGTAGGTGTAAAGGTGTAAACCCAGCCTCAGGGAGGCTGTAAACCCAGCCTCAGGGAGGAATGGCAGTAACTAATTGGAGGAGCATATAAGTGGCTTGCTCTTTACACCATATTCTAAAATGACAATTAAAACATAGTTCTCAGTAACATACATTTTCAACTATAAATAGATGATGCATACCAGAGAGTACTATCAATGGAACGCATGTAAAAGGCTTTACAGTAGCAGCACTCCTTTTACCAAAACTAGTTAAAATGCTGTTTATTCTAAAACTCAGTGATGACATGGTATAAAAGAGTAGACAGATACATTTTGGGGTCAACCATTTGTTACAATACTACCCATGGGTCATGGGAGAGGACTCTTAAGCAGCTCCTCCCCTTACTTTAGGTTCCATTCACACCTGAGCATTTTTCAGGCATTTCTTTTAAGCTTTTTTGCAGCTTTTTAGAACCATATGTTAGGCGTTCAGGCAGTTTTGTTTAGCCAATAGAAAGCACTAGGGGGAGGAGGGGAAGACGAAATTAGGGGTTGTGAGCTGCTATTTGAGTAGAAAATGGTCATAAAACGCTCAAGTCAGGTGTTTCTATTGCTTGCAATCTGCCAAAAAGAAGCTTGTGTACTTTTTTGAGCTTCAGGCATTTTGCTTCAGGCGACAGAACGTTCATATGTGAACATAGGCCATTGAAATGAATGGGATCTGGCTTGTTGATCGTTTCAGAGCTACAAGCTTCAAGCAGAAAATCGCTCAGGTGGGAACGGGGCTGGGGTTGCCACCTCATCCCTTTAAATCAGAACACATATGAATTACACAGGTTCTGAGGCAAATTTTAATGCAGATAAGGCGCTCAGTGAGTTTAATTACCACCTTAATCAGCCACAGAACCTGTGTAATTATTATGTGTTCAGGTTTAAAGGGATGAGGTGGCAACCCTAAACAGGGCCTTAAAGTGGCTGTAAACCCTTACAGACCACTTTAACCTACAGGTAAGCCTAGATTAAGGCTTACCTTTGGGTGCAAGAAATATATTTTCCTAAAAACGGGCACTGATGTCTAGACAAAGTTGCAGGCCTACTGAGCGTGCCATTAGTGAAGACGATCATGCTGTCACTGAGGGCTCCTGCACGCATGTGTCGGAGTGACATCATCGCTGCTCCGGCCAGTCACAGCGCCGGAGCAGCGATACCCGGAAGTCACTCCGGGTATCTTGGCGGCGACGGAAGAGGTGAATGAGGGTCGCTTCGGGGGCTTCGATCTCAGGTAAGTAATTCATAATGAGCTAGTATGCTATGCATACCAGCTCATTATGCCTTTGTCCTGAAGGGTGTTTTTTTTTTTTTTTTAGAGAAGGTTTACTTCCTCTTTAAGATGCCTGGCTTGCAGTGTGGTGACACAAATAAGAACTGTCACTTTATCTTGCTTTTATAGTTTTATTGCTAAGCACACACAAGGGAGAGAGGAAAAGGGAACAGGATATTCAAAAACACAAACTTCTCCTGACTATTAGTTGTCCTATGGGTAGATTTTCTTATCTGAGCTGTGGATCTCTGAGGCTCCTCCAGAGTTACCATGACTTGACCTCTTGGCTGCTTCTCTGATTAATGCTCTCCTTGCTCGGCCTGTCAGTTTAGGTGGACGGCCATGTCTTGGTAGGGTTGTAGTTGTGCATACTCTTTCCATTTTCGGATGATGGACTGAACGGTGCTCAGTGAGATGTTCAAAGCTTGGAATATTTTTTTATCACCTAACCCTGCTTTAAGCTTCTTCACAACTTTATCCCTGACCTGTCTGGTGTGCTCCTTGGCCTTCATGATGCTGTTTGTTCACTAAGGTTCTCTAACAAACCTCTTAGGGCTTCACAGAACAGCTGTATTTATACTGAGATTAAATTACACACAGGTGGACTCTATTTACTAATTAGGTGACTTCTGAAGGCAATTGGTTCCACTAGAATTTAGTTAGGGGTATCAGAGTAAAAGGGGCTGAATACAAATGCATGCCACACTTTTCATATATTTATTTGTAAAGGAAAAAAGAAAACCAATTTATCATTTTCCTTCCACTTCACAATTATGTGCCACTTTGTGTTGGTCTATCACATAAAATCCCAATAATATACATTTATGTTTTTGGTTGTAACATGACAGAATGTGGAACATTTCAAGGGACAGGAATACTTTTTCAAGGCACTGTATATCCCAATAAAACCTTCTTGTTTAGACACTTAATTTCTTGTGCAAGTTTTTCCCTATGATGCTTTCCATACTGAAAGGATTGTTATTACATGGCAACAACTGCAGCAATGGCAAGGAAAATGGGTATGGCATGTACGATAGATAGATAGATAGATAGATAGATAGATAGATAGATAGATAGATAGATAGATAGATAGATAGATAGATAGATAGATAGATAGATAGATAGATAGATAGATAGATAACATTCTCCATAGCCAAGCTGAATGATGTTCTATAGTAAAAAGATATGTTAAAAAACAAAAATTATGACTGCCATTGAAATGAATGGGAGCCTTGTCCTGTCTACAATTGCTCTCTTCTTGGTGTAAAACTGCCATGCAGGCAACCACACATACACTAACCCAGTGTTTCTCAACTCCAGTCCTCAAGGCGCACCAACAGGTCATGTTTTCAGGATTTCCACTATTTTGCACAGGTGATTTGATCAGTTTTCACTGCCTTAGTAATTACCACAGCAGTTTCATCTGAGGGAAATCCTGAAAACATGACCTGTTGGTGCGCCTTGAGGACTGGAGTTGAGAAACACTGCACTAACCTAAGGAAGAGCTGTGTGAAAGCTACCAAGACAGTGCAGTTGCAGACAGAGGGGCCAAGTACAACAATATTTATTGAAGTATTTGGGAATTCCACATAGTGATTTTATTTATAATATGCATTTACATATGGTCATCAATATAAGGACACTATTACATAGTTATCATTCACATTAGGCCCAGCCCTCAAGGAGATAACATAAGAATCTACACAAACATACTAGAGATATTTTAGACTGCAACCAACTAACCTTTTAGCATGTCTTTGGCGTGTGGGAGGAAAGTACAGGGAAAATATGCAAACTACATCCGTATATTGTTCAAGATGTGATTCAGACCAAGACATCAGTTCTACAAGACTGACATAACATAATACTTTATATACACAATATAAAACCCTTCACTTAAAAAAGATAGTTCTCTGGCATACGGATGCCTTTTTCTTGTATGGGCTGTGTCTATTCATATCACAAAAGCAACATATGAAAGTAGATATATATGCACTTACTAATATCATCCTTCTGCATGGTACTCCAGAGGTCCCAATTCAGTGTGAGGGTCTTGGAAGCCTCCTCCCACACCTTTTTTTTTTTTTAACATGGTCTGGGTTCCATAACTCTGGCTCCTGTTACACTGCAGCTATCAGTTCACTTTTGGTCACAACTCTGACTATGATGTCCATCTATGACAAGAAAACACAGCAGATTCACAGCTGCACCTCTTGTATCCCACCAGGATATTGGTCACATTCCATACAGTCAGTGTCCAGACAGGATTTCCTGTGAAAATACTGTATTTAGTGTAATTTTTTTTTTTCATTTGTTGATCAGGAACAAATATACACATAAAGCATGTACTCATGTATGCATGAAAACGCAAAAAAAATGGGTGGCCCTGCCCCCCTCTGAAGCTATGGGGAAGCCATAGGGGTGTCCCTGTGCGTCAGAGGAGGGCGGTGTCACCCGGAGATGACACCGTTTTAAAAGAGCTGTCACCTGCGAGGACGCGTCATATGGCGGCAGATCTTCTTTATTTTTTTTTTCCGGTCCGTCGGGAGAGGTGAATGGACTACGTGGGACAGTTTTATTTTTTTATTTTTTAATAAAGAACTTCTCCCACAGTGTGTGTTGTTTTTTTTTACCATTTGTACCCGTTACCATTTCAAACGGGGGGGGCGGGATCTAGGGGTCCCTTTGTTAAAGGGGGCTTCCAGATTCCGATAAGCCCCCCGCCCACAGACCCCCACAACCACTGGGTTGTGGGGATGAGGCCCTTCTCCCCATCAACATGGGGACAAGGTGTTTTGGGGGGCTACCCCAAAGCACCCTCCCAATGTTGAGGGCATGTGGCCTGGTACGGTTCGGAGGGGGCGCTCTCTTGTCCCCCTTTCTTTTCCTGCGGCCTGCCAGGATACATGCTCAGATAAGGGTCTGGTATGGATTTTTGGGGGGGCCCCACGTAATTTTTTTCTTAATTTTGGCGCGGGGTTCCCTTTAAAATCCTGAAGGGTCTGGTATGGATTTTGAGGGGGACCCCTATGCCTTTTTTTTTAATTTTGGTTCGGGGTTCCCCTGTGGGGGAATCCCATGCCGTTTTTATCAATGAACTTTTATGTCTATTGCCGGACCAACAATTCATTATAGCCGCTAGTACTTTTCAATGACTTTTTTTCCTTTAGAAATGTCATTTTGCTGTCAGACTGTTCTAAACACGGGAATACTATAGACACCCCCCAGGTATGAAATTTAAAGGAATATTACACATTTATTGTTTCACTTCATGCATTATTAAAATCACTGCCCCCGAAAAAACGTCCATTTTAAAACTTTTTTTGCATTGATCCATGTCCCCTGGGGCAGGACCCAGGCCCCCAAACACTTTTTAAGACAATAACTTGCATATTAGCCTTTAAAATGAGCACTTTTGATTTTTCATGTTCGTGTCCCATAGACTTTTATGATGTTCGCGTGTTCAAACAAATTTTTTGCCTTTTCGCATGTTCTGGTGCGAACCGAATGGGGGAGGGGGTGTTCGACCCAACCCTAGTTAGTATGTTAAGGCCTGATTCACACCTATGCAGGTTGCAGCTGATGCATATTCCAGGTGCATTTTGCATTTTTCAATACATGATTTTAAACCATTGATGTCTATGGTGATCCCTGGCCCTTGCCATAAAATGTACATATGTGAATGAGACCCATAGGAAACCATGTTAAATGGACAGTAGTGTGTTTCTGAAAAACTAAAAACGCACAAAAAAAATGCATAGGTGTGAACCAGGCCTCAGTGAAGTATGGCCAATGTTTTTCTTATATATTATAGAGTTAATTTTCTGTTACTACTATTATATATACTGAGTATGATTATTATAGAATTTCGTATTGGATTTGTATTGCAGTATATGTAATTCAATATTAGGATTGCATTTACATCTTATCTTAAAGTGGAAGTCCATGCAAAAACTAAAATCCTGCATCTATAGACACCACCGATTTAACACTAACCTATCTAGCCCTGTAAAGAAAAAATGAGTATACATACCTTTTTTTGAAGCTGCTCTGACCGGATCCAACACTGATCTGTCAGCCGCGGCTTCGCTGTGGAAGCCGGGGCAGAGGACATGGACGACAACAGAAGCCCCATAGTAAAGCCCCATACACACTATCAGATTTTCTGCTGATTTTTGTCTTCAGATTTACCAAAACCATGTAGTGCAAGGGCCTGCCTGATTGCATACAAATTGAAACTCCTAAGGTTTGACCTCTTATTATATGGTTTTGGTAAATCTGAAGGAAAAAAATCAGCAGAAAATCTGATAGTGTGTATGGGGCTTAAGTCTATGGGTGATGTCACTTCCCATTCATTTCATCAGATTGGGTTCATATCAGGAATATGAAGTGTCAGGGTAACAAACGCTTTAACTGATTCCAGCTTTCCTTATCAAGATTTCCTCTTATTGCTACATCTAATTATACTTTAGCTTTGTATTCTCTCCCCTTGAATGAGTGATTGATGTAAAGCACATTTCACATACTTATATTTTGTACCATAACATAAGCAAACAGGGTACTGGGCTATTGCGATATAAAAATGATAATAAATAAGAACATGACATCACTAAGAATATCAATACGTAAACCAGCCACACAACATAGCCATTATGCAATTTAAAGTATATTTGCAGTATACCCAGAACTTTTTTTTAGTTTTTGATAGAGTGTCGAAGAGTTGGGTTTGGGTTTTTTTCTATCACTATCTGTATCTCCATTGGGAAATTTATCCAAGTTACTTTTTTGATGACCATTGTCACAAAGACAGAAAGTGAAGAGGAATCCAAACTTTGGGAACAGGAATAGAGGGGAAAAAAGGAAGGGGGTGCCTCAAGGGGATGGTGTGGGTAAAAGGGTGGACAGGATATTGGCAATAGAATCATAGAATATGTAAATATAAATATAAGTTTTATTGGATAAATATATAAAAAATAGAATAGAATATACAATAAATATCTAAAATCATGATATTGAAATACAAGTACAATAGAAATCAGCAACTAATTGGATGTTGAGAGCACACAACATTACTAGACTGGAAGTCGATTGAATATGGTGGTCACAACAAGTCCCAACATGTTTCAGAAACAGAGAAAAGCCAAAAGGCTAAACAGATTCTGTATTTATTACCTTCTTCAGGGGTTAGATGGAAGCATGCTGGTAACATTATTGCCCTGTACACACGGTCGGACATTGATTGGACATCCCAAAAAAAATCCATGGATGTTGGCTCAAACTTGTCTTGCATACACACGGTCACACAAAGTTGTCGGAAAATCCAACCGTTCTGAATGCGGTGACGTAAAACACGAACGTCGGGACTATAAACGGGGCAGTAGCCAATAGCTTTCGTCTCTTAATTTATTCTGAGCATGCATGGCACTTTGTGCGTCGGATTTGTGTACACACGATCGGAATTTAACCGATCGGATTTTGTTGTCGGAAAATTTTATAGCCTGCTCTCGAACTTTGTGTGTCGGAAATTCCGACGGAAAAAGTCCGATGGAGCCCACACACGATCTGAATTTCCGACAACACAATCCGATCTCACTTTTTCCATCGGATTCCTAGACAGTGTTGCACAGCATTATTCGGATAGATGGTCCCTCACACCTCAGACAGAAGGCTAAAATCGCATGGCAATATTCAGCAGATGAAAGCATAAAGGCATTTTATACTTTTAAAGGATTTTGGAAGATTCTCATAGCACAAATAGTAGGTGGTTGAGGATGATGTTTTCCCAGTGGGAGCGGCAAATCAGGGTACACAAGGACACCCTCAAACTGGCAAACCAACAAGTGCCTTAGACAACCATTTAATAGCCAAGTGTCTGCAATTGCATGGATACCAAGGCTGTGCAGCAAGGTACCACATAGTCGCCCAATTAGACAGTGCATTGAGGCTGGCTTGTAAGTTGGAGACATCCTGTAAGGACATTATTCCACTGCATAGTTTAGTGTCATCTGCAAACACAGAAATGTTACTTTTAATCCCAGAACCTATATCATTTATAAAGATGTTAAAAAGTAAGGGTCCCAGCACTGAACCTTGGGGTACACCCCTGATAACCTTAGACCATTCAGAGTAAGAATCATTGACCACTACTCTCTAAATTCTGTCTTTTAGCCAGTTTTCTATCCATTTACAAACTGGTATTTCCAAGCCTGTAGACTTTACCTTACACATGAGCCGTGTGTGGGGAACTGTGTCAAACGCTTTTGCAAAATCCAATTATACCACGTCCACAGCCACCCCTCTGTCCAAGGTTTTACTTTTTTTTTAAAGTGGCAGCTCTATAGTTATTTCATTAGGACTTTTCCTTCTGTAGGGGGTAAGCACCCTTCTACCTGGCATTTTGAGCGCAGTGGTGAAGACTCGAGAGGGGCGCGTATATCTGAGTTTTCTCATTTGTCACAAGGTTTTACTTACCTCCTCATAAAAAGAAATCAAGTTTGTTTGACAACTTCTGTCTTTCATGAATCCATGCTGTCTGTTGCTTAAAATATTTTTTTCCAGCAAGAACTCGCCTATGTGGTCTTTTATTAAACTCTCCAGTATCTTCCCAACTATAGAAGTTAAACTAACAGGTCTATAGTTATTTGGTAAAGACTTTGTTCCCTTTTTAAATATAGGCACCACATTGGCCCTACGCCAATCCAGTGGTACTATTCCCATCATTAATGAGTCCCTAAAAATTAGATACAATGGCGTTGTAATTACAGAGTCCTTTATCCACCTTTATTCTGTCTAAATATTTCTGGACCATATCCCTTTTGAGCCATTGTGGATCATTTGGGGCTGTATCACTACCACCCCCATTATGGACATGAGCTCCCCCATTCTCCTTTGTATACACAGAGCTGAAGAAAGTATTTAATAAATTTGCCTTCTCTTTGTCCCCTGTCCCCCACTCTAGATTATTTTGTAAAGGGCCTACATGCTCTGACCTGACCTTTTTACTATTAATATATTTTAAGAATTTGTTAGAGCCCCCCTGCCCCAAAGCACCCACCTCCCCTTGTTGGGGGCATGTGGCCTGGTATGGTTCAGGAGGGGGGGCACTTGCTGGTCCCCCCTTTCCTGACTTGCCAGGCTGCATGTCTGGATAAGGGTCTGGTATAGATTTTGGGGGGACCCCACAGAATTAGTTTTTTCAATTTTGGTGTGGAATTCCCCTTAAACTACATACCAGACCCGAAGGTTTTTTTTTTATTCAGCTGTCAGTGGGGAAACCCATTGACAACTGTTGACTCATCGGTTGCTAAGGATGCCTTGGCCAGCTTTCCGGTCTGCTCCTTAACAACAAGCTCATACTGCGCCCTGATTGGGCAAAGCTTTGCCCAATCAGGTTGCAAAATGCACTGTGCAGCGTGCACCCCACCGAACACCCTGAAATTTCGGGTGTTGGACGAAAGAGCCGAACCATTTGCCCAACACTACTGAACAAGTCCAGTTAAATGTAATCACTACTACCTATACCATGACATACTGTAGAAAACTGAGATCCTTCCAGGTATGTATATTTACGTAGCTGTTTACCTGGAGTTGAGATTTACTGTAAATGAACCCTCAGATGTGTATACTCATATTCAATGACAACATTTCTCAGCAACAAATTCGTGTACCTATACCAGGATCATGCAATGCCAAGAATCTTTATTAAAAAAAAAATTGTCCTGCAGTGCCTATTCATCTTTGATCACAGCGTCCGATGGCCTGAGAAAAAAAAAAGCAACAACTTTGCCTCCATGGAGGCTCCCACTGACTGAAGCCTCTTCAGGATGACAGCTGTTATGTAGCTGAGGGCGGGACAACCCAGTGATGTAAACGGGTGACCCCACCCTCTCTGACGCCACGTGACGTCAGAAGAAGGCGAGGTCATCCGTTTATGTCACCGGGTCACCCATTTTTCACCCCGCCCACAGCTATATAACAGCTGTCATCGCAAAGAGGCTTCAGTCAGTGGGAGCCCCCCATGGAGGCGGAGTTGTTTCTTTTTTATCGGGTCATCGGACGCTGTGATTGAAGATGAATGGACATCGTGGGACAGTTTTTTCTTTTAAACAAAGGACTTGTCCCAAATTGTCTACTGTCATTTTTACCATTTCGACACTTTTTTTGGTGAATGTGTAGGGGTACTCGATACCCATTCACATGGGGGGCCGGGATCTAGGGGTCCCCTTGCTAAAGGGGCTTCCAGATTCCGATAAGCCCCCCCGCCCTCAGACCCCCACAACCACCGGGCAAGGGTTGTGGGGATGAGGCCCTTGTCCCCATCAACATGGGGACAAGGTGCTTTGGGGGGGACCCCAAAGCATCCTCCTCATGTTAAGGGCATGTGGCCTGGTACTGTTCAGGAGGGGGAGGGCTCTCTCACCTCCCCTTTTCCTGTGGCCTGCCAGGTTGCATGCTCGAAAAGGGGTCTGGTTTGGATTTTGGGGGACCCCTACGCCATTTTTTTTAGCTTTGGAGCAAGGTTCCCCTTAAATTCCATACCAGACCTGAAGGGCCTGGTATGAATTTTAGGGGGGGGGCCCCCACACATTTTTAAAAAATTTTTTGGTACAGGGTTACTCTTAATATTCATACCAGACCCAAAGGGCCTGGTAATGGACTGGGGGGGGGACCCATGCCATTTTTTTCAATGAATTTTATATATATTGCCGGGATCTGACAATTCAAAACAGCAGCGAGCAGTTTTAAATGACTTTTTTTCCTTTAGAAATGTAATTTTGCTGTGGTATTGTTCTAAACATAGGAAAAATGCAGTACTTTACAGACATACTAAGGACACCCCCCAGGCACGATATTTAAAGGAATATTTCCTTTTTATTGTTTCACTTTAAACATTAAAAACATTTTTTTGCATTGATTCATGTCCCCTGGGGCAGGACCGGGTCCCCATAAACTTTTTATGGCAATAACTTGCATATAAGCCTTTAAAATGAGCACTTTTGGTTTTTCATGTTAGTGTCCCGTAGACTTTAACGGTGTTCTGTGGCTTTCAAATTTGCCACAAACACTGCATAATGTTCGCTGTTTAGCGAACAGGCAAACACCCAATGTTCGAGTCAAACTTACGTTCAACTCGAACATCGGGCTCATCCCTACTTAGAAGCATTAGTCAACATTTACAATCACTTAGTAAATTACACTCAGTCAATCATCTTTTTTTTATTTGCAGACTTGCATCTGGAAAAATTACTGTTGGAATCTGATTGGTTGCAAGGAGAAAAATGTAAATACATATATACTGTAGTTAGATTAATGCAACCAATTATATTTGCATATAAACTGTTTTTACGGTGTAGTTATTTTGTATAAGACATAAAACTTTGAGTTCAATTCTAGGATTCCAATAAATGCATATCACATACTTACTGTGTGTTAAAACATCCCCAAGTTACATTTGAATGACCCTAAATCCAAGACTCATGTTCTTCTTAGAACAGATCAGTAAAACACAGAAGAGTATAAAGAGTTGGAATACGTGGCTCAGATTTGTGAGCCTGGCTCTTGGAAGAGATCTGTATGCTGCTGCAGGCACCGGCTTCTTCCTCTACAATCATCTAATTGGATTTTCATGTCCAAATCCTGTTCTCTTAATCAAAAGGCAAACAAAATCAATCTTTCGAGTTCCAAGAATTTGAGTGCAGCATTTAGTTCTTAAGCAATGAAAGACATACTCTATAAATATCCATCAAAGCCCAGCTTCTTAAATTGTTTAACTATATAAATGCTGGAACTGTGTAAATCACTGTGAAAATCAGCTTCGTGAAGGTAAGGTAATGGAGAGAAATCACTAATGGTTGTGATCACTGGGCTGACTTTGCATTCTGGTACTTCCTATACAGTATGTTAAAGATGGCTTACATCTGAACTCAGTATGCTGGGAGAATGGTTTCTGGAACAGATGAAATTTAAACTAGGTTGAAGGGTGAGAGAGCAATTCAGAAAAACAGTGATCGCTATGGCTTTGAGAGGGACTAGGCAGAAGTAAAAGGCATGATGAGGGAATTTGGGGGCGAAGGTTATGACAGTTGAAAATAGCCCTGTGTTACAAAAAAATGATGACAGATGGAGCTCAAATTACTGTATACCCTACAAATGATACTTTGAATTAAATGTGCAATTTAAAATGTATGTGCATGAATGCAAAAGAAGCCTGGAAAAAATGACAGATTGAGATTGTGTTACTGATGTACAACCTAATTTAATTGGTGTTACAGAAATATGGCTGGATTCTTCACAAGACTGGGCTGTTAACATTTATTCCTTTGATATCTTTTAGAAGGACAGGTTAAACAGATAACATTTTGGAGTGTGTTTCAGTTTTAAAAGTGATCTTAATTGGATGGAGAGCCTAAAATATATGTGAACCCTTACCGTGTAAAAATACCCATTCAGTTTAAAATAGAACTGCAAGGCCAAAACATGTGTGTATAGATAAAAAATATTGTAAATACCTTTTTTCTTTTTCTATAGGTCAGTGGCTTTCAACCTGGGGGTCGAATGACGATTTTCCTGGGGTCACTGAATCCTGGGATGTTCCTGAAACCCGCACAGCTCTCCCAGCCTTTTCTGTGGCTGCCCAACTGTGCTGGTCCTGGAGCCCGTGGCCACCCACTCAGCCTCTTTGCAGCCGCCCATTCAGTTCATGGCATGGCTGGGGGGTAAAGACTAGAGGTCAGTTGACTAGTGAGGATTGTGAAGTGGGAGAGGCTGGTGTCAATGCTGTGAGACACCACAGAGCTGGAGTCACAGTAACACTACCTGTGATTAGAGTTGCCATTAAAAGCCATTAGAGTTGCCATTATTGATCAAGGGCACCCAAGTTGGCTAAACAGAACTCCCCCCAGCACTGCCACTCATCCCATTCCCCCCACCAAGGAGTAAAAATAGAGAATACATAGAAGGGAGAGGAAAAGAGAGGAAAAGAGAGGAAGGAACAAAGAAAAAGGGAGAGAAAAAATAAGCGAAAGAACAAAAAAAAACAACTAGAGAGAGGCATGGAGAAAAAAACAAGAAATTAGGATAAAGAGACATAAAAGGGAAAGAAGGGAGAACAAAAGAGAATGGTACATCCTAACATGTACCATAAGGGGTTTAATACTGTAAGAGTGGAAGGGACTCAGGGAGCGCTAAATGTCCATGGGTTGGGGCATAAATTACTTGTCTTGCCTTGGGTGCTGACAACCCACTCTATGAAAATAATTTTACTGTTAGGGGTCCCCACAACTTGAGAAATTTTACCAAGGGGTCACAGCACTATAAAGGTTGAGAACCACCGCTACAGGTGATCACATGACCTCTGTTCTTAGCTGCATAAGGGGCTTAGAGAGCTGGGGATGGAGACTGCAGGGGGCATGCCAACAGGAGGCAAGAAGAAAACAGTACACTGATCTTCCCAGTGAAGACCTATGCAGGGGGGCGTGTCAAAATAAGTCTTGGCCATTGGAGGACAGGCAGGCTGTGCTTCAGCACAGCCAGAAAACTGACCATGCTGGGATGGATGTGCTTTCATGCCTAGTGCGACCAGTTTGAAATAGGAAAGCAGGGAAACTGGCAGGATCACCAGGTATTTCACACAAAGGAAGCAATGCAAAGAGAACAGAACACAAGTACATGGTAGCACAGACATATATTAGGAATATGAAATGTTGGGGTAACATACTCTTTAACTATACAGAAACATTATGGGTAAAAATAATGAGTTTTCAAGCAGCATGGGTTTCCGAAAGAACATCAATATTGCGCTTCTATAAATGACTTATGGAGTAGTCCATACTTGTAAATAAAGTGTGTGGGTAGGTACAACATGGTGCGGTGGCAGTAATGGCACAGAGCCCGGTTGCAGATAACTCAAAACGTGTATTGCAGAGAATGTCAACTTACAAACAACCCTAGTGGAAAAGCGACGCTCTGGGTTAACACTCACAGTTCTGTTCAATGTAGAGGTTCAGCAGAAAAAAATGCACCGACAGTGTCTGTCTTGAGAGGGTGGGATGCGGCCTGCATGGTCCCAATGGGGTGGCTTCTGTGCATGATTGCGTGTCCCTAGCCTGTCCCTACTCATCAGTAACTTTTCTCTACCGCTAATCACTTTCCCTGAGACAGGTGCTTTTTCCCTACTCTGTCCATCTCATCAATGTAATGTCAAAACCTGGGGGCAGGGACTTAAAAAGGCTCTGCTGACCCAAGATGGCCACCAGGGATCACCTGGATACAACATAGCCAACCGGAAGATTACTTTCAGGGCAGAGCAAACCATAGAGAAATATTGTTTCTCCTAACTTCCTCTTTAGTCTAGAGTATCTTTAAAAAGGCACTGACCTGTGAAACATGTGCACAAAAAAGGCCAGCAGAGGGCAAATAACTAGTTGCCTGTTGGCTTCCTGCAGGTGATCCTCACATATTACTGACATACCTTGCTTTGATATAATTAGGGACTTAATTTTTCAGAGCTGATGGCAGGTGATCTGATGACTGGTGGGAGAGGTGGAATAAGCAGACATTGACATCATAATTAAAGCAGATGTAAGGAAATACTTGTTCTGCAGAACACTCACACAGTTTTCTCTCCAGCAAGGAGAACAGTGAGCAGCACAGTAATTGAAGAGAAAAGGTAAACCTTTCATGTCCCGTTCATGTGTTGTAGCAATGCGCACTAAAATGCAAGTGTTAATGAGCATGTGTATGGTACAGCATTTGCTCTATGGATGTGTGTTTTGCACATGTTTTCATCCATTGTGTTGCAATGGCTGCCTTTATCGCAGCAAAAATTAACTTGAGTGTGTTAATGTCCTGTAAAGAATTGCTTTAGTGCACATGGACCCTGAAAGTACTGCTTTGACACAATTAACATGTTCACTTTTAATAAAATTTAGGGAACAGCGACCATTGACCTTTACACAGCATTGCCACATAGAGAGGCCCAACATGGAAGTAGCACCTTTAGGTGTTCTAGGAGAATAAATTACACATCTCATCTCTCAACCACCTATTACAATTTTGAAGGCCCCGGAGCACCAGAACAATGGAAATTTCTACAAAATGACTCAATTTTGGAAAACAAACACCCCAACGTATAATCTATGAGGCATATTGAGTCTTTTAAATAGTTCATTTTTTTCCAGAAGTTTTTGGAAAATGTGGAGAAAAAATGAAAATGCTTTTTTTTTTACACAAAGTTGTCTATTTATAAGATATTTTCAACACATAGCATGTACATAGCAAAAATGAAACCCCCAAATACATTCTGCTACTCCTCCTGAGTATGGCAATACCAAATGTGTGAGACTTTTACATAGCCTGGCCACATACAGAGTCCAAACATCCAAGGAGCACCATCAGGTGTTCTAAGGACATAATTGACGCATCAACTTTCCTGACAACCTATCACATTCTTGAAGGCCCTTCATATTTCTAACACATAGCATGTACAAACCAAGAATTACACCCCAAAATACATTCTGCTGAGCAAAGGGTAAACAAAACATTACCTGTGATTTTAGTAGCGCGGTTGTCCACAGAAGGAGAGCCCTGAGCCAGGCAGCAAGAAGGGACGTGGTCAGCGACAGTAAATGGAATTGTCCAGGCAGCCGGCATATTGTCCATAGTCAGTACAGGCAGGGATAATGTCCATATACCGTCCAGGGTCAGTGCAGGTAGAGTTATTGCCAGTAGTGCCAAAATATTGGTCCTGGTAGTAAGCAGGAACATGGTCCATAGTACAGGTAGCAGGCCAGGAAAGAATGGGGACAGGGGTAGAGGCTTCTCCCATCCAAATCTCTTTGAACCAATTTGAGTGGTTATACCAGAATGATGCCTTCAGGCATCATCTTGGTATCATTCTTTTCAGCCAACGGTCGGCTTTCATATAACAGCAATCCTAGTGGCTAATTAGCCTCTTGACTGCTTTTATAAGCAGTGGGAGGGAACGTCCCCCCCACCTTCTTCCATGGTTTTCTCAGGCTCTCCTGTCCCAACAGGTAACCCAAGAATTCAGCTGATGGTTCAGCCAGCTGACTATAGAGCTGATCAGAGACCAGAATGGCTCCAATCATTTCTATGGCCTAAGAAACCGAAAGCTACGAGCATTTCATGACTTTGGTTTTGCCGGATATGGTTTTGCCAGATATAAACAGCGCCATTGGGAAATAGGCAAAGCATTTTATCACACCAATTTTGGTGTGGTCAGATGCTTTGAGGGCAGAGGAGAGATCTAGGGTCTAATAGACCCCAATTTTTTCAAAAAAGAGTACCTGTCACTACCTATTGCTATCATAGGGGATATTTACATTCCCTGAGATAACAATACAAATGATTAAAAAAAATTAAAGGAACAGTTTAAAAATATAATAAAAAAGCAAAATAAATAATAATAAAAAAAAAGCACCCCTGTCCCCCCGTGCTCATGCACAAAGGCGAATGCAAGGTATCACCACGAAGTTCAGATCGAGGGCAGTAATTTTAGCAGTAGACCTCCTCTGTAGATCTAAAATTCTAACCTGTAAAGGCTTTTAAGGGCTTTTAAAAATGTATGTAGTTTGTCGCTGCTGAACGTTTCTGCACAATTTTAAAGCATGTCGTGTTTGGTATCCATGTACTCGACATAAAATCATCTTTTTTATTTCATCAAACATTTGGGCAATATAGTATGTTTTAGTGCATTAAAATTTTAAAAAAAGTGTGTTCTTTCCCAAAAAATTGCGTTTGAAAAATCGCTGCGCAAATAGTGAAAAAAATTGCAACACCCACCATTTTAATCTGTAGGGCCTTTTCTTTAAAAAAATATATATAATGTTTGGGGGTTCAAAGTAATTTTCTTGCAAAAAAAAAATTTTTTTCAAAACAAAAGGTGTCAGAAAGGGCTTTGTCTTCAAGTGGTTAGAAGAGTGGGTGATGTGTGACATAAGCTTCTAAATGTTGTGCATAAAATGCCAGGACAGTTCAACCCCCTCCCAAAATGACACCTTTTTGGAAAGTAGACACCCCAAGCTATTTGCTGAGAGGCATGTTGAGTCCATGGAATATTTTATATTTTGTCACAAGTTTCGGGAAAATTACACTTTTTTTTATTTTTTTGCTCAAAGTTGTCACTAAATGATATATTATTCAAACATGGCATGGTTATATGTGGAATTACCCCCCAAAATGCATTTTGGGAGCTTAGCCACATACAGGACCCCGAAAACCAATCACCGCCTTCAGGATTTCTAAAGGCATAACATTGTGATTTTACTTCCAACTACCTATCACAGTTACGGAGGCCCTGAAATGTCCAGATAGCACAAAATCCCCCATTTTGGAAAGTAGACACCCCAGGGTATTTGCTAATAGGCATGGTGAGTATTTTGCAGATCTCATTTATTTTTGAAAATGAAGAAAGAAAGAAAAATGTATTATTTTTTTTCTTTTTTCAATTTTCAATACTTTGTGACAAAAAGTGAGATCTGCAAAATACTCAACATGCCTTTCAGCAGATAGCTTGGGGTGTCTACTTTCCAAAATGGGGTAATTTTGGGGGTTTTTGTGCTAACTGGGCATTTCATGGCCTCCGAAACTGTGATAGGCAGTGAGGAGTGAAATAAAAAATGTGCGCCCTTAGAAAGCCTAAAGGCGGTGATTGGATTTCGGGGTCCTGTACGCAGTTAGACTGCCAAAAAGTTCGACACATGTGGTATCCCCATACTCAGGAGAAGCAACAGAATGTATTTTCGGGTGTAATTCCACATATAACCATGCCATGTCTGAACAATATATTATTTAGTGACAATGTTGTGTAAAAAAAAAAAAAAACTTGTGGCAAAATATAAAATATTCCATGAATTCAACATGGCTTTCAGCAAATAGCTTGAAGTGTCTTCTTTCCAAAAATGGGGTAATTTTGGGGGGGGATGTGCTGTCTTGTCATTTCATGGCCTCCAAAACTGTGATAGGTAGTGAGGAAGTGAAATCACCATTTTACGCCCTTAGAAAGCCTGAAGGCGGTGATTGGTTTTCAGGGTCCTGTACATGGCTAGGCTCCCAAAAAGTCTCACACATGAGGTATCCCCATACTCAGGAGAAGCAGCAGAATATATTGTGGGGTGTAATTCCACATATAACCATGCCATGTGTGAGCAATATATCATTTATTGACAACTTTGTGTAATTTTTTTTAAACAAAATAATCAATGGGCTCAACATACCTCTCAGCAATTTCCTTGGGGTGTCTACTTTCCAAAATAGGGACATTTTGGGCTGGGGGGTTGTACTGCCCTGCCATTTTAGCACCTTGAAGAAATGAGATAGGGAGTCATAAACTAAAAGCTGTGTAAATTCCACAAAATGTACTTATAGTTTGTAGATGCTATAACGTTTGCGCAAACCAATAAATATATATGCCCTTTGACATTTTTTTTTTACCAAAGACATGTGGTTGAATACATTTTGGCCTAAATGTATGACTAAAATTGAGTTTATTACATTTTTTTATAACAAAAAGTAGAAAATATAATTTTTAAAAAAATGTTCTGTCTTTTTCCGTTTATATGGCAAAAAATAAATAGCAATCAAATACCATCAAAAGAAAGCTCGGTGCATGACCGTGCAATTACCAGTTAAAGCAGTGCAGTGCCAAATTGTAAAAAGTCCTCCGGTCAATGAGCTGCCAAATCCTCCAGGCTGATGTGGTTAATAACACCAGATATTGTTGATCCAAGCAATCTCTGTTTGCCTTCAAGGGTTCAGAAAGGGTTTTTTCTCCAGCTGGAGCAAAGTGGATCATGCTTTTTTGGGTTTTTGCCCTCCTCTGGATCCACTTTTGATTTGAGGTTCGGTAGATGTCGGAGAAGTAATATAAACAGAACTTGCCAGTATCGGAATGTCCCTGTGCGTCTGCGTGGTGGAGTCGCGCTTCGGCGCATGTGGGTTCGCGATGTACGGCACACACGGGTTCATGACATGGCGCAGCGGCGTAACAGCGAACGAACGTACACACGTTAACGTTACACCCCCCATGCTGGCCTATATAAAGCCTGATCTGTTCCTTGTATAATTGCTGGTTTGTCTTTCAGCTTCCTGTGTTCCGTTCCTGAATTCTGCTACCTGTACTTACTTGTTGTGATTGACTTGACCTACCCTGCTTCTCTCCTTGTGTTTGACCCCAGCTTGTTTAAAGGACTTCTCTATCATCTGCCTCCTGTGTTTGACCCTCGGCCCGTCTTAAGGATTCTCCTGCCTTCCTGATTTTAATAATGCTTAAAGTGAAACAATAAAAGTGTAATATCCCTTTAAATTTCGTACCTGGGGGGTGTCTATAGTATGCCTGTAAAGGGGCATTTTTAGAACAGTCTGACAGCAAAATGACATTTCAAAGGAAAAAAAGTCATTTAAAACTACTCGTGGCTATTAATGAATTGTCGGACCGACAATACACATAAAAGTTCATTGATAAAAACGGCATGGAAATTTCCCACAGGGGAACCCCAAACCAAAATTTTAAAAAAAAAATGACGTGGGGGGTCCCCCTAAATTCCATACCAGGCCCTTCAGGTCTGGTATGGATTTTAAGGGGAACCCTGTGCCAATTTTTTTCTTTAAAAATGGCGTGGGGTCCCCCTAAAAATCCATACCAGACCCTTATCCGAGCATGCAACCTGGCAGGCCGCAGGAAAAGAGGGGGGATGAGAGAGCGCCCCCCCTCCTGAACCGTACCAGGCCACATGCCCTCAACATTGGGAGAGTGCTTTGGAGTAGCCCCCCAAAACACCTTGTCCCCATGTTGATGAGGACAAGGGCCTCATCCCCACAACCCTTGGTCGGTGGTTGTGGGGGTCTGCGGGTGGGGGGTCTTATCGGAATCTGGAAGCCCCCTTTTCCAAGGGGACCCCCAGATCCCAGCCCTCCCCCCTGTGTGAAATGGTAAGGGGGTACAAAAGTACTCCTACCATTTAACAAAAAAACTGTCAAAAATGTTAAAAATGACAAGAGAGTTTTTGACAATTCCTTTATTTAAATGCTTCTTCTTTCTTCTATCTTCTTTCTTCTATCTTCCTTCGGTTTCTTCCTCCATCTTCTTCTGGTTCTTCTGGTTCTTCTGGTTCTTCCTCCGGTGTTCTCGTCCGGCATCTTTCTCTGCGGCGTCTTCTTCCCTTCTCCTCGGGCCGCTCCGCATCCATGATGGCATGGAGGGAGGATCCCGCTGTGTGACGCTTCTCTCTTCATTTTTTTCTCTTCATCTTCTTGTCTTCATCTTCTTTTCGGGCAACTCCGCATCCATGATGGCATGGAGGGAGGCTCCCGCTGTGTGACGCTTCTCCTCTTCTGACTGTTCTTAAAAATGGGGGGTGGAGCCACCCGGTGACCCCGCCCCCCTCTGACACACGGGGACTTGACGGGGACTTCCCTGTGGCATTCCCTGTGATGTCAGAAGGGGGCAGGGTTACGTACCGGGTGGCCTCACCCCTCGTTATTTAGGAACCATCAGAAGAGGAGAAGCGCCACACAGCGGGGGCCTCCCTCCATGCCATTATGGATGCGGAGCGGTCCAAAAAGAAGATGCAGACAAGAAGATGAAGACAAGAAGATAAAGAGAAGAAGATGAAGAGAAAAAGATGAAGAGAACAAGATGAAGAGAACAAGATGAAGAGAGAAGTGTCACACAGCGGGAGCCTCCCTCCATGCCATCATTGATGCGGAGCGGCCCGAGGAGAAGAAGAGGAGAAGACGCAGACGCCGCGGAGGAAGATGCCGGACAAGAACACCGGAGGAAGAACCAGAAGAACCAGAAGAAGAAGATGGAGGAAGAAACCAAAGGAAGATAGAAGAAAGAAGAAAGATGATAGAAGAAAGAAGAAGCATTTAAATAAAGGAATTGTCAAAAACTGTCTCTTTTAACATTTTCGACAGTTTTTTTGTGAAATGGTACCCCCTTACCATTTCACACAGGGGGGATGGCTGGGTTCTGGGGGTCCCCTTGTTAAAGGGGGCTTCCAGATTCCGATAAGCCCCCCGCCGGCAGACCCCCCACAACCACCGGCCAAGGGTTGTGGGGATGAGGCCCTTGTCCCCATCATCATGGGGACAAGGTGTTTTGGGAGGCTACCCCAAAGCACCCTCCCAATGTTGAGGGCATGTGGCCTGGTATGGTTCAGGAGGGGGGGTGCTCTCTCGTCCCCCCTCTTTTCCTGTGGCCTGCCAGGTTGCGTGCTCGGATAAGGGTCTGGTATAGATTTCTGGGGAGACCCCACGCTGTTTTTTGTTTTTTTTAATTTTGGCTCGGGGTTCCCCTTAAAATCCATACCAGACCTTAAGGGCCTGGTATGGAATTTAGGGGGACCCCCACATCATTTTTTCTTTTAATTTTGGTTCGGGGTTCCCCTGTGGGGAATTCCCATGCCGTTTTTATGAATGAACTTTTATGTGTATTGTCGGACCGGCAATTCATTAATAGCCGCAAGTAGTTTTAAATGACTTTTTTTCCTTTGAAATGTCATTTTGCTGTCGGACTAGTCTAAACACGGGAAACATGCGCCCCTTTACAGGCATACTATAGACACCCCCCAGGTACGAAATTTAAAGGGATATTACACTTTTATTGTTTCACTTTAAGCATTATTAAAATCACTGCTCCCGAAAAAACTTCCGCTTTTAAAACTTTTTTTTGCATTGATCCATGTCCCCTGGGGCAGGACCCAGGTCCCCAAACACTTTTTATGACAATACCATGAATATAAGCCTTTAAAATTAGCACTTTTGATTTCTCCCATAGACTTTTAAAGGGTGTTCCGCGGCATTCTAATTTGCCGCGAACACCCCAAATTGTTCGCTGTTCGGCGAACTGGCGAATAGCTGATGTTTGAGTCGAACATGAGTTCGACTCGAACTCGAAGCTCATCCCTAGACACTAATAATACATTTAAAAAAAGCTTTTTTAATCCTACTTAAAATACACTGACCCTGACCTTTGACTCTGACCATGGCATTTGACCATAACCTCGATCTTAACTTTAACCCTGATACTGGCTTAGCTAAAACTCTGATCTAGTTATTTTTACTTTTGTTTTTATTATTATTTTTATTTTATTTTTTTACACACAATTCTTGGTGTTTACAATTTTCTTCTCTAGCAAGGAGATAAAGATACAATGCATCTTTTTCTCTATTCAAGGGGAGAAAAAAACTCTTGGGTGGGCTGTGCAGTGACTGATCACTGTCATAGCCAATCAGAGGTTATTACAGCGATCAGGTGATCAGTCCTGACTGCTAGAACTGTACCCGGAGCTCAGTCTCTGTACTGGGACCATGCTGTGCAGTGTGCTCTCACTACAACCACAGGTGCATATATGTGGCTCCACAGAAGAAGGCCCGCTTTTGTGAGGCCGCATAATGTGTGTACGCTCATTGCTAAGAGGTTAAATTAGAAGGACTTTTGTTTTTTTTTCTATCCTATGTAACTATGTAACTATGTAATTATGTCTGTTTGGTGCTCTTCTTATTGCTTTCACTTGCATTTCTCACTTGAGCAGGCCATTGCCTCTTGGGGGCATCTACATTGTGGTAGTGCTGTTGCTGACTAATCACCAAGCACAACCAACACCCCTTGCAAAATAGATTCAACTCCAGTTTCCCACATTTATTTTTTCTAGAACTACAAAAATGTCCAACTGTGAATAAGGTTCTTTAGAGAAACATATGTGAAAATATATGCTAGCAGTAGATTGCTTCAGAAAGTAATACAGAACAAAAAATAAAGAGTTAATTGCAAATCTAAAAATGCATAGCTAAATGTTCAAGATTTATACCGACAAGGGTCAACAGGGACAGCTACAAGAGAAAACAATCTGAGTGCTACTGATGATATTAATTAACTAATACCTAATTAATTAAGCAAAATCTGAGTTCTATTTTATCCTCTCAAAACAGTAAAGCACACCTTCGGGCCCTGAAATCTCTCCTGCATGCATATGTACTGACAAAGAACATGTTCACTGTCCAGTCACAGGCTGAGGGCAGGGTAGTGTCCAGGCTGCATTGGTTCACAGCAGTAGAGAAAAGTTAGGTCAGATGTCTGAGCTATCCATTCAGACTCTGTAAATTTCAGGACTGTAAAAAATGGAAACTGAAATGCCACACCATCGCTAAGAGATCCAGATACAACTTTATTCCAGTAAAAATCAGAACAACCCAAGGAGTATTCAATGAATTATGAGGGTACAGAAACACTCCCTTCATCAGGGCTTGATTGAACACCACGCAAAAAAATAGACTAGAAGTGAGCTGGTATTTCTTCTAGTGTGATTACAAGCACAGACCTTGTCAGAAGCTGAAGAGGGCATTTTTGGACCCCCAAAACATGGATATTTGGGGGTGGTGCAATATGCTGATGTTACAGTTTCGTAAATGGCGGCCATCTGAGTAAGTGCACTGCTGTATATGTTTTAACTACTTGGCATCTGGATTTTGTAAGTTGTTTTTATGTGACTTTTATGCATGAATAATACATTACTACAATATATCTGGCCTGTTTTGATATATGACTCCTTGTGTAAGCATTTCTTTTCCATCTAGTGGTATTGTGGACTTTTCCAAATCTCCCCCAGTGGTGGGCTGCTGCTGCTACAGTCAGAGAACGTCAGGCGGATGGAGCTTAAGGTCCATAGAGTGGAAACTGAGATTGTAAATTCCCAAAGCGTGACTTGCTGCTTTGGCAGCTTGTGAGCTGGAGAGTGCGGTCTTACCCTTAGTTGTTTGTGGTGTCCCATTTTTTGGATGGTGGAAGCAATACACAGACATTTCTGGAGTTAAAGGACTTTTTAGTTTATTTATGCATGTTTTGTGTGTGATTTTTCCTTTCATGTTTTTATGCACATGATTTATAGTGGATGCTTTAATTTATTATTTACTTGATTATATAATTTGCTGTTGCTATATTGGGGCGCTGCACCTTTATTACTGTTATATTTATTTTGTTAGCATGCTTACCTATTGCTAGTAGGGATGAGCTCGATGTTTGGGTCGAACATAAGTTCGACTCGAACACAGAGTGTTCACCCGTTCGCAGAACAGCGAACATCATGGGGCATTCTTGGGAATTTCGAGTGCCGCAGAATGCCCCATAATGCACTGCGAGATGGCAGTGCATTGCTGTGTGATGATTGGCCAAAGCATGCACCTGACCTGCATGCTTTGGCCAATCACAGTGCACTCTGCTGAGAGCGACATAATTGGCCAAAGGCAGGGTGCCTTTGCCCAATCATGGCTCAGGGGGACTAAGTCCACGCCCCACACAATATAAGGCTGCTTACATAGTGTTGTTGGCGTGGACAGAGAGATAGCTTGAGTTAGATTAAGCAGGCAGGTTATTTAATTAGTGACAGTGTATTTGATATATACAGTCAGTCTAATATATATATATATACTCTGCATAGGCTATATATTTAGGGTTTACTCTATATTCAGTCAGTGCAGGCAGTGTATTAATATATATATATATATATATATATATATATATATATATATATAAATATATACATATATACAGTATCTAATACAGTGTGTACAGTTTCTGCTACACTTCTGGTGGTGTACACAGTATACAGTACAGTGCAGCCGTTGTACAGTTTCTAACACAGTGCAGGGGGTGTACACAGCAACTAATACAGTGTGTACAGTTTCTACTACACTTCTGGTAGTGTACACAGTATACAATACAGTGCAGCCATTCTACAGTTTCTTTTTGTTTACAATTTTTATTATTGTAAAAGGTCATAGGTTAGTAAAATGTGTAAATAGATATATGTATATTTATGTAATTATATGTTTTTTGGTTTTGATTTTCACGTATATTTACTATGTCTATGTTGCATATGCCATTTCCCATACAGAAAATTCTATTTAAAGCTTATAATCACCCCTGAAGAAGGAGGCAAAAGCAACTCCGAAACGCGTCGGGTGCAAACGTATTGGTATCACTAGCTCTATAATCTATGGAACTGCATTCCCTGTTTTTATCCATGTCATTTGTTTGATATTTACTTGAGGAACTTTTTTGTAATTAATAAACTGTTGTTTACTATATATACTCTCCTTAACATTCCTTTATATGTGCCTATAAAGTCCACCAGGGGAATTTTCTCTGTCTTCAAATCTGAATCTAGGATGTGGCACAATCTATAGATAATTAGCCGATCAAACCTTTGTAACCAAAACATAGGTACATCCAATATTTCAAGTATGTACTTAATATGAGGTGAATGGTACATATAAGAAGAACATAGGAATACAATATAAGAACAATAAAAGGTGTGATCTAGGTATGTATATATCCTATCAGGTTATATAATTTAAAAAACAAAGATTTATTTTATAATGATATGCATTATTAGGATAGACAAGGTGATATTTAAGGAAGTGGTTTGTCCTAAGGGGACCATTTTTTTTAAAAAATGTGCATGGTGCCGAAGAGTGTATGGTGGATACGCTCTGAGAGTTTAATTTGATCCATTCTATTCAATACCTGGGACCAAGTGACTGTTGATGAGTGCCAATTAAAAGCTATCATCCAGTGGCTTGAGTTAAATAGTGTATGTATTAGTCTAATAAGCTGTATGGGTACATTTGGTATAGGTGCAAACAATAAACACATCCTAGAGGTGAGGGGAATTTTTTTACCTATAATATGTTCAATCTTAACAGCTGCTTGTAGTCATATGGGTTTCAAAATTTTTCAGTTCCAGAATGTGTGTAAGAGGGTACATTGATCTGGGCATCCTTTAAAACATGTGGGAGATACCTGATTGATAAAATTAGTTTATTTTGTACAGGGTTAGGTACCATCTGGTGTGTAACTTGGTGGCTGCTTCTCTCGCTGAAATTAAGCGAGTACAATTCAGTAGGTTTTGGATCATAGTGGTCCATTCTGGTAGTGTAAAAGATTGGTCCAAGTCAATTTCCCATTGAAGCATTGGTTTAAATTTTTCTGAAAGAGAGAATTAATTTAAACAGCGATAAATATGAGAGATCAATCCCCTATCTCATGGTGAGGAGATGCAGATTTGTTCAAATTGGGAATAAGGGGGATGTAATGTTAGAGAGAAGTATTTTTGGTAGAATTTTTCAATTTAAGTATAATGGGGTAACTCTGAAATTGGGATATTGTATAGTTCACATAAATCTGAAAAAAGGCGAAATGTATTATTTAGGGATAGGGATTTCAAGTTAGTGAGGTTACGTAGTTTCCATATATAGCAAGAGCTGCTATTTCTAAAGGCCGGGGAAAAGCAGGGTTCTCCTATAAAGGATGCTGGGGGGGGGGGTGGAAGAAATTAAGTCAAATGTATCTTTATATTGGTGCCACAATTGGTATGATTGAGCCACCACCATATTTAAGCGAAAGATCTCTCTGGGTTGAATCAACTTGGACCATAAGATACCTTAAGATACCTTGAAAATGGAATGGTATAATTGACTGTTCTTCAAAATGTAACCAAGACACTTGATTTGAAGGAGCAAACCATTGAGCTAACTGTGTAAATCTTACAGATAATAGATAATACCACCATAAGTTAGGAAGGCTTAAACCACCATTTGAATGAGATGTGCATAAGAGAGTAACCAAACCTCGTTTTTTTGTTAAGCCATATAAATGTATTAATTTCTATTTGAAGGGAGTCTAATATGCTTTTAGGATCAGTATGGGTAAAGCGCTAAAATAAAATAGTAGTTTAGGTAAAATCACCATTTTGGTAGCTGTTATTCTCCCTAAAATGGAGATGTGATAATTAGACCATAATTTTAGTAGTGTTTTGATATTTGTGAATAGTGGTGGGTAATTGGTTTGAAAAAAAGTTTTCTAAGATGGGGTAAGGGGGATGCCCAAATATTTAAAAGATTGTGAGGTGCAGGGGAAAGAAAATCTCTTTTTCAAAGATGCCGCTAACAATGGTGGAATATTTATAGGCATTGCAGTACATTTGGATAAATTACCCCTAGGATGGTGAGACCTTGGAATGTTTCTAACTCTTTCATAAGGTTTGGAAGGGATATTAAGTGGTCTGAAAGGAACAGCAAAACATCATTGATGTATAGGCTCAGTTTGAAGTCTTTAAGGCCTTTAGAAAAGCCTTTAATATTAACATTATTTTGAATGGTACATGAGAGGGGTTCTATGGCCAGGTCAAAATGGAGAGGGGAAAGGGGGCACCCCTGTCTAGTTCCTCTACCCAATGCAAAAAACCCTGAGCTTTCTCCTGGAAGTCTAATGCCGCGTACACACGGTCGGAATTTCCAACAACAAATGTTCGATGTGAGCTTGTTGTCGGAAATTACGACTGTGTGTGGGCTCCATCAGACATTTTTTGTCGGAATTTCTGACCAACAAAATTGGAGAGTTGGTTCTCAAATTTTCCGACAACAAAATCCGTTGACGTAAATTCCGATCGTGTGTACACCATTCCGACGCACAAAATTCCATGCATGCTCGTAATCAAGCAGAGTAGCCACACTGGCTATTGAACTTCCTTTTGCTCAGCTCGTCGTACGTGTTGTTTGTCACCGCATTCTTGACGTTCAGCATTTCCGACAACATTTGTGCGACCACGTGTATGCAAGACAAGTTTGAGCCAACATCCATCGGAAATAAATCCAGGATTTTGTTTTTGGAATGTCCGATCATCTGTACACGGCATTATTCTAGTTTGAGAATTTTGATATAAAACCATGCACAAATGCATTGCAAAGACCATATTTGGGGAGCAGTAGTTCCAGGTATGACCAAATTACACTATCAAAAGACTTGTGAATATCAAGGCTAAGGATAACTGCTGGGTTTACATGTAAATTAGCGCCCTGTATTATATTTGTGACAAGCCTTAACCACTTAAAGACCAGCCTCGTTTTGGATTTTAGGTGTTTACATGTTTAAAACAGGTTTTTTTGCTAGAAAATTACTTAGAACTCCCAAACATTATATATGGTTTTTCTTCTAACACCCTAGAGAATAAAATGGCGGTCGTTGCAATACTTTTTTTTGCACCGTATTTGCGCAGCGGTCTTAAAAGCGCACTTCTTTTGGAAAAAATTAACTTTTTTGAATAAAAAAATAAGACAACAGTAAAGTTAACCCAATTTTTTTTATACTGTGAAATATAATGTTACGCAAGTAAATTGATACCCAACATGTCACGCTTCAAAATTGCACCCGCTCGTGGAATGGCATCAAACTTTTACCCTCAAAAATTTCCATAGGCAATGTTTAAAAAATTCTACAGGTTGCATATTTTGCGGTACAGAGGATGTCTAGGGCTAGAATTATTGCTCTCGCTCTACCGGTCGCGGTGATACCTCACATGTGTGGTTTGACCACCGTTTTCATATGCGGGCGCTACTCGTGTATGCATTCGTTTCTGCGCGCAAGCTCATCAGGACGGGGGGTTTTTTAAATTTTTTTTTTTATTATTATTGATTTTACCTTATTTTATTTATTCTTACACTGTTTTTTTTTTTAAAAATGGTGTCACTTTTATTCCCATTACAAGGAATGTAAACATCCCTTGTAATAGAAAAAAGCATGACAGGACCTCTTAAATATGAGATCTGGGGTCAAAAAGACCTCAGATCTCATATTTACACTAAAATGCAATTTAAAAAAAGTCATTTAAAAAAATGACATTGAAAAAAATGTGCCTTTAAGAGGCGTGGACGGAAGTGACGTTTTGAAGTCACTTCCGCCCAGCAGTGTCATGGAGACGAGTGGGCGCATTCTTAGCCTCACTCGTCTCCAGGCACACCACAGAGAAGGATGCGATCGCCTCCGCCGCTCCCGGCGGCCCAGGTAAGCGGCGGAGGGCACTGTATCACGGCGGGGGCCCCCTCTCCCGCCACCGATAAAAGTGATCTCGCGGCGAATCCGCCACAGGGACCACTTTTATCTGAAAGCCAGCCGCCGCATGAAAACGGGGATACCGGGGTTATGGCAGCTAGCTGCTGCCATAAAAACGATATCCCTGTTCAAAGTTTGGACGTACATCGTCGTGCGGCGGTCGGTAAGTGGTTAGTATTCTGTCTGCCTGGAATAAAACCTGTTTGGTCTGGGTGGATTAATGAGGTGATGACCGCTGCCATTCTGTCCGCCAGCAAATGGCCAAAAATGTTGAGGTAATTATTTATGACTGATATTGGGAGATAGTTCTGTGGTGAGGGGTGATCTTTATGGGGCTTAGGTAATAAACACATATTGGCTAGAAGCATTTCTTCGGGGAATGTATTGCCTTGTAAAATGTAATTGTATAATTTGGATAAATGAGGGTCCAGAATATGGGAAAAAATGTTATAATATAAGCTAGAATACCCTTCTGCACCGGGTGCTGTGGGGGTTTTTAGGAACTTATTAATCTCAGTTATTTCAATTGGTACATGGTGCATTTAGTTTCTCAATTTGCTGGACAGAGAGTGGGAAGCAAAACGTCCCCAAGCCAATCCACAGAAGACTGCCTTGGTGAAGATTGAGGGGCCGACAGTAAATTCTTGTAGAAGTCAGAGAAAATTTCCATAACTTCTTTGGGGTAAGAGACTAAATTTCCCTTGGGATTGCGTAATTTATAGACATGTGGGGTTTTTGTAGATTGTTTTAGCTTTCTAGCAAACATGGTAGATGCAGAGTTGCTATATAATAGGAATTTTGCTTTGGATAATTTCAAGGCCTTTTCTGTGTCAGTAGAAAACAATGTGTCAAAAGCACTTCTTTTATCTTGGATTTGCTTATATAAATCTGGAGATGGGGATTGGAAATGTTTGTAATATACTGTATTCTGTCTAATTCTTTAGTTAGGGTATTAATATCAATTCATCTTTATTTATTTTTGGCTGAGGCGGAATTAATTAGGTGACCTCTCATTAATGCCTTATGTGCTGTCCATAAAGTGGTAGTAGGTATATCAGGAGTTATATTATGAGTAAAGTAATCCGCTAATTGTGTTAAAAGTTGTTGAGTTATAGTGGGGTCTGTTAATAGAGAGTCATTAATATGCCATTTATATGGAGTAGGGGCCATGCCTATGTGAGATGTAGTGAAAGAAACAATATTATGGTCAGACCAAGGGTATATATGGATGTCAGCTTTAGATGAGTTAGCTAAAAGGATTGGTGTTCCAAAAATATAGTCTAATCTTGCATAGCTTTCATGTGGATGAGAATAAAAAGTATATGCCCTTATGCCAACATTATGACCTCTCCAGGTATCTATTAATTGAAGGTTGTGTAGGGAACGGTAAAGAGATTTAGGGATGCCTTTGATGATGGGACAATTCTACTTCTATCAATTACTGAATTTGCTGCCAAATTAAAGTCTCCTCCTACTATTAGGTAGGGGGAATGACATCTGTCAAGAAAAAATTTTGAAGAAAGTAGCTTGTGTCTCATTTGGGGCATAAATTGAAGCAATGGCGATTTGGTGACCTTTGAGGATGCCTTTCAGGATCAGGAATCTACTCTCTGGATCCTTGTATATGTTAAGTATTTCCATGACTAGTGATTTCCGTATGAAGATGGCAGTACCACGAGTCTTGGAAATATAGTCTGTACAATAATGCTGACTATAAGATTTGTCAAAATATTGCAGGTGCTTTTGGTGGCAAAGTGGGTTTCCTGCAGTAAAATAATACCCGCACCTAATCTTTTATAGTTACAGAATTTTTTTTTACGTTTACAAGGTGAGTTAAAACCTTGAACATTGTGTGATAATACTTTAAGTCCCGTTATAGAACTCATAGGTAGAGATTGATCTGGTATAATATTTACTATAGTAGGGACTTCTAAAACAAGAATTATATAACCAAAGCGTTTACTTATATTGTTCTTAAACTCGCAAAAGATGGAGATTAGCGTATCTATCCAGTAGAACAACAGTAATGAAAACCTTAGAGAAAATATCAACATTACATTGCATATGATTAAGCATATATAACACCTTAAGGAAAAAAAAAGATTTTTTGTTAGACCTTTTCAAAAATGTGTAAAAACAGACTAACTTAATAAAACTAATATATATATAAGTTGGGAGTCAGGGTGTAGAACACTGCCTGCCCAAGATCCATTTTAATATGATAACATGATCAGTCGTATAAGAATCTATTGTGAGTAGGGGGACAAACTAACGGAGGCGGAGCAGATCAGCCTCAGCGAAGATTCTATAAAACAAAAAAGTATGTGCATGCTGTATATCATGTACTGAAAAGGGGAAATAGAAATAATATATACATTCTTATAAAAGGTAATATGATATATCAACTAGTGTCCATTTAAAGGAGCAGATCAGTTGTTTACTTTGAGCTGTCATTTAAACTTGCAAACTTCCAATAACTTTTCTTTAAGCTTGATGGAGATAGTGGAAATCTTTGATCATTAATTCCTTTTAACTCCCATATTTTCCTTGATGTTGTATATTTGAAGAGGGAAAACCCTGTTAGCCGAAGGAATGAGTCATCTTCTTCTTCAGGCATCCATATTTCTGAAGGATTGTCACCATCTTCTTTGATCGCGTGGCTGGGTTAGCCCAAATAGGTGAAGTGTGGGGAGTAGAAGGGGGTCCTACTTCTGCAACTGGATCTAAAAGTCCCAACTTCACCAGGAGATCTTTACCTTCTGAGACATTGAAGACTGTATAGATAATACCATTGTGTGGTACTGTTAATTTAAATGGAAGTCCTCAGTGGTATCTAATGTGAGCAGATTGCAATACAGAAGCTATTTCCTTCAATTTGCATCTCCTTTCCAGGGTAGTTTGGAAGATGTCAGGAAAAATTTGGATTTTTGTGCCATCCAATTCTATGTTGTGCATGTTTCTGGATCCTCTCAATATGCTTTCTTTTGTGATGAAGTCCGTCATGCACAGAATGATGTCACGTGGAGGTTTGTCTGGAGGTGGTGGTAGGGTGCAGGGCCCTATGGATTCTGTCACATGCAAACGAAGATGGGGGTGACTCAGGAAGGAGATTGTGGAACAATTTGGATACTGCATGTATCAGGTCAGAAACTGATTTTGGGATGCCTCAAATCCTTAGTTTGTTCCTGCAGTTTAGATTATTCAAATCTTCCACCTTTGATTGTAAATATATGTAGTTTTCCGCTAGAAGTTCAAAGTCTTTTCTAAGAACATCTGTGCGTCCCCCCAGGGATACTATTTCTTGTGTGAGTGTGCTTGTTGTTTTTTGGATCTCATACTGTATTTTAGCGGCAAGCTTTTCATAAATCTTAGTCAAGCTGGTGTCTAAATCTGCTTTTGTGAGCTGAGAAGAGTGCTCACTATTATTTTGTGAGGAAGCAAATGCCTTCAGAGGGTTGCATGCTGTTGTAGGAGATTGTACTGGCTGTAGGGAGTCGGCACCTTAATGAGCCATTTTCTTCTGCTCCTTATTGCACAGCAGATAGCTGGTCAAAGAGTGCTGTTGTTGTGAACGGCAACCTTGTGCCTTCTTGCCCGACGGCACGTACTAGTGTGTATTGCAGGTGTGGTGATGGAAATTGGAGTGATTTGCTGTGGTTTCTCCCTGCGCTGTGTGTTAAATCCCCGCTGATCCGAGGGAGCTCCTACATGGAGCTGCTGATCTGCATCTTGTCCCGCATGCGCCCCCTCTTAGCTAGAGACATGTCCTTGTCTCATCTCTTCTACTCCATCACAAATTATGAAGTAGCCGGGCTGCCCTATTATTTTGTGATATCAAACTGTCCAGTGTGGGAACTGCGGCTCCCTGATGGAGCAATGGGTGGGCACAGAGGAATCGGGGAGGCCAAAGGAAGTTGTTATGTTGTAGTAAGGTGGTTTCTACTCCTATAAAAGTTGCTATGTGCTTATGATGTGGCTGTGTAGGCAGATGAGTACTCCTGATGGGGACTATCGGTAGAAGTCTCATAGGCTAGGTAACTTTGACTGTAGTCCAGGGAGCGATTCAGGCACAGAGGAGTAAGGGAGACCCCAGTAACAGAAGCAGGGTGGAGCAAGATGGCCACCTCACTTGGCTCTGGAGTCAGGGCCGCAGCAGCTCCCAGCACCAGAAATGGGGGAGGATATCAACTTTAATCCTCAATTGGGGTTGCACTATGTCTGGCCTGGATGCTCTGGTGGTGGGATGGGGCCTGGATTGAGACCAGATGAGATAGGGAGGTCTGCTAGGGTGTAGCAAGATGGCCGCCACACATGGCTCCGGGATCAGGACCGCCGCTGCAATCTGTACCACCTATGGGGGAGGATTTAAACTTCTCCTCTAATGGGGCTTCACTATGTCTGGCTGGGATGCTCCAGTGGTGGGATGGGGTCTGGATTGTGCTCAGGAGAGATGGGGGAGGCCTTGAGTGTCTGCTAAGGTGCAACAAGATGGCCGCCACTTACTTACTGAATCTCCCAAATTCCATTAGGGTGGCACTCAGAAGCAACACTCCGAGGATTGGAGGTAGCGAATCACTAACTGGATTGGCCTGATTGCTGTGTATGGTAGAAGGTGAGCACGGGAGAGCCAGGAAGGCCTGAGAGGGATCTATGGTGCAGCAGCTGGGTGGAGCAAGGTGGCCGCCGCTCCCCCGGCTTAGGCCAGAGCCGCGGACTACCTCTCAGGTGGAGCAGAGGGGATCGCTGCGCCAACGACCCCAGGTGTTGCACCCTCTGTCCTGGGGACACAGAGCTCCATAGAGAGAGCAGGAAAGGTCCACCCGGCAGCGAAAAACAGCGGTGACTGCAAGGGACGGCCGGAGCTCTCCTCAGAAACATCTGCTCAGTCCAACATCCAGCCACACCCCAGTTCTACAGTTTCTAATACAGTGCAGTCGGTGTACACAGTATCTAATACAGTGTGTACAGTTTCTACTACACTTTTGGTGGTGTACACAGTATACAATACAGTGCAACCATTGTACAGTTTCTAATACAGTGCAGGCGGTGTATACAGTATCTAAATACAGTGTGTTTCTAACACACTTCAGGTGGTGCATTAATATATATATATACAGTCTAGTATATACAGTATCCCACAAAATTGAGTACACCCCTCACATTTTTGTAAATATTTTATTCTATCCTTTCATGTAACAACTTTTCAAAGTGAAATTACACTTTGCTACAATGTAAAGTAGTGAGTTGACAGCTTGAATAACAGTATAAATTTGCTGTCCCCTCAAAATAATTCAACACACAGCCATTAATATCTAAACCGCTGGCAACAAAAGTGAGTACACCCCTAAGTGAAAATTTCCAATTTGGGCCCAATTAGTCATTTTCCTGCCCCGGTGTCAAGTGACTCGTTAGTGTTACAAGGTCTCAGGTGTGAATGAGGAGCAGGTGTTGGTGTTATCGCTCCCAACTCTCATACTGGTCATTGGAAGTTTAACATGATGCCTCATGACAAAGAACTCTCTGAGGATCTGAAAAAAAAAAATTGTCACTCTACAAAAAGATGGGCTAGGCTATAAGAAGATTCCCAAGACCCTGAAACTGAGCTGCAGCAGGGTGACCAAGCCCTTACAACGGTTTATCAGTACAGGTTCCACTCAGAACAGGCCTCGCCATGGTCAACCAAAGAAGTTGAGTGCACATGCTCATCGTCATATCCAGAGGTTGTCTTTGGGAAATAAACATTTCAGTGCTGCCAGCATTGCTGCAGAGGTTGAAGGGGTGGGGGGGTCAGCCTGTCAGTGTTCAGACCATAGGCTGCACACTGCATTAAACTGGTCTGCATGACCAATTTGTCCCAGAAGTAAACCTCTTCTAAAGAGGATGCACAAGAAAGCCCACAAACAGTTTTCTGAAGACAAGCAGACTAAGGACATGGATTACTGGAATCATGTCCTGTGGTCTGATGAGACCAAGATAAACTTATTTGGTTCAGATGGTGTCAAGCAATCAGGTGAAGAGTACAAAGACAAGTATGTCTTGCCTAGAGTCAAGTACAGTGGTGGGAGTGTCATGGTCTGGGGCTGCATGAGTGCTGCAGGTAATTGGAAGTTACAGTTCATTGAGGGAACTATGGATGCCAACATGTACTGTGACATACTGAAGCACAGCATGATCCCCTCCTTTCGGAGACTGGGCCGCAGGGCAGTATTCCAACATAATAATGACCCCAAACACACCTCCAAAACGACCACTGCCTTGCTAAAGAGGCTGAGGATAAAGGTGATAGACTGGTAAAGCATTTCTCCAGACCTAAACCCTATTGAGCATCTGTGGGGAATCCTCAAATGGAAGGTGGAGGAGCGCAAGGTCTGTAACATCCAACAGCTCCGTGATGTCATCATGGACGAGTGGAAGAGGACTCAAGTGGCAACCTGTGAAGCTCTGATGATCTCCATGCCCAAGAGGGTTAAGGCAGTGCTGGAAAATAATGGTGGCCACACAAAATATTGACACTTTGGGCCCAATTTGGACACTTTCAGGTGTGTACTCACTTTTGTTGCCAGCAGTTTAGACATTAATGACTGTGTGTTGAGTTATTTTGAGGGGACTGCAAATTTTAAGCTGTACACATGAAAAGATAGAATAAAATATTTACAAAAATGTGAGGGGTATACTCACTTTTGTGAGATACTGTATATATATATATATATATATATATATATATATATATATACACACACACACTCTGCATTCAGTGTAGCCTATATATACAGTGCATTCAGTGGTGTACAGTTTCTAGTACACTCCAGGCGGTGTACAGTGTAGTATGGTGTTGCAAAACAAAAAATACATCATGTCCGGAAGACCACCAAGGAGGGGCAGACACTCACAGGTCACTAAAAGAGGGCAAGCAGCCTGTGTGTCTACAGTCAACAGTGGTGGTCGTGGACATGGTGCATCCTCTGCAGGTGGCCGTGGGCCACGCTTGTCCTTTTTTTCTGCTGCAGGCCATGTTATTGAGCCACAATATGCAGAAGTGTTGGTGGAGTGGATAACAAAGCCGTCCTCATCCACCTCATCCTCTGTCACCCAGGCTCAAAGTAGTTTGCCTTCCAACGCAGCTGCCAAAGTGCCCTATTCCACCGGCTCCTTGTCCACAGTCACTCCTTCTGTAGCTCCACCATCATGCACGAAGGAATCCCCAGAATTATTTGACCACAGTGTCAGTTATGCCGCGTACACATAAGCGGATTTTCCAGCATACTTGAAACAACAATCCGACTGTGTGTAGGCTTCGGCGGACTTTTTTTTCCCAAAAATCCACCCGACCTAGATTTGAAACATGTTTTAAATCTTTCCGTCGGACTCAGTTTCTGACGGAAAGCCCGTTCGTCTGTATGCTGGTCCGACGGAAAGCCCGTTCGTCTATTGCGGCGAGTGCGGGGGATACCAGACCCTTAGGTCTGGTATGGATTTTAAAGGGAACCCCCTACACCGAAAAAACGGCGTGGGGTCGCCCCTAGAATCCATACCAGTCCCCGATCCGAGCACACAGCTCGGGGGGTGGGGACGAGCGAGCGCCCCCCCTGAACTGTACCAGGCCGCATGCCCTCAAGATGGGGGGGTGGGTGCTTCGGGGAGGGGGGCGCCCTGTGGGGCCCCCCACCCCAAAGCACCTTGTCCCCATGTTGATGAGGACAAGGGCCTCTTCCCGACAACCCTGGCCGTTGGTTGTCGGGGTCTGTGGGCAGGGGGCTTATCGGAATCCCGGAGCCCCCTATAAAAGGGGGCCCCCAGATCCCGGCCCCCCACCCTATATGAATGAGTATGGGGTACATGTTACCCCTACCCATCTACCTAGGGAAAAAGTGTCAATAATAAAACACACTACACAGGTTTTTAAAATAATTTATTAGACAGCTCCGGGGGGGTCTTCCTCCGGCTTCGGGGGTCTTCTTCCGACTTCTCGGGTCCCTCCAGTTCCTCTTCTCCCGGCGTCCGGTTGGTTCTTCTTCTCGCTCTCTGGCCTCTTCTCTCAGTGTTCCAGTTCTTCTGCCGCCTCCTCCGCTGTCTTCATGCCGCTCTTTTGCCAGCGGAGGCCCGGACTTCTGGCTTCTTGTCTTCTTGTCTTCTTCTCTTCTCCAGATGTTGACACGACGGTCTCTCCAGCTGGACTGCTCTCTGAGCGTTCTGCTGTGACTTATATAGGCGGAGACCCCGCCCCCTTATGCCGTAACAGTCCCTGGGCATGCTGAGACTGTGACGGCATAAGGGGGGTGGTCATCACCCGGTGATGAGTTCGTCGGAAAGACGGGCGGACTTAGCCTGCCGGAAAAGTCCGGTTGTGTGTAGGCAAGTCCGTCCATCCAGAAAGTCTGGCGGTAGTCCGCCGGAAAGTCCGGCGAGAAGAATGTCGGACCAAGTATGCCATAAAGTCCGATCGTGTGTACGCAGCATTACATGCTGCTGGAGGATGCGCAGTGATTTGAAGGCTCTGATGTTGGTTCACAGGTTGAGGAAGGGAGTAACGTGAGCTTAGAGAGAGGGGGTGTCACAGAAGGGAGGTGAGGAAAAGATGATCCGCACTCCAGTGATTGCTCTTAAAAAGTGTAATATTTATTGACAAGCCGCAGTGACCAAATGCAAATGAGAACAGTTGACGCGTTTCAGCCTATAAGGCCTTAGTCATAACCACATTACAGACATGAAACTTTGAAAATAAATAGTAGCTCCAAGGATCACTGGCTCCACCCATTAATTGTCTTAATTGACAACAGGCAATTATCCAAAAAAGGGGAATCAGCTATACTGCATATTGGGTGATCCATATGTATGCCACTATTTGTCACAGACCTTATAGTGATAACAAGTACATGTGTGAACACACTTATGCATGCACTCATGCACATATACATGATTAAAACACACCATGAAATACAAAAAACTTTAGATACAAAAAGTAAAAAATAAAAATAATAATCCAGGTATGTGAAAAAAAAACACCAGAGGAGGAAAAGAGAGAAAGAGAGAGGAGGCTCTGGGGAGAGGCATGCTTAATGTAAGTGCAAATCCAGATCCCACCTCAGGTTTAACTCCTGAGGCAATCTAGTTTTTAACCTAAAAATCCACCATGCTTCTCTCCCCAGTAGCCTTCTCTCCCTGTCACCTCCTCTGGGCGAGTGAGACAACCGTTCTATTCCTCTAAAGCGGAAAGAGGAGAGATCGCCCTGGTGACATTCCCTAAAGTGACGCGTTGCATTCAAAGTATTTCTAGCATTTGAGTTTATTGTGTCACAGTAGTGTTCCCATTTACGGGCTCTAAAAGGACGTGTGGTAAAGCCTACATATTGGAGGCTGCATGAAATACAGGTGATCAGGTAAATTACATAGTTTGTGCCACAGTTGATGTATTGCTGTATAGTAAACTCTTCACCTGTAACTGTGGCAACAAATGTTTTACCCAGATCACACAAGTTACAGTACCTACAGGTTTTTATATTACAAGGGTAACTGCCAGGATAGGAGAGCCAGGTGGGTTGGCATCGTTTGGATGAAAATAGACAAGGTGATAGTGCAGTCCCCAGTGAGGACGCACGTCGGCTAGAAAAAAGGCAACCTGCTTGCAGAATTCCATGTAAATCTTTATCTGTATGTAATATTGGCAGATTCTTTTTTATTATTCTGACTATTTGATTACATTCTTGGGAAAATGTGGTTACAAATGTAATGGGTTTACCGGTTTTTCTATTTCTAGAGTTGTAAGGTTGATGAGGTTTGTTATTGTTTTTATTTTTATGCTCTCTCTCAGTTTTAGGCTTATCTGACAATAATTCTTCTCTGTTCATCATTAAAACCCTTTCTGGTCCTTGGTATATAACAGATTCGTTATAACCTCGGTCCAATAAGTGCTGATGGATGACCTTACATTCTAGTTCAAAGGTCGAGTTTGTTGAACAGTTACATCTCGAATAAACTCCCCATAAGGGATGGCATTGATGGTGTTGGATGGATGACAACTGATTGCAAAAAGTGTAGTGTTACCAGAGCAAGGTTTCCTATAGGTGCATGTTGATACATCACCTGTAGTTGGATCGCCCTTTAGGGTGATGTCTAAAAAGTTGATAATGGAAACATCATGCTCAATTGAAAAATGTAGATTTAATTGATTATCATTCAGAAATGTCAAAAATTCGTGCAATCCCATAATGTCACCATCCCACACCATCACGAGGTCATCGATGAAACGACCATACCAAGCAATCTGCCTGGGAAAAGGGTTGCTGGGAGAGTACAAAACTTGTTCCTCCCACCAACCCATGTAGAGGTTCGCCATGGATGGTGAGAATCTAGCACCCATCGACGCCCCACAGCGCTGGACATAATATTCGCCATCAAATAAAAAATAATTATGCTTTAATAAAAGCTCAATGCTTAACAGAATAAACTCCTTTAGCTCCTGAGAGTAGGAGCTGTAGCATTGAAGATGATATTGGATGGCCTGCAGTCCAGCGCTGTGGGGGATCGACGAATAGAGTGCCCTTACGTCCAGTGTAGCCCACACATAGGTGGATATCCATTTGACAGATGTGATATGGGATAGGACTGTGCTCGTATCTGATTTAGCCGAGCAATCTGTATACCAAAGGCTGTAGGTGCCGGTCTATCCATTCTCCCAAACGCTCAAATAAAGAGCCAATTCCAGCCACGATTAGTCGTCCCTGAATGGGACGATCAAGTTTATGAATTTTAGGGAGATGATGGAATACCGGCACCACAGGTTTATCCACATGGAGATACTCAGCAGTTTTGGATGACAGAACTCTCATACTAAAGCCCAACTGTAAATGTTTTAAAAGAGTTGATTGAAAAACAGTAGGGGAGTTGTTAGACAGGGGTCGATATGTGTCACTGAGTTGTCTAATGGCTTCAGACCTATATTGTTCCCTAGTCATCACCACCACTGCTCCTCCCTTATCTGCTTAATTTATCACTAACCCTTTATTATCTTTTAATTGCTGTAGAGCCACTTTCTCTTGCTTTGAGATATTAGTCTTTCTAGATGTTAAGCTACGTTGTTTCAGTTGTATCAATTCCCCCTCTATTACAGCCTGAAAAGTGTCTATAGTAGAGTTTCTTGCATTTACAGGGTAAAAAAACGTATCCCCATATTGTGATGTATTGCATGAAGCTCCATAGGAGCCCATATGCGATTCTGAATACAGCTGTTCTAAGGTTAATGATGCAGATAAATCCTGAAACATAAAAGGATCATGCGGGCAAACAGCTTGTTCTACAATTGATTGGTTTTGGTCACATTCACACACCGTCTCTGATGTCAGTGGGTCATCCACCTGTTCATCAATTCCCTGTTGAAAATGTTTCCGCAGTAAGAGGTTCCTGACAAACCTGTTGGTGTCCAAAATGGTATTAAAAATATCAAAGTGATAGGTGGGTGATAAAGATAGACCCCGTGACAACAGAGATAATTCAGAATCAGTCAAAACCACATCCGTTAAATTAACTACTGAGGTGATGGTTGATAATTCACTACTTATTTCTTTCTTCTCTGTGGATATCGCCAATCTCTGTCTTCTCCCCCCTCGCCTTTGCCTTTTCTTGCAGTGTCCTGTTTTCTGGTTGTTTGTTTTTTCTTTGGCTGCTGGTAGTATGTTGCAGACATGGCGTTTTTCGACCCCTCAGGGTTAACACTTCCACCGGAAAAAACCTTGTCTGAAGAGATTCGGGGAGTAGATATTCTCAGAGCTGCAGGAGTATCAGAGAGAGACAGGCCACCCCCCTCAGCTGTATCTGAAACTTCAGATAAGGAATGCCTCCGGTGAGCTGAAGCCCACTTTCTTAATTATACTAGCAGATCTTTGTTTTCTCCAGAGAATAGATAGTGGCGTAGAGCTGAAGATTCTGCTCCTCCTCCCCCACTCGTAAACTGTATTGCTCTGGTAATCATCCACATCACAGAGGTATTTAGTCCTTTTGATCTGTGTAATCTATGTTTCTAATTCCTTTATCGTTCGTTGCTGTTTGTTCTCTGAATCTGTGAATGTAGGTAAATGTGCAAACTTATTTACTGCCTCTTTTTGGTCTTTGATGTTTGAGTTAATTTTGTCCAAACACTCCTGTTCATACCGGACAATAAGTCTCATCAGTTCAAATGAGCAGTTAGACAAGATAGCATTCCATTCCTGTGCAAAAGTCCCAGGATAGACTGTAGTGGGGATCTTCTTAATACGTAACCCCCGTGGAATCATTTGTTCACCCAGATACTGATTTAAACTGGTGAGATCCCACCACAGGGTGACCTCTGATTTCAAATTATGGAGTAATTTGTTGAATTCCACTTCACAGGCTGTGCTGTCCAGAACCTGTGAAGGATCCCCTGTCGCAGAAGGACAAGAAACTGGCAGTCATGTTCCCCCAGCTGCAGCATCCTGCCAAGTTTGCTCCAGTGACAAGGAGGGAGGGGATGATGAGGTCGCTGACTGTACTTGGGTGCCTGAGATAAGTGAGGAGGAAAGTGAGGAAGAGGAGGCACAACTCCAACAAGGCAGGATGTCCTCTAGGGAGCAGCTTAAGGGCAGCCACCCTGTTGCATCACACCGCAGAGCTCAGCAGGTGCAGGGCGCTGCTGACTCCCCGCTGACTTTTAAAAGTTCCTCGGTGTGGGTCTTTTTCGACACACGCGCAGCATATTGAGCCATTGCTGTTTGTAACCTATGCCTGAAGCGGATCAAGCATGGCCAGAACTGTATCCGCTTGCTTGACCAGATATATGACGACCTGCCATGTAGTCCATTGGCAACAGCACTTGAAAGACCCACATCATAGAAAAAAGGCAGCCTTCTCCTTGCTCCTCATCTGGGATCTCCAACCCTACTTTACCTCCAGTCCTCTCAAAGACCTGCACTGAGAGGAATGAAGGTATAGCAATAGGTGTCCCAAGTACTTGCAGCCAATCTGATAACCGTACACAACCAATTGATTTTAGCAGGCAAATTTCCCTACCCCAGTTGCTGAACCGTAAAAAGAAATTCGGTTCTAGCCATCCACATGCTCAGCATCTAAATGCTAGCTTGGCCAAATTGCTAGCACTGCAACTAATGCCTTTTCAGCTGCTAGACTCTGCCCCCTTTCCTGAATTTGTGGAATGTGCTGTACCACAGTGGCAGGTTCCAAAACGCCATTTCTTTTCATGGAAGGCCATTCTGGCTCTCTACCGTCATGTGGAAGGCAATGTTTTGGGCTTTTTGGACAGGGCGGTCAGCAGTAAGGTTCATATTCCCGCTGACTCATGGTCCAGGAGACATGGGCAGGGACATTACCTTTCCTTCACAGCACACTGGGTAACTCTGCTGGCAGCTGGGAAGGATGCAGGACAGGGTTCAGTGTTGTTGGAGCTTGTTCCGCCACCACGCCTCCAAAAAGCTAGTGGCCACACGCACACCTGTGTCAGGAAGAGAGGATGTGAGGGTGTGATGCTCTCTTTCTGGGGGAGGGTTCTCTTCATGGCACCGAAAGGAGCATGAGAGGGTGATCCGGGGGATCTGTGAAGTGAGAGGCTGCAGGGTCCCCACATATGACAGCCCCAATCTTTGCTGAAGCTGTGAGAGGGTGATCCCGGAGACCCATGGTGTAAGAGGCTGCAGGGTCCCCACATATGAAGGCTAGACTTGTGCACCACGGGAAATTTCATTCAGTTTCATTTTGTTGTCATTCGTAAAACACATTTAATTCTGTTATATTCGTTATGTTATGTTAATTCATTTTCGGATAATTTGTTATTATTCGTAGAGTGTTGATATTCATTATACTGAATCTCGAATCATGTTGAATTCATTCATTATATCTGCTATAATTTCTTTTGTATTAGTTGAAATTCGATCTTAATGTATGTATATATATTCGTGATAATGATTCGTAGTTCGGAAAATTGTTTGTTTATTGAATCCTTTAACACACACAATTACAATATCTCTTCTCCTCTGCTCAACTACAATACAACACTCTTCTCACTCAGTTCTCAGGAATGCACTTTGCCAGTAATCCAAGCTCCAGCACATTGGACTGTAAGATTTACTTTGAGTTAACATTTTGTTTCATTAGATCTTTAATTAATTATGTCATGTCAAATTGATTTGTTATATTTGCTATAATTTCTTTCGTATTAGTTGAAATGCATCTGCATGTCCGAAAGATGCAAAATTCGGCCGAATTTTGATTCGTTACAAAACGAATTGCACATGTCTAATGATGGCCCTGAGTATAAGTCGAGGCCCTAATTTACCACAAAAAAATTGGGAAAAACTTATTGACCCGAGTATAAGACGAGGGTGTGAAATGCACAGCTACTGTAAGTGGAAAAGAGGGTCAACAATGCCCATTTGCATGCCTCACTGTGCCCATTTGCAGCCATAGGTCCCCTGAACTTCAAACTCGGTAGTTAAGGGTTCCTAGATGCCCCCTAGCTGCAGCAAAAATTTGGGGTCTCTGAACCCAAAGGGTCCCGAAATGACATTGCTGCAGATGGACACAGTTGACCAAATTTGTGGCTCCGTATCTCGGGGCCACTTAGTGCTAAGAACCCCAAATTTGGTGTGCAAACCCAGTGGCACTAGCAGCATAACATTTCCAAAGCTGAGGTTTCTAGCACTAAGTGGCCCCGAGATACAGGGCCCCAAAAATCAGTTCAGAAAATGTCAAGCACTTTTCTGCTGCAGAGAATGACATTTTCCGAACCGATTTTGGGGCCCCGTATCTCAGGGCCACTTAGAGCTAGAAACTTCAGCTTTGGATATGTTGTGGTACCAGTTCTACTGGGTTTGCACACCAAATTTGGGGTTCCTAGCACCAAGTGACCCTGAGATATGGGGCCCCAAAATCGGTTCAGAAAATGTCAAGCACTTTTCTACAGCAGAGAATGACATTTTCCGAACCGATTTTGGGGCCCCGTATCTCGGGGCCAATTAGAGCTAGGAACTTCAACTTTGGATATGTTGTGGAACCAGTTCTACCAGTTTGCACACCAAATTTGAGGTTCCTAGCATCAAGTGGACCTGAGATACGGGGCCCCAAAGTCGGTTCAGAAAATGAATTTTTTTGCTGCAGAAAAGTGCTTGACTCGAGTATAAGTCGAGGGGGGCACTTTCAGCACAAAAAAACATGCTGAAAAATTCGACTTATATTCGAGTATATACGGTATATGTGAAATTGTCTAGGAAACTGTTTATGAACTGTCTCCGAACGGTCTAGTTTGGGGAAAGATATTTCCTGAATAGGTCCTATATACCTCTTATTGAAATATGTGATCAGCGGATGCTAACCAGACTGGGAAGAGGAAATAGAGGGGAAGGGAAGGAAGGAAGGAAGGAAAGAAAAAGAAGGGAAAAGAGAAAGTGAAAAGTAAGGAGAACCCCCTGACCCCCCCTGAGAATTACTGGAGGACCTATATAATTATATAGGCCTAAGGAAATTGAAAAAGGTACATCAAACCGAAAATCAAACTGGGGAAACAAAAAACCACAAGTAAAAAAACACTATGAGAGGTAGAACTATAAAGGGTAATGAGCCAAAAACCCCAAAAGAAAATGCAAAGCACAATTAAAAAATATCTGACAAAAGACGCAAGCCCTAAGAGCCCAGGACCAGAAAAACAGCAACAAATGAACAAAGACAAGATAAAACACCCTGGAAAAAAGAAAGGCAAAACTTCTGACCAATCCAGAGAGGATATAAGCACAGAAAGTGAATTGGGGAAATGTAAAATGGATGAACGAAGTGCTGGTGCCAAATACCAACAAAGCTGGAAATGACAGACATGTTCACAAGACTGGAAAACTCTATTAAATCAGAAATTTCCACATTATGGGCCGATTTGGGATAGTTGATGACACGAGTAGAAGAGACAGAGGAGAAAACAGATAAATAAGCTCAAGAATTAATACAAGTAAAAGAACAAGTTAAAGAAATGCAATTAGATTAGAGGAAAACATTATATAAATTAGAAGATCAGGAAAATCAAAACAGAAGACAGAATTTGAGGATACGGGCATTGCCAGAAGGAAGAGGAGAAGATTTAAGAAAAATAATGAATAAAATATTTAACCCTCTGCTGGACAAAGTGGTGGAGGACTGTCTCAAGATTGAAAGAGTCCACCGGATCAGAACGTCTCAAAACATATCAGCTGATCTACCCTGAGATGTTATAGTGAGATTTCAACTATATGAAGAAAAAGCACAAATCTGGGGGAAAATGAGAGGAAGACCACCACTAAAATATGAAGGGGTGGACCTTCAGATTTTCACTGATCTGACGCCAGAAACACTGGCTAGGTGAACACTCCTGAAACCTCTACTTGAGCAAATGCTAACAATGAATATCAAGTACAGCTGGGGATTCTCAGCCTGCCTAATAGGCCAAGAGGACGGAAGAGTGATGAGATTAAGGTTTCCTGAAGATCTACAGGAATTTTGTAATAAACTGGAACTACAAGTCCCGGTCATCCCAGGATGGTGAGAAGAAGAAACTTTATCACAGAAAGAAGATGAGAATTGGCAAAAGTCACTTAAATTCAGAAGAAAGACCTAAAAACAATAAGCAAAAACTAAGAACCACCCAGAGACTGAATAGAAAATGTGGCTGGGGAGAATGTGATAAGATAGACAGAGTTTAAGTTAAATAGAGCATAAACAGAAGAGAATAAGTAGTAACAACAACAGCAGAACAGGCTCGGGGGAGCGAGAGGGGATGGGGTGGATGAGGGTGGATTGGTGATGGCGGGGTGAAAGAGGTTGGAGGGCAGAGAAACTCGGGTCACTGGCTCGCTCCTGGCCTGCCCCCTCACCTTTTTTTTAACTGGGGGAGGATGTCGGGAGGGGAAGGCATGGTCAGAGTCTCACTCCAGGATCACTGATCCACCTATGGTTCTAGGGTCGGAAAAGGGCCAAAAAGGGTGGGATGGGAGGGAAAGGGGATTGGGGGAGGGAGAGGGAGGGGGGTGGGATGGGAGGGAAAGGGAGTTGGAGGAGGGAGAAGGAGGGGGGAGGGTCCCAGAGATTCCTATCTACGTGAGTTACATCAAATGGACTATTTTTCTCCCAGATAGGTCAGAAAGAGAGTACTGTGATCAAAGATGACATCAATAAAATTTATATCATATAATGTCCGCAGACTTAACACGCCAACAAAAAGGCATAAAATCTTAAAGGAGGTTAAACAGTATAAAACTGGGGTAGTGTTCCTTCAGGAGACGCATATCTCCCATGAGGCCAATGTAAGGCTGTTCTCGAGAGATTATCCAACATGGTTCTATGGGGATTCTACAACAAGATGAGCAAAAGGAGCAGCTATTGGGGTGACTAGAGGAGTGCGGTTCAGATTGGAGGAAAGGATGACAGACCCTGAAGGTCGATACCTTTTCCTAAAAGGGAAACTATACAAAATGGAATATACACTGGCAAACATCTATTGTCCCAATAAGAACCCAACAAACTATTTGAGGCAGGTTATCGGAAAGTTAATGGACTTTAAAAAGGGAAGTGTGATCATGACAGGAGATCTAAATTTTTGCTTGGAACCAAGAATTGATAGTATGTCGAGGGCACAGGGGACTAGGAGTGTACAGCTGAAATTAATAAAAAAGAAATTGTTTCACTGTCAATTGCTGGAAATATGGAGAGTGCAGCACCCCAAGACACATGATTATACATTCTATTCCCCTGTGCATGCGACATACTCAAGGATTGATTATATAATGGTTGAACACAGTTTACTAGAGTTGGTGACTAAGACGAATATTGAAATAACAACACTGTCAGACCATTCCCAGGTGAGCATGGAAATGAAGATACCAGGTGCCCAAAGACAACTAAATTCATGGAGATTAAATGAAGAACTAATACAGAATATTGATGAGGAAGAGAAAATAAGAGAGGAAATAGAACAATATTTCAAAATAAATGACACAAAGGAGATAACAGAGGCCACCCTCTGGGAGGCCTATAAAGCCTACATTAGAGGCATCCTGATAGAGGTAGGATCAAGGGGAAAAAAGGAAAGGAAAAAATGTAAGTATTAACAAAAGAAATCCATGAAATTGAACAGAGGCATAAAAAAGGGAGAAGGGGAGTGGCTTCAGGCACTGGTAATAAAAAGGAACGAGCTAAAAGACCTACTGGAACAGGAGACGAGGAGGGACTTCAATAGAATTGCAAAAGAGAGATATTTATGGGGAAATAAAAGGGGTAAACACCTGGCAAGAATATTGAAGAAGAAAAAATACAGAATAGTACTGGGAGATGGTATTTTCAACAACAGTGTTTCAGAACTATTATGGATCTTTATACTCAATAAAACAAAAGGGTCAACAAGAAATACCAAGACTGGAAAAGATAAAAGAGTTCTTAAAAAGTGCTAGATTACCTCAAGTAGCCAAGAACAAGTTAATCACACCCATAACGGGAAGGGGAGATCAATATAGCCTTAAAAGAATTGGCATTGGGAAAAAGCCCAGGTCCTGACGGGTTCACGATTTATTAATACAAAAAATGTAAAGAAAATTTGTTACGTAAACTATGTTCATATATTAACAGATTGGGAACAAATTACAAGATGAGAAGAGAAGCCCTGTTGGCCTCAATCACAATCATTACAAAGAAGGGAAAAGATAGCCTTATGTTCAAGTTACAGACCAATATCTCTGCTTAACGCAGATATGAAATTATTCGCAAATGTATTAGCTACCAGGATAAAAGATCTGATGACCGATCTGGTACATGCGGACCAGGTGGGGTTCATCCCCAGCAGAGAAGGGAGAGACAATGAGGTGAGAACATTGCTCTTGCTTTAGAAAATTAAAAAAGCAAATACCCCAAAGTCTACTCCTGTTGATCGGCGCAGAAAAAGCGCTTGACAAGTTAGACTGGGGATTTATGATAAACACCTTGGAAGCTATGGGGGTGGTCCCAAGGATGGTCCAATGGATTAAAGTTTTATATAAGCATCCCACTGCAAATATGAAGGTCAATGGGACTCTTTCGTCCCCCTTTGAAATGCATAACGGAACGAGACAGGGGTGTCCCCTATCACCCCTATTCTTTGTATTATCATTACATAGTTACATAGTCAGTATGATTGAATAAAGACACCAGTCCATTTAGTTCAACCTGAGTGAGTGTGGGTGCGTTGTCTACAAATTGTCGCTATCCCTGTACATTGTGTCTCATTAAGATGCTCATCTATTGTATTATTATTATTTTGTACCCGGAGGAAACCCACGCAGGCACAGGGAGAACATACAAACTCCAGGCAGGTAGTGTCGTGGTTGGGATACAAACCAGTGACCCTTTTAACTACTAGGCGAGGGTGCTATCCACTACATCACTGTGCCGCCTATTAGAACCCCTGCTGGCAACAATAAGGAATAACCCAGATATAGGAGGGATTAAGATTGGAGAGGAGGAACATAAGATAGCAGCTTATGCTGATGACATACTGTTTTATATTTCCAATCCTAGGATTACAATGTCCAACCTAATGAAGACTCTGAAATATTACGGAGAATTATCAAACTTAAAAATAAATCTTTCTAAATCAGAAATTTTAAACATAAATAAACAGGAAGAACGGTGCCTACAGCAAGAATTTCAATGGAAGACAGAGCTAAAATATTTAGGAATAAGATTAACATCATCCCCAGAGGTGTCCCTGGCAGAGGCCGAATATGTCAGGGACTCCACTGAGGAGAAGTTGCTGACATTGCGGATGAGAACCAGGGAGTTCAAGACAGCACTAACTGACCGTACCACGAAGCTTAGTCTGGCACAGCGCAGGCGTATATTTAAATTTGGCGACAAGAATGGCAGATTACTGGCATACTTGGCGCGGCCGGAATATGTATCGGTCCATATTAAATCGGTCTTTGATGACTGCAAGCTGGAAGTCTGTGATTCGGCGGATATTTTAAAAACTTTTGTTCTTTTTTATAAAGATCTATATATGTCTTGTGCTCCTCTGGGGACAGAAGCAATGGGAACATACATAGGAGACATTGATCTCCCTAGGTTGACTGATGAAGACAGCGCTGCTCTGGAGGCTGGCATTACGGTAGAGGAGGTGGAGGAGGCGATTGCCTCCTTTCCCCCTAGAAAATCCCCTGGATTACATGGTCTCCCGTCGGAGTGGTACTGTGCCTTTCGATATGGCCTGGCTCCCCGTTTGCTTAGAGTGTTCAATGCGGCTAGGTCGGATGGTGGGTTACCTCCTTCTATGAGGGAAGCCTTGGTTGTTCTGATCCCTAAAGGGGGGAAAGACCCCCGAGAGTGTGACTTCTACTGTCCGATCTCGTTGATGAACGTTGATACAAAAATATTGGCCAAAATAATTTCAGGTAGACTGCAGTCAGTCATCCCCAAACTGGTAGATGCAGATCAAACAGGATTTATCCAGGGTAGGTGCACTCAAATGAATATCAGGAGGCTTTTTCTGAATCTCCAGACTGTTCATGACAACTCCGGGACTAGAATAGTGGCCTCTTTGGATACCATGAAGGCCTTCGACTCGGTGGAATGGCCATATTTGTTTCACTTACTGGAGTCTTATGGCTTTGGCCCTGTTTTCATTTCCTGGGTACGGCTGTTGTTCCATTATTGTATTTTTTTTGTGATGCTCTAAAGCTCCCAGGGTGTCTCTAGCGATCTTGAAATTACCAGTTACATTGGGAGGGATGGCCCTTCCGGATTTGCGCTCCTATTTTTTGGCCTCACAGCTCTCTTTTCTGCACTGGAGGCTGTCTCCACAGACACCTAATGCCACTACCTTGCTGGAGGCTGCAATTTCCACTTCACAGGAAACCCTTCAGAACATACTATATAGAAAGGGGATTCCCGGGAGAAAGGTGGGTTCGGTAATGTCGTTACCTGGGAAGGTCTTTCATCTGTGCTCTCAAAAGAGAGGGGACAGTCCCTTGTGGCTATCCCCAAACAGTCCTCTATACCAATCATTGGGGGAGTTTATGAAACTCTCTGATGGTCCAGTGACCTGGGCGAAATATGGCATTAAATATTTGCACCACATTTGTAGGGATGGCCATCTGTGTACATTTGCGCAGTTGAGAGAGCAATTTGGAGTGCCTAGGACTTGGCTCTTCCAAAATGCACAACTACAGCATGCAGCATATACCCAGTTTGGTGGGCCTGAGATTAGGGTACAGAACACTGACCTAGAAAGGGTTCTGATTGACCCGGATACGTTCAAGCGGATTTCTAGATACTATGGGGCGGTGGGCTCGGGGAAGGTGACCTTAACTTCAAGAGCTAGGGAGAGATGGGAGATGATTGTCCCGGAGTTGTCGGAGGAACTGTGGCAGGAGGTATTGGACACATACTTGGTGTCCGTTATCTCCTCTACGGATAGAATGATCCAGTATCGGTATCTGCACCAACAGTATTATACACATAGGAGCATAGGAGGGATTCTGCTACTTGCCATAAATGTGGGAAGGAGGAGGGCACTTTTGTGCATATGGTGTGGGAGTGCATAAAGGTGAGACCGTTATGGTCTCAGGTCACTGCATTTATATCGGATAAGTTTGCTCTACCGAATATTTGCTCTCCCATACGTTGTCTACTTGGGATTTTTGACAAGGAGGAGATGAATGCACACACTAAATTGTTCCTTCGGATCCTGTATTTTAGAGTTAAAAAGCTCATTGCTAGAAGATGGATACATTCGGAACAACTAACGCTGGGGATGTGGATTAAAATAATAAATGCAGATCTGATGCTGTATAAAATGACTTATGAAACTAGAGGGGCTACCAAGAAGTTTAGGAAGGTTTGGTTCTGTTGGGTAGACTCTGAGAGTACATTGGATGAGGAAGGGCCCTAGCCCATTAGACAAGTAGAACTATGGCTATTGCCAAAACATTGCGGATGGGTATTGTTTGCTCTACTTCCTTTCTTATAGACAGGCTAGGTATTAATGTCTCCTGATTGGACAAGAGCACCGAAATATTGACATCCCAGGGGGGGGAGGGGGGCTTCTTTCTTTCTTTGTTGTTCTGAATTAATATGTTATAATACATTAAAAAAAAAATGCACATATATAGTCTAACATAGGGTAGGCTTGGAGATTGGAACACCTTATTCTAGTTATAGAGCTATTTGTACTATTACTGTTTTGTTCCCAGAGATATGTATGTTGATGTAATATAAATACTATGTGTTGCATGTATAATTCTGTTGTGCACAAAAAAAAATAAAAAAATAAAAAATCATCCCCAGGGAAGCAATACCAGGTAAATTACATCCCACTAAAATAAGAAAAATAGCAACAAGGTCCCTCTCATGGACAGGCAGAATAAATACCAAAAAAAGATGGTAATAGTACCGAACGTTATGTACAAATTTCAAATGTTACCTATCCCCCTACCTCAGACATATTTTAAAACATTAAAAAATATAATAATCAAGTTCATTTGGCAGGATGGGAAACCAAAAATTTTATTTTTGGTATTAAGGAGAGATAAAATGCAAGGTGGGCTAAAAGTACAAGACCTTAAAAAATAATATAATTCAGTGTTAATTTCACGAGTAATGGAGTGGACAAAAGAGAAAAATGAAAAAAGATGGGTACAAATAGAGAACATAATGAGTGATACACGGTTGGGTAGAATCATTTGGATCCCACCTCAATACAGAGCACTGGGTGAGAACACACATGACACGAAATGTACTTAGAATTTGGGATCTTACACACAAACAAGGTAGATGGAAATAAAATTCTCCACTAATATCACTGAAAGAAACAAATTACTTTACATCGGGAAAAGGGAAATTATTTGGAGACTGGTTAAAAAATTAAAAACACACAATTAAAGTATATAACAGATAAGGGGAAAATATGCATTTCAAGAATTTAAACACAAAACAGATCCAACGGTGATTAATGAATGGTGGTACCTCCAGTTAAAACACTTTGTCAGAACTTTGCCACAACCAAAGGTATCAGTGGAAGACCTAAGGCCACTGGAGAGGCTAAGTATGGCATCAAATAAAAAAAATGGTATATCACGGATTTATAAAATTCTAATGGCAGAGGAAGGACTGGAGGTCCCGCCATACATAAAAAAATGTGAAAAAGAATTGGGAGCACGAGGGAATAGGCAAAAATTACGAAAAAATTTGAGACTGGTACATAGTTCCGCAGCAGAGATGAACTATAAATGCCTTACAAAGTGGTATATAACCCCAGAAAAAATAAGTAAATATCAAATAGGGAAATCACCATACTGTTGGTGGGGATGTAAAGTAGTGGGAATGATGGCACATTTATGGTGGGACTGCCCAAAAATAAAAAGCTACTGGAAATAGATATTACAGTTAATAAAAGAAATCACTGACAGAGAAATTTTAGAAGAACCTTGGACGTGCTTGTTTCACGGGATAGAAAGTTCAATTAAACAATATAAAGAGTCTGTGTTACCTCACCTGATTAATGCAGCCAAAAGTCAGATACCAAGATACTGGCGAGAAACAGAAAGCCACATTTTCTACGAACAGGGAGACAAAAGCGGGACACTACTAGCCAAGGCCCTAAAAGATACAACTACCGCAGTCACATACATGCAATACGTAATAAAGATGAGACAATGGAACACAACCCTGAAAAAATAGCAGACATATTCCATAAGTTCTACTCCAAATTATACAATCTTCAACCCCAACACAAACCTCCACAAATAACACACACAAACGAAAAAACAATCCATGGCTTCCTTACAAATAGCAAAATTCCGACCCTCAACACAGAAGAAGCAAGTTGCCTAGATGAACTAATTACAATTGCAGAAATACAAACAACAATCAAAGAACTAAAACCAGGGAAGAGTCCAGGCCAAGATGGATTCACACCCCAATATTATAAGACCTACACACAACTCCTCTCCAAACATCTTTTGTCTGCTTTCAATTATCTGGCACAGAACAAACATGATTCCAATTCCTTCTTAATGGCATATATCGCTGTAGTCCCCAAACCAGACAAAGACCACACAGACTGTGCCAACTTCAGACCCATTTCTTTCCTCAATGTAGAATTGAAACTACCAGCCAAAATCCTCACAAACAGACTGAAACCCTTACTACTAAAAATCATTGGCCCTGAACAGGTAGGTTTTATGCCAGGGAGAGAAGCCAGAGACAATATAATCAAATCATTAAACCTAATCCATTTTGCCAGAGACTCCAAAATCGAAGGCTTTCTGCTGTCCACAGATGCAGAAAAATGCTAGAGTCTCTTGGGACTACATGTTCACCACATGTTCATATGTCGGTCTGGGAAATAACATGCTAAATTGGATAAAGGCACTCATATCACAACCCCCAAGCCAAAATCAAAATAAATAACATCTTATCAAACCCATTTGACATACATAATGGCACTCAATGCCTATTATCGCCCCTCCTTTTCATCTTAACATTAGAACCTCTTATCTCGTCCATTAACTTGGCCACTGACATTCGTGGTTTCCAAGTAAATAAAGAATACAAAATAGCTGCTTATGCAGACGACCTGTTTTTCCTCACACACCCCCACATCTCCATCCCCAACCTTAAAAAAATCTTTAAAACATTTGGATATATTTCAAATTTTAAAATAAACCAAACCAAATCAGAAGCCCTTAACCTTACATTTTCACCAGATCAATTAAATATGACGAAAAGCAACTGTAACTACAAATGGGAAAATAAATCTCTCTCATACCTGGGAATTAAACTCACACCAAACATTGACCCGATTTTTGCAACCAATTTTAAACCACTATTAAATTCGATAACAAAAGATCTCAAAAAATGGTCCCCAAACACTATTTTCATGGTTTGGTAGAGGATCAATACTGAAATTGACGATTCTCTTAAGGTTACTATACTTCTTCAATCTGAAATCAATCTCTGTCAGTTGTATACTTCTTCAATGCTCTACCTATAAAAATCCCCACCTCCTTTTTCACTAAACTAGTAAATCTACAAAGACGGTTCCTTTGGGCATATAAAAACCCCAGAATTAATTTCCACCAACTTACCCTTCCCAAAAATAAAGGAGGCATAAGACTCCCAGACTTTAAGAAATACCACCAAGCCACTCACATCACCAGACTTATAGAGTGGCACTGTCACGGGAATAACAAAGACTGGGTTCATCTAGAAACCGCTTATAACAAACAACAACTACTCCACTACCCTTGGACGACGCACTCAAATTACCCGGAAACATAAATCACCCCCAGATCGCAAACACAATAAACATTTTCCACATAATAGCTCATCCACACAAACTCGCTTTGATCCCTGGTCCACTAACACCAATTGCCAATAATCTAGACTTCACCCCTGGGCTATCTCAGGGGAATCTTCCAAAACACCAAAACAGTGCCAAATTACTTGCATCCCACTGTCTCCTTGGGAATAAGGTCAGGTCACTGGAATCTCTTCAAGAAGAGTTTGGCAAATAATTTCCTGGCTTCTGGTTCCACATGCAATTGAAAGATTTCTTACAAAATAAAAAACAAAAGGCTTCATACTGCCATCCCATGACTGCTTTAGAACCCATATGCTTCCAAAGAGCCCATAAATGCTCATTAAGCACAAAATTATAGGAAACATCATACAAAATCTTAACACAGTGGTATGTGATGCCACAAAAAGCCAGGAGGTGGTTCCCTACAACCACAGATATATGCTGGAGATGTGGCACGGAAGTTGGTAAATTCCTACACGTCTGGTGGACATGTCCCCCAATTCTTGACCTTTGGAACAAAATAAAATACTGGATTAAACACATTACCAAAACTAAATTAAACCTAAATGCTGCTGCCTACCTAATTCATATAAACTCTTATACTCTGAGTAAGTATAAGAAAACCTTTACGAGGTATATATTAAATGCAGCAAAATCTTTCATTCCATTACATTGGAAATCCACCAACACGCCGAACGTCAGGGATTGGCTGGACAAAGTACAATATATATACAAAATGGAAGAAATATCAGCTATGAAAAGAGAAAACAGCACCGCATTCAATAAAATGTGGCAACCATGGTGGCTTTTCACACAATCAGATAAGTTCACAATTTTTTTTCCCAAAAAGATTTTATTGATTTTTACAGATAACAAAGAATATGATACATACATCTCGATCAATAGGGCTACAGACATATAACATGTATGCATGGTCCATTTTAGCCAGTTCGCCTAATGTGGACGATACGTCAGGTCCATGAGCGAGGAAAGAAAAAGCAGTTCAAACTTTCTAAAATTCCGAGAGCTAGATCACTATATTTGAGATGTGAGGGCAGCTCTATATGGTTAGATCGGAAGGGGTGCAAAGGTCATGTCAACGCTGACAAGGGCTAGTCCCGGTTCCATTCACCCCTAAAGGGACCATCGCTATGAATGGGCCGGGATATAAGAACACTTAGTGAGTGGGATCGAAATCTAAGGTGTGGTGAGAAGTGAGATGCAGTCCCACTAGGTGACTGGATTGTCAGTATAACAATGTTGGATAGGAGAATCTGACGTCAGGAGCTGAGAGCCCGTGCTAGTGGTGTGGGATAGGAGAGAGTATGAGCGAAGGGATAGGTGTCTAGAGAGTGTCTATGAAGAGGGTGAGAGTAGGGAGACATTGAAAGTGTGAAATGGGGTACAGGATGGGTCCGGGGATAGGCGGCATAGCGGAGTCAGGTGTTCCAGATTCTGAGGCAGTTAAAGTCAGTGTGGTGTGCGTGTAAGAGGTAGAGACGGAGTGGTCTGTGTGAGGGATTGTCTGTAGTGTAACTAACTTGCCCATGTAGTATTGAATTTGGTAGGGTTATCATTGGCTTGGCATATGAGATTTTCCATATCAGCTATTTTATCTACCCGGCGGATCCAATCTTGAACTGTGGGGGATGTCGTATTCCTCCAGAGGGCAGGGATGCATAGAATGGCCGCGTTGATGAGGTGTATGGTAAGCGATTTTTTGTAGGACCCAGGTGAGTCGGGGGTGTGGTGGAGTAAATATCGTTCAGGGGTGAAGGCCGGTGTGTATGTGGTGATTCATGAGATCAGCCGGTGAATTTCCACCCAAAAAGGTTGTATAAGTTTGCAATTCCACCATATGTGCAATAGGGTGCCCTTGGTTGTGCCACTCCTCTGACAAGTGTAGGGGATGGTCAGGTGAAAGTGATGGACCTTATCAGGTGTCCTGTACCATTTAGAGAACAATTTGTATCTGTTTTCCTGTGTTGAGACGTTGATGGAGCCTTTGTGCATGAGGGTGAATATTGTATCCCATTCCTGGGAGGAAAGATCCAGGGATAGGTCAGATTCCCATTGTTGCACTAGTTTGTCATTTTTGACCATGTGTTGTGAAAACAGGAGAGAGTAAGTAGCGGATATCAGATGACCCTGGGGTTCCTCATTGGAGCAGAGGAGTTCGAGTGGGGAATGATCTCTGTGCCAAGTCAGTTTGATGGGCTTGAAGGAAATGTCTCAGTTGCAGGTATTTGAAGAAGGGTATGTGGTAATTATATAGTGGCGAAGAGTTCTTGGTGGGAAAGGAGCGTACCGTTTCGAAAGCAACTATGGGCCCTGGCTTGAGTGGTAGTTGCGCCCAGGGTAGTCTTTAAGCGCTAGTCCCGAAGGGAAGTTCGGGTTGTTATCTAGTGGTGTCATAGGGCCCGGTGAGGGTATGATGATGAGTGACTTGAACGCCCTTTTAAAAATTGTTAGGGTGGCACCAATGGATGGATGGGATGCAAAGTCTTTGGGTACATGTCTGCTATTAATCCATGGAGAGTTGGCAATAGGGAGACTCGCGAAGGAGTCTTCCAAGTTGACCCAATCTTTGGAAGGGCGGTGCACATGCCAGTCAACCAGTCTAGTTAAGAGACATGCCCAGTGGTATTTTTGGAGATCCGGGAGCCCTAGGCCCCCTAATCGTTTGGGAAGGATTAGTCTATCCCAACCAAGCCTTGGGTGTTTGGATGCCCATATGAAGGTCCTGAAGATACGTTTATAAGAGGAGAAGAAGGATAACGGTAATTTAATTGGTATAGCTTGGAGAAGATAAAGGAGTCTTGGCAAAACATTCATCTTCAATATGGCAATCCTGCCCAGCCAGGAGAAGGAGCCCAGGTGCCACTTCTGGAGGTCTCTCTGGATGGACAGAATCAAAGGGATGAAATTACTGGTGTAAAGATCCTTTAAGTTGGTGGTAATTTTGATGCCAAGGTAAGAGATAGCCGATTGCTCCCAGTCAAAAGGAAAGTTGAGTTTACAAAGATTAACCGTGTCCGTGGTCAGGGTAATATTGAGGGCTTTGGACTTCTCAAAATTAATTTGTAAATTGGAGAGGGTTTTAAAGAGATTAAAGTCAGCTAAGAGGTTAGGGATGGATGTAATGGGGTCCGTCAGGAAGAGTAGGATGTCATCGGTGTAAGCAGCTATTTTGTACTGTTTGGGATGGGTAGCAATACCTTTGATGGCGGGGTTGTCTCTTAGTCTGCGGAGCATGGGTTCCAGGGTCAATATAAATATAAGCAGCGACAGAGGGCACCCCTGATGGGTTCCGTTAGATACAGAGAAGGCGTCCGACAGTCCACCGTTGATCCTTAACCTCGCCATCGGGGAGGAATAAAGAGCTAAGATCATTTGAAGCATACGGGGCGGCAAGCCTATCGCCTGCAGGGTGGCCGCCATGTAGTCCCAGGCCACCCTGTCGAACGCCTTCTCTGCATCCAGGGATAGAAAGAAGCCCTGTGTGAACGTTCTAGTGAGCCAGTGGTGTATGTTCAGGGCTTTAGTGGTGTTGTCCCTTGCCTCACGGCCCGGGACAAAACCAACCTGATCAAGGGAGATTAAAGAGGGGAGGAAAGGTAAAATTTGATTGGCCAATGCTTTCGCATAGAGTTTAAGGTCCACATTCAATAGGGAAATGGGGCGGTAATTCGTCACTAGCGTGGAGTCTTTGCCTTGTTTGGGAATAAGTGTGATGTGGGCTGCGAGCATCTCGTTATAAGTATCCAGTGCAGGCATCAGGGTATTGAGGGCTTTCACTAGGTGTGGAAGGAGGATGGATGGGAAGGATTTATAATAGCTGGCCGAAAGGCCATTACGGCCGGGGCTTTTGCCTGTCTTCATTTGTTTTAAGGCTGTGAGGAGTTCGTCCGCGAACAGAGGAATGTCTAGCGATTGTGCGTCTTCTGGAGAAAGGGGGGTCAGGCCGCGTTGCGCTAGAAAGTCTAAGATAGCAGTTTTTCGGTCTATCGAATTGTCAGTGCTGGGAGTTGGGGTCAAATTATACAATTTAGTAAAATATTGAACAAATTGTGCCAAAATATCTTCATTGGTAACCAAAGACTCCCCAGCCGAGTTGCAGATTTTGTGGATGGTATGTGAAGCCTTTTTAGCTTGGAGAGCCCTAGCCAATAATTTACCGGCTTTGTTGCCAAATTCATAGTATAATTTTTGCGTCAATGCAAATTTGCGTTTCAGCGTCTTGTTAAAGCGGGGGTTCACCCACACCGCCAAAAAAAAAATATTAAAAGCCAGCAGCTACAAATACTGCAGCTGCTGACTTTTAATACATGGCCACTTACCTGTCCCAGGGTCCAGCGATGTCGGCAGGGGACGCCGAGAACCCGCTCGGTTCTCGGCAGCTGCCGCCGCCATCCTAGGTGAGGGAATCAGGAAGTGAAGCGTTGCGGCTTCACTTCCCGGTTCCCTACTGCGCATGCGCGAGTCGCGCTGCGCGTCCCAAATGGTCCCCGGTCTCTCCTGGGAGCTGTGTGTTCCCAGCAGACAGCGCGGTGGGGACGGGAAGAGGCATAGACTCCCATCTGGAGTGGTCCAATCTGGAGTACTTATTGTGAGGCGGTGAAAAGAAGGTAAAGTCCCTCTCCTTAGGGTGCAATGTACGCCAGGTGTCATGAAGAAGTAGGTTGCTTAATTGCAGTTTGATGGCCCGTAAGGCCCTGTACGTAAGGAAGGATGCCCCGGTCTTAGTATGGATAGACGGGGTCAGAGGGACATTGAAATCTCCGCCGACAATAAGGGTTCCAAATTGGAAGCTGGAGAGCAATTGTAAAGTCGTGCGGAAGAAGGCGACTTGGCCAGAGTTGGGGGCATAAATGTTGGCTATAGTAAAAGGTAAGTGATGTAGAGTACCTTTTATAAAAAGGTATCTGCCTAGAGGATCTCGTAGTGTGTCGGTTATCTGGAAGAGGCAGTGTTTGGAAATGAGGGTAGTTACGCCTTTGGATTTTGCCTCTGAATTGGAGGCATGCATCGCAATGGGGAAGTAGTGATTGTGTAGTTTAGGGACAGAATCCGTTAGGAAATGTGTTTTTTGTGCTTTAGACTGTTGAACGGAGAGTAGAAGTTTAGACCGTTTTTCAGGAGTGTTTAGACCCCTTATGTTGACAAAGTATAATTTAAGTGATTGGGGTAGGGATGGTGATACACCTTGAGCGGGAAGGGTGTCTGATGGGACCGCCATCATAGGAAAAGTGGGAGGGAAGAAAAGGGTTGAGGAAGAGGGGTTTAAGTCTGTTGCGGAAGGTGTGGATGCTGAGTGAATGTGGGGGTAGTGTGGGGAAGACCGAAGAGGTGTGGATCTATATGTCCACTCACCTCCCAAGTGTGAGATCGGTACAGTACAGGATTTGCGCGGGACGTCTCACCTCGTAAGGGACACGGCAGCCCCATACAAACCTGTGTGGTGGTTGGTCAAAACCAGGCAATGGAGAGAGTGTGGGAGTATAGGGTCAAAAGAGAGGACAAGGTCCTCCGCCACAGGATGACGTGTAGTTAGTAATGAAGGTAATAAGCCTAAGGGGTGTTATTCCGGGTCTTATGATGAAGACTTTGGTGTGTGTGGGCAGGAGCAGTAAGCACTAGGGGAGACATAGTGAGCTAGAATACAGTAAAACAATCAGGATGAGTATTTAAACGTACTGAGCTCTGGGGTCAACCACCCTCCTTGAACTGCAGGAGCGGGCAGATTACCATCTATGCCAATTCCAGCTGTGCAGTGACCCACACCAACAAGGATGTGGGGCAGCGACATCGGCAGGGGGGTGAGCCAGAGCCAGAAATATAAATGCCCTAAGGGCAAGTACCATTAAACAGGCATAGAAACAGGCTGATCTACTACTTTGTGTCTCCAATCAAGTATACTACTGAGTAGGATAGGAGTGATAAATCTAGGGTAGTGAGATATCAGCAAAACAAGTAACAGTTCAACAGGGAGTATTGTGTGGCATAAGAGCCAAAAAAACTGTAAAAAATAATACCGGATAAGTCCATACTCGTGGAGGGGGAGAGATGAATGGCAGCTGTGTGACTATTCCAGTGGTTCGCAGGCATGTTTCTGGGGTATTATGTCCTCCTTGTTAAGTCACTCCCGGATTGGATGGATATTGGGTATAGATGAGTTGTCCGAGGTGAGTCTGGAACGTCCGGGAAGCCATTGTGGGGGCATGTTGGTGGATGGATGAAAAGATCCGGGGCCAGAGGTTCAGCTCTGTGAGTTGATTGGAAAGTGTCTCTGTCAGTGGCGGCCTGTCCATAGGGGGCGCCTGGGCGCCGCCCCCCCAAAGCTAGTGACAAAAAAAAAAAAAAAGGTTCTTTAAATTTACTGTGCTCGGGCGCCGGCCACATTGCACTATAGAAGCGTCATGCCAATGCAATCCCGTGATTGCAGGCGAGACGCTACATTTGCTGGGTTTTGTGTTGCTTTGTGGCGCAAAGCTAAGAGCCTCTCCACTCTCATTGGGTCAGACTTCTGTCTATCTGCCTATCTGACCATTAGCACCGCTGTAGGACTTGAGCTGTGCTTTAGCCCGGACATCTGTGTCACTCTTACTTTCGGTTTCTATGCCAGTGAGAAGTCGGCTCCATGAAGCAAGAATCAAGGTAATGTGATCTGACACTGTCAGTGTCTGTCCCTCCACATACCTTGCAATGTTCCTTGTAATTCCTTGTGTAATGTTCCCATCCTGTGATGATGATCTGTGATCGGAAGGTTGAGGGAGGAGGGGGTGCCCTGCTTCTTCTGTGCCCGGAGTTAACCTCCATTCACCCAGCAATCTGCAGGAGCATTTATATGTTGACCATGAGGGGTCCCAGCACTGTGTCCTGCTACAGCCATCATATACAGCATATCCTCACCTTCACCAGGTATCTATCTATCTATCTATCTATCTATCTATCTATCTATCTATCTATCTATCTATCTATCTATCTATCTATCTATCTATCTATCTATCTATCTACAGGCCCGGATTTACTCCCTTTGCCGCCCCAAGGCCGGGTCCTTCAATGCCGCCCCCCCCCCGCACCACCATTCTCGTCCTTTATCGATGACTGCTACAATAGATCAATTAAAAACATATCTCCATACACGAGAACACTGAAAATAACTGGCTTTAATTGTACAGACTAAAAATACTTCAGGGTAAGCGCGCGAGGGGTAAGGATTTTTCGCTGGCAATTTTTCAGGGCAATGGCTGGTGTTAGTGCCTCAATCATCCCCGGCACCATGGTTGGTATGGTGTCAGGATGATTGAAACACATTACTTCTATCATTACATTGTAATGTAAAATGAAATAGTTCAACTCACCATAATGCAGAATCATTGGGAGCCCTGAGCGTGTCACTTGCCACCATCGCTTGTCACTTGACACTATGCCTGCCACCACATGGGGATGTCACTTGCCACACTGCCTGGCTGCCACCAGATGGAGATGTCACTTGCCACTCTGCCTGCCACCAGATGGGGATGTCACTTGCCATGCTGCCACTAGATGGAGATGTCACTTGCCACACTGCCTGGCTGCCACCAGATGGGGATGTCACTTGCCACCAGATGGAGATGTCACTTGCCACCAGATGGAGATGTCACTTGCCACACTGCCTGGCTGCCACCAGATGGGGATGTCACTTGCCACCAGATGGAGATGTCACTTGCCACACTGCCTGGCTGCCAACAGATTGGGGATGTCACTTGCCACCAGATGGAGATGTCACTTGCCACACTGCCTGGCTGCCACCAGATGGAGATGTCACCTGCCACGCTGCCACCAGATGGAGATGTCACTTGCCACGCTGCCACCAGATGGCGATGTCACTTGCCACGCTGCCACCAGATGGAGATGTCACTTGCCACGCTGCCACCAGATGGAGATGTCACTTGCTATGCTGCCTGTCTGCCAGCAGATGAAGGAGGGCGGAACAGCGGTGCTGGCAATGAGAGATGTCATCTCTCTCCCCCCGCCGCCGCACCGCTGACATACTAATCTTTTCAAAAATGGCGCCGGGCGGCGCAATCACGCTACTGCGCATGCACCGCCCGGCCGAACGCGTACGAGCCTTCCCGAGCCCAGCCGCTTCAGGACTGCGCATGCGCAGTAGTGGCGGCTCGCGGCCAATTTTTCTAAGGGCACCGGTGCCCTTAATCAAATTTAACGGGCAGCCTGAAAGGGGGGGGCGGCCGCGAAGTCGCCGCAGGAGCGGCGCCGCCCCTGCACCGCTGCCGCCCCGAGGCCTGGCCTCGGTGGCCTTATGGCAAATCCGGCCCTATCTATCTATCTATCTATCTATCTATCTATCTATCTATCTATCTATCTATCTATCTATCTATCTATCTATCTATCTATCTATCTATCTATCTATCTGCCTGCCTGTGTACTGATCTGTCTGTCTGTGCACCTATCCGCCTGCCTATCGATCTGCCTGTCTGTCCGTCTGTCTGCCCATCGATCTGTCTGTCTGTCCGTCTGTCTGCCTGTCTATCGATCTGTCTGTGTACCTATCAATCTGCCTGCTTATCGATCTGTCTGTCTGTGTACTGATCTGTCTGTCTGTGTACCTATCCGCCTGCCTATCGATCTGTGTACCTATCGATCTGCCTGCCTAGCGATCTGTCTGTTCGTCTGTCTGCCTATCGATCTGTCTGTCTGTGTACCTATCGATCTGCCTGCCTATCGATCTGTCTGTCTGTGTACTGATCCGTCTGTCTGTGTACCTATCGATCTGCCTGCCTATCGATCTGTCTGTCTGTGTACCTATCGATCTGCCTGCCTATCGATCTGTCTGTCTGTGTACCTATCTGCCTGCCTATCGATCTGTGTACCTATCGATCTGCCTGCCTATCGATCTGTCTGTCCGTCTGTCTGCCTTTCGATCTGTCTGTCTGTCTACCTATCGATCTGTCTGCCTATCGATCTGTCTGTCTGTGTACTGATCTGTCTGTCTGTGTACCTATCGATCTGTCTGCCTATCGATCTGTCTGTCTGTGTACTGATCTGTCTGCCTGTGTACCTATCGATCTGTCTGTCTGTGTACCTATCGATCTGCCTGCCTATTGATCTGTCTGTCTGTGTACCTATCTGTCTGTCTGTGTACTGATCTGTCTGTCTGTGTACCTATCGATCTGCCTGCCTATCGATCTGTCTGTCCGTCTGTCTGCCTATCGATCTATCTGTCTGTGTACCTATCGATCTGCCTGCCTATCGATCTGTCTGTCTGTGTACTGATCTGTCTGTCTGTGTACCTATCGATCTGTCTGCCTATCGATCTGTCTGTCTGTGTACCTATCTGCCTGCCCATCGATCTGTGTACCTATCGATCTGCCTGCCTATCGATCTGTCTGTCTGTCCGTCTGTCTGCCTATTGATCTGTCTGTCTGTGTACCTATCGATCTGTCTGCCTATCGATCTGTCTGTCTGTGTACTGATCTGTCTGTCTGTGTACCTATCGATCTGTCTGCCTATCGATCTGTCTGTCTGTGTACCTATCGATCTGTCTGTGTACCTATCTGCCTATCGATCTGTCTGCGTAACTATCGATCTGCCTGCCTATCGATCCGTCTGTCTGTGTACCTATCTGCCTATCAATCTGTTTGTCTGTAGGCCCTATCAAGGGCAAGTGGCGGCGAAGGGGGGGTGTTGTTGGTTGGGGCTATGTTTGCGCCCCCCCAAAAAAATTGAGTACCAGCCACCACTGGTCTCACTGTTACATCTAGGAAGTCAGACGGAGGACATGTGAGTCTGCGTTGCGACTTGGGCGGGGTTTGTTGCTGAAGTGCATTGTGGTAGATGTAGTTGTGAGCCAGGTATTTCAGCAAAATCCCGTTATGAGTTGGTGGAGTCATCAGCCAATGGAGGTTGGAGCTGAGGGCGTTCAGGAGGCTGGTGAATGAGAGGGCCAAGGGAGGAGTATCTGCCTTGAAGCTGATGCAGACAGGCATGTGAAGGAGCCGGATGTACAGGGGAACAGACCGGGGTTCTCCATTTGTAGCCTGGTCAGGCCATCACAAAAACATTTCAATAAAAAGTAGAAAAAGTAAAAGTAGAAAATAATCCATAAAAGGAACCAAAAACGGAGACAGATCATGCTGTGGTCAAACTGATTAGACATGCAGAGGGACAGGGTCACTTCCAATAGCCTTTAGCGGTCCCTGCAGGTTCTCCTGGACCTTGGCGAAATGGTGGGGCTGGCATCACGGGTACCTGAGCGGTACGTGGTGTGGCTCCGTCGTGTAGAGGGAGAGCGTCTCCTGCGGTGCATAGAATTTTGTGCATCCATGAGTTCCTCTCTGAGCGTCTCCCGGGTGGGGGGTCTGGGGCGGAAAGCTGCGTACCAGTTAGGTACCGGTACCAACGGAAGGCCTAGCGTGGCACAGAAGTAAGAAAGATCTTCAGGTACCTTTAGGATCACCGTACAGCCATGAGCGGATGCCGAGAGGCAGAAGGGGAACTTCCATTTATATAATATTTGTTTTTCTCGCAGGACATCTACCCTGTTTCCCCGAAAATAAGACCTAGCGTGATTGTCGGTGATGGCTGCAATATAAGCTCAACCCCCCAAATAAACCCTACCGTGTTTCCCCGAAAACAAGCCCTACCCTTAAAATAAGACCTACAAGGCTTATTTGGGGGAAACAGGGTAGCAGGGGTTTTAAGTCGCGCCTATGCTGAAGTGTGATGCCAGAGAGGTCTTGATATATTTGCACCGGCGCTCCCTCATGCAGGATCTGCTATCTGCCCCTAGCAGTTTTGATGATGTCTTCTTTCAGTTTAAAATTCACAATGCAGCAGATTATGTCCCGAGGAGGGTCTGTCTCCCTGCCTTTGGGGCGTAATGCACGGTGTATTCTCTCCATTGCAATAGGAGTTTGGGCAGGGCGATGGAGAAGAATATTGAAGATTCTTACTACAGCCTGAGAGATCTGCTCCCCCTCAATTGATTCCGGTAGGCCTCTGATTCACAGGTTATGCCTCCTGCCTCGATTGTCGAGGTCTTCGAGGTGCCTCTGCATATCTCGCATCTGCATAGCATGGGAATCAATGTTCTCCGTGACAGAGTGTAAGATGATTTCCTGAGGTTCTGTCTGTCTCTCTACTACATGCACTCTGTCATTAAGTGCACGGAGATCTAGCCTCAATTCTGAAATGGCGGCGGAGAGTGTTTCTTTAATATCATCTGCTATGGAGCTTGCAGATTTATGGGCGGTTGGGGTCTGAGTTCAATCCCTCCTTCCCCTCCTTGTGGAAGTGGGGGTTGTGGAGGCGAAGCGGACGGGTTATGCGGCTGTGAGGGAGGCTGTGTGGCGTGAGCTGGTGCGTGGCGGGAAAGCGCCATGTTGCCTCTGCCGGTCCGGAACATCTCCGGGACATTCTGACCCTGTGAACCCACTAGGTCTCTGGGGGATCTCGAGCGGGAGGCCGATGAAGTCCGGGAAGCTGTCCCCATAGTGAAGTGGCGAGTCTGTGAGAAATTACCTCAGCTTTTGAGCGGCTTTCTCCTGTGGCAGACGGAGCTCAGGGATCAGGCGTCTGTCTCCATGCCAGGTCAGGCCATGCCCCCAGATAAGTTCACAATTGCGAATACATAAACACAACATTTCCCTTGTACTCTCAGTCTGGATTAACAAAATAATTTTCTCTACCCCCCCCATTTTTACCCCATACCCCCCCCCCATTTTTCTCCAAAGCCTTATTACGGTACCTGTATTCATTATAATATTGATTTACTCTCAATAGTAAATTTTGCTCTTTAAAATGTAAACTGACATTTCTCACACTGTTATTTTTTATATGATGAATGTCATATGTACATCATTTTTTTTGTAAGCTCTCAAAAAACTTTGTGAAAAAAAGAAACAGAAAGCCCCACAAAAAAAGACAAAAAGACTGGATTGGAAGGGTAGAAAAGACATATAATATGGAATATCTGAGATACTGTGGAAAGGAGGTAATAGAGGGAATGACAAAATAATGGAAAGAATGGAAGGCGTTTAAGAAGATGATGAGATATGTGGAGGCTGTAGGATAATAAGACAGTGTACATTGGGAGAACTGGGATAAAGGAGAAAATTTAGATAAGGGATGGATGGGGATAGATGAAGAGGGGGGTGTGTGGGGAGGATTTACAGGGGGGATGTAAAATGTGCACATCAAATGTGATCATGTTGGAATTTACGGAATCTGTTTTTGTATATGGATATAATCAAAATAAATAATAAGAAAATAAAGAAAAGAAAGAAGCTAGTGGTAATTCTGCCACAGCTCTCTTCTCCACCCCCTCCTCTTCTTTTTCCCCTATGGCCTCTTCTGCAGATTTGTCCTCTGAACCAGCAGTGCACCGTAAGCGTTCAAGGGGCTACGCATGCAGTCAGACTAAAAGATGCCATGCGGTGCCTGAGTTGGTCTGCCTAGGGCACAGGAGCCTCACTGGGACAGAGATTCTGTCAGCTCTGCAGGGGCAGGCTCAGAGGTGGTTGAAGCCACACCAGCTTCACTCAGGATTGGTTGTATGTGACAATTGCACCAACCCAGGTTTACAAGATCTCCTGAGGCAGGCCAGAAAAGTCTGTGGTAATTTCTGCTGGTCATACAATGCCAGTGCTTGGCTGGCTGACATTCAAAGGGTATGCAACCTGCCCACTAACCGCCTCATTTGTGACATGCCCACCAGGTGAAACTCAACGTTAGCAATGCTGCAGCAGCTTCACACACAGTAGAGGGCCATCAATGAGTACCTGTGCGAGTATGGCACCAGGACAGGGTCAGGGGAGCTTAGCTTCTTTTCGCCAAGACAGTGGCTACTGATCAAGGATGCATGCACTGTCCTGTCACCATTTGAGGAGGCCACAATGATGCTGAGCAGCGACAATGCATGCAGCAGTGACACTGTCCTTCTAGTCTTCTTGCTGGAGCACACGCTTCATGGAATCATGGACAGGGCACTTGAGGCAGAACAGCTGGAGGAAGAGGAGGACTTCCTTTCCTTTCAAGCCCCCCTTTATCCAGATAGCATTCCTGCGGGCCCGCCAAACACACAGGAAAAAGAGGAGGAGTATTGTGTCTGCATGGATGTAGAGGATAACACTCAGCAGCAGTCTTCAAGGGATGGTTTTCAGTCCCCAGAAACCCAAGGAGTTGTATGTGGATGGAAGGAGGTAGTTATGGATCATGTGATCCTTAGTGACCCAGAGGACTCAGAATCGAATGCCTCTGCAAACTTACGCTGCATGGCCTCCCTGATTCTGCAAAGCCTGCCAAAGGACCCTAGGATTTGTGGTATCAAGGAGAGGGATCCTTACTGGCTGGCAGCCCTTCTTGATCCACGGTACAAGGGCAAAGTTGAACTCATCCTGCTTTCGCAGAGGGAGCAGAAGAAACATCTTCAGGAGGCCATGAAGAATGGTTTGTGTAACGCATTTCCAGACCCTGGGAGGTTACCATTTCCTGGTGCTGGACAATGTGTTGCTGAGGCTTCGTTCAGTCAGAGGAAGAGCGGTGGAGAAGGTGGACAGCTGACCAATGCCTTTAAACAATTTTTCAGTCCTCAGCGCCAAGGTCTATTCGGTTCAAGCAACCATCACCAGCGTCTGCATTGTATGGTGCAGGAATATTTAGGGGCAAGAGCAGACTTGGAGACCTTTCCAACAGAGCATCCACTGGGTTACTGAGTCTTAAGGATGGACCACTGGCCAGAACTTTCTAAATATGCAATCAAACTACTGGCCTGCCCTACATCCAGCATGCTTTCTGAACGCACATTCAGTGCTGCTGGAGGCTTAGTAATGGATCAAACAGTGCATGTGTCCACAGACTCCATTGATAGGCTCACATTTTTAAAAATGAATCAGTCCTGGATCAGCAGCTATCAAGCACCTTATTCTGATGTAACTGTGTCACATACCTTACTGTGGAGTCTGAAATGAGGAGGGTGGCCTCTTGCATGGTTCTGGTCCTAACACCCCTGGAGGTGGAGACAGGGCTGCTAGGGCAACGGAAGGGTGCAGGTGCTTGTTGGCAGGATCAGGAACACCGGAGCCTTAGAGGTGCTGGTGAGATGTTGATCCTGGATTTGTTCAGGAAAGTCCAACAGGAGAACTTGCAAGGTCGGGAACAAGCAGGAGTCGGCAACGTGCTGGCAGGAAGGTACACAATCGATAGGCAGGTTCATAGTCAGGGGCTAGCGGAGGTTGGCAATGGGCTGGCAGAGAGATACAAGATCGGAAGACAGAGCCGTGGTCAGAAGTTCAAGCCGGGTTCGGTACAGGAAGCAGAAGTAAGCAGAGTTGCAGGGATAATCCAAAAGAGTAGTCAGGAAGGCCAAGGTTTCAGGATCAAGGTTCAATCAAACAGCAATCAAGGATACAGGAACTAGCTGAGATAATCCAGTATTATACTAGTATGCTGATCCTTTAAATAGGGCGCCCTGTGCTGTGATTCGTTGGCGTGCGGACGTGCCCACGCCGACGTGCACTAGTTCGTATGAGAGTACTAACGTGCGTGCCTGGTCCGGGGTTCACACGTTCGTGCCGCACGTCTGCCTGGCGCACGGAAACGAGCGTTTGTAATGGTTCTCTGACAAACTGATTGAATTGTCTATGGATGTGGGATCCCTTGAAGACTGCTTATGATGCCTATCCTATTCCTCCTCAGTCTTGATGATGCTAGCCTCCAACAATATTTTTGGTTTAGGGCACCACCACCCAAGGCCCAATTTTTCAGACCCTGTTTAATAGGGGCATGTAATTACAATTTTTGATATAATATTCCACAGCAGGGCCCATTCCTGTGCCCAACAAGAGTAACTGTGAGGGGTTACTGTGTTCTGGCACCACCAAAACCAAAGGCCCAATTTTTCTGCCCCTGTTTAACAGGGCCATGCAATTACAATTTTTGATACAATATTTCACAGCAGGGCCTGTTCCTGCCCCCAACAAGAGTAACTGTGAGGGGTACAGTGTTCTGGCACCACCAACACCTAAGGCCCAATTTTTCTGCAGAGTATATAGTGCAGTCCGTATAATATATATACTTGCTGTTCAGATTATATAGTGTTTAAATAAAAGCGCAGTGCTAGGGCAAAAAGTGCAATTCATGCGAATGACAACACATGTGATGTGCATACATGCAAAAATGGTATAATAAAGTGCAATTGTGCAATAATTGGTACAGTTTGAAATGAAATATATCATAACATACGTGCAATGTAATATCACAAGTGCAAACAATGTGCAAACAAAACGAAAAAGAAAAGTTCATATGCAGCTGATTTTCATCAGAAGGAGTCCCATGAAGAGGGGGTGTTTTGAAAACAATGATCAAATGCTTGACAGCGTGATACCCATCACCACAAATAAAATGAAGGCCAGCGACTCCCCTTATTCAGGGAGGTCACAAAGAGCTTTGCTGGATCGGTAATCCACAGAAAAGATGTCCTGACATCTCTCCCCATTAGTCCCAAAAACTGTTTAGGGCATGGTGTTTTAGAAAAGCCACAGAGCCGGAGTATATAGAGACAAAGAGACTTCACATAGTATAATATTGTCTCCTCTTTGCAGTTTAGTAGCAGTAGTGCATATACACAGGATAGAAAAAGTTTAAGCTGAGAGCAAGTCTCAATCCAAACACTTCCTTAAAACTTCCTTAAAATCCACACAGTGGATATGCGCAGTAGCGTGTGTACATGTCCGTCCCTAGTGATGTCCATCAGAGTATAGTGCCTGGGGGACCCCCCACGCCATTTTGTTTTTTAAATATTGGTGCAGGTTCCCCTTAATATTCATACTAGACCTGAAGGGCCTGGTATGGATTTTGGGGGGGACATCCAGGTGAGTTTTTTCAATGATTTTTATCTATATTCCCGGGATCCGACAATACATTAGAGCCGCGAGCAGTTTTAAATTACATTTTTTTCCTTTAGAAATGTAATGTTGCTGTGGTACTGCTATAAACATGGGAAAGATGTGCTACTTTACAGATAGACTAAGGACCCCCCCAGGCACGATATTTAAAGGAATATTTTGTTTTTATTGTTTCACTTTAACCACTTAAGGACCGCCTCACGCCGAAGTACGTCGGCCAGGCGGCACGGGCAGGCAAAATCACGTACATACACGTGATTTGCCTCCCGTGGGTGGGGGGTCCGATCGGACCCCCCCCGGTGCCCGAGGCGGTCCTGTTTTGTCCCCTGGCGATCGGAGGTGAGGGGGAGGCCATCCGTTCGTGCCCCCCCTCGCGATCGCCGTCGGCCAATGGGAACATTCCTTTGCTGCTGTATGCTAAACAGCAGCAAAGGAAATGATGTCATCTCTCCTCAGCTCGGTATTTTCCGTTCCGGCGCCGAGGAGAGAAGACATCAATGTGAGTGCACCAAACACACACACACAGTAGAACATGCCAGGCACACAAAACACCCCCGATCCCCCCCCTATCGCCCCCCCGATCACCCCCCAATCACGCCCCCCTGTCACAAACTGACACCAAGCAGTTTTTTTGTTTTTTGTTTTTTTTTCTGATTACTGCATGGTGTCAGTTTGTGACAGTTACTGTGGTGGGACAGTTACTGTTAGCCCCCTTTAGGTCTAGGGTACCCCCCTAACCCCCCCTAATAAAGTTTTAACCCCTTGATCACCCCCCATCACCAGTGTCACTAAGCGATAATTTTTCTGATCGCTGTATTAGTGTCGCTGGTGACGCTAGTTGGGGACGTAAATATTTAGGTTTGCCGTCAGCGTTTTATAGTGACAGGGACCCCCATATACTACCTAATAAAGGTTTTAACCCCTTGCTTGCCCCATAGTTAACCCTTTCACTACTGATCATCGTATAAGTGTTACGGGTGACGCTGGTTAGTTTGTTTATTTTTTATAGTGTCAGGGCACCCGCCGTTTATTACCGAATAAAGGTTTAGCCCCCTGATCGCCCGGCGGTGATATGCGTCGCCCCAGGCAGTGTCAGATTAGCGGCAGTACCGCTAACACCCACGCACGCAGCATACGCCTCCCTTAGTGGTATAGTATCTGAACGCATCAATATCTGATCCGATCAGATCTATACTAGCGTCCCCAGCAGTTTAGGGTTCCCAAAAACGCAGTGTTAGTGGGATCAGCCCAGATACCTGCTAGCACCTGCGTTTTGCCCCTCCGCCCGGCCCAGCCCACCCAAGTGCAGTATCGATCGATCACTGTCACTTACAAAACACTAAACACATAACTGCAGCGTTTGCAGAATCAGGCCTGATCCTTGCGATCGCTAACAGTTTTTTTGGTAGCATTTTGGTGAACTGGCAAGCACCAGCCCCAGGCAGCGTCAGGTTAGCACCAGTACCTCTAACACCCACGCACGCACCGTACACCTCCCTTAGTGGTATAGTATCTGAACGGATCAATATCTGATCCGAGCAGATCTATACTAGCATCCCCAGCAGTTTAGGGTTCCCAAAAACGCAGTGTTAGCGAGATCAGCCCAGATACCTACTAGCACCTGCATTTTGCCCCTCCGCCCGGCCCAGCTCAGCCCACCCCAGCCCACCCAAGTGCAGTATCGATCGATCACTGTCACTTACAAAACACTAAATGCATAACTGCAGCTTTCACAGAGTCAGGCCTGATCTCTGCGATCGCTAACAGTTTTTTTGGTAGCATTTTGGTGAACTGGCAAGCACCAGCCCCAAGCAGCGTGAGGTTAGCGCCAGTACCGCTAACACCCACGCACGCAGCATACACCTCCCTTAGTGGTATAGTATCTGATCGCATCAATATCTGATCCGATCAGATCTATACTAGCGTCCCCAGCAGTTTAGGGTTCCCAAAAACGCAGTGTTAGTGGGATCAGCCCAGATACCTGCTAGCACCTGCGTTTTGCCCCTCCGCCCGGCCCAGCCCACCCAAGTGCAGTATCGATCGATCACTGTCACTTACAAAACACTAAACGCATAACTGCAGCGTTCGCAGAGTCAGACCTGATTCCTGCGGTCGCTAACAGTTTTTTTGGTAGCATTTTGGTGAACTGGCAAGCACCAGTGGCCTAGTACACCCCGGTCGTAGTCAAACCAGCACTGCAGTAACACTTGGTGATGTGGCGAGTCCCATAAGTGCAGTTCAAGCTGGTGAGGTGGCAAGCACAAGTAGTGTCCCGCTGCCACCAAAAAGACAAACACAGGCCGTCGTGCCCATAGTGCCCTTCCTGCTGCATTCGCCAATCCTAATTGGGAACCCACCACTTCTGCAGCGCCCGTACTTCCCCCATTCACATCCCCAACCAAATGCAGTCAGCTGCATGAGAGGCATTTTCTTTATGTCCTCCCGAGTACCCCTACCCAATGAACCCCCTCAAAAAAGATGTCGTGTCTGCAGCAAGCGCGGATATAGGCGTGACACCCACTATTATTGTCCCTCCTGTCCTGACAATCCTGGTCTTTGCATTGGTGAATGTTTTGAACGCTACCATTCACTAGTTGAGTATTAGCGTAGGGTACAGCACTGCACAGACTAGGCACACTTTCACAGGGTCTCCCAAGATGCCATCGCATTTTGAGAGACCCGAACCTGGAACCGGTTACAGCTATAAAAGTTAGTTACAAAAAAAGTGTAAAAAAAAAAATATATAAAATAAAAAAAAATTGTTGTCGTTTTATTGTTCTCTCTCTCTCTATTCTCTCTCTCTATTGTTCTGCTCTTTTTTTCTGTATTCTATTCTGCAATGTTTTATTGTTTTTATGTTTTATCATGTTTGTTTTTCAGGTATGCAATTTTTTATACTTTACTGTTTACTGTGTTTTATTGTTAACCATTTTTTTTGTCTTCAGGTACACCATTCACGACTTTGAGTGGTTATACCAGAATGATGCCTGCAGGTTTAGGTATCATTTTGGTATCATTCTTTTCAGCCAGCGGTCGGCTTTCATGTAAAAGCAATTCTAGCGGCTAATTAGCCTCTAGACTGCTTTTACAAGCTGTGGGAGGGAAGGCCCCCCCCCACCGTCTTCCGTGTTTTTCTCTGGCTCTCCTGTCTCAACGGGGAACCTGAGAATGCAGCCGGTGATTCAGCCAGCTGACCATAGAGCTGATCAGAGACCAGAGTGGCTCCAAACATCTCTATGGCCTAAGAAACCGGAAGCTACGAGCATTTCATGACTTAGATTTCGTTGGATGTAAACAGCACAATTGGGAAATTGGGAAAGCATTTTATCACACCAATCTTGGTGTGGTCAGATGCTTTGAGGGCAGAGGAGAGATCTAGGGTCTAATAGACCCCAATTTTTTCAAAAAAGAGTACCTGTAACTACCTATTGCTATCATAGGGGATATTTACATTCCCTGAGATAACAATAAAAATGATTAAAAAGAGCAAAAAAAAAAAAAAGCACCCCTGTCGCCCCCTGCTCTCGCGTAAAGGCGAACGCAAGCGGCGGTCTGTCGTCAAACGTAAACAGCAATTGCACCATGCATGTGAGGTATCACCACGAAGGTCAGATCGAGGGCAGTAATTTTAGTAGTAGACCTCCTCTGTAAATCTAAAGTGGTAGCCTGTAAAGGCTTTTAAATGCTTTTAAAAATGTGTTTATTTTGTTGCCACTGCACGTTTGTGCGCAATTGTAAAGCATGTCATGTTTGGTATCCATGTATTCGGCCTAAGATCATCTTTTTTATTTCATCAAACATTTGGGCAATATAGTGTGTTTTAGTGCATTAAAATTTAAAAAAGTGTGTTTTTTCCCCAAAAAATGCGTTTGAAAAATCGCTGCGCAAATACTGTGTGAAAAAAAAAAATGAAACACCCACCATTTTAATCTGTAGGGCATTTGCTTTAAAAAAATATAAATGTTTGGGGGTTCAAAATAATTTTCTTGCAAAAAAAAATAACTTTTTCATGTAAACAAAAAGTGTCAGAAAGGGCTTTGTCTTCAAGTGGTTAGAAGAGTGGGTGATGTGTGACATAAGCTTATAGATGTTGTGCATAAAATGCCAGGACAGTTCAAACCCCCCCCAAATGACCCCATTTTGGAAAGTAGACACCCCAAGTTATTTGCTGAGAGTCATGTCGAGTCCATGGAATATTTTATATTGTGACACAAGTTGCGGGAAAAAGACAATTTTTTTTTTTTTTTTGCACAAAGTTGTCACTAAATGATATATTGCTCAAACATGCCATGGGAATATGTGAAATTACACCCCAAAATACATTCTGCTGCTTCTCCTGAGTACGGGGATACCACATGTGTGAGACTTTTTGGGAGCCTAGCCGCGTACGGGACCCCGAAAACCAAGCACCGCCTTCAAGCTTTTTAAGGGCGTGAATTTTTGATTTCACTCTTCACTGCCTATCACAGTTTCGGAGTCCATGGAATGCCCAGGTGGCACAAACCCCCCCCAAATGACCCCATTTTGGAAAGTAGACACCCAAAGCTATTTGCTGAGAGGTATAGTGAGTATTTTGCAGACCTCACTTTTTTGTCACAAAGTTTTGAAAATTGAAAAAAGAAAAAAAAAAAGTTTTTTCTTGTCTTTCTTCATTTTCAAAAACAAATGAGAGCTGCAAAATACTCACCATGCCTCTCAGCAAATAGCTTGGGGTGTCTACTTTCCAAAATGGGGTCATTTGGGGGGGTTTGTGCCACCTGGGCATTCCATGGCCTCTGAAACTGTGATAGGCAGTGAAGAGTGAAATCAAAAACTTACACCCTTAGAAATTCTGAAGGCGGTGATTGGTTTTCGGGGCCCCGTACGCGGCTAGGCTCCCAAAAAGTCCCACACATGTGTTATCCCCATACTCAGGAGAAGCAGCTAAATGTATTTTGGGGTACAATTCCACATATGTCCATGGCCTGTGTGAGCAATATATCATTTAGTGACAACTTTGTGCAAAAAAAAAAAAAAGTGTCACTTTCCCGCAACTTGTGTCAAAATATAAAATATTCCATGGACTCAACATGCCTCTCAGCAAATAGCTTGGGGTGTCTACTTTCCAAAATGGGGTCATTTGGGGGGTTTTGTGTCACCTGGGCATTTCATGGCCTCCGAAACTGTGATAGGCAGTGAAGAGTGAAATCAAAAATTTACACCCTTAGAAATCCTGAAGGCGGTGATTGGTTTTCGGGGCCCCGTACGCGGCTAGGCTCCCAAAAAGTCCCACACATGTGGTATCCCCATACTCAGGAGAAGCAGCTGAATGTATTTTGGGGTGCAATTCCACATAGGCCCATGGCCTGTGTGAGCAATATATCATTTAGTGACAACTTTTTGTAAATATTTTTTTTTTTTGTCATTATTCAATCACTTGGGACAAAAAAAAAAATATTCAATGGGTTCAACATGCCTCTCAGCAATTTCCTTGGGGTGTCTACTTTCCAAAATGGGGTCATTTGGGGGGGGTTTGTACTGCCCTGCCATTTTAGCACCTCAAGAAATGACATAGGCAGTCATAAACTAAAAGCTGTGTAAATTCCAGAAAATGTACCCTAGTTTGTGGACGCTATAATTTTTGCGCAAACCAATAAATATACGCTTATTGACATTTTTTTTACCAAAGACATGTGGCCGAATACATTTTGGCCTAAATGTATGACTAAAATTGAGTTTATTGGATTTTTTTTATAACAAAAAGTAGAAAATATCATTTTTTTTCAAAATTTTCGGTCTTTTTCCGTTTATAGCGCAAAAAATAAAAACCGCAGAGGTGATCAAATAACATCAAAAGAAAGCTCTATTTGTGGGAAGAAAAGGACGCAAATTTCGTTTGGGTACAGCATTGCATGACCGCGTAATTAGCAGTTAAAGCGACGCAGTGCCAAATTGGAAAAAGACCTCTGGTCCTTAGGCAGCATAATGGTCCGGGGCTCAAGTGGTTAAGCATTATTAAAATCACTGCTCCTGAAAAAACGTCCGTTTTTCAAAATTTTTTGTGCATTGATACATGTCCCCTGGGGCAGGATCCAGGTCCCCAAACACTTTTTATGGCAATAACTTACATATAAGCCTTTAAAATTAGCACTTTTGATTTTTCACGTTCGCATCCCATAGACTTTAATGGTGTTTGCGTGTTTTCACAAATTTTTTGCCTGTTTGCATGTTCTGCTGCGAACCGAAGGGGGGTGTTCGGCTCATCCCTAATTGCTAGCAGGCTTCTGTATATTATTATTATTTTAGTGCTGACATTTATGTTTTTAAATTATTTTGCTTTAATACTAAGAAATACCAATAGGATAACCTTATGGCTCTTGTGCTATTTTTCCCACTTTCCTAAACTTCAGGACTGGTTGGACAAAATGGCAAATTATGTGTTTAGCTGTTTGCCTGGATTTTCATGTATAAATACAAAACCCATGTCTGTGAAGCCCATACAAATCTCATCCTAAGGACAGTTGCCATTGACACAAAAAATATTACTGGAAAACCTATTCATTTTAAGATAGACAGCAATTAGCAAGAAATTATATCTATTTTTATGCATATCATTAGTTTGTATTAATACTCTAAGCAGATGCCATCTGTCTAGTATGTTTAATTGCACGTTTAACTTGATCCATAAAACCATAGCAGATTCAAGGATTTTAACAGTTTAACGTTTAGAATATACAGTATTTTTGTACAGAGCTGATCCTAAACATCGTCTACTTAGTTATGAGTTATGAAAGTAAAAATTAAAAAGGAAAAGGTATAAATATGTGACAATAGTGTCTGAAACCTCATTTCAAATAAAAAAAAATACCGTATATACATATTAATTTCTTACATTATAAATAAGCCACTAAATGTTTGCCCTATACAAACCTCACATACAGGTAAATTGTATTATTTAGTACACTTCATCTAATGCTGTATATTATCTATAAGGAATTAATATGTTTTTTTACCTGTTGAAATTAAGCCACCTAGTGTTGGCGCTTGCTAATAATTTTAAACATTAGGTGGTGTATTTAGAAAAAAAAATGAAGAGCTATTCGTACTGCGAAACTGTATGTACATTTGTTCTGTGCAAATGGCTGTGAAATCAAATCATAGGAAATAAATATGTATTTATTTATTTATTTATTATGATCATCTTCATCCAGTGCCCATAATTCAATATTTTCCTGGTTCATGCTATTCTTATGAATTAGGATATATGACATAGCCTAGTAATATTCCATTTTGTCATCATTCACACACAATAAATACACTTGTAGTTTTGCAGGCCAAAAAGTCTGCAGCTTTTTTTTACATACATCCCTAGGTCTCTTGTCTATTGGAATAGCAAAATTACATTCTTCATCTGTTGTACATTCCAAAAGAGGAACTAAACCTGGACACAAGACTTACTACAAAATTTAAATCTCTGTTTTTAGATTCATGAAAAATAACTGAATGTTATCTTGTTTTGTGACCTGAATCAATTTCATTTATAAATCCAAGAAATTTGCAAAGGACATGGGAATGCAGGCTGCACCTTACCCTCCCCGAATATCATAAAAGCTAATACCTACTTAAATAATGACACATAACAAATTGTTGGCGAAAATTGGCAGTGGCACGTTTATTGGTGTATTCAATTGAATAAATAATAATAACATCATCTTGATAATTTTATCAATTCATAAAATTCATAACTTTTCAAACAATAAACTTAAAACAGCTCAGTCTTACAGGACTCGAGCATACGGAATATTTATAACCAAAGTCCCCCCTTCAATTCTGAAGGGCGATAGACCACATAACGTGCCTAGCGACTAGGAAAGGAGGGTAGGTAGCTAGATACTGATACTGGTGGAAAGATTGTTGTGATGGGGCCTTCGAATAAAAAACCTCTTCCCAGAACATTCGTAGGGGTCACATGACATTCTAGGAAATTCCCAAATGTTTTCCCACCCCAAACCCCATTTCAATTTCTTAAAGGGACCTTACCCTTTTATAATATTTTTTTTCTTTTAGCAAGCAGGAGGGGGTGGCCGCATGCCCATGCTGTCAGGCTTAAAGGTTTAAGCCTTCCTAGTCCATGGAACTACAGGCCGCACCTTACCCTCTCTGAATACCATAAAAGCTAATACCTACTTAAATAATGACACAAATTGTTGGCAAAAAATTGGCCGTGGCATGTTTATTGGTGTATTCAATTAAATAAATAATAATAACATCATCTTGATATTTTTATTAATTCATAAAATTCATAAGTTTTCAAACAAACTTAAAACAGCTCAGTCTTATAGGACTCGAGCATACAGAATATTTATAACCAAAGTCCCCATACGCCAGGTTAAAATCTCAAGCCCAGCCTACCCCACAACCACGGCCATTTCAAAGGTGTTTTGCAACCCTACGTTAAATATATCTACTACTACATCTGACAGATGGATGCCATCTGATCTATATAACCCGGCAAAACCACCCTCTAAATCTCTATGTCTGTAGGAAAAACTGCCTAAGCGTGGCATGAATTTTTCCATAGATTTGTTAATTCTTCGTCTAATTTTTTCAACATTTTTTAATTGGGCATTCTGCAGCCATATGAGCCGAGGTACTATTTCTGAAAAAAATAATTGTGGTATTTGGGAAGATATTTTGAATCAATGAAGGTCACATTTCATCATAAACATAAGATCCAGTGTTCTGACATTCCCAACATCATTTCCCCCTAGATGCACGAATAATACATCGGGGGCCGGCCATAACTCAAGCAACCTGAAGAGATAGAAAAATAAATTAGACCATTTAAGACCTTGAATTCCTTTCCAGTACACTTGAATTTTTTTCAGATCCAGAGACAAATTGGATGTATAGGAGCTCTTTAATTTGCCCAGTGCACAAAAGAGTGACTCAGGATCCAAATATATCTTCTAGTGCCTAAAATTAAAGAGAGAGATCAGGTCTGACATAAATCTAAAAATGTTGTGATTCCCATCTGCCCAACTTTTTGATCATTGCATCCTCCAAGCTCATCTTAGTGGCTTCTGAAAGAATGAGATGTAAACTTTAATTGCTGTAAGTTCAATTTCTTCATACATGTTTTTATAATGAAATTGAACTGATACCTCGTGAGAGGGGACCCATCCGAATGAACCAAAAAGACACCCTCACAAACCCTAGTATATGTCAAGTTCTTGAGCAAAGTTGGTCCACCTGTGTCATGTGGCTGAAGATACAGCCCGTGTACTATCCGTTAACAGAATGTCTGATTGAATTTGCTAGAATTTCTAAATTAGGCTCCAGAGATGTTCTGGACACTCGTGACCTTCCTTGTCCGCATTGGGCAAAAGTTGACGGAATCTGCGTACCTGAAATCGAGACAAGGCATCTGCAATTTGATTCTCCTTCCATGGAACATGTCTGGTTTTAAGCCAAATTTTAAATATTAAGCAAATAAATACTAAGTATCTAAGCAATTTGACCACAAATATGGATTTAGCTGACAAGCAATTCACAGCATATATAACTCCTTTATTATCAGAATAATCAAAATCTTTTTATTGGAAAATTGTTCGCACAAGATTTCTAGAGCTGCTACTAAAGGGAATAGTTCCAAAACTACTATACTTTTGGTGGCTCTAATTTTTACCCATCTATCTAGCTGCTTACCACAGCACCAGTGAGTCTTCCAAATTGCTGAGAATCCACATGAACCTGCAGCATCTGTATATAATTCAAGGTCTGATGAAAATTTTTCCTGAAAAAATAATCGACCATTGTATATATCAAAGAATTTCATCCAAACTAACAGGTCCTCTTTGAGGTCAGCTGTCAATCTGACATGTGAAAAAGGAGATTTCAGGCCGGACATGGCTAAACATAGTCGACAAGAGAATATCCTGCCCACAGGCATGATTCTTGTCGGAAACACCAATAGTCCTAATAATGATTGTAGTTCCTGAAAAACTTTTTTTTGCCTAACATAGAAATCATGGCTTTCATTTTGTACATTTTTGACACCAGTAACGGAAATTCAAATACCTCTGTATTTATCTTTATGCTTAAGAATTCTATAGATGAGGATGGAAAAACAGTTTTCTCGCTACCAAAATGCTGGGTGACTACACTAAACAGTTAAAGCATAAAGAAACAAGGGGAATGCGCCAGCTCTATTAATATATTCTTTAACCACCTGCTGATTGTGTCGCGTACATTTACTGTGGCACAATGGCACCATTGCACAAAATCCTGTACCTGTACAGGGCTCGCTCTCGCCGCCAAGGGGTGTGCCTGCATACCCCAGCCACGCTCGTGACCATCGGATTCATTCCAGAACTGATCAATCTTCAGGTCCAGGCCAATGATTTATGGCCTGGACCTGCTGATCGGTTCTGGTGAATTAAATCCTTCCCTTGCCTGTAAGTGTAAACACAGGCAGGGGAAGTGATGTCATCTACCCTCGTGGAACTCTTTCCATTCCAGAGAGAGGAGAGGAGACATCTCACAGTAAGTTGCACCAACACTACACTAACATCAGTACACGTAGGTACACTTGTCACCCCCCGGTCACCCCCGATTGCCCCCCCTCAGTTAACCCCTTCACTCCCTGTCACAGTGTCACCCAGTGGAGTTGTCAGATATTTCACTGATCACTGTACTGGTGTCATTTGTGACACTAATCAGCATCAGGGCAGTTAGTGGTAGGCCCAGGTAGCTTTAGGGTACCCCCTACCCCCCCAATAAAGGTTTTACCCCTTGATCACCCCCTGCCACCAGTGATCACTGTATTAGTGTTACGGGTGGCGCTGGTTAGTTAGTTAGTTAGTTTTTTTAATAGCGTCAGGGTACCAGCGGGTTTTAGCATCATTTAGGATCTGCGTCGCCCCAGGCAGCGTTAGATTAGTGCCAGTAGCGCTAACACCCACGCACGCACCATACACCTCCCTTAGTAGTATAGTGTCTGAACGGATCAATATCTGATCTGATCAGATCTATACTAGCATCCCTAAGTAGTTTAGAGTTCCCAAAAATGCAGTGTTAGCAGGATTAGCCCAGATACCTGCTAGTACTTGCGTTTGGACCCTATACCCTGCCCAGCTCAGCCCACCCAAGTGCAGTATCAATTGATCACTGTCACTTACAAAACACTAAACACATACAGTAACTGTAGCGTTCATAGAGTCAGGCCTGATCCCTGCGAACGCTACTGGTAAATTTAAAATGTCCAATCGAAGGTACACTAGTGAAGAGGCCTACACGTTTTTGAGCATGACAGATGAGAGTGAAGAGGAAGTCACCCATGTGTCAGATTCAGAATATGATCCTGTGGACAGCAGCGGCACCCTGACAGATAGCTCTGACGATGGAATAGTGGTCCCTGCCAAGGTTAGGCACACCCGACCCTGTTCTTCTGCTGTTGTTGAGGTGCAAGAACCGCAGGGCTCTCGTATGGAGCAGAGAGCCAGTACTAGTGTGGCTTATCCTTCTGGTGAACTGGTAAGCACCAGTGGCCTAGTACATCCTGGTCATACATCCAGCACTGCAATAACACTTGGTGACGTGGCGAGTCCCATAAGTGCAGTTCAAGCTGGTGAGGTGGCTAGCACAAGTAGTGTCCCGCAGCCACCAAGAAGACAAAGACAGGCCCGTCAAAGCTCATAGTGCCCTTCCTGCTGCATTTGCCAATCCGAATTGGAAGCCCACCACTTCTGCAGCACCCGTACTTCCCCCATTCACTGGTCAACCAGGAATTCAGGTGGAAACAGTTGATTTTACGTCACTTGATTTTTATTCACTGTTTTTCATGGAAGATCTCTATAGATCTATTGTGGACCAAATAAATTTGTATGTTGGTCAATTCATTGCCCCTAATACCCGGTTGACCCTTGCCCGAGATTGGAGACCTATTACCGTCTCCAAATTTAAGACCTTGCTGGGCCTATCCCTCCTCATGGGCATAACTTAAAAAAGTGAGTTGCGGTCATATTGGTCCACTGACCCCATTCACCATATGCCCATGTTCTCTGCCTCCATGTCCAGGACACGATACAAGCAGATCTTGCAGTTCATGCATTTCAATGACAATGAACTCTGACGTCCTCAGGGTGACCCTGAATACGATCGGCTCTACAAAATTTGGTCCCTCGTAAACCACTTTAACCAACAGTTTGCAGCCTTGTTTACTCCCGATCAAGTTGTCTGCATTAATGAGTCCCTGATTAAGTTTTCTGGCCGCTTGTCATTCAAACAGTATCTTCCCAGAAAGCGTGCCAGATATGGGGTCAAGAAGTATAAGCTCTGTGACAGACCAACAGGCTATACATATAGTTTTATGGTTTAGGAGGGATGAGATAGTTACGTAGAGCTGGAGAACTGCCCAGACTACATAGGGAGCACTGGTAGGATTGTGTGGGGCTTGGTGTCACCCTTATTCGGAAAGGGGTACCACTTGTATGTGGACAATTTTTATACAAGCGTGCCACTTGGCGCATGTAGCACCATGCGATCTAATCACCAGGGCTTACCCCAGCGGCTTGTAGATTCCCGTCTTAGGCTGGGGGAGAGAGCCTGCTTGAGATGTAATAATTTGCTTGCTGTGAAGTGGAGGGATAAGAATATTTTCGTTCTGTCCACCCTTCACGCAGACACAATGGTTCAAATTCAATCAGTGACTGGTGTTGTGGGAAAACCCCTCTGTGTCCACGAATACAACCTTAATATGGGAGGGGTGGACCTCAATGACCAGTTGATGGCGCCGTACCTAACTGCCCGTAAGGCCAGACGCTGGTACAAAAAAGTGTCTGTATACTTATTGCAATTGGGTCTGCTGAACATTTATGTGCTATACAAAGCTTCAGGACAAATTGGATCCTTCATTAAATTCCAGGAAGAGATCATCATAGCCCTTCTGTTTCCAGACAGTGCTGTGGCCCAACTTCCCAATTCAAATGCAGTCATTGGGAGGCATTTTCCATATGTCCTCCCTGGTACCCCTACCAACCCATCACCCCAAAGAAGATGTCGTGTCTGTAGCGGATTTAGGCGCGACACCTGCTATTGTTGTCTCTCCTGTCCTGACCAACCTGGTCTCTGCATTGGTGAATGTTTTGAACACTACCACACACTAGTGGAGTATTAGCGTAGGGTAGAGCACTGCACAGACTAGGACACACTTTCACAGGGTCTCCAGAGATGCCATCGCATTTTTAGAGACCCAAACCTGGAACCATTACAGTTACAGTTACAAATAAAAGTGTAAAAAAAACAAAAAAAAGTGAAAAAAAACCCCCAAAAAATATAAAATATAAAAGCCAAAAATAGTTGTCATTTTATTGTTTCTCTATTCTCTCTCTATTGTTCTGCTCTGTTTTACTGTATTTTTTAACTTCAATGTTTTATTGTTACTATGTTTTATCATTTTTGCTTTTCAGTATGTAATTCTTTTATACTTTACTGTTTACTGTGTTTCATTGTTAACCATTATTTTATTTTCAGGTAGGCCAGTCACTTGCAGCACTGATTTATTTATCTTGACCGCAACAGCGTTTGCTCTCACGAAATATAAATCAGCGCTGTAGGAAATGATTTCACCACTACCGTTAAGAAAAAAAGAGCATATATGTTGAAGCAGGGGTGGAGGGGCGATTTGCCCCTAACATTAGAGGTGGCTTGCCCCCATGCTTTAGCGTATCTTTTTTACTCTTTTTTGGCACACATTGTTGTTGTTTTATTCAGTTAATGTTTTATTGTTACCATTCTTTGCATTTCAGGTACACCATTCAGCTGCAGCACTGATTTATTTATCTTGACAGCAACAGCGTTTGCTCTCACGATAAATCACGTAAATCAGCGACTCCATCGCTGTAGAAGGTGATTTCACCACCACAGTTAAAAAAATGTATGCCCATCATTAGAAGTGGGTGGATGCAGGGCAGCATTCTAATGGTGGGCATACCCACCGATCAATCTCTTTTTTCGTTCAACCCACAGGCTGCATGAAAAAAAAAAGAACACTACAATATATGCCCAACAAGGACCAGCAACGTAATGGTATGTTGCTGGACTTTGAGTGGTTATACCAGAATGATGCCTGCAGGTTTAAGTATCATCTTGGTATCTTTATTTTCAACCAGCAGTCAGCTTTTATGTAAAATCAATCCTAGCAGCTAATTAGCTGCTAGGCTGCTTTTACAAGCAGTGGGAGGGAACGTTCCCCCCCTCCCACCGTCTTCCATTGTTTTCTCTGGCTCTCCTGTTCCACCGGAGAACCTGAGAATGCAGCCAGTGGTTCCGCCAGCTGACCACAGAGCTGATCGAAGACCAGAATGACTCCAATCATCCCTATGGCCTATGAAACCGAAAGCTACAAGCATTTCATGACTTCGGTTTTGCGGGATATAAACAGCCCCATTGGGAAATTGGGAAAGCATCTTTTCAAACCGATCTTGGTGTATTCAGATGCTTTGAGGGCAGAGGAGAGATCTAAAGTCTAATAAACCCCAATTTAAAAAAAAAGAGTACCAGTCACTACCTATTGCTATCACAGGGGATAGTTACATTCCCTGTGATAACAATAAAAAAAATTTAAGTAACAGCAAAAAAATAAAATAAAAAAAGCAAAATAAACAAAAAAATAAAATGCACCCCTGCCCGCCCATGCTTGCGCACAATGGCGAAGGCAAGAGTCGGTCTTGTGTCATATGTAAACAGCAATTGCCCTATGCATGTGAGGTATCACCGCAAACGTCAGATTATGGGGCGTAAGTTCACATATGCCCATGTTTGAGCAATATATCATTTAGTGACAACTTTGTGAAACAAAAAAAAAATTCTGTAATTTTCCCGAAACTTATGGCAAAATATAAAATATTCCATGGACTCAACATGCCTCTCAGCAAATAGCTTGGGGTGTCTACTGTCCAAAATGGGGTCATTTGGGGGGGGGGGGGGTGTGCTATCTGGGAATTTCATGGCCTTTGAAACTGTGTAAGGTAGTGAAGAGTAAAATCAAAAATTTACACCCTTACACACGATCAGAAATTCGGGCAGCAAAAGACTGATGAGAGCTTTTGGTCGGAAAATGCAACCGTGTGTATGCTCCATCGGACTTTTGCTGCACAGACATACCATCAAAGAACATAAAGAAGACAGTTTATGCACACCTGTGGGACATCATTTCTCACAATCGGACCACATTATAGAAGACCCCAATGTCTTAGTTCTTAAAGGGAATTTCAGAACTATCCAGGAAAGGAAAACGTTTGAACTAAGAATGATACTTTTTTTTGACACAAAGAATAATGGCCTGAATTTAGATATTGGTTTCCTTACACATTATGCTAAAGTTTTACGACCGCTCTGACTAGCATCCCCCCCTGCATTCCCCCCTAGCTCTCCCTCTGTCTTATCTCACTAACTCTGCTGCTATCTTTATTACCATTGATTTGTATGTGTTTGGTTTTCTCTTTTTTTTTTCTTCTTTAACATTCTGCTTAAAAATTTGTGAATCAGTACTGCTTGGACCTTGAAGAAGGGGACATACCCCGAAAGCTTGTCCTGAAAAATTGTATGTTAGTGCAAATAAAAAAAGTATCACGGACAGTACTCAATTTTCTCTGTCACAATTGCACTAATACGGCTACAATCAAATCAAGTATAAAAAAATTGGTAGATTGAGAAGTCCATATAGAAGGGAGCACAATCTGGTCCAGGACTCCCAGAGATCACGAACAGCAGCAGGTGACATGTATGTCCCCAGGCTGTGGTACTACAACAGGCTGCGTCGCTGCAGCCTTCCCTCCACGCTGCCATGCAGCCTTCCCTGCAGCCTTCCCTGCAGCATTTCCTGCAGCCTTTCCTGCAGACCATGGCTCTGGAGGTGGACTTGTGGCAGGAGGAGGATGGGCAAGTGTACATAAGTGGACATCAGTGGTCATTTGCCACCTCAACTCCTTGAATGGCCTCAAAAAAAATATTTTCACAGTTGAGGCATTGGCCCCCCTCCATTTTCTGCATATTTGAGGCTAGATAGTAACCATAGGCCTCTCCAGCGTCGAGGGGGGCTTTCAGGGCATCATTAGCCTCCTTAATGAGGACAAGTGCTGCCTCCTCCAAGTTCCTCCCCTTCCTGGGCCTTTTGGTTAGAAGGCAGAGGGGAGGCACCTGGGATTGGGTGAGGCTACTGAGCCCTGCCACCTCCTGGCTGACACTAACCCCCACCTCCTGGCTGACACTTCACCCCACCTCCTCCTGTCTGCCACATGCCAGAGCCTCGTCCTGGCTGAGGTCTCCCCGTGTATGAAAAAGGGACATAGTTTTAGTTTTTGGTTCATCAATCACACACAATTTTCAGCTCATGACTGTTGCAAATTGAATGTTAATAACTGGAAAAGACTATAATTCTGACCCCAACATTTTTCACTCTTGTCCCAATCATTTTTTGCCCCTACTGTCTATTGATATGTAAAACACTTTTTTCTAAATCATTAACTTGTTATCAATAATAACATCTAGTTTACAACAATCATTTTCCCACAAAAATTATGTTTAAATATACTATACCTGGCTCCATCTGGGCTTCTCAATTTCTTCCAGGATGGAAGGCCCAGGTTGGTCCTCAGAAGCCTCAGCTGGGGTTGAGGAAAGGATGGATGGAAGGGGGGCTGGAAGACTCGAAAGTGATTCGCTGGCTTCAATTTGGTCTTCTAGAAAACGCATCCTGCTGTAGTACTACAGACTGGGTACATACACATCTTCTGCTGCTGCTCCTGACCTCAGGGACTTCTGGACCTTCTGAAGCTCCTTCCTATACGTGCTTCTCAAGGTACCAATACATACCAAAATAATTCTTATCCACAAACTCGATGTCTGCGTCAGGAACCCGAGTCTTCACAAATTCCAGCAGTTTCTCCATTGATGCCTTCCTTGCTGGTTTGTTGCGATGTAATCGATTTTTCACCTCCCACAAATTGCGCATATCCCTGTATCTGTCTATGAATTCGCTGAGAAAGTCTGGGTCTTTAAATTGTTTCATTTTTGCTGCAAGACCAAACAAAAGACAAAAACACTAATATCAGGCTAAACTCTCCTAATCTTATCCCAATATAGGCCTCAATCTAGAATCAGTATAGACCACTCATGTGCCAAGTTAAAATGTTACCTCCATTATTACGTTCATCGCTTCCATTCCTCTTCCTCCGCACATAGAAAATAGGTACGACACACGCGTGTTAGCTTTATAGACACTGAGCATATGTGAAACTATGCCTGCGTCGCGTGCCCCTGACGTTCTTTCTAGAATATTCCTTGCCCCATCTCTTTTGTCACAATGGGGGAGAGGAACATGGCGGAGACACAGCAGGTGCGTAATAGCAGTAACGAGGAGGAAAGCCCGGAGCCTGAAACTTCACGATCCCGAAGGAGGAGATTTAAGGCCTCCAATATGGCCTTTGGTAAGATGATGTAGATGGTCCACATATTGAAGAGGGCTGACTATGATGGGTAGTATGGACCGTACACCAACCCTAATGATAGAAAGGCCAAGATCATGACTAAAGTTGTGAAGAGTCTGCGCCGGAATTTTGGGGTATGACGATCCAATTAGCAATTAAGGATATCCTGGTCAGACCTGAAACTGAGGGAGCAGGATCAGTATAAAAGCATCAATAAAGTGCTTCTAAAAAGTAATTAGTTGTCCTATGTTACGATTATTATTATTACTTGCATGCTGCACCATGTGCTTTTCTTTACTGGACAGTTTAACATGGCTACTTTCATGTTCGTGGGCACAGTAATCGGTCATAGTTAACATCGTTTGCAAATAAATACAATGTTTTTGCCAGATACAGGGTTAATGTTAGGTTCAACTTTTAAATAAGTTGCTTTAAGTTTATATTGCTTTGTCAAATTATTGCTTCTTATAGGAATTAAGACACAGAGTCAGGTATGTCTGTATCAAAGTTCTCAGCATAATGGACTGCTGCCTTTTACTCTTTCAAAGGCCTTTTTATAGGCAATTATACAAACAATAGCATTAGCACAACCCCCCCTAAAGGGCAAGGGTAAACAACAACAGGAGTCACCTGGGCTACGAACACAAGCTTCAACACCATGGCAATACAGTTACAAGAAAACAAAAGCAGCTTCAATCGAGTTTAACAGCCAAAAAGTTACATTCATAACAGATTTACACGTAGGCATTATATTAAGTGAGAACTCTAAATTAAATCCCTGACCTTATCAATTTCCCCCTTTGACATCATCCTCTCCTTCCCCCTGGGTCCTCATGAATAAGTTCTAGTCAGTTTTTCCCCAGAGTCCTTTCCCTGACCGCGAGTTGTCAGAGGGGTAGAACCCATCCCCCTAGGTATTACTAACATCTTAAATTCAAGAAGAGGAGTTTTATAGGAGTAGGGTGATGTCAATACACATTTATCGGTATGCCCTGTCTATTCTCCTAATTTTCCTATTTATTTTCCTGTATACACATATATTCGTGATTGTAAGTGATATCAATATTAGAATAATAATTACCATTGGACTTAACAACCAGTGAAAGGTATTGGTTGCTGTAGAGGACATTCCACTAAATATATCCCACCAATGTGGTGCAGTATCCTGTTGTATCTGTGAGGAAAGATGCACTAGTCTACCTTTGTCAATAATTGCGGATACAAGGTTATTTTGTAGGGTATGTTCTAGTGTTTCTATGTGTTGTCTTAACAACTCTGATTGTTCCAAAACCTGTTTTAGTGGGTCTAAAGAAATTATAAAGGGTGTAGTGTCAGTGAGATTATGTACCTCATAAACTGAAGAGAATACCTTATCGGCGCCTGGTTCAAAAAGGTAGGTATCGTTACCCCATTGTAATATTTTAATCTTTTTTATACATCCCGCAAACGGCGCCGATCTATTTAACGCTAACATGGTGCGGTTGTCATTAGTAATGATACAAATATGCTGGGGTCCTATTTCTATGAATCTATTGTTCACATTTATTGGTGTTCTTTGCATTTTGCATATGCTAGTTTGGTATTTTAACAAGCAAGGTTCATATACTGGGGAACTTCTGCCACATACCATTCCCTTATTGGTTCCTTCACATAGAGTTAAATCATGGGTTCTGTTTCCTTTATCTACATATTTTCCATATATTTCTGGATACCAAAACTCGTCTTTAATTACTAGTGGCATGACCACTATTTTACACATTTCCATTACATCTGCTACCCGGTATGCTTCGAACCTTCCTACACACCATTTCTCCTCACATTCTATCTTATCCCCTTTTACTTGGAACCATACACCATCGTCAGTTAAACCCTTAAAATATTTCATCCAGGTATGATAATTTCCCAACTGTAGTTCAGTCCTGGCCCTATTTATTTGTATATGATAGGATAAGAGGTTAAAAGAGCACTGTGTAAAATTTACAAACTGTTGATTTTGATTCCAATCGTGTGATTTATTAACCCTCCCAAAAATTGTAATAGGGGTATTTCTTGCAATTGGGTTTCAAAAGTGGTGGGTAACCATTTGCTTGTGATAGTCAAGCTGTCAGCTATGTGTCCCCCTGCATGCTTCCATCTGTTGTTCATTTCTTCTATCTCGACCGAGTTTAAAATTCCCATCCCTGTACCTGTCAGTCCCAATAGTGTGTCGTACCATTCTCGTTTATACCTACACTCCGGTATCGGGGGAAAGGTGATATTGAATTTTATTTTTGTTTTCTGTTGTGATGTTGATACATTTATGCAAGTGTTTGGTACGGGTGTTAATATGGAAGATTCAATTGTTGGCGTTACTTCTTCCTCCATTTGTATGTGAAACCCATAGGTCTGTGTCATCCAGTACCACCCATCAACTCTCTCTTCCCTCCACCAAGATGCACAGAGGAAAGTACTGGATTGATTAACGGTAATATCTGTCAGATTAAACATCCCTTCGGTTATATTCCCTCCTTCTGCCATGACTGTTAATATTTGGTACATTTGTCCCACTACCCGTTCCCGGGCTTGTTTCCATGTCTGTGAAAGGGATATTTTATGACACCTATGGTTCTTACTATTGTTAAAGGGGAAACCCATATTATCGTTCCACTGGAAAGTTACAGTTACTTCTGAGAGGGGGTCTGCCTGTATCCATGCTATACCTACATCTACATGAAACGGTCGCCTATGTCCTTCAACAGTATAATTACCCACAGTGTAATCCTTATTTATCTCATATCCTGATACATTTGCTACTTTAGGATCATCTATACTCCATTCAAAAGTCATTGTTTCTTCTACCTCAAGTACATTAATACCAGGAGTCCATGCATATATTTGTAAAACAACAATCTTCAACAAAAAATATGTAAGTAGATATTTCATCATGTTGTTTTCTCGGGTTGTTTCTTGCAATGTGATGCGTGTATCCAGGTAGGTTTTCCTTCCAGCTTTACTGAGGTGGCTGTGGTCAAAAGCACTTGATAAGGACCTTCAAACCTTGGCTCCAATGTCTTTCTGGTGTGTTTCTTTACATATACATAATCCCCTGGTAGCAGAGTATGTGTACCTGCTATTGAATTAGGGTCTGGAAGAGAAGAATACACACTTTTGTGGATCTTAGTTAGACGTTGTTGTAATTGTATTACATATGCAGTCAAACTATCACATTGCAATTGCATACTCTGTGGAAAGTATAAACCCAATCTAGGTGCATTCCCAAAAAGTATCTCATATGGGGATAATCCTGTCTTTCCTGTTGGAGTGTACCTTATAGAGAACAAAGCCAAAGGCAGGCATTCTGGCCAAGGCTTGTTTAACTCTTGCATGGCTTTTTGTATTTTTAACTTTATTGTCCCATTTACTCTCTCCACTGATCCTGAACTCTGTGGGTGGTAAGGGGTGTGAAAACTTTGTTGAACCCCTAACATGGTCATCACATTCTGCATGATTTCTCCTGTAAAGTGTGTCCCCCTATCTGATTCTATGGTTTCAGGAAGACCAAACCTAGGTATTAACTCAGTGATCAGTTTCTTAGCTGTGGCTTTAGCTGTAGCCGATTTTACTGGATAACTTTCGGGCCAACCTGAGAATAAATCGATACACACGAGGACAAATTCAAAGGGGCCGCTCTTAGGCATTTGTATGTAATCAATTTGCAGTCTCTGGAAGGGGTATTGGGCCCGGACCTGGTGTTTTCGTGGGGTTTTTACTCTCTGTCCTGGGTTATTCAGGAGACAGATTTGGCAGGCTGCACAGTACTTTCTTGCAGTGCTACTGAATCCAGGGGCGAGCCATCCTTGGTTCACAATCCTATACATGGAATTGGAACTGACGTGTGTGGGTAGGTGAACTGCCGCTGCCATTGCTGGGTACAGAGAGGCAGGTAGGCATATTTTGCCCCCTTCCCTCCATACATTGTCAAGGTCTGGTGCTGCTCCCATTCTGACCCACTTATCTTTCTCGCTCTCCCCTGCTTGCTCCTGTAATTTACTCAGCTGCTGCCATGTTGGTTCTGGGATACTCACCTCTACCGCTGCTAAGGTCTCAGGGCTTCCTTCCCCTAGAGCTGCCTGGTTTGCAGTCAAATCTGCAAATGCATTTCCTTTTGCCTCAATTGTTTTTGCGCTCGTTGTGCCGCTATCTTCATGATGGCCACTCGTTTAACCTTTTGAAGATTGTTCAGGACTCTCTTAATCCCTTCTCCATGTTTTACAGGTGTACCTGCTGCTGTCAGATAACCTCTAGCCCTCCATATGTGGCCATAATCATGCGCTACGCCATAAGCGTAAGCGGAGCCAGTGTAAATATTCCCTTCTCGTTCTTTTAAGTATTCTAGGGCTTGTTCTAAAGCTTTTAATTCTGCTTCTTGTGCTGACATGTGGGCTGGTAAGGGCTGTGCGTCAATCACCTGTGTATCAGTCACTACGGCATAACCTGTGTGATATTTACCCTTGTCATCAGCAAACCTGCTGCCATCTATGTACAAAGTGTGCTCAGCATTTAAAATTGGTGTATCTGTAACATGTGGAAATCCCATTGTCTCCTGTTCCATGAGCTGAAAACAATCGTGTTCATCTACTTGTTTAAACAAAAGAGTGTCAGTGTCCTCATTTCTTTTCTCACTAGTACTATTAGCACTATCATTCCCCCTTGCCAAATCTGGTGACTGAAGAGGCAAAAAGGTAGCCAAATTTAAGGTTGTACAGCGCTGAAAAGTAAAATTTGGAGGTAAGAGTAAAGTACACTGTAACCTTAATTGCCTAGCCATTGAAATGTGTTTGGGCTGTACCTGAGACAAGATTGCATGTATGTCATGTGTGGTATGCACTACGACTGGATTGTCTAGAACAATCTCTGATGACTTATCTATGATAATTGACACTGCTGCTACCGCCCGTACACAAGACGGTGAACCTCTAGATACTGGATCTAATGCTGCTGAAAAGTAAGCGACTGGTCTTTGTTTTACATGTGCCTGTGTCAGAACACCTGTGGCATGTCCAGTGATCTCAGCAATGTACAGATTAAATATCTTGGTGTAATCTGGTATACCAATAGCCGGGGCAGAAATGAATAGCTTTTTCAAAGTGACAAACGACTCATATGCTACTTCTGTAAGCACATACGGTACAATTTTCAAACAATCGTATAATGGCTGCATCAAAGCGCTAGCATGTGGCATCCACTGTCTACAATATGACACGATACCTAAAAACATACGCAATTGTTTGAAATTCCGTGGGGGTAACATTCCCTTTATCACTTGAACCCTCTCCTCAGTGAGATGTCTCGTACCCTGTGATATACAATGTCCCAAAAAGATAACTTTTTCCTGACACACTTGCAACTTTTTCTTATTAACCTTGCAACCTTTTTCTGCCAAAAATCGCAACAAATTAAGGGTGGTGGCCAAACAAGTTTCCTTGTCAGGGCAGCATAACAATAAATCATCCACATATTGTATCAATACACAGGAATCTGGTGGTACCCATTCTCCCAACACCGTTTGCAATGCTTGCGAATACAAGGTAGGTGAATGCGCCATACCCTGAGGTAGGCGTGTCCAGGTTAGTTGCCGATTTTTGATTGAAAATGCGAACCAAAGTTGGCATTCTTCAGCAAGCGGGACGGAAAAGAAAGCATTCGCTAAATCTATAACCGTAAAGTACATACTGGTTGATGGTATTTGTGACAGTAATGTATGTGGATTGGGTACTAAAGGTGTCATCGGGGCTAGTATTTTGTTGACCGCACTAAGGTCTTGGACCATTCTATACTTAACCGGACTACCGACTACTGATTTCTTTTTAACTGGGTACAAGGGAGTGTTTGCCGGTGATTTTACCTCTTTTAGAACTCCACTTTTTAAGAAGGATTGGACCTGCATTTCTATGGCCGTCTCTTGGGGTGCACTAAGTGGATACTGCTTTTGTTGGGGAAGCACTGCTCCTGGAATCAGCTGTAGGGTAACCGGAGGTATGGGCAAAAGTCCAACATCAGCTGGATGTTTCTCCCATAGTTCTCCTGGAAGGGACGAAAAAATCTGATCTAAGTCTGAAGGAGGTGGGCCGGACAATTCCGATTCCTCCTCTATGTATTGTATCAGGTTACACATCTCCATGTGTTCTTGATTATCCCCTATAGCTAAGGTGACAGTGCCATCTGGGTGATAGGTAATGTTAGCTCCTATTTTCTGCAAAATGTCAGCTCCTAACAAATTAGTGGGGGCTCCTCTGGATACCAGAAAGCGTGAAAGGAACATGTGGTTTCCTACTTTAACTTTCAGAGGTTTTGTAAGCGGGGCGTTGGCTAAAATGCCATCATATCCAGTTATTAGTAAAGTGTCAGGTGATTTTTGGCCAGGGAGTAGTTCAGAGTCAGAAAGTAACGAGCGTGAAGCTCCTGTATCGACTAAACAAGAGATTTTCTTATTACCAACCGTTATATTTGTCTTAAGCATTGTTGTTTTGGATTTTTCTAAAACCGGGGCGAGTCATGCTCGTGGACCATCTCCCTGCTGCCTGATATGACTATTTTTGTTGTCCCTGGGCTGGTTCCTTCTCTGATTAACTGGAGAATCAACACCTTCCTCTCCTTCATCCCTTATTCTTTTCCTACAGTTGTGTCTGATGTGACCAATCTTGTTACAGTAGTGACAGGCAAGGGGTTTGCGAAAAGAACCTCTACCTTGCTCTTGGGGACCCCCGAGTGCGTTGATAGCATGAGATTTCCTCCCTTTGGTTTCTGCTAAGTCCGCCTCTATGCCTTGCGCTTTTTGTAACAACGTCCCTCTATCTCTAGTTGCCCTCCACTCTGGTGTGCAGGCTTTCAGTCTTTCACTTATCTGTGGAATTAATCCCTCCATAAATTGTCTATTGAAGGCTCGGATTGTGACTGGCAGGGCCAAGTCCAATCCCTCATCTGCCATCATACTTTCCATAGATAAGTAAAATTCCGATACAGTCTGTCCTGGCATTTGCTTCATGGCTGATATGGACCCCCTCTCCTGTTGTTTTGCCTGACAAAAAGCTTCTAATCTAGCAATAAAAGGGGCCCTTGAGTCTATATGTCTGACATGTCCTGTCTCTAAATTGCCATCCCCATCAACTTGTCCTGCAGGTCTGTGTGGACCTATTTCTGTCATAAACTGGTTAAACAGGGTCAGAGTCATTTTGTGTCTGCATAGATCCTCCCCATCCTGCCAGGTCGCTTCATGTGTATTCATTAACTGTGTCACAAATCTACAAAAAGCAGCTGGCTTTGCTACCGGGTCTGGGGCGCTCTGTATTAATGCCATAAGGGTGTCTGCCGACCATGGTGCCCAAGTCCTTATTTGCATTCTACGAGTGACAGTAGGTGGGGCATTTGGATGGGCTGCTTGTCCAAATTCTGGATTGTTTACCTGAACAATGCGTGTATCAGTGCGTACGGGAGCTACAGTTTCTGGATGAGGTTTTTGTGCCCCACAATGCACACATTCTACTGCCCATTCTGGGTTTTGTGCTCCACAATCCTGACAAACCCATCCTCTCCCCTCAAGTACCGGATATATCTTGTGTGGTTTGCGTTCTACGTCAGTGTATGGGGGTGGGATAGCTGAGCTGGGAGCCTCAACATTTTTTGTTCTTCTATCTTTCATATCCCAACCATCACAATCTGGATTATATTTCCACCCCTCTTCTTTCGCTCTATTTGAGACCTTAATTAAGCATTGAACCTGACGCATCCATTGCTTCTCTAACACCTCTCCTTGTCTGTCCCTTTTTATTTCACTCCATACATCCGGGTCTAAGTCCGCTGCTCCTTTCACCTTAAATTTACGAAGGACATCCTTTAAGTCCTGTGCTTCGGTTTTCCCATAAATGTTCTTAATTATCTGTGGCACCGTATAGTGCGCCACAATTCCCTGACGGGGTTTTGTGTTCCTCTGGCCCATTCTAACAGTCCTGCCTAGGTAGCGTGTGGGACACTTAGTGTACAATATAATGCGGCTACAACATATACAAGAATGAATAATTACTTTATATGCTAGCCCAATAACAAACCAGCTAAGTTACACTAGTTCCTCGTTGCCTTCCTCCTAGGGTGCTAGAATTCTAAAAACCTCTCCGGAATGAGATTTCTGAAATCGAATTACTTTATATGCTAGCCCAATAATAAATAATTACTTTATATGCTAGCAAAAAAAACCAACCAGAATGCGGCTACAACATATACAAAAATGCGGCTACAACATATACAAGCATTCCTTTAAGTGGCCAGGTATCCGACTAGATCTCCGGATTTTGGAGATCTTATTCCCTCCCCGTATCTGGGAATCCCTCTCATACACTCTTATCCCTGCTTTATGGAGCAGACAGGGCTTATACTCTCAACCCGTCTATGGTTTATGAGTTAGATGTGAGGTTAAGCATAAGCGTCAGACCCCCAAGCTCACAAGCCCTCAAGTTCCCAATCATGTGAGGTAAGGCGCATTCCGTTGTTTAGTTCGGCAATCCCCTTCTAACTCATACCATCCTTGACAAGGCTAATTCACTTTCTCAACAAGACAGACAAGACAAATACAGACAACAAAACAAACAAATAATTCCAGCAATATAAACGAAAATATGCAGTAATTCTAGACTCACCACTACAGAGGCTGGTGTTTTAAAACCAGGAGAACCGTAACTGACAGAACGGATAGGCACAAATCAGGGGAGCACAGAATATAAGAAAAATAAAGCTTTTTCTTACCTGGCCAGGTTTTTTTGATCTGTGGTTCCCGGAATGCCTGTCTTTTCGTTCCGTCAGCGTAGCTCAACCACCTCTTGTAGCAACTTGGTGGGTCCCTGTTCCGGGCGCCAAAATGTTAGGTTCAACTTTTAAATAAGTTGCTTTAAGTTTATATTGCTTTGTCAAATTATTGCTTCTTATAGGAATAAAGACACAGAGTCAGGTATGTCTGTATCAAAGTTCTCAGCATAATGGACTGCTGCCTTTTACTCTTTCAAAGGCCTTTTTATAGGCAATTATACAAACAATAGCATTAGCACAACCCCCCCTAAAGGGCAAGGGTAAACAACAACAGGAGTCACCTGGGCTACGAACACAAGCTTCAACACCATGGCAATACAGTTACAAGAAAACAAAAGCAGCTTCAATCGAGTTTAACAGCCAAAAAGTTACATTCATAACAGATTTACACGTAGGCATTATATTAAGTGAGAACTCTAAATTAAATCCCTGACCTTATCATTAACTACATTTAGTCATTATAATTTGCTTATTCAAAGAAGTTTAGGACATTGTTGTCTAAATGTGTTTCAAACTAGAATGAATTACAAACTTGATTCAGTTTAATATAAGGAGAGAACACTCAGCAGCTGTTTACACATCTGGACTCTGGAGCACTAGTGTGGGACACAAGAACAAACTTTTTAGGGTGTCCCACACAGGTACTTCAGTGGATACTTGGGGTGTCTACATGTGTGAAACTTGTCCAAAAAAGGTAAGTATTCCAGCTTTGGTAAGGGAAAAAATAATATCTTCAGCTTGGAACTCTGCCAAAACAGACAATTGTGCCCCACTTCCAAGCTCATAGGGGAGCAAAGACTCGGAAAATATGAGGACACCAGGGACCCCCTCACCTCCTGAAGAAGGGGAACAAAGCTCACAACCTGAGGAAGGAGAGATGGTGGAGATTGTCACAACAGGTCAGTGTCGGACACCACAGATTCAGGTAATAGATGTATGCCTGCATATTTATAATACATGGTGTGTATTTTTATTTTAGGTGATGTTCAGGTTGTGGTACCCAAATCCAGTGATTTCACCAGTGACAGTGCACAACGAATGATACAGGAAATCATGTTTTGTAGTCGTGATTTGGACATTATCAAAGAAAAAACCAAGGAGATTGAACAAAGACTGAAGAACATGATTGATGTACTAGGAAGAATTTAAATCCTAAAAAGATTCCTGGAATTTTTTTTTTTTTTTACAATAATTTTATCTAAAGTTTTAATACAGTTTAAAAGCAAAATTTGGAAGATGCACACAGTGTGTCAACATGTGCTATCTGCCATCAGGGGATTTCATTTTACGCGTTTTGTTGGTGCAACCCCTTCCTCCCAAAACTCTAGTAGGTGAGAGGAAGTGGTTACACCCCCAAAACACGTCCATTGATCCCCCATGATGGGAGATAGCACATGTTGACATTGGGTATGGGATCAGAAAGGAAATCTCCATTTTGACTCACAATTTGTGTGCATCTTCTAAATTTGGCTTTTACAGGGGTGACTTCACCCCATCTGATGAAGGCAATATCAAGACCTTTTTCACACTATTAAATGTCTGATATTGCCTTCTTTTTTGCAGTGTTGAACTTTGTAAGTTCCAGAGTTGTGTATGTTATGTTTGTAAACGTGCCTGTTTCTGTATTTTTTTCAGAAATTTCAAGGTAAAACTTTGAAAAAAAAAAGTGATTTTTTTACCACCAAATGTTTTATAAAACGCACACGTGAATGTGCACGGAGTAAAAGGTTTTATACTCAACAATGTGTGGCTTCTTATTTCAATGATCAATACCATTTTTTGTGTTAAGTTGGTGTTTACAGTGACAATGGGTGTTATTTAATAATGGAAAAACCACTTGGCACTACAAGTGCACTAGGAGAACCTAGGAGACAGCAAAAAAAAAAAAAAAAACAAGCAGTAAATGAAAATCAAGATTTGATCTAATAAAAGAGAAAATTTATTCAAAATGTGCTGGCATAGCAATGGCCCCCCTACCCGTGAAATATTCAACATATTTTTCTCGTACTTCACGGGCGCTTTGGGGGGCAAGCTAGGACAGCTAGCTTCCAGGGCCGTCATTGGAGTTTCTGAAAGTCCGGCCTCAGGCCCAACGGAGACAATATAACTTGAATTATGTCTTTTCAAATAATTGTGCAGCAACATAAAATTATATGGTTTAATTTGTATTCTGCCATATTTATGGCTGTTTGAAATAAGCAGAACCGGCTGGCCAAGATCCCAAAGGCATTCTCCATGACTCTTCTGGCTCTGGCCAGCCGGTAATTAAAAACCCTCTTCTCCGGGGTAAGGGTCCTCTGGGGGAATGGCCTCATCACGTGGTCACCCAGACCGAATGCCTCATCTGCAACGAAGACAAATGGCAGTCCTTCCATGTTCTCCTCCGGAGGTGCCAATCCCAAGCCACCATTCTCAAGATGTCAGTAGAACTCGGTTCGGGCAAAGACTCCACCATCCAACCATTCCTCCCCATGTCCACATAAAAAAATCATATGTCGCCGACACCACCGCCATCAACACAATACTATTAAACCCCTTGTAACTATAATAGAATGACCCCGAATGGGGTGGTGGGACGATGTGGACGTGCTTCCCATCGATTGCCCCTCCACAGTTAGGAAAGTCCCAACGCTGGGCAAAGTGGGATGCCACAGTCTGCCATTCCTTTGGGTTGGAAGGAAACTGTGGAGTCAAACAAGAACAAAAAAATTGTCATTTTGCACATAAACATTGCAAGCAGATTAGACAAACATTCTTGGCCAACATCAGTGTAACATTTATTTTAAGAAGTATTTAAAAGCTAAAATATAAGGCCCACTAGTCAGATTCCTCACCCCCTCTGATGGCCCATTGTAAACATTTTAGGGGGGTATGTTTTGGACAGGTAACCCTCTCCACTTCATTGAGAGCTGAATGCATAAATAATGTATTTTACTTTGGCCAGACCCTCCTTACTTACACTATTGGCAGCCCACTGGACATATAAATACAAAAATAAAAATACACACTGTGTAAATTGAAGCTCATTTTTACATTCTGCAATTACCTATCAAGATAATAATAGGAGAACAAAACTTTAAACAATACCATTTGAAGGTATTCTGGTAGGCCCTTTCACTACATGCTTTGGGGAATTCATCCATAAATATGACCACAAAAGAGGTAGGTATAGTGTGTATGGGTTTGGCAAAGTCAGCAGATAGAGGATTGGTTGATTTAGCGGTTGGGGGGGAGGGAGGGTTCCAAATGATTTTGGGCCACAAAAAAAAAGCCTCTGGCACTCTGCATGAAAGCCAACAAATGGTGAAAAATGGGGTCCATCAACCGGAGATAATTCCTGAAATCATCAGGGTTATTCTCCTGGATCTCCATCAACAAAGTCATATGAGAGAATTGGTATGCAAGACAAGCTTGAGCGGAATTCCATCGGAAAAACCATCATAGCTTTTTCCGACGAGAATTCCGATCGTGTGTACGCGGCATTAGAAAGCCTGAAGGTGGTGATTGGTTTTCGGGGTCCTTTACCTGGCTAGGCTCCCAAAAAGTCCCACACAGGAGAAGCAGCAGAATGTATGTCGGGGTGTCATTTCACATATGCCCATTGCATGTTTGAGCAATATATGATTTTGAGCAATATATAATTTCAGTGACAACTTTGTGTAATTTTTTTTTGTCATTTTTCAATCACTTTCAATCACTTATGACAAATAAATAAAATATTCAATGTGCTCAACAAGCCTCTCAGCAAATTGGGGTGTCTACTTTCCAAAATGGGGTCATTTGGGGCGTTTTGTACTGCCCTGCCATTTTAGCACCTCAAGAATTGAGCTAGGCAGTCATAAACTAAAAGCTGCGTAAATTCTGGAAAATGTACCCTAGTTTGTAGACGCTATAACTTTTGCTCAAACAAATAAATATTTGCTTATTGAATTTTCTTTACCTGAGACATGCGTCTGATTGCTTTTTGGCCTAAATGTATGACTAAAATTGCGTTTATTATATTTTTTTTATAACAAAAAGTAGAAAATACCTTTTTTTTTTAAACTTTTGGTCCCTTTTTTTTTTATTGCAAAAAATAAAAACCGCAGAGATGATCAAATACCACCAAAAGAAAGCTCTATTTGTGGGAAAAAAGGGACGCAAATTTCGTTTGGGTACAGCATTGCATAACCGCGCAATTACCAATTAAAGCAGCGCAGTGCCAAATTGTAAAAAGTACTCTGGTCAGGAAGGGGGTAAAACCTTCCGGGGCTGAAATGGTTAACAGAAGGGAGTAAAGACTAAATGTCCACAAACTGACCTTTCCATATTTTGTATTTAATCCGAGGAGAATGGTGATACCCTAGCAGTGAGATCTCACATGGCAATGTTTCTTTTAAACATACCTCAGGAACCAATGAGCTAGTCATATTAACCTTGACTGGTAATGAAGTCTAATTTCAGCCACGTACACACATTCCGACAACAGAATCCAAAGTTGGTCGGAATTTGCAAACGTCAAGAATGCGGTGATGTTCAATACGTACAACGGCACTAAAAAGAGGAAGTTCAATAGCCAGTGCAACATCCTTTGGGCTCCTTCTGCTAATCTCGTGTTTATATCGTGTTAGTAGAAACTTGGTGAGAGACAATTCGCGCTTTTCCGACTCATGCTTTTCCGATCGTTACTGCTCTTCAGTTTGTGCTTGTGGATTCGTATCTGGTTTTCAGTGTGTGTAGTCAGTTTGCAATTGTTTTTCAGTGCATATTTTATAGTACGTATTTGAATTTGCAGTGCGTTCTTGTTCGCTCATTTCTGATTTTCACCTCTTTCTTCTCAGGCCTTTCTGTTTTTCAGTGCGTTCTGTTAGTTTGTTCTGACCAGCCGACCATTTTGAAGCCATGTTGCAGTTATGTACTCGTCGCAGAATTTGTGCTGTGTGGGGGCTTGGTGTTGGGGTTCTTGCTTTGACAGAAAGCCCAGTTCATGAACAGGGTGGGGAGGAGTTCATGGATGAATAATTGGTTGCTCCAGCTTGACCAATTTTCTCATATGCTTTTGTTGTGGGAGATCCATGAGAATAATCCTGATGATTTCAGGAATTATCTCCAGATGACAAACCCCGTTTTTCACCATTTGTTGCCTTTGCTGTCCCCTTATATTAGCAGGCAGGACAACTGCATGTGACAAGCCATCACTCCCGAGCAGAGGCTAGTCACCACGTTGTGGTGCTTGGCGACGGGGAGAAGTCTCAAGTTCTCAACAGGCATCTCCCCCCAGGCTCTTGGGATCATTATTCCAGAAACCTATTCTGCCATCATTCAGGTCCTGCAGAAGGACTATATTAAGGTAAGTTTTATCCTTTCCTCTTTATGCTCATGCATGCTTGAATTTTTTAAACTTCCTTTTTTGTCCTTCATGATATTTGCCTTCACTAACCTCCCCAGCATGCTTTCCTGGGTCCATACACACCTAGCCTAGTCACTTAACAATGTATTTTGTCATCTCCATTGTAGTGCTTTACCCTAAAAACCCTCTAAGGTTCCGGTAAACACCCAGATAAGGGTCTGGTATGGATTTTGAGGGGGACCCCCGTGCCATTTTTTAAAAAAAATTGGCGAGGGGTTCCCCTTAATATCCATACCAGACCAGAAGGGTCTGGTATGGAAATTAGGGGGACCCCCACACATTTATTTTTTTTATTTTGGTTCGGGGTTCCCCTGTGGGGAAATTCCATGCCGTTTTTATCAATGAACTTTTATGTGTATTGCTGGACCGACAATTCATTATAGCCGGCGCTAGCGATAGTAGTTTTACATGGCTTTTTTTCCTTTAGAAATGTCATTTTGCTGTCAGACTGTTCTAAACACGGGAAACATACGCCCCTTTACAGGCATATTATAGACACCCCCCGGGTACGAAATTTAAAAGAATATTACACTTTTATTGTTTCACTTTAAGCATTATTAAAATCACTGCTCCCAAAAAAAGTCAGTTTTTAAAACTTCTTTTTGCATGGATACATGTCCCCTGGGGCAGGTCCCCATACACTTTTTATGACAATACCATGCATATAAGCCTTTAAAATTAACACTTTTGATTTCTCCCATAGACTTTTAAAGGGTGTTCCGCAGCTTTTGAATTTGTCGCAAACACCCCAAATTGTTTGCTGTTCAGCGAACGGGCAAACAGCCAATGTTCGAGTCGAACTCACGTTCGACCCAAATATAAAGCCCATCCCTAGCCGACACCACTGAAAAACAACATAATACTATTAAACCCCTTGTAAATATAATAGTATGACCCTGAGTTGGGGGGTGGGACTATGTGGACGTGTTTCCCATCTATTGCCCCTCCACAGTTGGGAAAGTCCCACCGATGGGCAAAGTGGGATGCCACAGTCTGTCATTCCTGTGGTGTTGAAGGAAACTGTGGAGTCAAACAAGAAAAAAAAATTAGTACTTTTGCACATAACATTGCAAGCAGATTAGACAGAAACATTCTTGGCCAACATCAGTATAACATTTATTTTAAGGAGTACTTAAAGACAAAAAATATAAGGTCCACTTATCAGATTCCTCACCGCCTCTGAGGGCCCATTGTAAAAATTTTAGGGGGGCATGTTTTGGACAGGAAACCCTCTCCACTTCATTGAGAGCTGAATGCATAAATAATGTGTGTTTCTTTGGCCAGCCCCTTTTTACTTTACACTATTGGCAGCCCACTGGACAGGTAAGAAGTGTCATAATAAAAAAATATGAATACACATTGTCCTAATTGAAGCACATTTTTACATTATGCAATTACCTATCAAGATAATAAAAGAACAAAACCTTAAACAGTACCATTTGAAAGTATTCAGGCAGGACCATTCACTACATCTTTTGGTGAATTCATCCATAAATATGACCACAAAAGAGGTAGGTATAGTGTGTATGGGTTGGGCAAAGTCAGCAGATAGAGGATTGGTATTGGTTGACTTAGCGGATGGGGGGAAGGAGGGTTCCAAATGATTTTGGGACCCCCCAAAAAAAGCATGGATTTAGGCACACAAATAACACCTGTACACATTTTAGTGGGGTGTTTAGGGTAAAGCACTACTATGGAGCTGACAAAATACATTGTTAAGTGACTAGGCTAGGTGTGTATGGGCCCAGGATAGCATGCTGGGGAGGTTAGTGAAGGCAAATATGCATGAAGGACAAAAAAGGAAGTTTAAAAAATTCAAGCATGCATGAGGATAAAGAGGAAAGGATAAAACTTACCTTAATATAGTCCTTCTGCAGAACCTGAATGATAGCAGAACAGGTCTCTGGAATAATTATCCCCAGAGCCTGGGGGGAGATGCCTGTTGAGAACTTGAGACTTCTCCCCATCGCCAAGTACTGCAACATGGTGACTAGCCTCTGCTCGGGAGTGATGGCTTGTCGCATGCAGGTGTCCTGCCTGCTAATATAAGGGGACAGCAAAGCCAACAAATGGTGAAAAACGGGGTTTGTCATCCGGAGATAATTCCTGAAATCATCAGGATTATTCTCATGGATCTCCCGCAACAAAGGCATATGAGAGAATTGGTCACACTGGAGCAACCAATTATTTGTCCATGAACTCCTTACCACCCTGTTCATGGACACGGTTATGTAAACGGGTGACCCCGTCCCCCTTTGACAACACGGGGAAAGCCAGAGGGAAGTCCCCGTGAAGTCCCCGTGAAGTCCCCTGTGTCAGAGGAGGGTGTGGTCACCGGGTGGCCCCGCCCTCCATTTTATAAGAAGTGTCAGACGAACCAAAGTGTCACACAGCGGAAGACTCCCACTGAGGTGGATCGTGTGGACGGAGTGGAGAAGAAGCCAGAGGAAGATGCGGGACAAGAAGAGCGGCGGAAGAAGATGATGGAGAAGAAGAAGATTAAGGAAGAAGAAGAACACAGAGGAAAGATCAGAAGAAAGAAGATGGAAGAAGAAGAAATTAATAAAGGACTTGTCAAAAACCATCTCTTGTGTTTTTTAACCTTTTTGACACTTTTTTTGTGAAATGGTAGGGGTACATTTGTACCCCATTACCAATTCACACAGGGGGCAGGATCTGGGGGTCACCTTGTTAAAGGAGGCTTCCAGATTCCTGTAAGCCCCCCTCCCGCAGACCCCCACAACCACCGGCAAGGGTTGTGGGGATGAGGCCCTTCTCCCCATCAACATGGGGACAAGGTGCTTTGGGGGGCTACCCCAAAGCACTCTCCCATGTGGCCTGGTACGGTTCAGGAGGGAGCGCGCTCTCTCTCCCCCCTCTTTTCCTGTGACCTGCCAGGTTGCGTGCTTGGATAAGGATCTGGAATGGATTTTTGGGGGGACCCCACGCCATTTTTTTAAAATTTTGGTGCGGGGTTCCCCTTAAAATCCATACCAGACCCTAAGGGTCTGGTATGGATTTTGAGGGGGACCCCCATGCCATTTTTTTTTCAATGTGGGGTTCCCCTTAATATCCATACCATACCTGAAGGGCCTGGTATGGAAATTAGGGGGACCCCCATGCATTTTTTTTTTAAATTTTGGTTCAGGATTCCCCTGTGGGGAAATTCCATGCCATTTTTATCAATGAACTTTTATGTGTACAGTGGAGACGGAAAGTATTCAGACCCCCTTAAATTTTTCACTCTTTGTTATATTGCAGCCATTTGCTAATATCATTTAAGTTCATTTTTTTTTTCATTAATGTACACACAGCACCCCATATTGACAGAAAAACACAGAATTGTTGACATTTTTGCAGATTTATTAAAAAAGAAAAACTGAAATATCACATGGTCCTAAGTATTCAGACCCTTTGCTGTGACACTCATATATTTAACTCAGGTGCTGTCCATTTCTTCTGATCATCCTTGAGATGGTCCTACACCTTCATTTGAGTCCAGCTGTGTTTGATTATACTGATTGGACTTGATTAGGAAAGCCACACACCTGTCTATACCAGACCTTACAGCTCACAGTACATGTCAGAGCAAATGAGAATCATGAGGTCAAAGGAACTGCCTGAAGAGCTCAGAGACAGAATTGTGGCAAGGCACAGATCTGGCCAAGGTTACAAAAAATGTCTGCTGCACTTAAGGTTCCTAAGAGCACAGTGGCCTCCATAATCCTTAAATGGAAGACATTTGGGACGACCAGAACCCTTCCTAGAGCTGGCCATCCGGCCAAACTGAGCCTTGGGGGACAAGAGCCTTGGTGAGAGAGGTAAAGAAGAACCCAAAGATCACTGTGGCTATCAGGAGATGGAAGAAAGTTGGGGCTTTATGGCAGAGTGGCCCGACGGAAATAAGAAATAAGATTCTCTGGTCTGATGAGACCAAGATAGAACTTTTTGCCTTAATTCTAAGCGGTATGTGTGGAGAAAACCAGGCACTGATCATCACCTGTCCAATACAGTCCCAACAGTGAAGCATGGTGGTGGCAGCATCATGCTGTGGGGGTGTTTTTCTGCTGCAGGGACAGGACGACTGGTTGCAATCAAAGGAAAGATGAATGCGGCCAAGTACCGGGATATACTGGATGAAAACCTTCTCTAGAGTGCTCAGGACTGGGCCGAAGGTTTACCTTCCAACAAGACAATGACCCTAAGCACACAGCTAAAATAATGAAGAAGTGGCTTCACAACAACTTTGTGACTGTCCTTGAATGGCCCAGCCAGAGCCCTGACTTAAACCCAATTGAGCATCTCTGGAGAGACCTAAAAATGGCTGTCCACCAACGTTTACCATCCAACCTGACAGAACTGGAAAGGATCTGCAAGGAGGAATGGCAGAGGATCCCCAGATGCAAACTTGTTGCATCTTTCCCAAAAAGAATCATGGCTGTATTAGATCAAAAGGTTGCCTCTACTAAATACTGAGCAAAGGGTCTGAATACTTAGGACCATGTAATATTTCAGTTTTTCTTTTTTAATAAATCTGCAAAAATTTGGGGTGCTGTGTGTACATTCATGAGGAAAAAAAATGAACTTAAATGATTTTAGCAAATGTCTGAAATATAACAAAGAGTGAAATATTTAAGGGGGTCTGAATACTTTCCGTCCCCACTGTATTGCCGGACCGACAATTCATTATAGCCGGCGCTAACGATAGTAGTTTTACATGACTTTTTTCCTTCAGAAATGTCATTTTGCTGTCAGACTGTTCTAAACACGGGAAGCATGCGCCCCTTTAAAGGCATACTATAATCACACCCCCAGGTACAAAATTTAAAGGAATATTACACTTGTATTGTTTCACTTTAACCACTTCCCACCTGGCCTATAGCAGAATGACGGCCGGGCGGTGGTTCAGTTATCCTGACTGGGCATCATATGACGTCCAGCAGGATAACATGCCGGCACGCGCCCGTGGGGGCGCGCATCGTGGCGATCGGTAGTGAGGTGTGTCAGCCTGACATACCGCTACACCAATCTCGGGAAAGAGCCTCTGGCAGAGGCTCTTTACCATTTGATCAACCGTGTCCAATCACAGCTGATCACAATGTAAATAGAAAGAGCTGACGCGAGTAGAGGAGAGCAGATCGGCGGCTCTCCTGACAGGGGGGTATGTGCTGATTGTTTATCAGCGCGGCCCCCCTCAGATGCCCACACTAGACCACCAGGGAAGCCCCCAGGACCACCAGGGAAGCACCCAGCATGTGGATGGCCAGGTACATCCCCCATGGCCATCCACATGTAAAAAAAATGCCCGGAATATGCCAATCAGTGCCCACAAATGGGCAGTGACTGGCATATCATATTTGCATTGCAAAACAGGGATGCCCAGCAATGCCACCCATCAGTGTCATCAGTGCCACCCATCAGTGCCACCTATCAGTGCCCATCTGTGAACATCAGTGCCCACCTACCAATGCCCATCAGTGCCCATCCATGCCACCTATCAGTGCCACCCATAAGTACCCATCAGTGCCGCCTACAAGTGCCCATCTGTGCCGCCTATGAGTGCCCATCAGTGCCACCTATGAGTGCCCATCAGTGCCACATACCAGTGCCACCTATCAGTGCCACCTATCAGTGCCCATCATCAGTGCCCATCAGTGCCGCCTCATCAGTGCCCGTCAGTGCAGCCATATCAGTGCCCATCATTGAAGAAGAGAACATACTTTTTTACAAAAAAAATTAACAGAAACAAAGAAAAACGTGTTTTTTTGCAAAATTTTCAGTCCTCATTTATTTCGCAGAGGTGATCAAATACTACCAAAAGAAAGCTCTATTTGTGGGAACGAATTGATAAATAATTTGTTTGGGTACAGTGTAGCATGACCGCGCAATTGTCATTCAAATTGCGACAGCGCTGAAAGCTTAAAATTGGCCTGGACAGGAAGGTGTCTAAGTGCCTGGTATTGAAGTGGTTAAGCATTATTAAAATCACTGCTCTTATAAAAATGTCAGTTTTTAAAACTTCTTTTTGCATTGATACATGTCCCCTGGGGCAGGACCCAGGTCCCCAAACACTTTTTATGACAATAACTTGCATATAAGTCTTAAAAATTAGCACTTTTGATTATTCATGTTCGTGTCCTATAGACTTTAACAGTGTTCGCCTGTTCGAACAAATTTTTTGCCTGTTCGCATGTTCTGGATGCGAACCGAACTGGGGGGTGTTCAGCTCATCCCTAGTGTCGGCTACTTACGAGTTTCTGTATGTGGACATGGGGAAAAGTGGCTGGATGTCAGATGGTGGAGTCATCACCCACACTGAGTTTTACCGACGGCTCCAGAATGGCAGCTTGGGCTTGCCACATCCAGAAGACAATGTGGAAGGACTCCTGTTTGCCTTTGTCGCGGATGAAGCATTTGCGCTGGGGGACCATCTTATGCGGCCATTCCCTATGAGGACCCTCACCCTGGACCAGAGGGTTTTTAATTACCGGCTGGCCAGAGCCAGAAGTGTGGTAGAGAAAGCTTTCGGGATAATGGCCAGCCGGTTCCGCCTATTTATGACACCAATCCACATGGCGAAATATAAACTCAACAATATTGTGCTTGCCTGCTGCATTATGCACAATTTTCTTGGAAAAAATGCTACAAACTATGTGGCCTCAGTTGGGACTAATCCTTCAACCCTGATGGCACTTGAAGCTGGCCGTCCTGGCTTGCCCCCTCAAAGCGCCCGCAAAGTGAGACAAAAATATCTGGAGTACTTTGCTGGTAGGGGGGCCATTGATATGCCACACAATCAAGAAACCTTTTAAAAATATTTTTTTTTGGATAAACAGAAATAATATTTCCTTGTATTTACTGCTTGTGTTTCTTTCTTTTGTGATTTTTTTTGGTAGTCACTAAAATGGTGTGATTGTGGCAAATTAAAAGCAACTGTGGAAGTTATTTACTAAAGGAAAATCCACTTTGCACTCCAAGTGCACTGCAAAAGTGCACTTGAAACTGCAATGAAAGTGCACTTGTAGTGCAAAGTGGATTTGATCACCCATGATGGGAGCTAGCACATGTTGACATTAGGCATGGGATCAGGAGGGAAATCCCCATTTTGAATCCCAATGTGTGTGCATCTTCAAAATTTGGCTTTTACAGGGGTGACATCACCCCATCAGATGAAGGCAATATCAACACAGTTTGGACATACTAATGTCTGATATTGCCTTTACTTTGTCAAAGTTGAACTTTGTAAGTTCATGAGTTGTGTTTGGAAATATGCCTGTTGAACCAAAAAAAGGCTATTTCTAATGTAACCAAAAAAAATGTTATACAACAAAGATGTTGGTTTGTTCAAAAACCCTTTTCTAACGCACATGTGAATGTGTTTTTGAGTAAAATGTTTTCTACTCAACAATGTGTGTCTTCTTATTTCAATGCTCAAAAGCAGTTTTTGTAGTAAGTTGGTGTTTACAGTGGTAATTGGGGGTATTTACTAAAGGAAAATCCACTTTGCACTCCAAGTGCAATGCAAAAGTGCACTTGAAACTGCAATGAAAGTGCACTTGTAGTGCAAAGTGGATTTGTTCCAAGCTGAAGAAATTTTTAGTTCCTTTCTAAAGCTGGAATACTTCCCTTTTTTGTACAAGTTTCACACATGGAGACACCCCTAAAATCCACTGGAGCACCTGTGTGGGACACCCTAAAAAGTTTTTTCTGGTGTCCCACACTAGTGCTCCTGCATCCAGATGGGTAAACAGCTGCTGAGTGTCCTCTCCTTACACTGAATCAATTTTCCGTTTCATTCTAGTTACAAACCCATCTAGACAACAAACTTCTTTTAATACAAATAGGCCTGAACAAATGTAGTTAACCTGCTTCTGCCCAAAAACATTGTATTTTAGTGGGCGAACGAACAATGTTTCCTACGACCGATTACTGTGCCCATGAACATGAAAGTTGCCATTGTAAAATGTACAACAGTAATGAAGAGCACATGGAGCAGCATGCAAGTAATAAGAATAATAATAGGAACACACGACAACTACTTACTTTTTTGAGGGACTCTCTTGATCCTTCTGTACTGATCCTGCTCCATCAATTTGAGGTCTGACCATCGTTTCCTCAGTTGATCCTTGGATCGCTGTACCCCAAAATTCCGGCACAGACTCTTCACAACTTTAGTCATGATCTTGACCTTTCTCACATTTGGGTTTATGTAAGGTCCATATTTCCATTCATAGTCGGCACTCTTCAAGATGTCCACCATCTCCACCATCTCTTCAAAGGACATATTTGAGGCCTTAAATCTCTGGGATCGGGATGTTCGTGGCTCCGGGCTTTCATCGTTGCTGCTCCCCTCTGCATGCACCTGCTGTGTCTCTGCCATGTTCTCTATCCACTGCTCTGAAAGAGAAGGGGGGATAGACTATAAAGAACATCAAGGTCGGGCAGAGTTTCACGCATGTGCAGTGTACATAAAGCATAACACGCGTGCGTCGTACGTACGATCTGTGAGCGGAGGACGGAGTATCAGAAGCAACGATCGTTATAACGAAGGTTCAATTTGAACTTGGTGCATCAGTGGCCTATACTGCGTCTAGATTGAGGCCTATATTGGGTCAAGATTAAAAGAGTTTCGCCTGACATTAGGGTTTGTCTTGTGTTGTGTCTTGCAGAGAAAATGGATGGGTTCAAAGACCACAGCTTTCTGCCAATATTAATAGACAAGTACAGGGAGCTGCCCTGTCTGTGGCAGGTCAAACACCCAAATTATAATAACAAAATAAAGAGGCAGGCAGCGCTGGAGAAACTGCTGGAATTGGTGAAGCTGCAGGTCCCCACGGCAGACATGACCTATTTTAAAAAAAAATTGGTGGCCTGAGGAGCACATATAATCATGAGCATACTAAGGTCCAGAAATCCATGAGATCAGGAGCTGCAGCAGATTAAATTTATGTCCCCAGGCTGTGGTACTATAACAAATTTCATTGGCAGACCAGAATGAAGTCAGGGAATCCCTCTCAATCCTACCTTCCACGCTTCCGTACATCCCACCTGAGGCTTCCGATGCCCACCCTGGCCCTTTCAGCCAGGAAGAAGTGGAGGAGCCCAGCTTGAGCCGGGTATAGCATTGTTCAACATATTTCTTGTCGTAAAATAAATGATGTGAAATAGATGTTATTATTGATCACTAATTGCTGCTTTAATAAAGTGTTTGATATATCAATAGACAGTAGTGGCCAAAAATGTAAGGGACAAGAATTAAAAATGCTGGGGTCCGAATGATAGTCCTTTCTATTTATTAACATTCAATTTGCAACGGTCATGAGCTGAAAATTGTGTGTGATCGATGAAAAATAAACTAAAAATATGTCTCTTTTTCATACACAGGAAAGCCTCAGCCAGGAGGAGGCTGTGGAATGTGGCAGCCAGGAGGAGGCTGTGGAATGTGGCAGCCAGGAGGTGGCGATGCCCAGTAGGAGCCTCACAGAATCTTGGGTCCCTCCCCTCCGCCTTTAAACTAAAAGGGCCAGGAAAGGGAGTATTGTGGAGGAGGCAGCGCTCAGGCTGATTAGGGAGGCTAATGAGGCCCTCAAAGCCAACCCCACTCTCCAAGAGGCCTTTCCATGCATGACTGCCTGCATTATGATGTCAGCCTGCTATTTCCACCTGACACATTTCATCACAAACAGCTGTAGTCAGTGGTCGATGTATGTCCATTTGTGATTAAACATGTTGGGCAACACTAGCAGGCTGACCTCTGTTAACGGTTAGCCTCTCTTAAAGAAGCTTCGGAGGACAATTGACCATTTTAGTACGGTGGCCTATGCAGTGGTTCTTAGGACTCTTTACACATGCTTATAATCTCCATTGGGGTTCTTAGCTTTTGGTAAGAGGTTGATTTTTTCTGGTGATGGAAACACTAAAGCTGTCACATGTGAACGTTGCTGACATTTTCACATTCACTACATTTTGACTCTTGTTAAGAGTTTTTCCATACTAAGTTGTTATAACAATTTTCACACTTTTATACTGTGTGTAGTCATTTTTTCACTGTCATTATGCAATAAGTGTATTATTTAAAGGGGAAGTGTAACACAATTTGGTTTATAGTTTGAGCATATTTTGTATTTAGATATTTTTGTGGGAGCAGCTGCTGTATTATTTGTTTACTACACATTTTGGTGTTACTTAGTACAGTTATCAACTTTTTGCAAAGCCAACAGTGAGGGTGTGTATTGAAAAGTAGGGGTGGCCATCGGGACAGACTAAAATAGGAAGGCATCATCTCAGCTGTCCTATTCATGGGCTCACCCTTTTGCCAAGCTCTTTCGTTTTGGGAGTGTGTTTTTCTCCTGCAATTCTGAAACAATAATTCTCTTGTTGTTGAGCTTGCTTCAACCTTGTTTGTACCTGTATGCTGCCAGGTCTCTAAAAATAACCACATCAGCTAAGTTACTAAGGCATACTTTTCCTTTCCTTTTCCGTTTCATTTTCCTTTTTCTTTTCCATCTCTTTCTCCTTTTCCATCTCATAGTTACATAGTAGGTGAGGTTGAAAAAAGACACAAGTCCATCAAGTCCAACCTATGTGTGTGATTATATGTAAGTATTACATTGTATATCCCTGTATTTTGCGGTCATTCAGGTGCTGAGCCTATCATCTACTAGGACCCCCAGGTCCCTTTCCATCCTAGATTCCCCCAGAGGTTCACCCCCTAGTGAGTAGATTGCATTCATTTTTTTGCCACCCAAATGAATTATTTTTACATTTTTCTACATTAAACCTCATTTGCCATGTAGTTGCCCACCCCATTAATTTGCTCAGATCTTCTTGCAAGGTTTCCACATCCTGAAGTTATTGCCCTGCTTAGCTTAGTGTCATCCGCAAATACAGAGATTGAGCTGTTTACCCCATCCTCCAGGTCGTTTATGAATAAATGAAACAGGATTGGTCCCAGCACAGAACCCTGGGGGTCCCACTTCCCACCCCTGACCATTCCGAGTATTCCCCATTTATTACCACCCTCTGAACTTGCCCTTGTAGCCAGTTTTCAATCCATGTATTCACCCTATGGTCCATGCCAATGGACCTTACATTTTACAGTAAACGTTTATGGGGAACTGTGTCAAATGCTTTTGCAAAGTCCAGATACACCACGACTATAGGCCTTTCTTTATGTAGATGGCAGCTCACCTCCTCATAGAAGGCTAATAGATTGGTTGGGCAAGAATGATTCTTCATAAATCCATGCTGATTACTGCTAATGATACAGTTTTCATTACTAAAATCTTGTATATAGTCCCTTATCATCCCCTCCAGGAGCTTGCATACTATTGATAATAGGCTAACTGGTCTGTAATTCCCAGGGATGTATTTTGGCCCTTTTTTAAATATTGGTGCTTCATTGGCTTTTCTCCAATCAGCTGGTACCATTCTGGTCAGCAGACTGTCAGTAAAAATTAGGAAAAATGGTCTGGCAATTACCTGAGTTCCCTAAGTACCCTCGGGTGCAAGCCATCTGGTGCCGGTGATTTATTAATGTTAAGATTCCAAGTCTAGTTCTAATTCTGTCCTCTGTTAGCCATGAGGGTGCTTCCTGTGATGTGTCATGAGGACAAACACAGCAGTTTTGGTTACTGAAGGCCCCCATTTCCTGAAGACTGAGGAGAAGAAAAAATTCAAAACCTTCACCATCTCCCCATCCTTTGTAACCAGATGTCCTTCCTCATTCTTTGTGGGGCCAATATGGTCTGTCCTCCGTTTTTACTATTTATATACTTGGAACTTGGAATTTTTTTTACTCTCCTCCGCTATGTGTCTTTCGTGTTCCATCTTAGCTGCCCTAATTGCACCCTTACATATCTTGTTGCATTGTTTGTAAAGTCTGAATGCTGATGTTGATCCCTAAGCCTTGTATTTTTTGAAGGCCTTCTCCTTTGCTTTTATATGCATTTTTACATTAGAGTTAAGCCATCCAGTATTTTTGCTCGCTCTTTTACATTTTTTTCCCAATGGGATGCCCTGGCTAATGCCCTTATTTAAAATGCTCTTAAAGCAAACCCATCTCTCCTTTGTGTTCTTTGTTTCTAAGATTTTATCCCAATTTATATCTTCTAGCAAGGTACGTAGTTTAGGAAAGCTAGCTCTTTTAAAATTCAGTGTCTTTGTGTTCCCCTTGTGTTTCCTATTTTTGAGATTTATACTGAAGCCAATTGACCTGTGATCACTGTTTCCTAAATTGCCCCGTATTTCCACATCCGTGATCAGGTCTGTATTGTTGGTAATCAGTAGATCTAGTAAAGCCTTGTTTCTAGTTGGTGCGTCTACCATCTGACCCATGAAATTGTCCTGCAAGACATTTAGGAACTGGTGAGCTTTAGACGAATGTGTGGTTCCCGCCGCCCAGTCTTTGCCTGGATAATTAAAATCCCCCATTATGATAACACGTCCCATCCTTGTTGCTAAGCCAAATTATGATAGGAGGTCCGTCTCCCCTTCCTCCCTCAGGTTAGGGGGCCTATTGCATACTCCCAGTATTATTTTTCCCTTAGCTTCCTTTTCCTTTTTTCCTTTTCCTTTTCCTTCCTTTTCTTTCCTCCCTTCTTTTACGCTATTGCCTGAACTATTTTTCTAAGTATTATTGTAGTTGTAGGTATGAAACATTAAACAGTTTGCTTGTTACCCCACATACCCTCTGCTCTGCACTGTTAAAGAGACAGGTATTTTTTATATTCCCTGCTGTATTCCCTATTTCACCAAGACTCTGGCAATATCCAATCCAAGTTGTATCACTTTGCTAAGGCAGTAAAAATTTCAATCCTTGTCCATCAGAGTTTATGACATCCTTCTGAAAAGTAATGAGTATTGCACAAATTCATTCTGGTGCTTCCTTACCATCTCAGTGGTTTTTATGGTACAGAATCCATATACTTTGACAGTATGAAGTCATTTCCCTGAGAAACTATTTTCAAATCTCATTTACATAATGGACTGTTGAATGAATGTGCTTGTTTTATGAAAGGGGCATTTGGGGATTGTCACAAGCTCTGAATCCTGTACAGCTCAGGATGTCTATTATCAAAGCATTAGCATGTTAAGTCATGGCAAGGGGGAGACAGGCAAATGATGAAATAACGACATAGGAAGCAACTAGTACCATAACTCTGACCTGGCATAGACATGCACAGTCATTTACATGGATGCAAAACCATGGAAGTGCTGTTAGAGAATTTACACAAGTTATTAGAGTCCTAAAATTAAACTTTTGAGGGGAGGTGTGAAAACAAACTCATAGATTGGCTGAAGGGAATATTTTTATACCATTACAATGCAATAATGTTAATTAAATACATAAAAACAATATTACTTTATAAATATAAATCTTGGAACTTTTTTTTCTTTAATGGAAGGGTTCATTATCTGGTTTATTGCAGAGCAGATTTAAAGTTGAACTGCAGCAATGATATATTTTGAATACTTACATTGGGCCAGCTTGGTCCAATGTAAGTATATATATGTGATACCTGATCAGACTCTGTATAAGCTGTAATTAAAAAAAAAAAAGATTTTTCAGGTGCTGCTCTTCTGCATAGTAATCACGGGAGGTCACTCAGCACGCCCACCATTCAGAGAACGCCTTGCATTTTTCTCAAAGAATTCAAAGAGTTCTCTGATTGGACAAGGTAGAGAGTAGGGTTGAGGATGTCACAATCTTGTTGGCATATGTACATTATAAAGCAATTTCCCTGAGAAATTATTTGTTAATCTCTTAACCATATAGCAGCAGTCTCCGAACTGTGGCCCTAGGAGCCCAGTTGTGGCACTTTGCTTGCCTTTATCTGGCCCTTGGGGTACTGTTCCATCCACTGACACCTACAATGGAGCACTATTCCTCCCACTGTTACCAACAATGGGGCACAATTCCTCCCACTGACACCAACGACGGGGCACAATTCTTGCCATTGTCACCAATGATGGGGCACAATTCCTTCCATTGACAATGGGGAACTATCCCTCCATCTGACATCAAAGATAGGGCATTGTTTACTTCCACTGGACCTAGTCCGGCCCCCCTAAAGCCTGAAAGACAGTAAACTGGCCCATAGTTTAGAGAGTTTGGAGACCACTGGCATATAACATTGAAGAGAACAATTTTTCTCGGTTTTTAATAGACTGGGGATGGGTTAGAACCCCTGTTAGGTTTTTACTGACATCCAGGGCACTGCTGGAGAGACCCTCTCTGTCCATTTTTGTCTGTGCCACTGTTGCAGATTTTGCCTTACAAGCTGTCTTGTAAAACCATTGTCAGCAAGACAGAAAGTGAAGATAGGTTACTTAACATACCTTATTCTATCAAAATCAAAATAGTATGTATGTTCAGGCAAAAACTTTTCTAAGTCATATATACATTTTGTTTGTTGTTATGGTAAAGCTGTAAGGAAAAAGTATTAGGCCCTTTTCACATGATCGGTCCCCAAAGATCAGCCTGTCCATTTTTGATCTGAGCCTAGTGACTTGTATGGGCAGGTGGATGTCAGCGGTGATGTGTCCGCTGACACCCGCCTTCCATCCGATCTGACAAGATCCACAGAAAACAGACGGATGACGATACCTTTGCCATCCGTCCAGTGGATCAGATCAGATGGGATCGGATGAAAACAAATATGCTGGCCGTTTTAATCCGATCTTCCCATAGAGAACAGCGGGGCTCTGACAGGTCCTTCCCTGCACAGTGAGCAGAGATGGAGCTGTCATTCGCCTGCTCAGTGGGGCTGAGCGGATCCACCCCATGTGAAAGGGGTCTTAGGATCCATTAGTGGTTTGTTGCACTATATTAAAGCAGAGGTTCACATAAAAATGGAACCTCTGCTTTTCGGAACCCTTCTCCCCTCCGGTGTCACATTTGGCACCTTTCAGGGGGGAGGGGGGTGCAGATACATATATAATACAGGTATTTGCACTCACTTCCGGGCATAGACTCCCGCGGGAGTCTACGCCTCCTCCCACCCCCCGCTGTCTGCTGGGAAACACATGGGTCCCAGAGACAGCAGGGACCATTCAGATTGCACAGCGTGACTCGCGCATGCGCAGTAGGGAACCGGGAAGTGAAGTCGCAAGGCTTCACTTCCTGATTTCCTTACCGAAGATGGCGGCGGCAGCACCCGAGAGTCGAGCGACAGATCGGCTTCGGGTGCCGACATAGCGGGTGCACTGGACAGGTAAGTGTCCTTATTTTAAAAGTCAGCAGCTGCAGTATTTGTAGCTGCTGACTTTTTTTAAAAAAAATTTCGGTGGACCTCCGCTTTAACAAATGATTTGTTTTGTGTCAATGTGTGCTGTGTCAGCTCACCAAAATAGACCAAAGTGCAATTACCACAACAAATTTGGCATTACAGCGCATTATGATGAGCTGCAACAAATGTGTGTCAGAGATGCATCTTAGTCTTGTTGGAGTGCCTTCAAAAATAAATGGCACCAAAACGCGTGTATGGTTCACTGCCATGTATTACAGTATTACAAAAACACACTACATTGGAATGGTATGGATGAGCTTGTGGAGGTTTAAAAAGATTGTGAACTGATTTTTTTTTATAACAAACATGTTATACTTTCATCTGGGGTCCCCCACCAGTGCTCCTTGCTCCTCCTCTTCTTGGTGTGCCACTATTGGATTCCATTTCCCATTGTGGCACACCTGCAGGCTCAATCCCGAGCTATGCAATCTTTATATACACAGACAGTGCTGTTCAGCCCCACCCCATGCTTCCTTGTCACAGGATATTTTTGCCAGCAGCAGGAGCCAATGACTCCCACTGCTATTAATCTGCCCTGTGATCAGGGAGAGAGTGGAGAGAGCTGTTGCTCTTGAGCACAGTGCTGGTATGAAAATGGGTTCAGGCAAGTATAAGCTGTGGGGTACTAATAATGATCATAAACAAATGATAAAGAAATTAAAGTGTAGCAGGGTGCAGCCGGCTTTGTGATCCCCCACTCACCCCCAGGATGCAGACTTTCCTCTCACCCCTTGCTTCCCTGCTAGCTGATGCTAGAGCAGGTTTTGTGTGAAATTCCCTCCTTGCAGCAGCAGATAGTCAATCAGGGGAAAAGAGGAACTTGCTATGCAGACACCAGGGATCATAAGAATTGTGTGTTGGAAAACTTGTCAGAAGTGATTTTGTTGATAACAGAGGAACGGAGCAGCAGAAAGACACATCACTTAGAGCTTTGGAGAGAGATACGTAAACACTACAGATATATGTTTCCTGGTAGGGATGAGCCAAACCCCCCCTTCGGTTCAGTTTGCACCAGAACTTGCGAACAAGCAAACACTTTGTGCAAACACGTGAACACCATTAAAGTCTATGGGACACGAAAAGAGCTAATTTTAAAGGCTTATATGTAAGTTATTGCCATAAAAAGTGTTTGGGGACCCGGGTCCTTCCCCAGGGGACATGTATCAATGCAAAAAAACGGCAGTTTTTTCAGGCGCAGTGATTTTAATAAAAACAATAAAAATGAAATATTCCTTTAAATATCGTGCCTGGGGGACCCCTACACCATTTTTTAAATTTTGCCTCGGGTTTCCCCTTAAAATTCTAACCAAACCTGAAGGGCCTGGTATGGATTTTGTGGGGACCCCTACGCCTTTTTTTTATTTTGGCACAGGGTTCCCCTTAACCACTTCCCACCCGGCCTATAGCAGATTGACGGCCAGGCGGTGGTTCCACTATCCTGACTGGGCATCATAGGATGTCCAGCAGGATAACATGGCGCCGCACACGCGCGGGGGTGCGCATCAGTGGAGCGGTGTTTTTTTTTCAAAATTTTCGGTCTTTTTTTATTTGTTGCACAAAAAATAAAAACCACAGAGGGGATCAAATACCACCAAAAGAAAGCTCTATTTGTGGGAACAAAATGATAAAAAATTTGTTTGGGTACAGTGTAGCATGACCGCACAATTGTCATTCAAATTGCGACAGCGCTGAAAGCTGAAAATTGGCCTGGGCGGGAAGGTGTCTAAGTACCTGGTATTGAAGTGGTTAATATCCATACCAGACCTGAAGGGCCTGGTATGGATTTTGGGGGGACCCCCAAGCAAATTTTTTTTTAATTTTGGTGCGGGGCTCCCCTTAACATCCATACCAGACTCAAAGGGCCTGGTAATGGACTGGGAACCCATGCTGTTATTTTCAATGATTTTTATCTATATTGACAGGATCCGGCAATACATTACAACCGCAAGCAGTTTTAAATGACATTTTTACCTTTAGAAATGTCATTTTGCTGTTCTCATTTATAAAACTATGTACGGCCGCTGTGTAAGCAGCATTACATAGTGTGGGGCGTTGAGCACACTGTGATTGAGCAAAGCATTCAGGTCAGGTGCATGCTTTGGCCAATCAGCAGCCATCAATGCACTGTGATCCCGCAGTGCATTGACGATCTCACTGTTCAATATGGCGCATTACGCCGGCGCTCAAATTTCCCGTGAACGCCCCATAATGTTTGGTGTTCGGCGAATGGGCGAACACCCGATGTTCGAGTCGAACGAATAGGGCTCATCCCTATTCCCAGGTCAGATTTCATGAATGGGGTTTACAACCACTTTAAAGGAGTACTGCACAATACAAGTCAAGGGAAGCTAATAGTCTATGGACTTCTTTACTCAGGACAGAGTTTTCCAAGGCAAATCTGAACAAAAGCTGAGTCTTTGCCGAACTCAAAAAAAAACTGAGTCTTTGCAAAGCGGAGTCTTTGCCGAAGAACTGTTGCTGAACCTGCCTCAGCTGAACCTGAGGAACAGAGCCTGGGGATTAAACACCTGGAACCCAGCCACACAGGAGCCAGAGTCCTAAGACCTGTGTACTGTGTGACCAGAGGCAAGTTGCTGAGGGCTGGGTCTGCAAAGAGACTGAGCTTTGTGGGGATCCAAGCTAAGAGACTGAGCCACCAGGATCTGACTTCAAAGGACAACAAGCCACCAAGTGATCTGGACCAAATTCCTGTGTACCAAGAGTGCTTATCTTACTGCTGACACAGTTTATGCAGTAGAGACTGCTCCCTTGTTTAGCAACCTACTAGCCATCCATTGCACACTTTCAAAGGGACAGCTAAACATGCACCACCACAGAAGGGCCCCAATTAAAGCTGCTAAACGTGGGCAATTAGGTACCAGGTACTTTGCAACCACCTCCAGAAGCACACCTTTGGCAGGAATGCATACCCCCAACTGCTATTGGGGCTGTATGTTTAGTGTGCACACAAACATCTTTATTTTCCTGGGTTAGCTCATGGGGATACTTTAAACTTGTTTTGCACCAGTTATAGTATGGTTTAACATTGCTACAGCTCAACAGATTGCCAGCTTGTCAGTCAGTGCCCATTTATCTAGTACAGCATTTTGAAATTATTTTGATTGCCTGTTCATTGATTTATGCATTGTTTAACTGCATTGCTTTAAAACATTAATTTAATCTACCACCAGTTGCTTGGCCTATTTCTTGTGCAGTGTTATTGAGTGGTAGCATACTATCGCTAAGTGTGCAACCTCCAACATACAACCAAGTGTTTTAGTGAGGACCAAGCAGATTTAAGAGTCATAGCAGAACTGAGAAACCACCATTACCAGCAGTTCCTGCATGGGTAAGTGCTGAAATTAGGTGCTCATTCAGGATGCCTCTGTTCGCAAGCAAGCCACCAAGACAATGAGCTGGAGACAGTCAACATGGACCCTGCATAGTGGTCAACATTGTTGGAGTTGCCTGGACTGAGGAGCAGATCCATGACAGCACTCACTTCTGATCAGAAAGGGTACTGGACATGAAATCACACCAAGTGACCTCTCTTGCCTACTAGAATGGAGAAGAGAGATTTCCACATGTTTCCTGCCTAATTCAGCTAAGAGTCCCCTGAAAGTTCTGGCCAGACCACTGCAGACCTTGAAGTAGTTGCTACCTGATCCACTACCCCCTTAGGGTTCTCTTCCACTGCCTTTTTCACCGACGCCGTGAGCTGGTGAAGCTCGTTAAGATTGAATCTGCTCCAGTCATCTATGGGTACAGAAAGCTGCGATTCTTCTCTGGGAGGAACTCCACACCCTCAGGGGAAGATGATTTCATACCTTAATATATCCAATCTGTGCAAGCCCTTTTAAGAATGGGAGGGGTCCCCAAGTTGAGCAGTCCCCTATATACAGATGAATGGTTGTCGGCCGTTCTAAAAGTATTCCATGTCCCCCCCATTCTCTTCCATCATGCAACCCCTTGATCATATAGCTTTATCCTCTTAAACTGTAGGGGTTTTAATACGCCGGAAAAGAGAAGCCAGATCCTGTATCATTTTCACAAAGCTAAAACCCAAATCTTGCTTTTGCAGGAAACACATTTTAAAAGTTCAGCAGTTCCGACCTTTAAAAATCCCTACTACCAACAATGGTTTTATAGTACGAATCCTCACGCAAAGTCCAAAGGAGTGTCAATAGCTTTCCACAAGTAATTTCACCTGGAAGTCTTAGACTCTCTTACTGACCCCTCAGGACGTTTTCTCTTTCTCAAATTGAAATTTAACTCTTCTATTTTCACAGTGGCTAATGTGTATGGACCAAACCAAGACTAGGGGGGTTTATTATCCATGGTCCTTGACAAATTACTTTCTTTTGGTGGTCCCTGTTTCATTCTAGGTGGAGATCTTAACGTGACCCTCTCTCTGGCTGTGGACACCTCCTCCGGTAAGTCATCCGTTTCACACTCCACCCTTACACACATAAAATCACTCTTGCACTCTGCCCAACTTGTTGATGTTTGGAGGGTGCAACATCCATTTGAGAGGGACTACAGCTGTTATTCCATTGCCCATGCCTCCTATAGCCGTATTGATTATTTTTCGATCTCCCAGTCCCTATTAGACGTCCCAATCAAGTCATCCCTCAGCAACATACTGTGGTCTGACCATGCCCCTGCACATTTAAGCCTAGCCCACCCCCCCAAATCTCATAAGTCATTTTCCTAGCGCTTAAATGACAACCTACTGAAAGACACCCCATGCGCTGCAGCTATTGAGCAGACAATTTGTGACTTTCTCCGGGACCACCAAAATGACGACACCAATCCCCTCAGTAAATGGGAAGCTTTAAAATGTGTAATTCAAGGGATGTTTATTCAACACGGACCTCCCCTAAAGAAAGCCAGGACCGCTGGCATCTCACAATTATTGACCACTATACACACACTTGAACAGTCACACAAACAAAACCCAGATATCACAGTGTATGTGGATCTTTCGAATGCCCGTAGGGAACTACTCCGCGTCTTAGATGCCCACTCCCTCATAGCCAGGGACAAGGGACGTAACCGACACTATATCGCTGCTAACAAATGCAGACAACATCTTGCAAGGGATCTTCACCCTCTCCCCCCACGTTGACCCATTCCGCACACTTCCGACCAAAAGAAGATTAGTAATCCCCAGGGCATAGCAAGTGTCTTCCAACATTACTACTCCCAACTATATAACTTACCCACACAGACCAGACAGACGCCTGAAGGAGAATCACACCTATCCGATATGCAAGAAAATATTTCGGAAACTGCTCTACCACAAATAGATACCACTGAGCCCACAAACCTAGATAACCCCCTAACAGGATCTGAATTCCTATCTGCTATCAAGGGACTAAAATCTGGTAAATGCCCTGGCCCAGACGGGTTCTCTCCTAGGTTCTATAAATCATTTGCTCAATCCCTTACCCCACTTTTAGTTGCAGCATTTAAATCACATAGATGACTCCCATCTCCCCTCCACAGACCTCCTATACGCCACTATTTCCGTCATACCCAAACCGGGCAAAGATCCCTCTCAGTGCAGCAGTTACCGGCCGATTTCCCTGCTTAACCTGGATGTTAAGCTTTTCGCAAAAGTTTTAGTGAACTGCCTTTCCCCTTTACTACCCACACTTATTCACAAAGATCAGGTGGGGTTTGTCCCTGGCCGAGAGGCCAGGGACAACACCACTAAAACCATACACCTTACCTCTTACATTCAGCGACATAACCTGAAGGCATGCCTTTTGTCCTTTGACGCAGAAAAGGCGTTTGACCGGGTCAATTGGCAGTTTTTATGCCTTTCCCTAGAACAGATAGGACTAGGCCCTGCTTTCGTATCTAAGGTCATAGCATTATACTCTCGCCCCCTGGGCTTCCGTCTTAGTCAATGGCTCCTTATCTACTCCGTTTCGTATTTCTAATGGAACCCGCCAGGGATGCCCTCTTTCCCCCCTACTTTTTGTTCTGGTGGTAGAACATCTAGCACGGGCTATTAGACAGAACAAAAGTATAAAAGGTATTCAGACACCATCCGCTGACCATAAACTTTCACTCTATGCAGACGATTTATTAATGTATATTCAACAGTCACACATGTCCCTCCCCTCCCTGATGCACGAATTTCATAGATTTTGGGAATACAGTAATTTTAAACTCAATATGTCCAAGACCGAAGCCCTTAACATCTTATTACCATCTCCTACACTTGCCCAATTGAAGACTAACTTCTCCTTTCAATGTAGTTCCAGGGGCATTTCTTACCTAGGGATAACAATCCTGTTCAATCTCTCGAGGAACAGGACACTTGGAACCTAACACCACTACCCTGGTTTGGGCGTATTAATACTATTAAAATGGATACCCTCCCCAAGTTACTTGTGTGTTTCAGACTGTGCCTATTTCTGTCCCCAAGCATTTCTTTAAATCCCTACGATCTATGACCATACGCTTCATCTGGCACCAGGGAATGTCTTGTATCTGCCACACGCTACTAACATACCCCAAAACGCAAGGCGGAGTGGGCCTCCCAGATTTTGAACTATATCATAGAGCAACGATACTATCTAGGATACTGGAGTGGTTTCCCCGGCCGTTCACTAAAGCCTCCACTATGGTAGAACAAGACTTCTCCACACCAGACCTCCGCGCACTACTTTGGGGCTATGGGTAGAAACTACACCTTCTTTCCACCTCCTCCCCACTGACAATAGCCGCTTTGCATCTCTGGTACAAACATGGACTCATATCGTTGCTGTCCTCAGACCCCTCCCCGCTTACCTCACTTCATGGCCATTGGCAAACTCATTTCCGAACCCGACTATGGGCACACCTATTCTGCCTGTGGACGGGGGTAATTGGCTCACGGCTCTGCGAATTTCCTCCTTCTGCTCGGATTTATTTTCCTCTTCCCAAATTCACATTTAACGGGATATGAACAGCTGTGCTCCCTCTCAGAAACACCCAGACACCTGCTTTCCACCATTAACAAATTACAACACGCATTGATACACGATCAACCCCCCTCTTACACCAGGAGGTGGGCCGCGGACCTGGGAAGGGAACTCTCAATCATAGATTGGCAAAAGTCATTTCACTTCACCCATAAATCCTCAATCTCCTGTTATACCCAGGAGAAGAATTTTAAACTCCCATCTAGGTGGTACAGGTATCCTAAATCTCTTAATAAAATCTTCCCATCAGGTACCTTCATCTTGCTGGAGATGCGGTTCTGTGGAAGGAAACTACCTCCATATATTGTGGGATTGCACAGCCATACAGCCCCTCTGGTCTCAGGTTTTCACCATATACAGCAGTCTATATGATCGACCGATGACACCATCCCCAGAGATAGGACTATTATCAATGCTCCCGGGCTCCATAGCCTCCCAAAAACATACCTTGCTGCGCTTCTTTCTATCAGCTGCCAGACAACTTATCCCTCTTTTCTAGAAGACCACTACCACCCCACCTCTATCCGTCTGGGTCTCAGTGGTCAATGATATCATGCGCATGGAGGAAATGATAGCCTTAGACAATGACACCTTTGACAAATTTAAAGCCCTCTGGCTTATCTGGATAGAATATTCTACCTCTGCTTCCCTGAAGGCAATGTTGACACCTCATACCTAACCCAGAGTTTATCCTGGGCCCTACCTCCCCAACTTGTTGTGTAGGGGCCTGCTCAACCCTCCCTAACCCCCCTTCCCCCCATTTTACCTATCCCCCTCTTCGCCCTTCACTTCCTTTATGTCTCTTTCCTCCTTTCCCCCCTTCTTCTTTTCCTATATTTGAATGATCTTTACTCAGATGTTTAATCCCCCATACTCTATAGATCTGTTATGCAATACACTATAGTTCCCTGTGCCTTTGGATGGATAGGCGAGTATGCTCGCATGCCACACTAAGGGATATACAGATTTGTATTTGATAAGAATCCAATATTGTATTGCTGAAATGTACAGAACATCAGATTATTACCCAAGTACTGTTGTTTTTACTCTGTTAAATACAATAAAAATATATTTGACTCTAATGCCGCGTACACACGGTCGGACTTTCTAGAAAGCTAGGTCCGACGTACTTGCCGCCAGACTTCCGGCGGACTACCGCCGGACTTTCTGAACGGCCGGACTTGCCTACACACGGCCGGACTTTCCGGAATCCGGTCTTCCCGACGGACTTCCGCCGGACTTTCAGAATGAACGGACTTTCCCACACACGGACAAGTCCGTTCATTTTGAACGTGACTTTGGTACGACGGGACTAGAAAAGGAATTCAATCTCGCCGCTTTTTTTGGCGAGATTGAAACCTTGCGAGCCCCGTCGCAGGCCCTTAGGTCTGGTATGGATTATAAAGGGGAACCCCTACGCCGAAAAGAGAAGCCAAGAAGCCAAGAAGCCAAGAAGTCAGGACCTCCGCTCGCAATAGAGCTACATGAAGACAGCGGAGGGGCCGGCCGAAGACCTGCGACACCGGGAGAAGAGGCCGGAGAGCGGAGAAGAACCAACCGGACGCCGGGAGAAGATGAACCGGAGGGACCCCCGAAGACGGAAGAAGACCCCCCCCCCCGGAGCTGTTTAATAAATTATTTTAAAAACCTGTGTTGTGTTTTATTACTGACACTTTTTACCTAGGTAAATGGGTAGGGGTACCATGTACCCCATACTCATTTACATAGGGTGGGGGGGCCGGGATCTGGGGGCCCCCTTATTAAAGGGGGCTCCCAGATTCCGATAAGCCCCCGCCCGCAGACCCCGACAACCAACGGCCAGGGTTGTCGGGAAGAGGCCCTTGTCCTCATCAACATGGGGACAAGGTGCTTTGGGGGGGGGGGGCGCAGGGCGCCCCCCTCCCCCAAAGCACCCACCCCCCATGTTGAGGGCATGCGGCCTGGTACGGTTCAGGAGGGGGGGGGGGCGCTCGCTCGTCCCCACCCCCTTTCCTGACCGGCCAGGCTGCGTGCTCGGATCGGGGTCTGGTATGGATTTTAGGGGGACCCCACGCCGTTTTTTCGGCGTAGGGGTTCCCCTTTATAATCCATACCAGACCTAAGGGCCTGGTATGCCCCGCGCTCGCCGCAATAGGAAGATTTGTTTTTCCTATTGCAGCGAGTGCGAGATGCAGTAACCTGCCCCTCCGTCGTATCTGGTCCTTCGGACTAGCATACAGACGAACGGGCTTTCCGTCAGGAACTGAGTCCGGCGGAGGTACGACGTAAAGATTTGAAGCAGGCTTCAAATCTAAAGTACGTCGGATTTCCGCAAAAATCCGACCGAAACGGTCCGTCGGAAGTCCGATGGAGACCACACACGGTCGGACTTTCCGCGGGACTTTGTCCGGCGGCGTCCGTCGGACTTTTGCAGGTGAAAAGTCCGACCGTGTGTACGCGGCATAAGAATGGGAGGGGACAGATGATGTAAAGAGACAGAGGGTAATTGAAAGTCTGGGAGCTCCAGCCTTGGATGTTATTTGGAACTTGAAGCGAGACAATCCTGGCTACACCATGGCAGAATGTTCTCTCTGAGAAATATTTGGGAGGGTGGAGAACTGTGCAGGTCTGATCTACCTCTTTGAGCAAACCTATGAAGAAGTAAGAGAGAAGCTGTTGCCCCTTGTCACATGTCTAGATGAATCCTTCATCAAATCATCATGAAGGGTGGAATGGAGTTGCAGGCTACGAGCAAGATCTTACTGACTCAAGTTCTGAAAGAGGCGCAATCATTAGATTCGATAATGCTCAAGCTTCGGGCAAGAGACCAGAATGGCCTCCTGACGTACTCCCAAACTGATGAAGACAATTCAGGAGGAGGAAGCCTTGGTCACCTCCAAGACCCAGAAGCACAAAACTTCAAAGGGGCATAAGCCAAGCACTGGGGCCTACATTACTCAAGAGAATTAATACATACCGCTGGACTTGCTGTCCCAGCTACTCAAAACAATATCCCTGACAAGTTAGTAGGGCCCTCTCCCATCATTGCAGTCCAAGTAGAAGGCATCTACACAAAACCCTTCTGGATAAAGGAGCGCAAATGACTCTGCTATACTGGGAGTTTTTCAACAAATTTCTTAAACACCTACAGAAGTTGGAAGAGCTAGAGATTTGGGGTATTAGGACCCAGAAGTTCCCCTACGATGGGAGCCTGTTAATAAAGCTGACATTCAATTCAGCTGGACAATCTAAAACATTTGATAACTTGGCTGTAGTCTCCCCTCATCCCCCTGTGGCTAAATTGTACTGCTTGTTAGTAGGGATGGGCTTTATGAGCCGCGGAACAGGAGAAATCAAAAGTGCTAATTTTAAAGGTTAATATGCAAGTTATTGTCATAAAAAGTGTTTGGGGACCTGGGTCCTGACATGTATCAATGCAAAAAAAAGTTTTAAAACGTCAGTTTTTTCGGGAGCAGTGATTTTATAATGCTTAAAGTGAAACAATAAAAGTATAATATTCCTTTAAATGTTGTACCTGGGGGGTGTCTATAGTATGCCTGTAAAGTGGCACATGCTTCTCTTGTTTAGAACAGTCTAACAGCAAAATGACATTTCTAAAGGAAAAAAGTCATTTAAAACTATAATGAATTGTCGGTCCGGCAACACACATAAAGGCTCATTGATAAAAACGGCATGGGACTCCCCCACAGGGGAACCCCGAACCAATTTTTTTTTTTTAAATGCGTGGGGGTCCCCCAATGAATATTAAGGGGAACCCCTGCGCCAAATGGTGTTGGGGTCCCTCAAAATCCATAATTTTGAAGGGACCCCCATGCCCCCCATGCCCAAAAATTCATACCAGACCCTTATCCGAGCACGCAACCTGGCAGGCCGCAGGAAAAGAGGGGGGATGAGAGAGCGCCCCCCTCCTGAACTGTGCCAGGTCACATGCCCTCACCATTGGGAGGGTGCTTTGGGGTAGCCCCCAAAGCACCTTGTCCCCATGTTGATGGGGAGAAGGGCCTCATCCCCACAACCCTTGTCCGGTGGTTGTGGGGGTCAGCGGGTGGGGGGCTTATTGGAATCTGGAAGCCCCCTTTAACAAGGGGACCCCTAGATCCCGGCCCCCCTGTATGAATTGGCAATGGGGTACAAATGTACCTCTACCACTTCACAAAAAAAGTGTCAAAAATGTTAAAAAAAGACAATAGACGGTTTTTGACAATTCCTTTATCAATGTCTTCTTCTTTCCCCGCTTCTTCTTTCATCTTCTTCTTGTCTTCCTTCGGTGTTCTTCTTCTTCCTCCATCTTGTTCTTCCCCAGATTCTTGCTCTATCTTCCTCTGCTTCTTCCTCCGGTCTTCGCGTCCTGCATCTTCCTTCATCTTCTCCGCTTCATCCTCCGATCTGCCTCAATGGGAGTCTCCCACTGTGTGACATTTCTGTTCAGGTGACAGCTCTTATATAACGGAGGGCGGGGCTAATTTTAAATTTTAAAGGCTTATATGCATGGTGACCCCGCCCCCCTCTTATATGCATGGTGACCCCGCCCCCTCTGATGCTACGGGGAAGACATAGGGATGTCCTTGTGCGTCAGAGGGGGAGGGGTCACTCGGCAATGTCACCGTGTTGCCACGCCCTCAGTTATAAAAGAACTATCACCTGTGAGGATAATCATTACGGCGGGGCGCGAGAGAAGAAGAAGATGAATGGTCTTCGTGGAACTGTTTTTATTTTATTTTTTTATTTTTTAATAAAGTACTTGTCTCCAAGCCATGTCATGTCATTTTTACCATTTTCACACTTTTTTGTGAAATGGTAGGTGTACATTTGTACCCTGTTACCATTTCACACAGGGGGAGGTCGGGATCTGGGGCCCCCTTGTTAAAGGGGGCTTCCAGATTCTCATAAGCTCCCCGTCCACAGACCCCCACAACCACCGGGCTAGGGTTGTGGGGATGAGGCCCTTGTCCCCATCAACATGGGGACACGGTGCTTTGGGGGCTACCCCAAAGCACACTCCCCATATTAATGGCATGTGGCCTGGTATGGTTCAGGAGGGGGGGCGCTCTCTTGTCCCCCCTCTTTTCCTGTGACCTGCCAGGTTGCATGCTTGGATAAGGGTTTGGTATAGATTTTTGGGGGGACCCCATGCCATTTTTTTTAATTTTGGCACGGGGTTCCCCTTAATATCCATACCAGACCTGAAGGGTCTGGTGTGAAATTTGGGGGGATCCTCACGCAATTTTTTTTTAAATTTTGGTTCCCCTTAATATTCATACTAGACCCAAAGGGCCTGGTAATGGACTGTGGGAGAATCCCATGCCGTTTCTTTCAATGACTTTTATGTGTATTGCCAGGACCGACAATTCATTATAGCCGCAAGTACTTTTAAATTACTTTTTTCCTTTAGAAATGTCATTTTGAGCAGGGACTGTTGTAAACACAGGAAATATGCATCACTTTACAGGCATACTATAGACACCCCCCAGATATGAAATTTAATGGAATATTACACTGTTATTGTTTCACTTAAAGCATTATTAAAATCACTGCTCCAGAAAAAACGTCCGTTTTTAAAACTTTTTTTGCATTGATACATGTCCCCTGGGTCAGGACCCAGGTCCCCAAACACTTTTTATGACAATAACTTGCATATAAACCTTTAAAATTAGCACTTTTGATTATTCATGTTCGTGTCCAATAGATTTTAACGGTGTGTTCGAACAAATTTTTTGCCTGTTCGCTGCGAACCAAACCGGGGGGTGTTCGGCTCATCCCTAGTGGTAATGTGAAAGAAGAATGCTTTCCTGAGGATGTGCATCGACTACCCAATGCTCAACAGGAGAACAATCCCTGACCAGTAAACTACTGCTAGGATGGAAGATGCCTTGCAGAGTCGGGGGCGAAGTAGTTCAGAGTACCAGACCTAAACAGTGGGTACTATCAGATCCCCATTCACCATGAAGATAGAAAGAAGACAGCTTTTATTCCTCCACTGGGTTTCTTCAAATTCAACAGAAGGCCTCAAGGTCTAGTGGGAGCTTCAGCAGCCTTCCAGCAACTGATGGAGAAGACAGTGGGATGCATAAATTGAACCAAATTACTGGTGTACCTAAACAATACTATCGTCTTTGGCAGAACTCTTGAAGAGCATAAAGAGCACCTGGAGAAGGTCTTGAAGAGACCCCATGGTGAGAGGTTGAAGCTATCTCTAGAGAAGTGCCAGTTCTACCAGCCTTCTGTCACCTATCTGGGGCATTGGTGTAAGGGATAAAAGTCATTAACAAGTAACTATAGACCTGTTACTTTAACTTCTATAATTGGGAAGACAGCTGAGAACTTAATAAAAGACCACATACATGAGTTCTTGCTGAAAAAAATATTTTAAGTAACAGACAGCATGGACTCATGAAAGACAAAAGTTGTCAGACAAATCTGATTTCTACAGGTTTGGATAAATCAGTTTGTAAATGGATAGAAAACTGGCTAAAAGACCATAGTCAGTAGTCAGTGAAATAAGTTTAAGTGAAACAGTAAAAAAATGAAAAATTCCTTAAAATATAGTGCCTGGGGGTCCCCTTAGTCTGCCTGTAATATGGTGCATCTGTACCATGTATAGAACATTCTGCAGCAAAAATTTAAATTGACTCGCGGTTGCAATTGCCGGCCTGGCTATTTAAAAAAAAAGAAAAAATGGTCTCCCCCCAGTCCATACCAGGCCCTTTGGGTCTAGTATGAATTTTTAGGGGAACCCAATGCCAATATGTTAAAAAAACAGCATGGTGTTCCCCCCAAGATCCATACCAGACCCTTATCTGAGCATGCGGCCTGGTAGGCCAGGAAAGGGGGAGGATGAGTGTGCACCCACCCTCCTGAACTATACCAGGCTACTTGCCCTCAACATGGGGAGAATGTGTGCTTTGGGGAGGGGGGGTTCTGCCCCCACCCCAAAGCACCTTTTCCCCATGGTGATGGGGACAAGGGCATCTTTCCTACAACCCTGGGTGGTGGTTGTGGGGGTCTGCGGGCAGAGGGCATAATGGAATCTGGAAGCCCCTTTTAACAAGGGGGCTCCCCAGATCCTCCCTCCCCATGTGAATGAGTAGGGGTACATAGTACCCCTACTCATTTACCAAAGAAAGTATCAAAAATAAAGAAAAAAACAGTAAACAGCACTTTAAAAAAAAAAGACAATGTCCCCCGATGTAGATCCATCTCACGCTTCCCACCCACCACTGAACCTGAAAAAACAAAACAAAACCTCCGGCCTAGTAGAACGCTCCCCGCAGACTTCCTTCTCCTCCGTCTGACATTTTCTAAATAGCTAAGGGGCGGAGTCACCCGATGATGTCAGTGGGTGAACCCTATCCCCTTGTGACATCATGCGACCCAGCATGTCCCGGTTGGTGATGTCACAAGGGGTGGGGTCACTCGCTAATGCCATTGGGTGACTCCGCCCCTTAGCTATTTAAGAAATGTAAGATGGAGGAGCAGGCAGTCCACGTGGAGTGTTCAACGAGGCTAGAGGGTTTTTTATTTTTTCGGGTTCAGCGGTGCAGCGGGTAGCATGAGATGGATCTACATCAGGGGACATTGTTTTTTTTTTTTACTAAAGGAATTGCCAAAAACTTGTGTACTGTATTTATTCATTCATATTATTTTATGTACCCCATACTCATTTATATAGGTGGGTCGGGATCTGGGGACCCCCTTGTTAAAAGGGGCATCCAGATTTGGATAAGCCCCCACCTGCAGACCCCCACAACTGCAGCCCAAGGTTGTGGGGAAGAGACCCTTGTCCCCATCAACATGCACTTTCTCCAGTTCCCTTATACCCTTTTTGAGTACTGGTACCCAAAACTGAACTTTGCGTGGGTAAGCGCTACAAAAGATATAAGCAAACAAAGGAGGCCTTTTCTAACAATTTACAAATGCAGTGTTCTTTCTTCTAGTAACTATTAAGCCACAGGAGTTTTACATTTGAAGATGAATGAACACTTCTCTGTAAATAAATTGTTCATATACATTGTTCCTACCCTTCACATTGTGGAAAATAAGGAATTGTTACCTTAAACAACTCTAGAAAATCATTTTTTATTTCCACTTTTATATGCTTTCAAAACACTATTATATCATTTCTAGAATAAAAAAAACCCTAAAATAACAAAGAACTGCTGACCTGACTTGCCACAAACTACTTTACAGCAGATTAAAATCTTTGGTACAGCTCAGTCTTCCTATAACATTTCTATCTGCCCTAATCTATAATCTGGCATTTTATCCACTCCAGGCTTTCTACAGGTGTAGGTTCTGGCTCTAGTTGTGGGTGTAGAGTGGGCTCACTGTCATAATTCACATAACTGTGAGGTAACTCTGTTTAGGTAGAGCCGCCAGTTGACCAGATCATGAGTTCAGACAGGGGGAGTCTTGAGCGGTTGTTAGATAATTATAAGAAACTTTTTACTGCCATATTTTATGGTGGAGCAGACTGTAAACAGAGGCTATTACTGTGCATTAAGGTTTGATGAATTATAGGGGTAGGAAAGAATAGATTGCTGTGCCCTGGGGTGGCAATCAAACACCCCGAGTAAACATGTGCCACATCCTAATAGATTGAGAAAATTGAATGGTAGAGAAATAGAATTTAACGGCACGTTTAAAAAAAATACAAATTTTAATAGTTCACATACATTATAAACATATACAGTACACATTTAATAAAACACACATATATATTTAGTACATGACAAAGGACCCATTGATTAACCCAAGAAAAGGGTGCCGCTTGTATACTTCCTGTGGGGCTGTACTTGTTGTACCTCAAAGAAGCCCACAATGCAATAAGGCATTCACTGTTTGGGTGTTTAAAGATCCTTAAAGAGTTAAAAAAATGCTCAACATGTTTTGCGACTGTAGTTGTCACTTCTTCAGGAGCTTCTATATCTCTTATATATATAATTATTAGTTAATCAATGAGTCCTTTGTTATGTACTAAATAAATATGTGTGTTTTATTAAATGTGTACTGTATACATTTATAATGTATGTGAACTATTAAGACACTGCATTGCAGACACTTAAAACTTTCAGCAACACTTTTACTCCTCCAGGACACTTGCATGGCCTTCAATAATTTTCTATGACTGTCACTTCCCTTACATATCCTATAGTGAAATAGTGCAGGTCCATGAGTGCACTGGTACTAGATGTTTCTACTCAGTACTAGGCAGACCCTCCATGATTTGCAGTGATTCAGAACCACGGTGAGCACTGTAGCAGAAGATTACTATTCATTAATATGTTAGCCTGAGTCAAGTTTCATGTGCTAAATCTACTGTAAATGACCAAAGCAACCTGTCACTAATTCTTGTTTAAAAGGTAAAACATTCTATTTTTTTCCTATATATTTTGACTTTCAGACCAGTGAGACAAGTGAGAGTTTATTTCTAGTAGGCTATGTTCAGTTTAGTCATTCAGGAACAAGCTTCAGCATCTCTGTCAGACCATGGGTCTAACTTGCAACTGACAAGTATAAAAAGTACAGGTCAAAATAAATAAATAAATAAATAAAAAATATGGTGTCGCCATCTAGAAAGAAGAGAAACAGTGGAAGTGACACTCAGTAGTGACATTCCAAAACCACATCTAGACACAGTAAAAATGTCAGGGTGGATAGGGAAAGACATACTAGCAGACTAGACTTTGTTCCATTCCTGTACTGAATTTTAATGGCTCTTTTCACAAATCAAAGAATGCAGCCTCAACCTCCAGCACCAATGAGTTTTTTGAATTTTTTGAACTTACAAGAAACATCAAAATAGAGTGGGTATAAGTTCAACTACAAGAAGGCAATTTGGATTTTTTTTTAGTTAATAATATAACATCTATGTCCAATCATTCGAGTTGCTTTTTCAAGTATAATAATTTTTTCAAGTTTTGTTGCACCTATTCATTTTGGACAGTACAGTCATCATTACTGCTAAATAATCACTGTACAAAATACACAGTATTAAACCTATTTTTTTATTTTTTTCTAAGGAATTTTAATTTTTAAAGTTCATCTGTTTGCAAAACTGTTCTAAGCAATTGATCTACTAATTTTTACAATATTTGAACAATAATCAAAAGAATCCAGCTAAATGTGTGGATAGATTTACATTTTTGATGAACATTTTACTGAGAATATGTTACACTAATACTTTAACCAATGTATCAGCTCACCTGTTTTCTTTCCAATCTATTTTTTGTCATATCTACACTTTTTCTTGAAATAGAAACTTCTCATGTCAAATTATAGATTTGAGAAAAATAGACAAAATCTTTTTTTCCCCAGAAGTGGAAATAGAAAATTAGTTTGGTAATCTCTAAAAAATAGTCCATAGGTCATCTGAAGTTTTTTTATAATTCCCCAGGCACTGTGTAACTTAAACTGGAAATAGTTTTCTTGGTGACACCCTTTTATCATTCAGTGAAATTATGTAGTATAAAAAAGAACACATGAAAAAAATTGCTCAAATCAAGAGCTGGGATTTTTAAAGTGCCAAAAACTCAATTTCATAGATAAATATTCAAATTCATATATTTTTATTATGTTAGATAAAAAGTTTGAGCAAAAATATATATATATATTTAATATATATCTCCCTGTTAAAATGTCAGGTTTCTGTGATGTAAAAAAATGAGACAAAGATAGATCATTTAAAAAAAATTCCATCTTTAATATGACCTATAAACTGTACAACTCAGCTGAACAACAAATTGAAATCTTTTAGGTGGAGGGAAGTAAAAATAAAAAACTAAACTAAACTAATGTGGTTGCATAAGCGTGCACACCCTTATGCTGCGTACATACGATCGGAATTTATCGGAATATATATATATATATATATACATATACACACACATACACACATACATGTACGGACATTTAAATTTACTGGATCAATTCATTTTGGATGTTAACAGACATGATCAATAGTTGATAGTAAATATGGAGTGCTAACCACGACATGTTTCGCCAATAGATTTGCCTTCCTCAGGAGATCTGTAGTATAAAAAAGTTTAGACATTTCATGAAATGGAGACAGTCAATATTTAAGTTAAAATGTATTTAAACCCTGACAGTGAACTTCACTTATTTACTCCCCTTTGTCTTTTACATCTGCCATCGAAAGTATTTTGTTATATTCGTTCAATAAGGGGAAAAAAATAAATGTTGATTCTGTCAGAAACCTTGTGCGCTGCTGTGCCCTTTTTATTAAGCATTTTTTTCCAGTTCTTTCTGTGGACTATACAACTCCTCCTCTGTATGTTAAAGGGGTTGTAAACCCTCCTGCTTTTTCATGATAATGCATCCAATGCATTAAGGTGAAAAAACAGGTCACTGTGCAGCCCCCCAGCCCCCATTTTACTCACTTGAGCCCATTCGTTCCCCCGCCGGAGACATGGTCTACCTCTCTGGCTGTGGTTCTCAGCGCTTGATTGGATAGATTGATAGCAGCGCAGCCATCAGCTCCCGCTGCTGTCAATCAAATCCAATGACACGGGCACCGGGGGGGCGGGGCCAAGTCCGGCATTCTGTGTCTATGGACACAAATGCTGGACTTGGGAGTGCGCCTGCACGGTAACCCCCAGGGAGAGCGCTTCTCCCACTGGGTTTACTGATGCAGGGATGAGCCGCGAGCGCCATTGGGGGACCCCAGAAGACAATGATTGGGGCCACTCTGTGCAAAAGGAACTGCACAGTGGAGGTAAGTATGATATATTTGTTATTAAAAACAAAAAAAAAAGTAAAGAAGAGGCAAAGGTGTTCTTTTACCTTGCATATCTTCATAAAACATTTCTAAACATCAATAATTTACTAACTGACATATCAATATGGATGCCATGCCACTTCTTAATACCCATTCCTTCAAAAACTGATCTCATAATACCCGCCTCCCCTTTTCAGGCCCCCTTCCCTGAATAATGCATCAAGATAAAGTATATGGCACAGGCATTCTTTCCTCCCCTCATACCAAGGTGCTAAGTGTAATCTTGGACACCTGGACTCTGACCTTTCCTTTCAGTCCCACATCCACTCACTGTCCAGATGTTGCTGTCTTTCCCTTTTTAACATCTCCAAGATATACCCCATATGATATCACCAAGATACCCATTCACTCCTTTGTTTTCTCTCACCTCAGCGTTCTGCTAATCCATCTACTGGCTTCCACTCAACATCAACCATCAATATCATCATTAACAAAGTGATCCACATCTCTGCCCTAAGCTACATGACCAACCATCTCAAAATATCACCCAAAACGTCCTCTTCACACTTCCCAAGACCTTCTGCTCTCTAGGTCCCTTGTCACCTCCTCTTATGCTCACGTACAGGACTTCTGCAAAGCCTTTCCACTAAGGCTCCCTACCTTAACCTTCATGGCTATCCCCCCTCTCTCTGTCTTTAAGCGATCTTGAAAACGCATCTCTTCAACCTACAGTATCCTATTTCTAGCAAACAATTAAAAACCTAATTCTCGAATGTCCCATCCCCACACACTTATTAAGGTTTGCATTATTTGCCTTTCCCTAACCCTCTTGGTTTCAATTGCATTGTAACTGTACCATCTCCTTGTTTGTTTGTAAATTGCTGTGCCAACTGTTGGCACTATAATAAATCTGTATAATAATAATAATAATAATAATAATAATAATAATAGTCTTAAAATTATTTTTGTCCTAGGCTGATATTGCTGCTCCACCAAAGATACAGTAAGGTGTGTAGCAGGGTGGTACCTTGCAGGATCCAGGTCTTATAAACAGCCAGTTCACTAATGAGTCAGCTGTGTTCTGGGCTTTAAGTAATCACCAGACCAAGGCTCTAGTCTACCAATTGGAGAAGACTCCACCCTGCAGACAGGAGGTCTGGGCATGGAAGTCAGTAGGGCCTCACCTAGGAGAGAGAGGTGGGAACCAGTGTAGCACGAGGCTACTTGCTGTACGCACGGATGTGCTGAGCGTCCAGTCTGTGGGAGACAGATCTAGGCCCTAAAGTGTAAGGCCTGAGCTGGAGTGCTGCGTTTACAAGCCAGGAGGGCTGAAAATCATTTACTTTGGTAGCAGGACTGAAATACTGAATACCCCTGCGAGGAATCTTCTGTGTTTGTTTTGAACTTTCTTTTAAATAAAAGTGGGCAAAACCATCCCTGAAATGGATTAAAGCGAGTGGTGGTGTCCTTAAAGTGCTAGACTTGGAGTGAACCCCTGACAGGTGACAGAGCATTGTCACCCAAAACACAGCGTGTGTACTATAGAGATAGAGGGGAGGAGTCAAACCAGAGCACCACATCCCAATAACTTAATTGAAAAAAGAAGGGACTTGAGGCCAAAGAGAGGCCAAGGGACTTTAACGGTGCTTGATAAACAAATTAGGAATTTGTAAAGTAAAAAAATATATTTCATTCATAAATTCTTTAAAAAATAGACATGAGACAAGACATAGATACATCTTTACAAAACAATTTTGATAAAAGTATGATACAGAGCTTGATACCACTTTCTCAACATGTTTCGCTTTCTTAAGCTTCTTCAGAAGTTATAATGTGGCATCTGATCAACTATAAAATGAGAAATAAACCATAAATATTCATGTCCAAAGATATATATAACAACCAAGTTGCATTAAATTAATATGGTAATATACATCAAAATATAAAAAAGCATTTTTTGGAGTATGAATTATTGCATGGTGTAGATATCAATATATATCAGTATATAATACATCAGCATAAAAGAAAAAAAAAAAAAAAACACAAATTATCCATCTTACCTATATCCTAAATTTTGTGGATGTATATTTAGAAATCGAGATGGTGCGCCAATAGATTATGCCCTTCAGCCCAGACTTCCTGGTAAGGCATGCAGAGAGGGGTATAAAAGGTCGCAATGTGTGGAGTAAATGAAACTCTCTGTGATAAAGAGAAGATGTCAGATACATCAGAACGTCATAGGGTCAATATTAAAGGATCGGTATTACTGAGAATACACATAATAAGGCTGACTAATAATAGTGAATAGTAATTAATTGAATGATTAATTGTAAGTACCTCAAGGGGTGAATAGAATCAATAGAATTTCCAAATCACATCCATAGGATGGTTAAAAGCAATATAGTCTCTTGGTGGAGGGTTCCAAACAGCGGGAAACAAGCGCGACTGAGCGAGATGTAATAATGACCCCGCATGGATCCTGCATGTCAACTAGCATAAGGAGTCGCTATGTTTTCTATGGCTGGAAACCTGAAAGGTTAAGGGATGTATAAATATATTTAATAAAAAACCAAAGGACATGGAGCTAATTCATGAGAGGGACAGTGTAAAAAAAAAAATCAAACTTACTTGTAAGAGACATGATATGCAAAAAATGAACCCGGGGTAGTCCACCAGGGGGACCGCAGAGTTGTCTGCCTAACGTCAGGGGAGAAGTGACAGTGGGTGGCGGGAAAAACCTGGCTTTATATCCCTCTCCAGCATGATGGCATCTGACTTGCCGTCACGCTGCGGACGGGACAAGAGGACCGCGCATGCGCACGCATCCAGGTCGGCAAAGTGGCGGCGGCTTCAGTGACGTTGGAACGTTCGCTGATCCGCGGCCATTTTGGAAAGTCTGGTGCTCGGAATAGGCACAGGAAAAACATCCTCAGAGATGCAAAAAGGGGGGGGAGGGTTGGAATAGCCCACCCTGTTCTCGAGGGAAAGAGCTGGAAAAAGGTGGACCTGGGAAGAATGAGCCACGCAGTGGTCCCCATGGTAAGGGCACACAGCGATTGGAGTATTGATTGAAAACCATATCGCTGAGTGCCCCGGGTGTCCGTACATACCACAGACAGTGAAGAGAGGGCTGAAAAGGCAGGTGGCACCAAAATTCAATAGTAGCTATCATACACAAAAAGATATATAGTAAATAATTGATAAATAATTGATGAAAAATACATCAATATTTGCAAAAAAATGCATTTTTTTATCATCAAATTGATGACATAGGCCTATGTGGCGGCTAATGGGGGTTTCCATCTTTTTCTTGGTGACCAAAGAGACGTGGTCTCTAATTCGGTGGAAAAAAGGACGTTTGGTTTTCCCCACGTAAAAAGCATTGCACTCACATGTCATTAGATAGACCACGCCAATAGATTGGCATGTGGTCAAGAAATTAGGGTTGTATACTTGTCCATTTGGGAGAGCGATATTGCGTGACGCGTGAATATAACTACAGAAGTCACACTTGTGACAAGGTCTAGTCCCCTTAGCGTTAGTAGTGTTTTTGGAAGGGGGGCGTAATGGCTATGAACAATTTGGTCTCTTATTGAGCGAGAGCATCTGTATGTAATTTCAGGATGATCTTTTATATGTTTGAATACATTGGGGTCTCCCATCAGCAGATACCAATGTCTCTGTAAGAGATCCCGTACCTGCTGATGTTGCCCAGAAAATCTGGTAATTAGTCTCAGGCCGCAATCCGGTTTGGGGGTGGTTTGACCATGAATGAGATGGGTGCGGTCCTGTTTTTTGACCCTTAGGTGGGCTCTTTTAAGGCATTTATTGCTATAGCCATGTGATCGATCTCTTAATGCTTGGGCCTCTAGTTCAAAATGGGCATTTTCACTGCAATTTCTTCTTAGCCTCAAATATTGTCCATATGGAACATTGGTTACCATGGAGCGTGGATGTGAGCTGGTGGTGTGCAGGAGAGAATTACCCACTGAGGGCTTGAGGAAAAGGGTGGTCCCTATGGTTCTATCAGAATTAACAAAAATTGTTATGTCCAAGAAGGTAAGAGTGGACTGATTCGCTTCCATAGTGAAAGACAGATTGTATGTATTTACTTTGAGGCCCTCAAAAAAGCGGGAGAGATCCTCCCTGTTGCCTGTCCAGAGAAGAAACACATTGTCTATGTAGCGTCTCCAAATTGGTATGTGTTCAAAGAAGATCTGCATGTCGTCCCTGAAAAGCAGGTTTTGTTCCCACTCCCCCAGGTACAGGTTCGCATAAGAGGGGGCACATTAGGTCCCCATAGTGACTCCCTGCACCTGGAGGTAGTGGGAGCGTGCATACAAAAAAATATTATTGGTCAAAATGAACCTCAAGAGGTCCAAGATGAACCCATTGTAGGCCAATGGGACATCAGTGTTCCGAGAAAGGAAGCCCTCCACAACTGCCAAACCAAAATGATGGGAATGGAGTTGTAGAGGGCCTCCACATCCATGGTCACAAGCCAAGCTCCTTCAGGAATGGTTAGGCTGTCCAGTGTTCTGAGAAGATCACTAGTATCTTGTAGATAGGATGTCAAACCTTCAACGTGGGGTCTGAGAAAATCATCCACCAGTTGACTGGCGTTCTCAGTTAAGCATCCGTTGCCGGATACTATCGGACGGCCGGGGGGATTCTGTAGGTCCTTGTGGATCTTGCGGAGGACATAGAGTGTGGGAATATATCTCTGCAGCTCATGTCAACAATATGACCATCCGCTACAGACAACTTATAATGACTGCATACCATCAAGGCTTAATCACAAAACAAGCATGGGACTTTCTTAATGTCCCCTGTCCCCGTATTCCCACACTCTATGTCCTCCCCAAGATCCACAAGGACCTACAGAATCCCCCCCGGCCGTTACTTTTAACCATCCTATGGATGTGATTTGGAAATTCTATTGATTCTATTCACCCCTTGAGGTACTTACAATTAATCATTCAATTAATTACTGTTCACTATTCTTAGTCAGCCTTATTATGTGTATTCTCAGTAATACCGATCCTTTAATATTGACCTTATGACGTTCTGATGTATCTGACATCTTCACTTTATCACAGAGAGTTTCATTTACTCCACACATTGCGACCAAGTCTGGGCTGAAGGGCATAATCTATTGGTGCACCGTCTCAATTTCTAAATAAAGTCCCTTGGCCTCTCTTTGGCCTCAAGTCCTTTCTTTTTTCAACAGCGTGTGTACTGGCAGGATCACCGGGTGAAAATAAAGGGCAAAAGAGGCTAATAAAACAATAACTAATGCAGCCACCATATCTAAGGAATAGTAAGCTGCTAGATTTTTACTCTTGTTTTTAGCCTAAGCAGTTTTATACCGAAACTAGTTTTGTTTTATTTCTTCACATATGACAGATTGGTAGAGAGTGAGACACAAGTTCCCATAAACATTGTCTTTTTTTTTTCCTGAAACTACACTAAGGTTGTCATATTATTCTATGTAAAAAAAAGTTAGGCACATTTTTTAAGGAAAAGACTGATCCCCAGACGAAGCAGGACAAAGACATCTGTTCAGCTGTGTCACGGAAAGTAATTCTTGTTGTCATAACAACCCATTCAACAAGACTTCACCACCAAAGCCTTAAGTGTCCTTAATCTTAACAAAATGCATAGCTCTGATCAATATAATGCGTCAGAGGCTGAAAGAGTACAAATGGATTACGTCTTTATATGATGGACTATTCTACAAGTGGATGAAAAAAAAATTAAAAGCGCAAATTAACACTGCAACTGAATGTACCAAGCAGAATGCAGTTTAACCATTGAGAACTCTCTGACCTGATTTACCACGATCATAGGTTCACAAGCAGGAAGCGCCAGCAAGGTCTCGCTCACTCCTGCCTATGATATGTTGTTTACTTTCTCATAACTGCTGTGTGCAGGCAAGTATTAGTGTTGGCGATTGTCCCCACATCTTGTTGATACTTTTTATCAAGAAAAGAGGAATTAGGTTAAGAATAGCTAATTTCTTAGATTTTCCAGCAAGAATGCTGAAAGAAATTGGATTATTTCAGCATACATTTAAATCAATTTTAAAACGTTAAAATAAAAATTCATATTACAGCCTAACTAACTCCTTCTTTCTCTAATACTATTAAGTCTATTTTTACATTTTTGTTAATATAATAACAGTCAATCATTGTGAACAGCAAAATGGATGTAGAAGTGTTTTACATCTCTGTTGAGTATCAGTACTGTGAAAGATTGCACACACTTGCTGCTTGCTCTATTAATCTCGGCATCTTTAAACATACCTACCCAGACTTTTCCTACTTATGACGACACAAAGAACTAATTTTACTAAAAACAAAATTATGAACAAATGTACTGTATATATTGCACCAAACAAATTAAAATCTACAAACAACAAACCCACACCATCCCTCACTTTCTTATCCATCAAAGGCATGTATCAATGTAAGCAACTACAGTGCTGACCTGAAAATTTGTAAGCCACCGTCAGAAATCTTTCACCACAAAAGGGAAAACATACCCTCTAAATGAATTTTACAACTGCTCTTCCGATTTTGTTATATATTGTGTCTCCTGTCCATGTGGTCTACTTTACATTGGTTGCACCATCAGGGCCTTACACAAAAGGTTCGGAGAACATCGTAAGTCAGTGGAAGATGACAGTGATTTGAGCATCCCCAAACATTTCAAAGAATTTAACCAGGGCTCCACTGCTGGACTCTGGGTCTGGGTAATTCAGCAGATACCCAGGACTCTCCCCCCTGCAGAGTGTTTCAAACGTCTCTGCAAGAGGCAACATTTTTTTGGATTTATACCGTAAATGCCCTTGCATCAGGAGCCTTAAATGAAGACATAGCAATTAATTCCGTTATTTAATCCCTCTCTTCTATCTCGAGATTCACTTAACAATATATCTATATGGTGATGCATCATTTTTTTGAATGCCCTCCAATACATGGATTCCACGTGCTTGTGTGCGAACATGTGTATTTGTGTGTGCATGCTTGTGCTCACACGCACCTGCATCCATGTGCTGGTGTGTGCATGCGCCTGCATATATGTGCACACATGGACACATTTATAGACCCCCCAAAATCTTTAACCATTACCACCAAGTTTTTTTTTCATAATGTCATCCAATTGGTTTTCCAATTGTTTTATAATCCTTTTTAATTTTAATCTCGTAATAATTGTTCTTATTGCTTTTAAATTAATCCCCACTATATATTCTTCCACAGAACCCCTATAGTCTTAAACTATATATCCCCGCACATAGAAACAGTCCCAAATAAGTACATCAGTACATCAACAATATAGCATAGCCCATCTTTTTTGCCTATGTTATACTGTGCTTTAGATAGATCATTTTTATCTTTATATATATATATATATATATATATATATATATATATATATATATATATATATATATATATATATATACTCAGGGTTTTTTTTCACAAACAATAGGTGCTGGAACTCAACCACGACCCCTTAAATCCCCTCCACCCACACACACCCTCCAAATCACATTGAATAGTGGGTGTGGTCAGTTAAATTTCACGAACAGTAGGAGGGTCTTAAAGGGGCATTAAATACTAAGATTGCATTACATACAGAGTGCAGAGTTCAGGGGGGTTACACACAGAGTGCAGAGCTGTCACTTGTAAACACAGAAACCAGACTTCTGTGTTTACAAGTGATTGTGGTGAGCATGCCCCCCTCTGAGCCAGAGGTAGTTGAACTGAGTTCCACCAAGTTCCCCCTGAAAAAAAGCCCTGTATATACGGTACTTTGTTACTTATGATATATATTTTTTTACTTATGGTGATTCTGAATTCATGTTTTTATGTGTGTTTTCTGATTATTACAGAGATGTATATGTACATATGTGTCCATACCCCCCTTATATATAATTATTTAAACTGAATACATTTTGCCATGCTGAGGCACATTGTCTCATCCCCACCCCTTGGCTATCCTTGTGTGTCTAATGTGGAGAGGAGGACGGTCCAGTGATCTCATTGGCACGCCTGCCCTGCCAGCTCTATATACCACACCTAAGATGACTGATGACCATGCCTGATGAAGGAGCATGCATGCACCGAATGCATGCATGTCACAGCTTCCTCCCCAAGAGACCAGGGTTACTTCTGCACCCTTCTCGTCTAGCCTGGGTCTCCGGAAACCGGCAACTGGCACCGCCAAGCATGACTACCCTGCGCTCCATGGAAACTGCTCTGGATCCCTGTTACCCATCTGCTGCCTCAAAGATGTACCTGCTTTTATCTACCTTCTAGTGAGTGCATAACTACTCAAATTAAATGTGTTACTAATATTGTTATACTCAGGTTGGCACTGCTTGTCCGTTTTTTGTATTCTTCCCAGAGTTTCTTCTGCTCTTCAGCGTGCTGCCTTTCCTGTGTCAGGCTTATCTCCTGTGGTTACTACCCAGGTTATGGACTTTAATTGAACTTTTTCTCCCTGCCATGAGACATTCACATATATATATTTGTGTATACAGTTGTGCTCATAAGTTTACATACCCTGGCAGAATTTATGATTTCTCTGCCATTTTTCAGAGAATATGAATGATAACACAAAAACTTTTCTTTCACTCATGGTTAGTGTTTGGCTGAAGCCATTTATTATCAATCAACTGTGTTTACTCTTTTTAAATCATAATGGCAACAGAAACTACTCAAATGACCCTGATCAAAAGTTTACATATCCCAGTTTACATATCTCAGTCTTTTGTGGTATTTGTGGATGAGGCTCTTTATCTTCTCAGATGGTAAAGCTGTCTATTCCTCTTGGTAAAAAGCCTCCAGTTCCTGTAAATTTTTGGGCTGTCTTGCATAAACGGCACGTTTGGGATCTCCCAAGAGTGGCTCAATGATATTGAGGTCAGGAGACTGAGATGGCCACTCCAAAACCTTCACTTTATTCTACTGTAGCCAATGACAGGTTGACTTGGCTTGTGTTTTGGATCATTGTCATGTTGGAATGTCCAAGTACGTCCCATGCACAGCTTCCTGCCTAATGAATGTAAATGTTCCTCCAGTAATTTTTGATAACATACTGCATTCATCTTGCCATCAATTTTGACCAAATTTCCTGTGCCATTGTAGCTCACATATCCCGAAAGATCAGTGATCCACCTGATCGTTTCACAGTAGGAATGGTGTACCTTTCATCATAGGCCTTGTTGACTCCTCTCCAAATGTAGCGTTTGTGGTTGTGGCCAAAAAGCTCAATTTTGGTCTCATCACTCCAAATGACTTTGTGCCAAAAGGTTTGAGGCTTGTCTCTGTGCTGTTTGGCATATTGTAAGCAGGATACTTTGTGACATTTGCTTTCAATGGCTTTCTTCTGGCGACTCAACCATGCAGCCCATCTTTTTTCAAGTGCCTCCTTACTTGTGCATCTTGAAACAGCCACACCACATGTTTTCAGAGAGTCCTGCATTTCACCTAAAATCATTTGTGGGTTTTTCTTTGTATCCCGAACAATTTCCTGGCAGTTGTGGCTGAAATTTTAGTTGGTCTACCCGACCGAGGTTTGGTTTCAACAGAACCCCTCATTTTCTACTTCTTGATTAGAGTTTGAAAACTGCTGATTGGCATTCTCAATTCCTTGGATATCTTTTTATATCCCTTTCCTGTTTTATACAGTTCAATTACCTTTTCCCGCAGATCCTTTGACAATTCTTTTGCTTTCCCCATGACTTCGAATCCAGAAACGTCAGTGGAGCACTGGATGAAAGATGCAAGGGTCTGTCAGGAGTCCAAGAACTCATTGACCTTTTATACACACACACTAATTACAAGCAAACAGATCACAGGTGAGGATGGTTAGACTTTAATACCCATTCAAACCCTTTTGTGTCAACTTGTGTGCATGTTATCAGGCAAAAATCAACAGGGTATGTAAACTTTTGATCTGGGTCATTTGGGTAGTTTCTGTTGCCATTATGATTTAAAAAGAGTAAACATAGTTGATTGATAATAAATGGCTTCAGCCAAACACTAACCACGAGTGAAAGAAAAATTTTTGTGTTATCATTCATATTCTCTGAAAAATGGCCAAGAAATTATAAATTCTAGCAGGGTGTGTAAACTTATGAGCACAAATGTATAGGTACCAAGCACTGCTGGAATATAGATAAAAGGATCAGAAGACAGAGAGTCTCCTTAAGGAGTAATGCAAATAATCTATGTAAATAGCAAAGTGGATCTGACATTTAAGTATATAAAGATGTATGAAAGGAGAACCCCATATCAATGAAGGAGAAAAAGAAGAGAGAAAAAAAGAAAGAAAAATGAAGTGTTTGTTTCTAACCTTTTGGTGGACAGGCCTCTCATATCCTTGCAGGGGTAATACTCATCTGGGCTGTGCAGCAATACTGTGCTGAACTTACCTGTATTAAGTAGCCCGAAAATGGGAGTGGTAAAGTGGAGGAAGCCAATCCCAGCAGATTAAATGTTTCACACATAAAAGAACAAGAGAAGTACAGCCTGACGACTCATCCACAGCTCACACAGACACCTGGGGTGGAGAAGATGGGTGAAGGAGAGAGAATTTAAGGAGAGAGGGTGCAACTGTGAGAAGAAAAAGTAGGGAGTGCATGGTACAGAGTGGTGAGATTGAGAGGAGGCCTGGATGAGAGATTAAAACGTTTGATGGAGAATAAGGTCACCTGTAGTTTGTTCAAAATGCAGAAATCTGTTGTGGCTTTTCGCTTTGTGCATTTGCTGAAGTGCTGAGCCAAAGTGTAATACTTACTCCAATATGAATACTTTATCCAAGATGACAGTTGTCAATGCAATCCCTGCCTGTGCATCCCCTAGAGGAGGCCTAAATTTATACTGAGTTTGGGAGGGGGTATTGCCAATTAATTAGTCAGGATTGCATAGGAGGAACACATGGCTAACAGAATGAAGTTCTCACACCAAAGGCTGACTACAAGACACAGCAAGAGAGCAGAAGGGTCACAGTCATGAAGATAACAGCTCATAATTTAGGTATAGACAATATACTAATAATGTATTCAAAACACTGAAGTGCAGTTCAGACGTATGACACCCAGGTGAGCTAATCCTTAACAGTGCCACCACCTAGTAAAAAACTTGCTTACCAGATAGTAAGCAAGAAGGAGCGGATGGCTAAAACCCAGCCAAGGCCTTTTAATACACCAGCAGAGGCGTCCAGACAGGGGCAGTCACTGGCTTGGATCTGTGCTCCAATTTCTCCACGGCGTGGGTTGGAGAAAGCAAGTTTTTTACTAGGTGGTGGCACTGTTAAGGATTAGCTCACCTGGGTGTCATACGTCTGAACTGCACTTCAGTGTTTTGAATACACAACGCATTGCTGACCTGCATCTTATATAGCGCAGCTTTTCTTTTCCAGATCCCAGTTTTAATTAAAGGTGGAAGATGTGGTTGTATGTGTGCGCTGTAAAATATTTTGTACTGGTTGTAGGTCTTATAGCAGCACCATCTTGAATTTAAATGCATTGTAGGGTGTGCCTCCCAAATATGTACTTGTATATTGGAATAGACCCTGACCAGGTTTTTTTGGGCTGGAGCACCCCTCCCCCTCCTCATTACCTCTTATTTAGTGGCCACCAGTGTATAGGCTGAATCTCCTTCAGTTCTCCCACATAGAGGAGTTTAGCTCCCATGGTTGAGACAAAGGATCCTCCATTCTATTAGTAGAGTACGACCCACTAATTCGGGGTACTTTGTCACAGTAAGTGGGCTTAGCACTATATGACCATATAGTGTGACCAAACCCCAGTATTTTTTGAGGTGTTTTTAACTAGCCTTGCAGGAAATGTCATTGTTGTATGTGTGCACTGTAAAATATTTTGTACTGGATGTGGTTGAGCTGACACATACCTGTAGAGGGGTAGAGAAGAGTTGTGTTAGATGTGCTGAGCCGAAGTTTAATGCCCCGTACACACGAGCGGACTTTACGGCAGACTTTGCGCCGGCCTTTGTCAGCTCCTTGCGCCGGACTTAAAAATGGATGGACTAGGCCACACACGATCACTGCAAATGTCCACTGGTTTGGAACGCGGTGACGTATAGCACGTACGACGGGACTATAAAAAGTAAGTTCAAGCCCCACTACGGCACCCTTTGGGCTCCTTCTGCTAATCTCGTGTTTATCTCGTGTTAGTAGAAGTTTGGTTAGAGACGATTCGCGCTTTTCACACTTCAGCTTATTTCGATCGTTTTCTGAGGTTCAGTTTGTGCTTGTGAGGTTTGTATCTGCTTTTCAGTGCATATTGGTCAGTTCGTAACCTGCCTTGCAGGCCGTTCTGGTCCGCTCGTTCCTGATTTTCAGGTCGTTCTTCATAGGCCTTGCTGTTCTTCAGTGCGTTTGTTATAAGTTTGTTTGACCAGCCGACCGTTTTGAAGCCATGTCGCGTGGACGTTCTCATTCTCGAGTTCGTGCTGCGTGGGGACTTGGCATTGGGGTTAATACTTTGACCCGAGTCCAGTCCATGAACAGGGCGAGGAGGAGTTCATGGATGAAGAATTGGTTGCGCCAGCGTGACCAATTCTCTCATATGCCTTTGCTCCGTGAGCTCTGTGAGAATAATCCTGAGGATTTTAGGAATTATCTCCGGATGACGGACCCCGTCTTTGAGCGTCTGCTGGCTATGCTGACCCCCTATATCAGCAGGCAGGATACCTGCATGAGGCAAGCCATCAGTGCGGCGCAGAGGCTAGTTGCCACGTTACGTTACTTGGCGACAGGGAGAAGTCTTCAGGACTTGAAGTTCTCGACAGGCATCTCCCCCCAGGCTCTGGGGATCATAATCCCAGAGACCTGTTCTGCTATTATTCAAGTCAAGTCAAGAAGGACTATATGAAGGTAAGTTTTATCCTTTAACATTACATGATATGTCTTTAACGTATTGTATAAATGTCTTACTTACCTAATTGCCATGCTTTCAATATGCGGTGAATGTCCCCTTTATCTTCATGCATGACTGTTTTTGGACATTAATCATTTATTGCCCTACATGCATATTTTCCTTCATTAACCTCCCCACCATGCAATCCTGGGTCCATTTATATCTCTAGCCTATAGTCCCTTGAACAATGTATATTGTCTGCTCCATTGTCTTGTTTGACCTTCCCCCACCCCACAAATGTTTGAACCAGTCAGGTGTGTTTGTTCACCTAATTAGATCCCCTCCCCCACCCCACAAATGTTTGAACCAGTCAGGTGTGTTTTGGGCCCTAATTAGACCCCATCCCCCACCCCACAAATGTTTGAACCAGTCAGGTGTGTTTGTTAACCTAATTAGAACCCCTCCCCCACCCCACAAATGTTTGAACCAGTCAGGTGTGTTTGTTCACCTAATTAGAACCCCTCCCCCACCCCACAAATGTTTGAACCAGTCAGGTGTGTTTGTTCACCTAATTAGAACCCCTCCCCCACCCCACAAATGTTTTAATCAGTTAGGTGTGTTTTGGGCCCTAATTAGAACCCCTCCCCCACCCCACAAATGCTTTAATCAGTCAGGTGTGTTTTGGGCCCTAATTAGAACCCCTCCCCCACCCCACAAATGTTTTAACCAGTCAGGTGTGTTTTGGGCCCTAATTAGAACACCTCCCCCCACATTCAAATGGATCAATGGGCCATCAGAGGGGGTGATTAATCTTATAAGTGGGCCTTATGTTTTTTACCCTTTCAATTACAAACACACATATTAATAATGTTTGACTGCTGTTGTTCACTAATGTTTTGGAGTAATCTGATATACAAGTTAGGTTTCAAAGTCCTTATCTTAATTTTTTTATTTTTTTTCACTCCACGGTTTCCTTCAAGTACACAGGAATGGCAGACTGTGGCCTCCCAGTTCGCTGACCGTTGGGACTTTCCCAACTGTGTCAGGCCGATGACGGGAAGCATGTCCGGATTGTGCCACAACCGCATTCGGGGTCTTATTACTATAACTACAAGGGGTTCCATAGTGTAGTTTTGATGGCGGTGGTTCTGGCACATTTGGACTTTCTGTTTGTGGATGTGGGGAAGAACGGCCAGATGTCTGATGGAGGAGTCTTTGCACAGACCGAGCTGTGCCAGCGTCTCCAGACCGGTGGCCTGGGATTGCCACCTGATGACCAGAATGTTGATGGACTCCCCTCAGTTTTTATCGCTGATGAAGCGTTTGCTCTCGGTGAGCACTTGATGAGGCCGTTCCCCCAAAGGACACTCACCCCTGAGAGGAGGGTATTTAATTACCGGCTGGCCAGAGCAAGAAGAGTTGTGGAGAATGCCTTTGGGTTCTGGCCAGGCGGTTCCGTTTATTCCTTTCTGCAATTAATCTGGCGGACTATAAACTAAATTACGTCATCCTTGCTTGCTGTATCTTGCAAAACTTTTTAAGGAGACATTCAGCAACATATATATCTTCTGTTGGGCCTGAGGCCTGACTGGAACAGGATACCACAATGACAGGCCTAGAAATTGGCCGTATTGGCTTGGCCCCCCGAACCGCACGTCAAGTGCGTGACCATTATGTTAATTATTTTAATGGTCGGGGGGCCATTGCTATTCAGCAACAGCTGTAATTTTACCAAAAAAAAAATAATAATAATAATAATTTTTCTAAAATATCTTGTTTTTATTCTTGTTTGCATTTAGTTATGTCTGTCTCCTAGTGCACTTGTAGTAGTGGCAAGTGCATTTACCTTTATTTAATCAGGCCCCAAAAAAAAAATATATATATTTGTCTGAAATAATCAGCCACACACATTGTATTAATATTTTTTTTTTTACTTTGTGCACATTGAAAGGTGCATTTTTGAATATTTTTTTGTTTTTTGTTTTTTTTAATGATTTTTCTTGGTGTAAAAATATATGTTTTTTAAACATTTTTAAAGGCATATTTTAGCAAAAATAGACCTTTCTAAAAATATTTACATCCACAACAGTGTTTTTATAAACATAACAAAACATTAAAGAACTTACAAATTTCAACATTTAAAGAACGGTGCATGTGATGTCACCCTTGGAAATCGTTCCTTTTGAATATGCTCAAAATAGAGATTTACAAAAGGGTCAAGTCAACATGTGCTAGCTCCCATCATGGGTGAGCAATGTACGTGTTTTGTGTGTGCAATCCCTTTTTTGGTTCCTATCACCACAAAATAATTTTGAGGATGAAGGGGTTGCAAACACAAAACAAGTACATTGATAACCCATGATGGAAGATAGCACATAATGACACACCGTGTGCATCATAATGTAAATTTGGGTATCACAAATAAATTCTAAAAACATTTAGTAGAAAAAACAAACTTCCCAAGGAAATGAAGAACATGATTGATGTTTTTAGGCCAAACGTTATTATATTCTGCCCAAAACATCAATCATGTTCTTCATTTCCTGTTGCATGGAGTCCAGGCGAAGTTGCATGCTGTGAATTTGGTCACGCATTTTATCTAGTTGGCCATTCCACAGCATTATCTGGCCAATCAGTCTTTGGGCACTGTCTGTGGTGAATGGCTCTGCCGTTTGGCCTTCCACAACCAGAAACTCACCTAAAATGAGTGAATAAAAACAAGGTTTACAATATGCACGCCAAAATACATTAACTTAAGCTGGGGTGTCAGTCACTCACTTGGTGGGCTTGAAACCTCGCACACTTCTTCCACCTCTCCTTCCTCCAGGTCATCGGGTGGGCGTGGTCTTGGGCTGGGGCTTGGGGTATCTTCTGTCTCAGGCTGGTGACTTGGGGGGTCCTGGGATCCTTGAACTGTTGTCTGAGTCTTTTCTCCCCTATGAGAATTGAACAAAAGGTATAGTTAAAACACAGTGATATTTTAGATTTTAGTAAATAATCTTAAACGGTGGTTAGGAGTTGTGGCCAATTGCCTTTTTTGATCATCAAAAATTTAGAAGACAGGATGAACATTCCCTCTGAACAAAAATTATAAGCAATGCACATTTTCAGGCAAGTTTCACAGATGCAGACACCTCAATGATCTCCTATGTGTATTACCCCTCTAAAATTTATGGTCACATAGTACACTATAGTGCTCATGAGTCCAGATGTGGAAACAGCTGCTGTGTCCTGTCCTTACATTACACTGAATCATTTTTGAAGAAGCATTATATTTTCCAACACATCTACACCACATCAACAAATTGTGGGAATTTGACAAATTATCAAGACATAAATGGATGTCCAACTCTGTACCATCGTATTTGGAGAAAAAATAACGTCATTTTCTAAAGTATCATATGTATTTTACAAAGAACGGTCTTTACGAACGATGCTGTATAAAGTCCAAAATAAGGATCAGCATGCAAGTTAAGTAAAGAAATAGGAAATAGGAAAACACAAGTACTTACTTTTTTTAAGCAGCTTCTTTATTCGCCAATATTGTTCTGACTCTCGACTTTTGATGTCAGACCACCGCTTCCTCAATTGTTCCTTTGACCGTTTTGTGCCAAATTTTGCTTCTAGAGCGGTGACAACTGAGGACATTATTTTGTCCTTACGCATATTCGGTCGTGTGTACGGTCCTTTTTTGCCATCGTAGTCCTCTCTTCTCAATATGGACACCATCTCCACCATCTCTTCAGAAGCCTTGTTGGTGGCCTTATATCTCCTCCGGGATGTGGATGTTTGGAGCTCCGGGCTTTCCTCCGTGCTACTTCCACTGATTCTCTCCGCCATCTTTAGCTATCTACTCCCACTGCGCAACGAAGAGTGAAGGGGCGGGGCGAAATCGTACTAAAGAACGTCAGGGGTGGGCGATGCAGGCGGAGCATGACACATGCTCAGTGTATATAAAGCTATTACGATGGCCTACGTATGTCCGTGCGGAAGTAGCGAGCGTCAGAAACGAAGGTAAGATTATAGTGGGTGCGTGTGTGTTTGGTGTGTGTGTGTGTGTGTGTGTGTGTGTGTGTGTGTGTGTGTATGTATGTGTCCCCTAGATTACAAACAAAAATAATCCTGTGATTTGTGACTGACATTAGTTTGGATATTGTGTCTTGCCTTTCAGAAAAAATTAATCCCTTTAAAGAGGAAGAATTTTTGTGCCAATTTATTGAGCTCTATCAGGAAAATAAAAACCTGTGGGAGGTCAAACACTCACTATATTATAAGAGGGATGTAAGGAAGGCAACACTGGGCACACTTTTAGAATTTGTGAAGACTCGAGTCCACCAGGCAGACCTCAAGTTTGTGGACAAGAAAATTGGTATCTTGCGAAACATGTATAAGCGGGAACACAATAAAATCCAGGAGTCGCTCAGATCCGGTGCAGCAGCTGACCAAGTATATGTACGCAAGTTGTGGTACTACAACAAAATGCGATTCCTGGATGACCAGACCAAAGCCAGGCAATCACTTTCCACCCTTCCCCACACCCTTCCCTCCAGCCTTCCCTCCACTCTTCCCTCCAGCTTTCCATCCACCTCCACCACAGCTGAGGAGTCCCAGGATGAACTGGGCCTTTTCATCATTGATGAAGTTGATGTGCCCAGCTTCAGCCAGGTATCCTTTTTTGTGTAATTTGTGAATGTGTAAATGTTATTAATGATGTTAACGTGTTAATTTTTAAAGTGCTTCCTAAAAAATGACTTCTGCACAAAGATTAATATGTAGACATATCACTAGACAGTAGTGGCCAAAAATATACTTCTGCATAGGTGTGTGCAGCCTCTTGAATTAGGGTGTGCACCCCAAAGCTCAAATACATATGCATGTGTATATATACTGATGGTGTCAGTAGGGCAGTGGACAGTGTAATTTAGTTAATTTTCTTTTCCCCAAATTTTTGGCCTTTTGTAACATTTTTTTGGAGGGATGAAATATCAGTGGCCAAAACAGGGGGGGATATGCAGCACACAAGGCAATTAGGGTGTGCCAAGGCACACCTGGCACACCCTGTGTGCACGCCTATGTACTTCAGATATTGTTGATCAGCTGAAATAATGGTAGTGTCAAATAGATAACCTTTAGTATTTTGTGTAAATTATATTTGAAAGCCATGAGCTGAAAATTGTGTGTGATTGCATAACACAAAATTACAACTATGTCCCTTTTTTTGACACAGGATGACCTTAGCCAGAAGGAGGCCTTGCCCAGTGGGAGAGAGGAGGAGGCCTTGCCCAGTAGGAGAGAGGAGGAGGCTGTGGCTGGGCCAAGTCAAAGCCGCACGGAGTGTCAGGTGCCTCCCCTCCACATTCTCCACAAAAGGCCCAGGAGAATGACACCAACTGAGCAGGAATCCCTAGCCCTCATACGGGACGCAAGCCTGATCCTGAGCAAACCACCCAATGCAGAGGAGGCGTATGGCACCTATATAGCCAGCAGATTGCTGGAGTTGGAAAAGGGCCAACGCCTCCTCTGTGAGGGTCTAATTTTTAAGGCATTTGAGAAGGGCTTGAGAGGGAAGCTTACTGCTACCACATATCTGGCAGATGAAGCCACTCCTCCTCCTCCTGCCCCAAGTACACCACCAGAGGCACAACCTCCGAGGAAGGCTGCAGAGAAGCGTGGAGTGAAGGCTGCAGTGAAGCGGAAGACTCAAAAGTGAATGTCTGGCTTCTGTCTGGTCTGACTATGCTCCCTGTGCTCCCTAGTCGCAAGATACCAATTTTCTTGTCCTCAAACTTGAGGTGTGTCCTGGGGGACGAAAGGCTTCCCAAATTCTAAAAGTGTCTCCACTGTTGCCTTCCTAATTTTTTATTTTTTTTAATAAATGTATTTTTTGGTTACCTTACATTATTGCCTATGTGTTTTGATTCAAAAACGCCATTTGGTTTGGGAGTAGGCAGGTACAGGTCAAAAAGACTATGGTGTTGATTTAAGAAAAGCAAATAGACTGTGCACTTTGCAGAGGGCAGTTGCCCCCTGCAAGTGCTATTGCTCCAGAGCATCAGAAATGAGTTAAAAGCTTGATTTTGCAAAGAGTACCCAATCCTGTGCAAGGAAAATTCTAAAAACAGCATTTTTGCTTGCACATGATTGGATGATGGAAATCAGCAGAGCTTCTGCTCATTTACTAAGCTCTGGAGCAACTGCTCTTGCAGAGGGAAACTGCACTTTACAAAGTGCACAGTCGTTTTCCTTTTAGTAAATCAACCCCTATGTGTGTTTTTGACAAAAGGCTAAATCATTTCGAATATCAAGTGAAAAGTACTAGTGAAAAGTTCACTTTAGAAATTGAAAGTGCAGTCGCTGTAAATCTGAGGGGAAGAGCTGAAATTAGGGGAAGCTCTGCTAATTTTATCATAAAATCATGTGCAATAAAAAGTTTTTTTTTGTGGGGGGGGGGGGGGGCTTCCTTGCATGTGCCCCTCGGATCCACAGCGAATTTGACTTTGTTACATACACCCCCCTATGTCTAATGAACAAGGGACAACAACCTCATTAAGGTTCATTAAAACAACACAAAATATTAAGGTTATTGTGGTAAATTGAAAATCCACACAAAAAACACCAAAAAGATGTTGGTATAATTTAGCACACATTGTAAAATAGATAAGTGTTGAAATCAATAAAAAAATAAAGAGGAGTCCAAAATTTTGTTTAATTTTTTTTATTTATGGAGATCTGGCTTTTTACAAATATTATATTAGTCACGGCATGAGGATAAATCATGAAGAAAGTAGTTTGTGAGAACTCTGTGTGAATATAAAGCAAAAAAACAACTTCATTCCTCTCGCATTATCGATCCTACAAAAAGCGCTGTATTAAAAGATCACAGAAGAGGACTGTGCAAGCTTCAAGACGAAGGCTAGTTTTACCAGACCGAGCGCTTCTGTCTTGTAATTGCTTCAGAGCATGCATCAGTTGGAGTTCGTCGGACTAGCACACAGACGACCGGTTTGTCCGCTAGAAAGAAGAGTCCGTCGGATAGATTTAAAACATGTTTTAAATCTAAGTCCGTCCAACTTTTGAGCAAACAAAGTCCGATGGAGCCCACACATGATCGAATTGTCCAACAAAATCCAGTCCGCCGGGCAAAGTCTGCCGTAAAGTCCGATCGTGTGTACGCGGCATAATACTTAATCCAATATGAATACTTTATCCAAGATAATAGTTGCCAATGCAATCCCTGCCTGTGCAAACCCCTGCCTGCATTGATGCATTGATCTCTTGCACCTGAGGAGGAGGTCAGCATCAATGCCCCCAAGCTAACCTGAGGGGGGTCAGTGATGTAAGGGGGGGAGTGAATACAAAAATGTAAGGGGGCAATGATATAAAGGTTTCCCCCTTAAATCAGCCACCCTTTATCTTAGTGTACTCTTTCTGCGGAAAGTGGTCTCTGGTCACCAGAGAGCCCTCCCCACACCCACACACACATTCTCAGAGTCCCTGGGGTCCCCCTTGATGATTGTTGCACTTTTACCACTTTTAACTGGAACTTGCTCTGATGTGCTTTCATATCTGTCTTATCTACATATAATACACTCTTCAAATGTGCTTTAAAGTGCATGGTTTTCCTTTTTATGAATAAGAAAATGACATAATGATATTCGGCTGGTATAACAATGCTATGGGTCTGATATGAATTTTTTTCCAGGGCTAATTTTTATTCCCAGTCCAGCCATGCCCATGTGGTATAATGGACACTAATGGACTACCTATAGACTCATTGATTGATTATTAGGCATGAGCTTCGAGTTTGAGTCGAACTCATGTTCGACTCGAACATTGGCTGTTCGCAAGTTCGCCGAACAGCGAACAATTTGGGGTGTTCGCGGCAAATTCGAATGCCGCGGAACACCCTTTAAAAGTCTATGGGAGAAATCAAAAGTGCTAATTTTAAAGGCTAATATGCAAGTTATTGTCATAAAAAGTGTTTGGGGACCTTGGTCCTGCCCCAGGGGACATGGATCAATGCAAAAAAAAGTTTTAAAAACGGCCGTTTTTTCAGGAGCAGTGATTTTAATAATGCTTAAAGTCAAACAATAAAAGTGTAATATCCCTTTAAATTTCGTACCTAGGGGGTGTCTATAGTATGCCTGTAAAGGGGCACATGTTTCCTGTGTTTAGAACAGTCTGACAGCAAAATGACATTTTGAAGGAAAAAACCCTTCAGGTCTGGTACGGATTTTAAGGGGAACCCCGTGCCAAAAAACAAAACAAAAACGGCGTGGGGTCCCCCCAAAAATACATACCAGACCCTTATCCGAGCACGCAACCTGGCAGGCCGCAGGAAAAGAGGGGGGGACGAGAGTGCACCCCCCTCCTGAACCATACCAGGCCACATGCCCTCAACATTGGGAGGGTGCTTTGGGGTGTTGATGAGGACAAGGGCCTCATCCCCACAACCCTGGCCGGTGGTTGTGGGTGTCTGCAGGCGGGGGGCTTATCGGAATCTGGAAGCCCCCTTTAACAAGGGGACCCCCAGATCCCGGCCCCCCCTGTGTGAAATGGTAAGGGGGTACTTACCCCTACCATTTCACTAAAAAACTGTCAAAAATGTTAAAAATGACAAGAGACAGTTTTTGACAATTCCTTTATTTAAATGCTTCTTCTTTCTTCTATCTTCCTTCATCTTCTGGTTCTTCTGGCTCTTCTGGTTCTTCCTCCGGCATTCTCGTCCAGCATCTCCTCCGCGGCGTCTTCTATCTTCTTCTCCTCGGGCCGCTCCGCACCCATGGCATGGGGGGAGGCTCCCGCTCTTCTCTTCTTCTCTTCTTCATTTTCTTCTCCGGCCCGCTCCGCACCCATGCTGGCATGGAGGGAGGTTCCCGCTGTGTGACGGCGCTCCTCATCTGACACTTCTTAAATAACGGGAGACGGGGCCACCCGGTGACCCCGCCCCCCTCTGACGCACGGGACATGATGGGACTTCCCTGTGGCATTCCCCGTGACGTCACAGGGAAGTCCCGTCAAGTCACCGTGCGTCAGAGGGGGGCGGGGTCACCGGGTGTCCCCGCCCCCTGTTATTTAAGAACTGTCAGACGAGGAGCGCCGTCACACAGCGGGAGACTCCCTCCATGCCAGAATGGGTGCGGAGCGGCCCGAAGAAGAAAATGAAGAAGAGAAGAAGAGAAGAGGATTAAGAAGAAGATGAAGAGAAGAGCGGGAGCCTCCCCCCATGCCATGGGTGCGGAGCGGCCCGACGAGAAGAAGATAGAAGATGCCGCGGAGGAGATGCTGGACGAGAACGCCGGAGGAAGAACCAGAAGAGCCAGAAGAACCAGAAGATGAAGGAAGATAGAAGAAAGAAGAAGCATTTAAATAAAGGAGTTGTCAAAAACGGTCTCTTGTCATTTTTAACATTTTTGACAATTTTTTAGTGAAATGGTAGGGGTAAGTACCCCCTTACCATTTCACACAGGGGGGGGGCCGGGATCTGGGGGTCCCCTTGTTAAAGGGGGCTTCCAGATTCCGATAAGCCCACCGCCCGCAGACCCCCACAACCACCGGCCAGGGTTGTGGGGATGAGGCCCTTGTCCTCATCAACATGGGGACAAGGTGTTTTGGGGGCTACCCCAAAGCACCCTCCCAATGTTGAGGGCATGTGGCCTGGTACGGTTCAGGAGGGGGGGGCCGCACTCTCGTCCCTCCCTCTTTTCATGCGGCCTGCCAGGTTGCGTGCTTGGATAAGGGTCTAGTATGGAATTTAGGGGGAACCCCACGTCATTTTTTTTTTAAATTTTGGCCGGGGTTCCCCTTAATATCCATACAAGACCTGAAGGTCCTGGTATGGAATTTAGGGGGACTCCCACGTCATTTTTTATAAAAATTTTGGTTCGGGGTTCCCCTTTGGGGAATTCCCATGCCGTTTTTATCAATGAACTTCTATGTGTATTGTCGGCAATGCAATAGCCGCGGGTAGTTTTAAATGGGTTTTTTCCTTCAAAATGTCATTTTACTGTCAGACTGTTCTAAACACAGGAAACATGCGCCCCTTTACAGGCATACTATAGACACCCCCCAGGTACGAAATTTAAAGGGATATTACACTTTTATTGTTTGACTTTAAGCATTATTAAAATCACTGCTCCTGAAAAAACGGCCGTTTTTAAAACTTTTTTTTGCATTGATCCATGTCCCCTGGGGCAGGACCCAGGTCCCCAAACACTTTTTATGACAATAACTTGCATATTAGCCTTTAAAATTAGCACTAATAAGCTTCTTCTGGTTCTTCTGGTTCTTCCTCCGGTGTTCTCGTCCAGCATCTCCTCCGCGGTGTCTTTTTCCCTTCTTGTCCTCGGGCCGCTCCGAATCCATGGCATGGAGGGAGGCTCACGCTCTTCCCTTCATCTTCTTCTCTTCATCTTTTTCTCTTCATCTTCTTCTCTTCATGTTCTTTTCGGGCTGCTCCGCATCCATGGTGGCATGGAGGGAGGCTCCCGCTGTGTGACGCTTCTCCTCTTCTGATGGTTCTTAAATAACGGAGGGGGCCACCTGGTGACCCCACCCCCCTCTGACACACGGGGACATGACGGGACTTCCCTGTGGCATTCCCCGGGATGACACAGGGAAGTCCCATCAAGTCACCGTGTGTCAGAGGGGGGTGGGGTCACCGGGTGGCCCCGCCCCCCATTATTTAAGAACCGTCAGAAGAGGAGAAGCGTCACACAGCGGCAGCTTCCCTCCATGCCAGCATGGATGCGGAGCGGCCCGAATAGAAGATGAAGAGAAGAAGATGAAGAGAAGAAGATGAAGAGAAGAGCGGGAGCCTCCCTCCATGCCATGGATGTGGAGCAGCCCAAGGAGAAGAAGGGAAGAAGACACCGCAGAGGAGATGCTGGACGAGAACACCAGAGGAAGAACCATAAGAAGAAGAAGATGAAGGAAGATAGAAGATAGAAGAAATAAAAAAGAAGAAGCATTTAAATAAAGGAATTGTCAAAAACTGTCTCTTGTCATTTTTAACATTTTTGACAGTTTTTTAGTGAAATGGTTACCATTTCACACAGGGGGAGGGCCGGGATCTGGGGGTCCCCTTGTTAAAGGGGGCTTCCAGATTCCAATAAGCTCCCCGCCCGCAGACCCCCACAACCACCGGCCAGGGTTGTGGGGATGAGGCCCTTGTCCTCATCAACATGGGGACAAGGTGTTTTGGGGGGCTACCCCAAAGCACCCTCCCAATGTTGAGGGCATGTGGCCTGGCATGGTTCAGGAGGGGGGCACTCTCTCGTCCCCCCCTCTTTTCCTGCGGCCTGCCAGGTTGAGTGCTCGGATAAGGGTCTGGTATGGATTTTTGAGGGGCCCCCTTGCCGTTTTTTTTTTTTAATTTTGGCGCGGGGTTCCCCTTAATATCCATACCAGAACTGAAGGGCCTGGTATGGAATTTAGGGGGACCCCCACGTCATTTTTTTTTAAATTTTGGCCGGGGTTCCCCTTAATATCCCTACCAGACCTGAAGGTCCTGGTATGGAATTTAGGGGGACCCCCCCACGTCATTTTTTTTTTTACATTTTGGTTCGGGGTTCCCCTGTGGGGAATTCCCATGCCGTTTTTATCAATGAACTTCTATGTGTATTGTCGGACCGGCAATGCATTAATAGCCGCGAGTAGTTTTAAATGACTTTTTTCCTTTGAAATATCATTTTGCTGTCAGACTGTTCTAAACATGGGAAACATGCGCCCCTTTACAGGCATACTATAAACACCCCCCAGGTACAAAATTTAAAGGGATATTACGCTTTTATTGTTTCACTTTAAGCATAATTAAAATCACTGCTTCCGAAAAAACGGCAGTTTTTAAAACTTTTTTTTGCATTGATCCATGTCCCCTGGGGCAGGACCCAGGTCCCCAAACACTTTTTATGACAATAACTTGCATATAAGCCTTTAAAATTAGCACTTTTGATTATTCATGTTCGTGTCCTATAGACTTTAACGGTGTTCGTGTGTTCGAACAAATTTTTTGCCTGTTCGCATGTTCTGGTGCGAACCGAACAGGCGGGTGTTCGGCTCATCCCTAGTGGCCAGGAAAGGGAGTGCTGTGAGTGTGGGGCCCCTTCCCTCTTCTGAACTATACCAGGCCATATGCCATCAAAATTGTAAGGGTACCTTGAAAGGATAAAGCCTTCCTTCTTGAAATTCACCTTGTCCCCCCTTGACTCCGTTGTGAACAAACATCAGCCAGGGGTTGAAACAGGCAACCTGGTCAAATACTGGCAGCTTTTTGGGCCATTCATGAGTCGGGTCGAACTCACTTTTGACAGGAATCCAAAGCTCATCCCTAGTAGGAGAATATATCTTATAAGACTAGCAATCACAGGCACTTGATATTCAGCTATGAGGCTGTAGACACAGAAGTGCCTAGGCACTGCTATTTTTCTGGAGAACTTCATAATAAAACCAACATTTTTCAGGTTACTGCTTAGACAAAATTAAAGTAATTCTAAAGGCTGAAGGTTTTTTACCATCATACATTCCATGCATGAAGGTAAAAAACCTTTGGTATGTAGCTTTCCCCGCAGTCCCCCTGACACTTGCCCGAGCCCGATAACAATCCAACGCTGTGCACGAGAGTGGCTGCTCTCCTGGGTCTCTGCCTACTTATTGGCTGAGGGACAGCAGCAGGAGCCATTGGCTCATGTTGTTGACAATCACAGCCAGTGAGGAAGGATCGGGGCAGGGTCGAGTCCCGTTCAGTGTGTCTTTTAGACACACAGAGCGGGGTTAGGGAGCAAACATACACGACTGCCCCCATAGTAGGCGGCTTGCTAAGGGGGCACTCAGGGAAGAGGAGCAGCCCGGAGCGCTGGTGAGGAACCCAAGAAGAGGAGGAATAAGGCTGCTCTGACCATTCCACAGAGCAGGTAAACATAATATGTTTGTTATTTAAGAAAAAACAAACATTTTAACCCTATAACCTAATGTGTCTCCAGTTTTTGAGTTCTGGTCCACTTCAAGATCCCTTTCACACTGAGGCATCTTACAGGTGTTTTTGCGCTAAAAATAGCGCCTGTATAGCGCCTGTAAACTGCCTCTTCTACAGCCCCAGTGTGAAAGCCCGAGTGCTTTCACACTGGGGCCGTGCGCTTGCAGCATGGGAAAAAAGTCCTGCAAGCAGCATCTTTGGGGCAGTTGGAGGAGCAGTGTATACACCGCTCCTCCACCACCCCTGCCTATTGAAATGAATGGGCATTGCTGCCAAGGCACCTGCAAAGCACATCGGCAGCGGTGCTTTTCGGGCGCTATTAGCGCTATTAATCCTTTCCTCAGCCGCTAGTGGGGGTTAAAAGCAACCGAATAACACCACTATAACAGCGGTAAAGCGCCACTAAAATTAGCTGAGCTTTACCTCTAATGCCCACCCCAGTGTAAAAAGGGCTCTGAAGGAAGTTCCTTTTTACTGATAACATGCACAGTGTTGCTTTAGTTTGTTTTCCAGTGTTCAGGATGGTCGTGGATGTGTTGATCACTTTACCCTGGTACCCCGTGGAGGGGGGGACACATCGAAGGGAAAGAGTCCTCGACATACAACAGTAAATCCAGTAGAAAATAACAGAGCAATATAGAGCTGGATGGATCTCCTATGAAGGATTACTAAACTATGAGGGGAAAACTAGAAAAAAAAGGGGGGGCTGCAACTGCTTCTCTTACATGTAGTATTTGAACTTGCAGTTCTGGCAAAAGTGATGAGTTGTTCGTTATATGCTGGTCAGTGTGCGGGTGAGAAGTAAATAGTCCGGTTCCAATCCCTAGAGGTTTTAGTGAGATAGGAAGGATCTCAAGAGGTGTCATCATTATCATAGTGAGATTGGAGATCCTTGTAGTTATCGAAAGGGCTGTGAAAAGTCTTGAGTGTCTCTGGAGGTATGGTTGAATTTATGAAAGCCCCCAATGTGAGAAGAAGCTTTTTTGCGGCCGGGTGGTTAAAGTCTGTATAATTTTTTTTTCTTTGTGAAGCTGCAGTAAAAGTTCTGGTTTAACCTGTGAGATTTCTGGACAGAATGGAGAGGTCCAATTTTTGAGAACTGCTCTCTGAGCTGCAAAAGGCAGATTAGAATCCAATCTTTATGTGGGTGATTAGCATTGGAAAACCATATCAGGAGTTGCTTGTCCCAAGATTAAAAGTAGTTGGTCTTTTGGGAGATGTAGCAGGGTAATTCCCTGAATGAAGGATATGGTTTGATCCCAGAAAGTAGAACTGTATTTACATGTCCAGAAGAGTTGTGTTAACGTAGGTCTTGCCTGGTGGCAGAGAGGGCAAGAAATCGACTGAGGATTGTTTTTGTCCACAAGGAAAGGTATATGGGCGACGTGGAGTATTTTAATTTGAGTTTCCCTCCAATATTCACAAGGTATCAACTGGAGGACTTTGTTGTGCCCCTGAAATATTTTGTCAAGTAACTCTGGATCTGGAAAGTCCTTGCCCCAGTTTGCCGCAGAAGAGAATGGGGGAGTGATCTTGCAGATTAAAGGGTTTGTAAACCCTTGTGGGGGGGGGGGGGGCAGGGCCAAGTTCCGCATTTGTGTCTATGGACGCAAATGCTGGACTCGGGAGCCCGCTCGCAAGGTAACCCCCCGGGAGATCGCTTCTGATATGGGAAGGAGCCATGAGAGCCGCCGGGGGACCACAGAAATGGACAATTGGGGCCACTCTGTGCAAAGCGAGCTGCACAGTAGAGGTAAGTATGATATGTTTGTTATTTTAAAAAAAAGGAGCCTTTACAATCACTTTAAAGATTTGTCTGAGATGGTATAAGATCCTTCTTGGAGCAAACAATCTATGATGGATGTCCTAAATCTCTTGCCTCCTTCCCTACATGAGTTATGGATGAAGTTGACACATTGCCAGAAATAGATTTGTTTTGACAGAGAGAATTTCTGGGCTATGGCTGGGAAGGCATAAGGTGCGCCTGATTCCATATCACAGAGAGAGGGAAATTCAGTGAGCCCATTTCTTTGCCATAAAGCATAGAATTGGTGTTCCATCCCTGGAGGAAAGCTGGGATTTCCTTGGACTGGTGAGTGTCTGGAGATGAAGGGGGATAGGTTTAGGCTCTTACGTACTTCCCTCCAAGCTATGGCTGTATCACGTAGAAGAAGGTTGTGTTGTAGGTCTGAATGGATTGATTTCCATTGGCAGTGTAGTAGGGCCACCAAAGAGTAGGGATGCACCATTGCTGATTTGAGAGAATAATTTGAGTACCAAGAAGCCTGTTGTATCCAGTCCAATCCTATTCTCAGTAAGCATGCTAGGTTATAAACTCTAATATTTGGTAGACTAATGCCCCCTTTGCCCCTGGGGAGATGTAACTTTGTTAGAGCTATGCGTGGCCGCTTTTGTGACCAGTTAAATTTGGAAATGGCTCTATTCAGTACCTGGACGTCTCTATGCTTTAAAAGCAATGATATGGTTTGAAGTGGGTAAAGTAGACAGGCGAAATTGACCATTTTAAATAAATGACATCTCCCCAGAAGCGAAAGAGGCAGATTCATCAAGTTTTCCAATTCATGAATGATTTTATTAGAGGGGGGTAGTTTAAGGTATACAGTGAAGAAGGAATTTTCCCAATCTTGATACCCTAGTAAGTAATGTGAGATTTGGCTATGGTGAAAGGAGAGTAGGATGTCCAGGGTGGGTTAAAGAGGGACATAGAGGAAGAATTTAGCTTGTATTGTAGTTGATTGGTCGGCCTGAGCAGAGTCTGAACTCATCAAATGTTCTTTTAATGGTGGTCATGTCTGAGGAGGGGTTGTCTTGGAATATAAGTACATCATCTGTGAAGAGAGCCCATCGCATCTCGTGCTCACCTATATGGATCCCGTGTAAAGAGGCCTTAGTATTTAGGACTCTAGAGAGGGGTTCTAATGCCAAGTTGAAGAGCAAAAGTGATAGGGGCAGCCCTGCCCTCGTACGTTTGTAGAGACATAATTCTTCAGTGAGGAGACCTTCCACTACCAGTCTGGTTGCGGGTGAGGAATACATGGAGGTAACAAGATGATTGAGATGATTGAAGGAACCAGTAAAGCCCAGCTTAGTCAAGACCAATGAGAGCCAATTGAAGCTGACGTTATCAAAGGCTTTCTCTGCGTCCAGAGTGATAATAGCGAAATCCCCCAGGGTGTATTTTAGCATGTTCTAATACCATCAATACCTTGCAGATGTTTAGTGAAGCCGTTCTTCCTTTTACAAACTCTGACTGCGCTGGGTGTATCAAGGTGGGGATGATAGTCTGGTAGCAACAATTCTTGAGAGGATCTTGACATCAAAATTTAAACGTGAAATGGGCCTGCATGAACCTGGTTCGAGAGGATCTTTCCCTTTTTTTGATAGTAGTTTTATCATAGCTTGGTTTCCAGAGGGTAGGTACAAACCTCCTTTCCAGATGTCATTGTAGACACTGAGGAGGGTGGGTTAAACTATCTCTTGGAGGGTCTTGTAGAATTCCCCTGTGAATCCGTCAGGCTTGGGGCTTTGCTGGGGGCTAGTTGGCGGATTGTTATGGAAAGTTCTAAGCTAGATATAGGCGCATTTAGGTACTCTAGTTGGGAAGCTATATCCGATGGTAGGTCCAGTTTGTCAAGAAAGTTTTGAGCAATGCTGTGATTTATGGGGTCTGGAGTGTATAGGGAAGAATAAAATGTTTGCATGACTCTATTGACCTCCTGTGGTGTCTTTTTGACAGTGCCCGAGGAATCCCGTAGGGCAGTGATATGAGTGGGCCTGTTTGGGCCTTTGCACAGTCTCGCTAGGAGCTTACCTGATCTGTTACCGTATTTGTATAAAGTGGCGTCAGCATATGCTCGTTTGGTCAATTCTAGGATATCTGCCCATGAATCGAATTAGCTTTTAGCCTTCTGCCATTCATCTCTATTTTCAGGGGAGCCTTGGGCAGAAAAGGCTCGTTGAGTCAGGTTAAGGCGGAAGCTTGCTTTTCTATAACTAGATAGGGTGCTATTCTTATAAGAGGTAGCATATGATATGAATCGACCTCTAAGATAGGCCTTTCCTGCATCCCAGTACAGGTTAGGGTTATCAGCATGAGAGGAATTAGCAGTGGCAAATCCATGCCCGGTTCATTTATGCCTGGAAATCAGTATTGTTGTGAAGATATGACGGAAAGCACCACAAGCGAGGATTGGACTTGGGTACGGCATCGTTAAAAGATATAGAAACTGGGGCATGGTCCGATATGCTTATTTCATGGATCTCAGTCTCTGATATCATTGGTACTATCTCATTCGTGCAGAAGATGTAATCAATTCTAGTGAAAACCATAGGGGAGTAGAATAGAAAGTGAATTCTCTGTCCACTGGTCGGAAGAGACGTCATATGTCAGTGACGTGATTCCATGTTAGAAGTGAAAAGGGTTTGTTCGGAGTTTCCTACCGTTTTGAGCAGTCATTTAGGGGTGGATCTGTCATCCATCTTGTGTACTGTGGAGTTAAAATCCATGCCTACAACATGGGGAATATGAGGGAATTTCAAAACTCTGGTAGATAGGTCTCCAAAGAATTGTTTCCCAGGGTTATTAGGTGCATAGACGTTTGAGATCATAAGATCTCTGTCGCCCAGTTGGACGTGTACAGTGAGAAGATAACCCTGGTTGTCCAAGTCGACTGATATAAATGCACATTAAAGATTTTTATGTATCGGGATGATCACCCTGGCTTTGTGGCTGACTGGGATCCTTCCCACCCATAGTTTTTTCTTGCGGTGAAATCAGAGTGTGTCAGATAGGTTTCCTGTAGCAGTGCATTGCCAGTTTTCAGTTTCTTAAGGTGTCTTAGTATCTTGAATCTCTTAATAGGAGACCAAAGTTCCTTTACATTCCATGAGGTGAACCTCATTGGGGGGGGGGATTTGAATTGTGAAGTTGAGCTGGTATTATATTCACAAGGGTTGTTCCCAAAGATAGGGAGGCTATTACTCTATTGCCTGGAGCATAAGCAGGTGGACAAAAAAAAGAGGAATAGGTAAAACAAGAGAGAAAAAACATTGAGGTTAAATAATAAAAACAAACCAAAGAACAGAACATTCATAGGACTTCATTTTTTTCCACATGAGTTCACAGTGAAAGTCAGCTACCAAAAAATGACCCTGGGTAAGTATAGGCTGCTCAACTATAGACTGCCTCTGGTATGAATGTGGCTAGTGACATAGAGACATTGCCACTTTAAAGTCAGAGCAGTCTTGATGTTACCCATGTGAATGAGAGAGTTCCATGTCTGTAAAATCAGCGAGCCAAGAAGCGATTATTTGAGCCAGAGGACTTGAGGCCTTTCGGTGAGTCTTTATACGTGCTACGCTGATCCAGAGGCTGAGGAATCAGGGTTGCCCAGGGTGGAAGATTTGTTTGAGATTCCGGATGGAGAGAGTGGAAAAACATCTTCTGATGGGTCGTGAAAAGTGAGCTGGTCCCCGTTAGGTGCCTTGAGGCGAAGTGTTGTGGGGAAAGCCAAAGTAAGTTTTATCTGTTGCTGATGAAGCGCTGTGCAGATGTGCTGAAAAGCTTTTATTTTCTTAGCGACTTTGACAGAGTAGACAGCAAAAATCTGAATTTTGATTCCATCAATTTGTAGGGATCTGGTTTACCTGTATTTTTGCAAGATGGCTGCTTTATCTGAGTAATTCAGATACTTGGCAATAATTGAATGTGGGGAGGTGCGTTCAGATGAGTTTGCCCCAATGCGATGCATCCGTTCAAACGTGCAGGGGTCTGGCAGTCCTAGGGCTTCAGGTATGCGCTGGGTGCAGAATTCTGGGAAAGCAGATGGTTGCATTGATTCTGGGACTCCAATGAATCGAAGGTTACTGCATCTCGATCTGTATTCCAGATCTTCTAGTTTATAGAGTACATACTGATTAGTTTTATTCTGCACTTGCTCTGATGCCTGTGCCTGGTACATTTCTTCCTTTATATTGGAGATTCTGCTCTCTGCCTCATTAAGACAAGATGCATGTTCCCCCAGCTCTCTTTTTATCATGAGCATTCCTGCATTGACAGCCTTCTCTACTGAGGCTTCTATGGTGAATGCAAGTATCGCAGCTACAGCTTGGGTGATTCTGTCAGTAGTGTTGGCCTCTTGCAGTTATGGGAGAGGCGTGGAGCCACTCACCTCCACAGCAGGCACGTTCAGGCACGTCTACCATGCTGGAAGACAAGGTTGCATCCTCGGTCTCGATTTGGTGCTGGTCCGGCGGTACTCGTGGGGCGCTTTTCCCAAGAAAACGGTCCATTATTGCAGAGAGGGTCTGCCCAAAGGGTCTGCGGGTGGCGGCGGAGGTCTGGGCTGGTTTTATAAGCATAGATTCGAGTTGGGAAGCGAAAGCTGAGGAAAAGTACCACTACTCCATGCAGCGCCGGAACCAGAAGTTGTTATTTTTAATTTTTCCGTATTTGAGCATCTTTCAGAGGCTAGGATGGAAATCATACAAAAGTGTATTTTTTTAATTTTTACATAAATTTTCCATGAAACTGTGTTTGGATTATATAATATGACCAGATTAGATGCAAACAGTTATATGCACAATTCTTTAGAAAAAGCCTGATCCCCTTATAGAGCAGGACAAAGTCATCTGTTCAGCTGAGGGATGCAAAGTAATCTGTGTTGTCATAACAACCCATCCAACAAGTCTTCACAACCAAAGTCTCAAGTGTTCATAATCTTAACAAAATGCATAACTCAGATCAATGCATGTGCGTCAGGGGGTGAGAGAGTACAAATGCGTTACATCTTTACATGATGACAATTTTACAAGTGGAAAAAAATGAAAGGAATAGATTAACACTGTGATTGAAGGAACAAAACAGAAATCTCTATGACTATGTCACACAAATACTATTTGTAGAAATTACCTTAGCAAAGCTTCAATTCACACTAATTAAAAGACCGATTTAGCCAGGAAAACCTCCCACCAGACATTATGGAAACATCTATACATTTGAAATTATAAAGTTGATTGTAGCTAAAAAACTCTCCTAATTGGTTAAGAAGAAAAAAAATAACTGATGATAAGTATCTTTTTTGCATGTCTTTGTAACTGGTTTCAATATAATCATTCATTGGAATACAGTTACTACTGATTTACTGCAAACAAAGTATAAATCAGAAAATGCTTTGTGTTGGACTCCAGGCAAAAATCTAAGTTCACTATTCAAGCTGCTTTACCTACCAAAGCTTTTTTTTTGGCCAGTCTTGTGGTTCACATACCTTTATCAAAACTGCATTGCCAGGAGAGTCACTCTTTTGTTTTCTGAGTTGAACTTGACAGCTTCCAGATGGTAAAAAAAGTTGATTTATGGACCCTTGAGCAGGATGACGGTGAAGAGATGACAGGGGAAGTGACAAAGCTTAACTGGAAAATAGGATTATAACCTGCCTGAATATGCAGTGTAGCAAAGATGTGTAAATCATAAGACAGGCTGCACTCCCTTAGTGGTTGTATGCAGTGTGTTTGCTAAAAACAGATTTTTTTACTGTCTTAATCAAACCATGGGTTGCCAAAGCTGAATGATATCCTTCTGAAGGTGTTAATTAACTAGCTGTTATGCAGATCCTCTGACCACAAGAATTTCAAAAACAAATATGCAGATCAGAAAAGTCAAAGGAAAGTCAGAAGTTCTTATCTGAATGCTACAAAAACATATTTGGGGGGCACACCCTACAATGCATTTAAATTCAAGATGGTGCTGCTATACGGGGGTATTTTTTGAATATGTTCAGGTGTTTTTAACTAGCCTTGAAGGAAATGTCATTCTTGTATGTGTGCGCTGTAAAATATTTTGTACTGTTTGTAGGTCTTATAGCAGCACCATCTTGAATTTAAACGCATTGTAGGGTGTGCCCCCCAAATATGTTTTTGTATATTGTAATAGACCTTGACCAGGTTTTTTGGGCTGGAGCACCCATCCCCCTCATTACTACTTGTTTAGTGGCCACCGGTGCATAGGATGTATCCCCTTCAGTTCTCCCACATAGAGGAGGTCAGCTTCCATGGTTGAGACAAAGGATCTTCCATTCTATTACTAGTGTAGGACCCACTAATTCAGGGTGCTTTGTAGCAGTAAGTGGGCTTAGCACTATATTACCATATAGTGTGACCAAACCCCCGTATTTTTTTAATATGTTCAGGTGTTTTTAACTAGCATTGCAGGAAATGTCATTCTTGTATGTGTGCGCTGTAAAATATTTTGTACTTATCTGAATCCTGGCTCCAGGTCAATGACTAAAAGTATTGAAGCAACAACATCAGGATTGCAGCTGGTAGTTTCTCAAGTTCAGCAATAGCAGCAATTATGTTTTCTTGTGACTTCTTTAATGACTTACATGAGAAAATAGGGCACCAGATAAGCCACCTAAAAAATATGATATAACCCCTACTCTATGCTAACGTACACACTTCCAACAAATGTGCAATCACTTTAAATGTGTACATATACTGTATATATATAAATCCATGTATAGGAAGCTACAGGCTCGCCAGGAAACCAGTGTCTACATTGTAAGAGATCTAACAGGATGCAAAATGTAATCTGATTTTCTATTCTTGTTGATGAACTATGGAAAGCAACACATGAAAAACAAAATCAAAGCAGAAAAAATGAAGGGGTAGTTTTATTTTCTCCTGGTAATCGATCGTGATTAGAAAAGTCAATACCTAGAACTGTTGTCAAGGTGACAGAATTTATTGTCCTTCCTAGCTGTGCTCAACATTACTTAACAGTGTGGTTGATTGTTTGAGAAACAAGTCATCTTCATTTCATTTTACAGCTCATTAAACAGGTCTAAAACATAGATAATGCTGAAGGCTTGCATAGAAAGGCTTTAAATGTACCCTGTGCTAATGATGCTAGAATTAGCCAAGCCAAATATTTAGTATACAGAGGTCAGTGTATGCATTAATTGAAAATGTATCTGGGATAAGTAAATGAATAAATTATACACCTTTTAATGGGTTGAAAGTACCGCTAAAAAGGATGACAGCAAGACTCTTTGGCAGGAAATTGGTCGCACTTTAATAGCCAAACAATCCCTAATGTGACTTTAATGTGTAGACAAAGAGACGATATTTAATCGGGTTTCAGAGATCACTTTGCAATGCATGCCTTACAACATACATATCCTAAAGGCTTGCTGAGGGGCAAAACCTCCACAAGCCTAAAGCAGATGCCAAATGTTCTATACATTACATAAATCAAATATTAGCTTTTCTAGGTTAAATTGTGCTGGAACATTGACTGATGGCTGAGATTCCAATGTGTTGATGCAAACCATGATCTTTCTATTTTAAGTATTACTAAATATGTTGAATTCTACTAACTGTAAGTCAAAAATAGATCTAATGATAGTTTCATTATAATAAATGTTTTTTCACTTGTCTTTAAATTTAAGGTAAATTATTGCTAAATGTAAATGTTTGCTAAAGTAAAGTAGTAAAGATGGTGGTGAATAAATGTCTCTAGCTGTCAGTATTTTTTGTATAATGTTTATATACGGTGTATATATATATTTATATATATATAATTATCTATCTCTCTTTCTCTATCTTGAGCTAGCTATCTCTCTCTCTATCTCTCTCTCTATCTCGAGCTAGCTATCTCTCTCTCTATCTCTATCTCTCTCTCTCTCTCTCTATCTCGAGCTAGCTATCTCTCTCTCTATCTCTCTATCTCTCTCTCTCTCTATCTCGAGCTAGCTATCTCTCTCTCTATCTCTCTATCTCTCTCTCTATCTCGAGCTAGCTATCTAGCATTACCTAGTGCCTGTAGATAAACACCATTGGTATTCTATTGGTATTTATTTTTAGATCCATAGCTGTGGGGTTCCCTTTAACTCTGCCATTATGATGGTGGAGCGGGTTCGGCTGGCCTTTAGGCCATAACCCCCACCCCTTGTGTGCTCAGGTGAGTTCTGGATTTGGAAATGGCGCCTTGACATGTGTTGTCAAGTTATTACAGTATGATGTCATTGCACTGGAATTGAGTAATGACATCAATGGGCTGTGTTTTTGGCAGGATCACTCACAAAATTAGGAGGGGCCCAAGATAATCGAGGAGCTAATTATGCTTGTCAGATCTATACTATATCGAACCTGATTTTTTTATACTTTTATTTTGCAAATAATTGTTGTCCCTGTTTATAGTCCTAAATTAATTTTTAAGCGATATATATTTGGTTGTATTGGCAGATCATTTGGTTTGTATAGGCTATATGTTAGCTAGGATAATATGATGATTCCACCTTCACATGAAATCTTAAAGGGGTTGTAAAGGCAGAAGGTTTTCTAACTTAATGCATTTTATGGATTAAAATAACAAGCCTTCAGTGTGCAGCAGCCCCCCTCGGTCCCCCCTAATACTTACCTGAGCCTATCTAGATCCAGCGATGTTGCAAGAGTATCTTGGCTGCGCAGGACTCCCCTCATCATTGGCTGAGACAGCAGCGTGGCACCATTGTCTCCTGCTGCTGTCAATTAAAGTCAGTTCACCAATGATGAGAGAAAGCAGGTGGGGCTGGGCCGCAGCTCCAAGTCTGAATGGACACAGGGAGCTGCTGCTCGGCTTGGGTGCCCCCATAGCAGGCTGTTTGCTGTAGGGGCACTCAACAGAAGAGACGGGCCAGGAGTACCAAAGAGGGACCAGAGAAAAGGAGGATCCGGTCTGCTCTGTGGAAAACTAGTGAAAACAGGGTAGGTAAGTATAACATGTTTGTTATTTTTAACTAAAAAAAAATGAGACTTTAGTATTACTTTAATATGATTGACTATACCTGAGTATATCAATATTCTTGGGGCATTATATTGGGGATTAAGTTTTATTATTTTATTAAACTTAATGCATATGTTCACAATAGATATTCTCATGGCAAAATAGTTTGATTTTCAGTATAACATATAGTATGGTTACCCAAGGTTACTTATCCCTCCCCAGCAGACCCCTCCTCTGCAGTTAAGTTTGGATGGCTGATATGTATGCCACTAGGGACGTCAGCTTGTTTTTAACTTGCATAAATGTGTTTGTGCAACTATTGCTGTTCATGAGGTAGGTTTATTGAATCCTAATTGTTAACAGGCGTCATTAAACATTATTTATGTATGATAAGAATATGTTATGATCTGTATTACAGATATCCATCTCCCCAAATCCTGAAGAAGCAGGCTTTGACCTGAGAAACACATTGAATTTATATCCCGATACTTACTCCAACAAGATAATGGGAATGGGGATTGTATCTGAATATTTACACTAAACTATTATGTATTGGGGTATCTGGGAGAAACACTATAAACAGTAGGTGACCGCGATATTGTGTCAATCTTGCCGCAATTCTCTGCAAGATTTGACACCTGCGAGCCCCGTCGTGGGAGCCAGTGCCGAGATGGCTCACACATCGCGAAAGGAAAACTTTGTTTTCCTTTCGCGATGAGTGACAGGCAGTGCTGACAGCTGTCTGGTATGAATCCTGAGGGGGAACGCCGCGCCAAATTTTAAATGAAAATATCGGCGTGGGTTCCCCCACAGGGGCATACCAGGCCCTTAGGTCTGGTATGGATTGTAAGGGGAACCCCCTACACTGAAAAATCGACATGGGGGTCCCCCCTAAATCCATACCAGACCCTTATCTGAGCACGCAGCCCGGCTGGCCAGAAAAGGGGGTGGGGACGAGCGAGCGCCCCCCCTCCTGAGCCGTACCAGGCCGCATGCCCTCAACATGGGGGGTGGGTGCCTTGGGGGAAGGGGGGGCACCCTGCGGGCCCCCCCCTACCCCAAAGCACCTTGTCCCCATGTTGATGAGGACAAGGGCCTCTTCCCGACAACCCTGGCCGTAGGTTGTCGGGGTCTGCAGGTGGGGGGCTTATCAGAATCCGGGAGCCCCTTTTAATAAGGGGGCCCCCAGATCCCGGCCCCCCACCCTGTGTGAATGAGTATGGGGTACATGGTACCCCTACCCATTCACCTAGGGAAAAGTGTCAATAAAAAAAAAAAAACACAGCACACAGTTTTTAAGAGTAATTTATTAGGCAGCTCCGGGGTCTTCTTCCGACTTCGGGGGATGTTTTCTTCTGACTTCTCCCGGTGTTCCGCCTCTTCTCCCGGGCCCCTCCGCTATCTTCTTCCAGCTCTTTTGCCAGTGAGGGGCCCGGTCTGCTGCCGCTGTCTTGTCGCCGCTGTCTTGCCGCCGCTGTCTCGTCGCCGCTGTCTCGTCGCCGCTGTCTCGTCGCCGCTGTCTCGTCGCCGCTGTCTCGTCGCTTCTTCTCTTCTTCCGATGTTGACACGACGCTCTCTCCGGCTGGAATGTTGTGTGCGAGCCACCTTATGATGCCAGAGTCCCTGCGAATGCTGGGACCATGACTTCACAAGGGGGCGGGGTCACCGCCTATATACATGGCTCCGCAGCTCGCACACAGCATTCCAGCCGGAGAGAGCGTCGTGTCAACATCGGAAGAAGAGAAGAAGCGATGAGACAGCGGCGGCAAGACATCGGCGACAAGACAGTGGCAGCAGACTGGGCCCCTCGCTGGCAAAAGAGCTGGAAGAAGATAGTGGAGGGGCCCGGGAGAAGAGGTGGAACACCGGGAGAAGTCAGAAGAAAACACCCCCCCACCCCCGAAGTCAGAAGAAGACCCCGGAGCTGCCTAATACATTACTCTTAAAACCTATGTGCTATTTTTTTTTTTTTTTTTATTGACACTTTTCCCTAGGTGAATGGGTAGGGGTACCATGTACCCCATACTCATTCACACAGGGTGGGGGGCTGGGATTTGGGGGCCCCCTTATTAAATAAATAAGCCCCCCGCCAGCAGACCCCGACAACCAACGGCCTGGGTTGTCGGGAAGAGGCCCTTGTCCTCATCAACATGGGGACAAGGTGCTTTGGGGTGGGGGGCATGCAGGGTGCCCCCCCTTCCCCCAAGGCACCCACCCCCCATGTTGAGGGCATGCGGCCTGGTACGGCTCAGGAGGGGGGGGCTCGCTCGTCCCCACCCCCTTTCCTGGCCGGCCAGGCTGCGCGCTCGGATTAGGGTCTGGTATGGATTTTGGGGGGACCCCACGCCGATTTTTCAGCGTAGGGGGTTCCCCTTACAATCCATACCAGACCTAAGGGCCTGGTATGCCTCTGGGGGGGAACCCACGCCGATTTTTTCATTTAAAATTTGGCGCGGCGTTCCCCCTCAGGATTCATATCAGACAGCTGTCAGCACTGCCTGTCACTCATCGGGAAAGGAAAACAAAGTTTTCCTTTCCCGATGAGTGAGCCAGCGTGACATGCACAGTACCCTGTCACCGAGAACCAGCGCGGAAACACAATCTCGCGGTCAGGTACTGTACTGTTTACATGTACTGTCTGTGATAAACAGCACTAGATAAATATGTTTTTTGGTTTTTTTTATATTATAAAAAAAATATATATAAACTATCTATGGTTTTATCTATGAATTTGTGTCGGATGGTATCTTAAAGGTCCTGTAGTTCTTTCAGTTAGGGTCAATAGATGGTGGATATTTTGGGAACTGCTTCCCATTTAAGTCTAATTTGCAATGTAGTTTGCTAAAGTACTGTGTACCATAAATACCACAAGATAATGCAGGTAATGTACAGAACATTTATCTAGAAATGGTGTGAAGTCTTAAATGCTTATTGTAAATATAATCAAGTGTGAAATTAAGGGTAATCTAACAGCTTATAGTGGATATCGTTCAGTTTTAGGCTACAGCCATCAAATAGTAATAGAGAGAGAAGAGAAAAAATAGTCATTGCTTAACCACTTCTGGACCGCCGCACGCCGATATATGTCCTAACTTTGAAGAGGGATATCTTTGTTATGGCAGCAGCTAGCTGCCATAACCCTGGTATCCTCTTCTTCGGTGGGCGGTCCAGTTTCTGATAATAGTGGTCTCTGCAGCGGATTCGCCGCAAGATCACTTTTATCGGCGGCGGCGGAGGGCCACCCCCCTCCTGTCGCTCCCTGGTGCCCTCTGCCGCTTACCAGAGTCATCGGTAGCGGTAGAGGTGATCGGATGCTTGTCCTTTCTGGGTATGGAGAGGAGTGAGGGGAAGATGGCCCCCACCCTTCTCTATACCATGGCAGAGTGGAAGCAACGTCAAAAGGTCACTTCCACCCATAGCTCTTAAAGAGCCATTTTTTTTTCAACATATTTATTTATTTTTTATTGCATTTTAGTGTAAATATGACATCTGAGGTCTTTTTGACTCCAGGTCTTATATTTAAGAGGTCCTGTCATGCTTTTTTTCTATTACAAGGGATATTTACATTGTAAAAGGAATAAAAGTGACATTTTTTTTTAAAGAACAGTGTAAAAATAAAAAATAAAAGGTAAAATAAATAATTAAAAAAAAACATTTTTAAATGCGCCCCATCCCGCCGAGCTTGCATGCAGAAGCGAACGCATACGTGAGTAGTGCCCGCATATGAAAACTGTATTCAAACCACACAAATGTGAGGTATTGCAAGATTGATAGAGCGAGTGCAATAATTCTAGACCTCCTCTGTAACTCAAAACATGCAACCTGTAGAATTTTTTAAACGTCGCCTATGGAGATTTTTAAGGGTAAAAGTTTGTCACCATTCCACGAGCGTGCGCAATTTTGAAGCGCGACATGTTGGTTATCAATTTACTCGGTGTAACATTATCTTTCACAATATAAAAAAAATTGGGCTAACTTTACTGTTGTCTTATTTTTTAATTCAAAAAGTGAATTGTTTCCAAAAAAAGTATGCTTGTAAGACCGCTGCGCAAATACGGTGTGACAGAAAATATTGCAATGACCGCCATTTTATTCTCTAGAGTGTTAGGGAAAAAATGTATAATGTTTGGGGGTTCTAAGTAATTATCTAGCAAAAAAAAACTGTTTTTAACTTGTAAACAACAAATCTCAGAAAGAGACTTGGTCCTTAAGTGGTTATTGATATTTGGAAAGGTTCTGAAATATTATAGTAATGGATTTATTAAGAAGAGGGAGAGGAAAAATAAGGGTAATGTAGAGATTATAAAAGTGAAGCAGGAAAGAAATGGGAAACTTGGAAGGGGTATTGGATGGGGGAGGGGGCATGGACAAAAAAGATGGTTGGAGGGGAAAGGTTGAATATATGGAAGGGCATCCCAGGATGTGAGAGAGTCATACCTGAGCTGTATACATTAGGTTACTGTAGAGGTTGTTTGTCAGGAATATCATAAGTAAGGGATGTGTTAACTTAAATGAGGGTGATATTTGACATCCATGATGAATTTGTTTCTTCTCGTATGTTGGCCCAGGATGACCAAGTGTTTAGATGCTTAAAGTGTTTGTTAAGCGTGAAATATTATTCACTGCCAGCCTCTCTTAGAGGCTGGCATACCACACTATGTAAGTTCTTTATAAAAACAAGCATTATAAATAGCTATTTAGAGCTGTCTTCAGGCCAGTCACATAACTCGTGGCCGACACATTGCTTCTGCGGGAGGGGCCGTGATCTGCCTCTGATGTCAGTCGGGTAGATCACGTGACCTCCCGACAGAGCAATGTATGGGAGCTGTAAAGCATCCGCGAGGAGTCATGTGACCGACCTGAACACAGCTCTAATTAGCTATTTATAACACTTGTTTTTACAAAGGACTTACATAGTATGGTATGCCAGCCTCTAATAGAAGGGCTGGCAGTGACAATTGTAGGTTTTTTATTTTTAATAGTAGCGGCTCTCTCTGTCTCGGAGATGGAGGGAGCTGACAGGCAGAGGAGAACAGATAGGACAGCGATGTATGATGGAGGGACGTATTCTGACCATGGTGGTCAGGGCTGAGCAGCCCCGGTTATCGTGGTGAGTATAGAGAGGGCATACAGGAAGTGGCAGGTTCAGGGTGGTTTTTTTTTACAGTTTAGAGGGGGACAGATTACACAGCACAAGCACTATGCTGTGTAATCTGCTTTAAGGGACCAGAATCTGATTTATTTTGGGGAGTTAACAAACACTTTAACCATAGAGTCTGTAGCAATATCCTTGGATTCCTCAATATTAAAGATTGTGTTTGTTTTGTTGATCCACTCTATCAAGGTAGGTGGGTGTGGAGATTTTCAGTGTAATGGGATAAGTGTCTTTGCTGCATTTAGTAGATGCAGGGTCAAGGAGCAATGCTATTTGAGGAGGTCATATGTTCATGTGAAGAAGGAAGAGTTATAAACTTCAATTTTATAAATAAAATATAAAAAAAAATATATATATATGTTTTTGCTTATTTATATCTTATTATTTTCATCGGCGCTGCTAATTTTATACAGCCTCTTTGCAAGCACTTCCTGTCTACATGCATATACTCCAACAAATGGGCAGGTTACCTGATGAGACAACAGTGGACCATGCTTGCATAGTGTGTGTTTAAATGGCCTCTTACATTTTGTATCTGAAGTTCATGGTGATAATGCCTGTCACTGTTGGGAGAAAGGATCAGAGCATTGTCATTCATTAACAGGAATTGACCGAACAAGGATCAGGATCACCAGGTATTATATTTTTAAAAAGCTGCACTTCCCGGCAAAGTAAGTGAATGGGGCTGGTGACGTCACTGGTTGTAAAGAAATTGGTAGAGGCTGCACCAGCCGGTGTATATAATTTTTCATAATAACAAATCTTGTGGATCACAACAGGTTGGAGTCTTTATAAAACAATGTCATTATTAATGCGTCCCTAGTATGATCCCTAAATACAGCTCCTCATTGTATATTTTGCTAGTTAAAAACCATCTCTGCAATTCTGGTTTTTGGTTTGATTTCAGGTTCTTGCTATAAAAAATATAATAATAATAATAATATAAAATGTTATTTGGCTTAGAGAATTATCTTGAATTCATTTTACATACATTCCAAATTGTATTGAACATTGAAAAGAGACCTTATAGGCCATTTTGATCCTTGCTTCTGTGCAGGATTAATGCAATCATAGGAATAGCCAGTTCAGAATTGAGGAAGCCATGAGACATTGCACTCCCTCCTAGATTTAGAGTACAGTTCTAAATATTCCCAATGATGAAAAGTATGTGTTTCAAAATACAGCTGGTTCTACATAATTTATCTCATGTCTGTAACATATAAAAGTATAGCTTTCATTTTTTTTAAATACCATAAATTGGCAGCAATCTTCATTCATATTATATATATTTACATTGATTATTTCCTATAGTGACCTAATAGAAAGTTTAAAGTAGTTTAAAGTAGTTTGGAAAATTAGTCCAGTTATGAATAATATGTCAGTAAAACATCTATCTGGCTTTTGCTACATTCCTATATGTTCCGATTGAAAGAAGATACTAATTATACAGAATTTATATTACAAGATGAAAGTCCAGGGTTAAAAGCTGGGTATATTTGAGATCTAGGCTTATGCATTAAAGCAATAAACAATGTACCAAAAAGGGAATTATAGTGTATTTTTAGCATAGTTTGCATCATGATTGCAGTGTTCATCTTAAAATAATGTGTTATATGCATTTCAGATTTTAACAAGCTTACTCTTCTTTTTTTTTTCATTGTAATTTTGTTATATATATATATATATATATATATATATATAGAGAGAGAGAGAGAGAGAGAGAGAGATTTATAGATTAACAACTAGATGGAGAGTTGAGAGCCTTCACTAAATTGTGGCTGTGTTGATTTTGAATACCAAATCACCAATATGCAGATACAAAAAATAAACAGGAATTTGCTTCTCACAAAGTTGGGGAATGAAAAATGAATGTTTTAAACTCCTTTAGTAAATCAGCTTCCCTGTATCAACCGCATGGGGAGTCATTGTTCTATTAGATTGGCTGAGTCACAGGGCCTGATTTACAACAATAAAATAAAAAAGCAGGAATCAACAGTTGCAGATGTAGAGGAACAGTGTACATTCAGACTTTGCACGCCATTCCTGAACCTATCTACCTGACTGTATGCTAATGTTTAATGTGTATGGTGTGGTCCTAGTTGCCAGGTGCATCAGACACCAAAATAATGTTACCTTTGTGTCATCTGCTCATATAGAGTGCACCACAGAATTTATATGTACATTTTCTTATAAAAAGCAATGGTTATAAAAAAAATGTTGCCAGCTCATTAAGAAATGAAGCATGCATGCGCCAAAATAAATGGCGTGTTCAAAAAGAAAAAACATGCAATATGCTGTCATATAAGTCAGCATTTGTAAAGGTATTTATCATTGCAACTCTATTTCAAGGACGAGCTGTGGAATATTGTCTGCTGATTGAACCATGCACATACAGTATATAACTACAAACCTTACAGGTTAAAACTAAAACCTTAGTACACATCCATAACATTATTTATACAGGGTTGCTCTGTTTTACCCACATATCAAAAAAAGTATTGACCAAACTATACAATCATGTTACAGTGTCAATAAATAGTATTGCTATTATTTCATTATTATTAATTAATTACACATTAAAACAATCAACTTTCAGCTGTGTTTTTCCAGGGTATGTGTTATGAACACCTCTACTGATTATATATACCTATCTCTTTAAAGCATGTTTGGGAATTTAAAGACATTAAAAAATTGCTTTAAATACAGTTATATAATGCAGTCATGTGAGGGTTTTGTCTTTTGTTTACAAACATGCTTCGGGACAATGCCGTTCAGCTTTCTCTAGTTGTGCAGATTAAGTCTTTATACCAAGCATGGCCTTAACCGTGTACAAGGCAGAAATGGATCCCATTACATGTACGTCAACCCCAGCATCATCTACTACGTGTCGGATACGAGTGCAGTCCCATTACCTTCATCTAATGAAATCCATTTGCTTACCTCTCTTTTTCTTTTATCCTAATTCAAACACAATTGAGGGAATCATTTATCTGATCCACGGGATACCATTAGAAGGCACAGCCACAGCTAATAGATGTATAAGATTGCTTTAAACTTCAAAATTACTTTAACTATTGTATGTTACATTTTTATAAACAGTCTTAAAGATAAGAGCATTATAACACATGATAAAAAAAGTGCTAGTGGTATATGAAGAGCCTTAGGAAATGTTCTTTAAAAAGAAATCTACAGGGCAGGGAAGTCATAAAGTCATTATGATTCAATTTAAGGTTTTGTTATTATGTACCTTTAAAAGATTTCTGCATTTATCTTTGGGATTATAGATAAAGAGCAACTGCAGACCAGAGTTTAAGTAATCAGTAAATTGCCCATGCAAGAAACATTATAGGTTTACTCAATTTTTTTTTATCAGATTGATATAATCCATTTCACCCATATTCATAAGTCCTTTCTTACTGGGTCAGGATGCTGGTAGAGTTATTAATTTTCCTAGAAAAATTACTAGCTATGGTTTGTATGGCATAGTTTTTCTGGGGGTGGCTTTAAAAGGGCATTTCTTGGCATGGCAAGGATGATCCAGACACAGTTGACAGAGAAACTCAAATATGGATGTCTGATTTTTGAGAACTGTTTACTCTATGGTAAGCCTACCACAGTCTACCATACATTATTGCATTGATCATGTGTTATAGAATTGTATGCTTTTTTATGTCTTAGTAATATGTAACAGCACATATTTGGCACACAATGGGGGTCATTTACTAATATGAATGTGCTGCGACGGTTCATACCTTAATTGGTACGCCGGATAAATCCTTAATTGAGCATGTGAACCGGTGCACACACAGCAGTACCTGCCGAGGTACATCTCGCGCTCGCTGCAATAGGAAAAACACATTTTCCTATTAAAGCAGCATGAGAAAAACCGGCATGGGTACCAGGCAATTCGGTCTGGTATGGATTGTAAGGGAACCCCCTATGCCGAAAAAAATCCATACCAGACCCTTATCTGAGCGTGCAGCCTGGCCGGTCAGGAAAGGGGGTGGGGACGAGCGAGCGCCCCCCTCCTGAACCATACCAGGCCGCATGCCCTCAACATGGGGGATGGGTGCTTTGGGGAAGGGGGGCGTGTGGCGGCCCCCCACCCCACAGCACCTTGTCCCCATGTTGATGAGGACAAGGGCCTCTTCCCGACAACCCTGGCCATTGGTTTCGGGGTCTTCGGGCGGGGGGCTTATCAGAATCCAGAATCCCCTTTAATGAGGAGGCCTCCAGATCCCAGCCCCCCGCCCTACGTGAATGAGTATGGGGTACATGGTACCCCTACCCATTCACCTGGGGGAAAAAAGTGTCAAGAAAAAAACAATAGACAGTTTTTAAAGTAATTTATTAGGCAGCTCCAGGGGTCTTCTTCTGACTTCGGGGGTCTCTTCAGCACCGGGCCCCAGATAGCAAAAGAGCTGGAAGAAGATAGCAGGGGAGTCCGGCAGAAGATACCGGAGAGCGGAGAAGAACCGGACAGCGGGAGAAGACCGGGCCCCCTAGAAAAAGAGCAGCAAAAGAGCAGAAGATAGAGGAGGAGCCCGGCAAAAGAACCGGACACTGGGAGAAGAGGCCGAACAGCGTGGAGAAGAACCAGACACTGGGAGAAGATGTGGAGAAGAGGCCGGAGAGCGCGGAAGAGACCCCCGAAGTCGGAAGAAGACCCCTGGAGCCTGCCTAATAAATTACTTTAAAAACCTGTCTAGTGTGTTTTTTTTTCTTGACACTTTTTTCCCCAGGTGAATGGGTAGGGGTACAATGTACCCCATACTCATTCATGTAGGGTGGTGGGCCAGGATCTGGGGACCCCCTTATTAAGGGATTCTGATAAGCCCCCCGCCCACAGACCCTGACAACCAACGGCCAGGGTTGTCGGGAAGAGGCCTTTGTCCTCATCAACATGGGGACAAGGTGCTTTGGGGTGGGGGGGCCGCAGCTCGGCATTGCTAACTGCAGCTGATACAGTGCACTGCAATTACCTGCGGTTATGTGCGGATAGCTGCGCTAAATCGCTCCTGGACGCAGTCAATTCTATTTTTTCTATCCGCACCAAACTGCATGTAATCAAAACGCAGCTTAACGCAGTGTGTGAATGGGGCCATAGGAAAGCATTGTGTGCATTTAGCTGCGGTAGAAAACGCAGCTAAAAGCACAATTCTATCCGTCCATGGGCCCCTTTCACACTGGGGCATTTTTCAGGTGTTAAAGCGCTAAAAACAGCGCCTGAAAAACACCCTAAAGAAGTGGCTCTATTCACTCCAGTGTGAATCGGCTTTCACACTGGAGTGGTGCGCTAGCAGGACAGTAAGGCCCCTTTCAAACTGGGGCGGTGGGGGCATCTGCGGTAAAGCGGCGCTATTTTTACATCGCTTTACTGTCGTTTTAGTGGCGTTATTCGGCTGCTAGCGAGACGGTTTTAACCCCCCTGCTAGCGGCCAAAAAGGGGTTAAATCCACCCGCAAAATGCTGCTGGAGTGGCATTTTGCCAGCGGTATCACAGCACTGCCCCATTGATTTCAATGGGGAGGAGCAGTGAGTTCGCAGGCTCCAAAGAAGCTGCTGGCAGGACTTTTTGCGATGCCCTGCCAGCGCACCGCTCCAGTGTGAAAACCCTCACTGGAGTGAATGGAGCCGCTTCTTTAGGGGGTTTTTCAGGCGCTATTTTTAGCGCTGTAGTGCCTAAAAATGCCCTAGTGTGAAAGGGACCTAAAAAAAGTCCTGCTAACAGCACCTTTTGAGCGGTGTATAAACCGCTCCTGCCCATTGAAATCAATGGGACAGAGTGGCTATACCGCCGGCAAAACGCCACCGCGACGGTGTTTTGCGGCCGGATTTATATAAACCCCTCTTCGACCGCTAGTGGGTGTTAAAACTGCTAGTGGCCGAATACCACCGGTAAAGCGTCACTAAAAATAGCGCCGTTTTACCGCTGCCGCCTGCACCGCCTAAGGCCCCTTTCACACGGACAGACCGTTCAGGTCCGCCTCGGACCTGTGGACCTGAACGCACACTCCATAGACCTCTATGGAGGGTCGGATGTCAGTGGTGACATGTCCCCTGACACCCGACCCACTCCAATCCGAAAAAGTGTAACGGAGGAAAAACCTATTTTTCTATCCATCTGCGGATCAGGTCGGGTGACGGACTCTACGGTCCATCATCATCCGATCCCCCATAGAGGAGAGACAGTGTGCAGAGACAGACCTGTCATCTGCCTGCTCAGCGGGGATCCATGGAGCGATCCCCCGCTGAGCAGAGCGGGCTCCGTACACGGTGAAAGCCCTTTGTACAAAAATCCACGGGAAAGTTTGTACAAAGTCCCATCGTGTGTATGAGGCTTAAACACCAGAAATTCAAGTTTTCATATCTTTAAAGGTCACCATACACTGGCCAATCAGTTAGATCTTCCATAAATTAGAGTCAGTGCAAGAGCCTGTTTGATTTTCTACATTAAGAAGTAATTCTTACAGTGAATCTTCCTATTACCACTTTAGCCTAATGCTTTATTTCCACTATTTCAACCCCAAAGTTGCGTCGGCTTGTTTTCCACTATTGCAACTTGTCATGCCACTAGGGACTGAAAAGTTGCATCACAAGTTCTACCCCATGATTTACAATGAGTACCGTTCATATGCGTGCGACTTCAAGTCGCAGTAACTTCAAAGCAGTTCAAAACATCGGAGAAAAAGTCGCACTGAAGTTGGAACAAAGTAGTGCAAGAACTTTTTTTTGGAGTTGCACCAATTAGAATGGGGGAACATTGAAATACATGTGTTTTGACTTGTCCTGCGACTTCACATGTGTCAAGTCGCACAACAACTCACAGTAGTGGAAAGAAAGCCTAAGGCCACTTGGGACTGAAAAGTTGCATCACAAGTTCTCCCCATGATTTACAATGAGTACCGTTCATATGTGTGCGACTTGCTTACGCCCATGCTGTATACACAGCGGGCACACATCTTTATTACAGAAATCCATATTTGGCATGGAAATTAACCACTTGCTTACTGGGCACTTAAACCCCCCTGCTGTCCAGATGAATTTTCAGCGCTGATGCACTTTGAATGACAATTGCGCGGCCATACTTAGCCAAATTTTTTTTTTAAAGTTCCCACAAATAGAGCATTCTTTTGGTGGTATTTGATCACCTCTGTGTTTTTTTTCTTTTGTTCAAAAAAAGAAAAGACAGATTTTTTTAAAAAATTTTGGATATTTTTGGATATTTTGATATTAAATTTTGCAAACAGGTAATTTTTCTCCTTCATTGATGTACGCTGATGAGGGGGCACTGATTGGTTACACTGATAGGCAGCACTGCTTGAAACCACTGGTGGGCATTGATAGGTGGCACTGACAAGTGGTACTGGTGGACACAGATGAGGCAGAATTGCCTCTTTGGGACCAATGTCCCTTGCACCTAAGCCGGTGATCAGCTTTTATTTTTATCCTCATGCTGTCAGCGTGAGGAGAAAAAAAAACAATTACTGAGCTTTAGTTTGCATCATGTGATCAGCTGTTATTGGCTGACAGCTAATCACGTGGTAAGGGGCTAGGATCGGCCCTTACTTCGATCTGTGATCACCCGAGTCTTAGTGCGCTCTCTGCAGGGAGCACACGGGGAGCCCGTCCTATGACAGCCTCCCAGATATTCAGGTCCACGCTGTGGCCGTCGTTTAGCTATAGCGACAAACACCAAGTGGTTAATAGAAAAGCAGATGCAGATTTCTAGGACTGGCCAAAAATAATGTTTATTGTCAAAGGCAACTGATGACTTTCTATTAAAGGACTAAATGGGCCATTAACATGCATCACAATTGAACTTAGGAATGTGTCTTTGCAACGTTAAACTAATTAAAATCCTTTCTTATTTTTGCTTGGGGATAGACTGCAGAGGGATTAGAAGTTTTGGGGGATGTTTACACCTCTGATAGGGTGAAGACAACTCCCAAATTTTGCCAATTTCTCATTCAAAATTATTCACTTCCTGTCACATAGCCAAACAGGAAGTGAGGGTAAAACCCCACCAATGTATGTCCTTGGGGACACACAGGTTCATCTAAATAGTTTCCCCATTTGGAAAATTGCACTCCAGCATTTTGCCATGTACATCCCAAATTATTATGCATCTTGGGGTTTATTTACTAAAAAGGTAAATCCACTTTGCACTACAACTGCACTTAGAAGTGCAGTTGCTGGGGGCGTGGCGTCCGAGCCCGAAGATGGCCGCTTAGCTTCCAAGCTCCGCCACACCGCCAGGGGAATCAGTTTCCATCGGAGCATTCAGAGGTATCATCCACCTACATCCGACTCATTAAAGCATGCTATACCACCAGGAATGCTGAGAAGAAGAAAAGAACCTCCGCCGCAGCTCCGTAAGCTACCAGGTTACTTCTTCACCTCAGCGCGGCCTCATCAAAATGGCGCCCAGCCGGAGCACAGGACGGAACGGGCCGCATCCATGATCTATCCGACTGGACGAAGCGGCACCGATCCAGAGAATCCGCATAGCGGATCATCCTCAGTGACATCCACCCCCACTACCAGGAGCCCTGCTAAGTCCAGACAAAGGACATCCTCTCCACACGGAAATTGGCTGCAGCAAGATATGGAGGTGAGCGCTCACACTACCTCACGATCTCAGGCCTCAGCAGCCCCAGACCCCATAGCGGGATTCCCTACATCAGGGCAGCCTGTATCAGATACTGTACTCAAAGAGATGCTAATGTCCCTGAGGTCATCTCTACACCAGGACATGCTGCACACAGTACAAAAATGTCAGGCAGAAGTACATTCACTGGGAGAAAGGGTAAACCAGATTGAGAACACTCTGGACTCACATGGATCCTCTTTCAATAAAATGGTAGATGCTCATACCACTCACTCAGATGAAATTTCCTGGATCAAAGATAAATTATCTGACCTCGAAGAAAGATCCAGAAAGAATAATCTCAAAATAAGAGGCATTCCTGAATCCATCCCTGCGATACAACTACCACAATATGTCCAAGAATTATTCACTGCATTACTTCCCGCAATGTCTGCATTGGAGCTCACAGTAGATAGCGTGCACAGAATACCGAAACCATAATTTTTACCTGATGACGTACCCAGGGATGTCCTGCTATGGTTACATTTTTATAAAGCCAAAGAAACCATATTGGCCTCTTTCCGTAACCCTGACCAGCGCCGCGCCCACCTCAATATGCCTCTCTACAACTACTCCCTGACCTATCTAGGCATACCCTCCAGAAATGCCGCAATTTAGCCACCATTACTAAAGCGCTACGCAACCATCACATATTACACAAGTGGAAATATCCTGCTGTGCTCTCCATCACACATAATGGCACGACTACCACTGTCTCTACCATGGAAGAGGGTCTTCATATCCTCAGGCAATGGGGAATACTGTCGGAAGCACCTCTGTCTCCTATACAAGTTGATACTCCTCCATATATGCAGGCAGACTGGCAGGTGGTGACACGAAAGAGGTCTGATAAAAAACCTGCTCAACTGAAAGATCGCTCCTAATCAATTTACTCGATCCTTATGTCTACACTCCCCCGGTGAAGACACATTTGGAAATATTTCTAATACCCCTCAACCTTATTGAACAGTGTTTATGGATCAAGAATCCCCCTGTGGATTCTCCTATCACCCTGTAACCATTCTTTTTTCTTCCTTTAAATTGTTATATTTTTTTCGTTGTTTTTATGGATCAACAACCATTCACAGAGCCATACATGACTACGCCCTTATGGAAAGGCACCTGCAACATTTGCAACTCAACTGTCCGCTCTGAGGGATACTCTAGAAGGAAAGCCACCCTGGAACAAAAGTCATCCATCTCCAAGAGGCTAGCCATCTCTCACCATAAGTGTGAGTACTATCAACCCTCGACATATAGCATACCTTCCAATCTGTCTCATGCCAGTTAAACTACTCTCCATCAACGCCCATGGCTTAAACCATCCAGCCAAGAGAGCATCCCTTTGGAAAGAAGCTGTCTCTTCCCAATGTGATATTCTATGCGCCCAAGAGACACATTTCCATCATGCAGCCTCACCAAAATGCTCTTATAGAAATTTCCAATACTACTTTTTCTCCAGTATGAATGCGAAAAAGAGAGGTGTTTTGGTGGCCATTAAAGACTCTATATCATTTCAACTTCACTCCAAAATATCTGACCCAGCGGGCCGGTACCTTATTATTGTATGTGACATTAACTCCACCCGTTATACTCTTGTGAACGTATATGTTCCCAATACCAAACAAATTAACTTCCTGAACCGATTGATGAAAAAGCTGAAAAAAATTCAACAAGGTTCCCTTATAATATGTGGAGACTTTAATGTTACTCCTGACCCATGCATGGACTCTACCTCGACTCATTCCAAAAGATCTCCTTCTCTAAATTTTTTCCTAAGATCTCATGATCTGTTCGATAGCTGGCGCTGCACACATGCTAATGAACGAGACTTCACATTTTATTCTCATAGACATTGCATTTACTCGAGGATCGATCTGGTTCTAATGGACAAGTGGTTGCTTCAAAAAGTGACTCAAATTAAAATCAATAACATTACTTGGTCGGACCACGCTTCCATCCTCCTGACTCTAGGAGATAAATATCCTACTAACGGGGCATCCATATGGCGCGCCAGCCCTCAAGTAATACAAACAACAGCCACTAAGAAATTGATAGAAAACCACTTGTCTGATTACTTCCAGATCAATTCCTCTTCCACAAATGATCCATTTGTACTTTGGAATGCCCACAAGGCGTACATTATAGGCATATTTATTCAATTAGCCACAAAACTCAAAAAACAGAGACAGCAGCGGCTTGATATTCTTCTCACAGATATCAAACTCCTCGAAGATCTAGATAAAAAAAAAAACCCACACGCCAAGTTAGTAAAGAATTGACGGCTCTGCGCCACAATCTCAGATTAGAATTGCTTCATTCCTTTGAACAAAAGGAACGATGACTTAAAATGTCCTTCTATTCGACCAGTAACAAAGCTGCAAAAGAAGTAGCTCGCAAACTACAAGGCCAACACTTCAAAACTAAAATACCTCACATCATTAGCCCTATCTCCAAACAAAAAGAATTTTATCCCCAAAGTATTGCCAATGCAATTAGGGAATACTATGGGTCCCTTTATAACCTTAATCAAGATAGTCATATTGACCAGCCGTCACAATCAGCTATAAATGATTTCTTAAAAGATATTATGTTTACCTAAACTCTCCACTTCTCAAATTAAAGCCTTAAATTCCCCTTTCTGACTATCTGAGTTAATGAAAGTTATTGACACCCTTCCCACCAATAAGTCACCAGGGCCAGATGGTCTGACAGGGGAATATTACAAGACTTTTAAACACTCTTTAGGGTCATACCTCCTTAAGGTATTTGAAGCCGCTGCTGCCTCATCCTCTTTTCCACCTGGAGATGTTAGAAGCATTAATAGTTACGTTGCCTAAACCAGGGAAGACACCGGATGTTCCCCAAAACTTTAGACCGATTTCCTTATTGAATACAGATCTAAAGCTTTATGCTAAAATGATAGCAATGAGACTGATTGACATTCTCCCTACTATAATTGATCCAGATCAATCTGGATCTACCAAGGGCAGACAAACATCTGATGCTTCCAGAAGATTGATTGATGTGATCCATGTTGCCAGGAAACTCGGGACGCCTTCTCTGCTTCTTGCTCTGGATGCAGAGAAGGCATTCAATAGAGTACATTGGACATATCTCACAACCACACTGAAAAAATTTGGATTCACAGGCCACATACTCTCTGCAATACTATCTCTATATACATCACCATCAGCCCGGGTATACACTTCAGGTATGCTATCTAAACCTTTTAAGATCAGAAATGGCACCCGCCAGGGATGCCCACTACCCCCCCTCATCTTCAACCTATTAATGGAACCCCTGGCAACCAGCATAAGGCAAAATCTCAATATAAAAGGATTTTCCATTAATAACCGCAAACATGTCATAAGTCTCTTCGCAGATGATGTGATCCTTATGTTAACTAATCCTGTGTCTTCCCTACAACATGTTTCTCAACTATTACATGACTATGGTACGGTATCATATTACAAAGTAAACGAAACCAAATCTTATATATTAGATCTTAGTGTAGCAGCAAATGATAGAACAACCCTGCAAAACAGATATCCGTATGTATGGGACTCCCAAGAAATTACTTACATAGGAATTAAACTAACATCCCAACCTACACAACTATTTCATCCTAATTACCTCCCGTTGATACGTTCATTAAGCGCGGGTCTCCAGTCCATAAGCAAACACACATTGTCATGGTCAGGCAGGTTGGCCACCTTTAAAATTCTGCTGCAAGTACTCTACATATATCGTACAGTTCCCATTCCAGTCCCCCGACAACACTTTCATACTTTACAATCCATACTTTCTAGATATCTATGGGAAGGTAAAAAAGCCAGAAGCGCTCTATCCAAACTCCGCAAAACAAAAACAGCAGGCGGGGTTGGCCTACCGATATTTGCTGACTATCATCTAGCTGCAATCCTGGCACAACTAAGAGGGTGGTTTTCCCACCACCAAACGCCACTTTGGTGCAGTATTGAACAATCTATAATACCAGGAGGTAACCTCTATGACTATATTTTAGCTTATCTGCATCTTCAATCCAAACCTTCTGACCTCCCTCTCCCGATTCTAGCAACACTAAACTCATGGAAGTCCTTGATAAATACCAAAACTAGATCATCTCCTACCATATCTCTGTCAATCCCCTTATCCACCTTGGCTCTATTGATCCCAGACATGCCCTTGACTAAATGGATAGCGGAGGGAATAAAATGGGTTTCGGATCTACACTCTGGCACTAACGTAAGATCGTTTTCTGACTTACAATCGTCATATGACCTACCTATCTCAGAACGATTTCAGCATTTCAGAATTGCTTCTTATCTCAAAAAACATGACATCACATACAACCTATTCTGGCAGATTCATGTCTACCTTACTGCGAAAATACCTCGTAAAAGGAGGTATCTCATTATTTTATAATTATCTCCATGATAAAAACATATTCACCAAAACGAACTCCATGCTAGCATGGGAAAGGGACCTTAACGACTCATTTTCTCCACAACAATGGCACAAGGCTTTGTAACACATCCACTCGGCAACCAAAAGCACCAACCTATAGGAACTCTCACATAAAATTACACAACGTTGGTATTTAACACCCTATCGATTAGCTAAATTTGACCGCTCCACACCTCCCACCTGTTGGAGGAACTGTGGGCAACCGGGCACTATCTATCACATCCTATGGGGATGTGAACACCTGACCTCATATTGGTCCCACATCTTTAAAATCCTACGTCAAACAACAGATCTAAATATACACAACTCCTCTTCCTTAGCTATCCTAAACATAAGCATAGAAGATATCCCACCATTACATAGACAATTTACTATTCACTTATTCCTAGCAGCCAAATTAGTGATACTAAGAAAATGAAATGGATATCTTTAAACCCTCCAGAGATAGAAGAGGCTGTAACTACATTATCTTTGCATTACACTTATGAGAAGATGCTAGCATCCATCAGTGGAAATTATGACAAATTTCTTCCGCGCTGGCAACGTTGGATAAACTGGTAAGACACTCATCGTAAATGAATAAAATATCATTTACTATCACTAGGGCGAACTATCTCATGATTTTCTGCTTTTTTAAGATTCATATCCTTCCTTTTCCATATGGCCTCTGAATTGATCCTGTATAATATATATAGTAGTTACTTTTTACCTGTTATGAGCTATACGCTCTTGTTACTTGAATGCTAACAGATATATACCAATTAATACTGCTGATGACACATAGGCATGTAGAGGCTGTATCTCCACAGGGTCACAGTTAGTTCCCAAATGGGGTGACTAGTGGAGGAATATAGTCTCTCCTGCCTTGCTCTTACTTCTCGTAATTCAGGGAATTGTATTAAGACTGCAAAGTTATATGAATCTGTTAGCCTCTATTGTTTATATTTCAGTTTACGATATCTACTGCTATATTTAAACATGACTTATATCTTTGTAAACTGACAAAACTTGAACAAAAATTATTGGAAAAAAAAGGAGTGCAGTTGCTGGAGATCTGAGGGGGACAAGCAAGGAAAAGAACAAAAACAGCATCTTTGCCTCTCCATTATTGGATGATAAAATCACCAGTGCTTCCCCTCTGATTTTCATCAACTACACTTGTATTGCAGAAAGGATTTGCCTTTAATAAACCCAAAAATACCTAATAATTTGGGGTGTAAACAACAAAGTGCTAGAGTGCAATTTGCATAATGGGGACACTAGTTAGATTGACCTGTGTGTTCCCAAGGAAAAATATTTTTAGGGTGTTACTCTCGCTTCCTGTTTGGCTATGTGACAGGAAGTGAAGCCAATTTTAATAAAAGGGACACAAAGCCCAACCTAAAAAAAAAAAAAAATTATCTTGATTTCCCTCAAATGTCCACAATTAGAATACTGTAGGATTGTCTTCAGCTTGATTTTAGTTCAGTGCTCTAAATCAGTGCTTCTCAGCCCTGTCCTCAAGTACCCCCAACAGGCCATGTTTGCAGGTTTTCCTTCATCTTGCACAGGTGCTTGAAATCAAAGTCATTGATATATGTATTTTGGACAGCTATTTTAGATAAGATAAATTTCCTAAACATGTCCTGTCGGGGGGGGGGGTACTTGAGGACCGAGGCTGAAAACCACTGCTCAAAAAGAAAATTGAATACTTACCACTCTGAAATGTTACTTTCCTGGTAATTATCCATGGCAGCATATGCACAATCTATGCATGTGCTACCATGAAGGCTCCAGGAAAGTAACTTAAAACTAAAAAAAAAAAAAAATTAAAAAAGGGATTTGTCTAAGACATGCCAATCAGCCCAGTTAAGCTGCAGCTGGGAAATGCGTTGCATGAAAAGAACACACAAAACATAAAAAATTTGAAACAATTTTATTGGTCCAAAAAAAACAGGACTTGGAAAAGAAGCAAGGAAAGCAAAATACACACATGTATGTTAATTTGAGACACTAACAGAATATGTTTGAGGTTTGACCCTTTTGCAGTGTAAATTAACAGGAGTTAAAAGGAGTGCACCCACAAATGGACATCTATTAAGGATTAAAACAACATTAGGCACAACATGTTGAGAAAGAATTTTAAAATTAATGTAGCACAGACAGTTAAAGTGAACAATGTAAAAACAACAAAAATTGCCATCATAAAAAAGATTTCATGGTAAAATAACCACCACCCAAAAAATACAACAAACCAAAGTTACAAATAAATTGCATAAAAACACATCTGTTTTGCAACAACATAACAAACAAAATACAAATAGAAAATACATGTGTTAGAAACTCGATAAGGGGGACACACACACCTCTTTTCAGGGCGAAATAAAGAATGCTATCTGCAAGCTTTATATAACATAGGCATGTGTGCTAATGAGGCAATTTCAAACACATGGACAGTCCATGAAACACACAAAATACAAGTTCACCCAATGTAGAGAGAACTTAAAAGTGAGTTCACCTGTTAAGGATGTCCTTAAATTTCTAACCCAAAAAACACACTCTGAGCATGCCCAGAAACATCCAAGTGCTGTTCACACACAAAAAGCACCACCAAAAAAAACAAAGTCCCTGAGAATGCCCAGACCAACCCAAATGCATTTCACACACCGAAAGGCACAGGAAAAACGCAAAGTCCCTGAGCATTCCCAGAATAACCCAAATGCAGCTAGCACAAAATAAGCCACCCCCTGTCCAAAATTAAGCACATCATCCAGCATGCACCAAAATTACAGATGGGACAAAACATCCCCCAGTCCAGGGAGCAACTAAAGAGCCTAACATGTGCAAAAGTTATACAACAAATACCATTGCAGTCTAAGGGAACTGACTTGGCAATTTTACTAGTCCACACTTGGCTGGCTTATCTTCTAGTTATTGGCCTTAAAATGGGTATGGGGCCCAGGTCCCACCCAATTGGACAACCCCAAAAACGAAACAAGGAGAAATGCCTTTAAATATGCCAATTTGTTTAAGGGCCAGTTCACACCAATGCAGTCCAGTGCATATTTTATGCATCAAAAATGCATGGAAAGTCGGTTATATGGTTCTCAATGGCATAGTTCACACCAGTGCTTGCATTTCCAGTGCTTTTCCAGTTCCAGAAAAAAAAGTAGAACATGCTGCATTTTTTCTGCACTGGACTGTACTGGAAAGCTGTAAAACGCTTCAAAAATGCACTGGAACACACTTGTCCTTATTTAAGGTTAAGAAAAAAGAGGTGGGAAAAAAGCACTGGAGTGCATCATAAACGCACCAAAAACTCACTGGAACGCATCAAAAACACGCATGCAGAAAAGCACCTGGAACGCTTCCGGACTGCATTTCTATGGTGTGAACTGGCCCTAAGGGCCCTAAGGGCCAGATCACACCATAGAAACACAGTCCGGATGCGTTCCAGGTGCTTTTCTGCATGCGCGTTTTTGATGCATTCCAGTGCGTTTTTGGTGTGTTTTTGATGCAGTCCAGTGCTTTCCCCCCCTTTTTTTTTTACCTTAAATAAGGACAAGTGTGTTGCAGTGCGTTTTTGGTGGATTTAGGTGCGTTCCAGTGTGTTTTTGATGCATTTTACAGCATTCCAGTACAGTCCAGTGCATAAAAAATGCAGCATGTTCTACTTTATTTTTGGGAACTGGAAACGCACTGGAACTGCAAGCACTGGTATGAACTATGCCATTGAAAACCATATAACCTACTTTCCATGTGTTTTGATGCAGAAGAAATGCACTGGACTGCATGTGGTGTGAACTGGCCCTTAAGGAATAAAAGTTATTTAAAACTACTCGCAGCTATAATGAAATGTCAGTCCAGCAATACACATAAAAGTTCATTGATAAAAACAGCATTAAGATAAAAAACAAAATTAAGAAAAAAAATGTGTATGGTTCCCCTGAAATTTCATACCAGGCCCTTCAGGTCTAGTATGGATATTAAGGGGAACCCCACACCAAAATTTTTAAAAAAATGGCGTGGGGTTCCCCCTCAAAATCCATTACCAGGCCCTTCAGGTCTGGTATGGATATTAAGAGGAACCCCACGCCAAGATAAAAAAAATGGCGTGGGGGGTCCCCTTCAAAATCCATACCAAGCCCTTCAGCTCTGGCATGGATTTTAGGGGGAACCCCATGCCAAAATAAAAAAATGGCGTGGGGTCCCCCCAAAAATCCATACCAGACCCTTATCCAAGCAGGCAACCTGGCAGGCCGCAGGAAAAGAGGGGGGGTGAGAGAGCGTCCCCCTTCCTGGACCATACCAGGTCACATGCCCTCAACATTGGGAGGGTGCTTTGGGGTCACCCCAAAGCACCTTGTCCCCATGTTGATGAGGAAAAGGGCCTCATCCCCACAACCCTTTCCCGGTGGTTGTGGTAGTCTGTGGGAGGGGAGCTTATCGGAATCTGGAAGCCCCCTGTGTGAAATGGTAATGGGGTACAAAAGTACCCCTACCATTCCACAAAAAAAGTGTCAAAAATTTTAAAAATTACAAGAGACAGTTTTTGACAATTCCTTTATTTAAAGTCTTCTTCTTTCCATCATCTTCAGGTCTTCTTCCTTCTTTCTTCCTTCTTCCTTCGGTTTCTTCCTCCATCTTCTTCTTCCTCTGCTTCTTCCACCGATACTCGGCTTCTTGCTCCGGTGTTTTCGTCCGGCATCTTCTTCCGCGGCGTCTTCTTTCCGGCTTAGTTATCGGGCCCCTCCGCATCCATGATGGGAGGCTCCCGCTGTGTGGCGCTCCTCTTCTTCTGACACTTATATAACGGAACCATGCTTCAGAGGGGGTAGTGTCACTGGGTGGCCCCGCCCTCCATTATTTAGGAAGTGTCAGAAGAAGAGAAGCGTCACACAGCGGGGGCCTCCCATCATGGATGCGGAGCGGCCGGAGAACAAAGCGGGGAAGAAGATGCCGCGGAGGAAGATGTTGGACGAGAACACCGGAGCAAATAGCAGAGGATTGGAGGAAGAAGCAGAGTAAGAAGAAGATGGAGGAAGAAACTGAAGGATGAAGGAAGGAAGAAGACCCAAAGAAGATGGAAAGAAGAAGGCTTTATATAAAGGAATTGTCAAAAACTGTCTCTTGTCATTTTTAACATTTTTGACACTTTTTTTGTAAAATGGTAGGGGTACCCCCTTACCATTTCGCACAGGGGGGGCGCTGGGATCTGGGGGTCCCCTTGTTAAAGGGGGCTTCCAGATTCCGATAAGCCCCCCGCCCGCAGACTCCCACAACCACAGGGCAAGGGTTGCGGGGATGAGGCCCTTGTCCTCATCAACATGGGGACCCCAAAGCACCCTACCAATGTTGAGGGCATGTGGCCTGGTTAAATAATGAAGAAACTCCTGCGCTGTCAGAAATACCTATGCTAAGGGGCACTGCTGCAACACCTAAATGGCTGATCCAAACAGACAAAAGTGGTGTGAATAAAGTAAGTGGTGATTGCGCTGTGATAAGAGGGGAAGGAAGGAGGAGGGAGGGGAAGGGGCTAGCTCAAATGTATAGAGAGGTGAATGAAAAATGAAAAAATTATAAAGGTATAATGAGCATGAGGGCTAGTATCATATCATGTAAATACTGAAACAGAAGAAAAGAAAAATCTCAGTGCAAAAGGGCTAGTACCATACTAGCACATATGTGGTAACTCAGCAAACACTTATCAAAAGTAAAATCTCAGTGCAAAAGGGCTAGTACCATACTAGCACATATGTGGTAACTCAGCAAATACTTATCAAAAGATAAAACTCAGTGCAAAAGGGCTAGTATCATACTAGCACATATGTAGTAACTCAGCAAATACTTAATGGTGACTCCAAGTAAATAACTAAATGGTGAACAGTCCCACCGCCTTGTAGTACAAAGTGCTCAAACAATGAGTCATCAGTTCCAAAAGGCAAAATGGAAAAATTATACAAAATATAAAAGTGTGATGAAATGTAATAAAGTGCAGTCTAATGAGCACTAAATCTGAATAAACTGAAGAAACAAAATAGTCTAAAGTGTATAAAAAGCTATGAAATGAGTGACAAATACAGTGTGGGTACAAAAAAAAATTGAACAAAATAAAATATATAAATCAAACAAAGTCCATGTGCATGAGGGCTAGTATCATACTAGAACATAAAAATATTGTAAATACTGACACAAAAGAAAAGAAAAAAATCTCAGTGCAAAGGGGCTAGTATCATACTAGCACATATGTGGTAACTCAGCAAATACTTATTAGTGACTCCAAGAAAAATAAATAAATGGTGAACAGCCCCACCACCTTGTAGTACAAAGTGCTCAAACAATGAGTCATCAGTTCCAAAAAGGCAAGTCCACAAGCCACAGGAAAGGGAAACAAAGTCTTCAGTGGGGACACCTCTGTGCTCGCAAGCAGCTCACCTTACTGCTGCAAGACAGCAGCTTGTAATCCAGTAACAAATCACCAGCAAGCAAGGGTCCCATCCAGTAGTTCAGGCAATTCGGGTGGTGGGTGTGCAGAATGGTATATAAAAAACATAAGCAGACAGTATATAGTATAACTCCGTGGCAGCCAAAGTGGAAAAAAGGGACAGGACACAGAAGGGGGATGCACTCACTTTTGTAAAATGAGTGTGGGCATCAATCCAACGAACGCTGAGTTCGTATACCTCAAAAAGGGTGTCTTCAAACCGTCCCCATTTCCTCAATGCTCGTCACAATGGGATGCATATATGTAGAGTATTGGAAGAGAGTGCACATAGCGTGATCCCATATATAAATCAGTTTATTAGGTTAAAAACAACATGGTACACTTACATTTAGCAGAAGGCTATAGTAAAAAACATCCACGAGCGCCGAGCTCATATCCTATCATCAGTCTGAGACAGTTCCCATGCTTCAAACCTCACGCGTATCGTCACGTCATGTGACTTCATCAGAGGATAACACGGGATGAAGAGTCTATGCTTTTATATGGTCTCTATGTAATGGGCGTTTGGCGGCCATTTTCTTGAAGCCTGCCACTACAAAAATGGACGCCCAGGAGCCATTTTCCCGAAGCCCGCCACTGCACTGGGCGAACCCAGCACTGGACAAGTCCGTCGGCCATTTTGTTGAGGTCTCACTCTTATATTAAAAGAGGTCCTAGTAGTCATAGTCATGCTTAATAAAAAGCAGCCAAGAGGCGCAGCAAGCCGCACACACTACAAGGTGCATAGCAGCCAATTAATATATGTAGTCCTGGGAGAAAAAATTTAATAAACTGGGAAATGTATAGCAAACTAAAATAGTGTATAAAAAGGACAAATATACAGTAAAAACGAAAATGCAAACATCAGCAAAATTATTAAGAAAAAAATAGACTAGTGGTTAGTCCAGCGGGAGAGGGGGCATCCAATAAATGTCAAAAGTAATGGATAATATGAAAATTGTTAAAAAAATAAATGGAATAAACAGAGATATAAAATAACTCCCCATTGTCAAAAGATGGATTGGAATCATTATGCGCACAAAAAAATTTAGTTGTCCGCCCTGCGGTAAAAGGAGGGGGCATAGTGGTTCTGGATAAGAGTCAATATGAGAAGGAGATGTTCATAATTTTGAACGAACCAGGTACTTACCAAACACTCCCTAACAACCCCACCAATGCATACAAAAAACAACTTCAACAACTTATCACTAAGGGTAATGATTTGAAAATTTTGAGTAAAAAAGAAAGGGCATTCCTGGTCCCCACAGCACCCAGAATCCCTACTATATACTATCTACCCAAAATCCATAAAAACCCTGTGTGTCCACCCGGTAGACCTATCGTCAGTGGCATTAACTCTATTACAGCAAGAATTGGGAAGTACATTGATTTTTACCTGCAACCGTTGGTAAAGCAAATACCCTCCTATCTTAAGGATACCGGTTCTACCATCAGATTTCTTGAAAAGGTCAATATACAAGAGGGATTCATTATGGCCACTGCTGACGTGGCATCTTTGTACACGTGTATACCACACGAGAAAGGTATAGAAGCAGTCAAACATTTTCTCATTCGCGAACAGTCCCTCGCATCGTTTCAATGCGACTACATAATTGAATTGTTGGACTTTGCAACCAGACATAATTACTTCTGGTTTAACCAAAGCTACTACCTCCAACAACGGGGAGTGGCAATGGGTGCTAAGTTCGCACCTAGCCTTGCGAACTTGTTTATGGCCAAGTGGGAGGAGGATGTCGTCTATGCCCATGGGACCACTTCGTTGGTTCTGTGGGCTAGGTAAATAGACGACATCCTCCTCCTATGGAATGGCACTTTTGAGACACTCAAACAATTTTTTGAGTGTCTGAATTCTAACAATAGAGGTATCTCCCTTTCCTACGAGGCCAGTTTAACCAAGATACATTTTCTTGACCTGGAGATAGAAATAGTTGATAGAGGATTCAGATTTAATACCTATTTTAAGCCCACTGACCGCAATGGTTTTATCCCTACTACTAGCTGTCACCATAGATCCTGGCTAAATGCAGTTCCTCGCAGCCAATTTCTTAGACTCCGCAGGAACTGCACGGACACGGAACTATTCATTACACAAGCAGGCGTCCTAAAACAAAAATTCATTGATAAAGGGTATGATAATGCTAATTTAGATTTTGAGATCCAGAGAGCTATCAATATAGAAAGGAAAACTTTGCTTGAGATAAAGCCCAGAAAAGAACCAGATGAAAAGTTTAAATGGGCTATGGTCACTTCTTTTTCAACCCAGCACAAACAAATTAAAAATATCGTAAAAGAACACTGGGATGTCTTGAGACATGATAATATTCTAGGCAGGTCATTGCCAAAAGAGGCTAAGATCATATTTAGGGGAGCACCATCCTTACAGGGTCGGATAGCCCCCAATGTTATTAACCCACCATTCCGGCCTTCCTTTTTTCACAATATGACAGGCTTTTATCCATGTCGAAAATGTGTGGTATGTTTGCACAATAATCTAGAGGGACGCAAAGTCACTGAATTCACATCAACAGTCACGGGGAAGAAATATACGGTGAAACCCTTCTGTACGTGCAGCACTAAATACATAGTGTATCTTATTACGTGCCCTTGCCGTAAACAATATATAGGTCGTACCACCAGAACGTTCACAACAAGGGTAACACATTGCCTTAATTAAAAGCAGGGACCCCAAACACACAGTACCCAGACATTATAAGCAATATCATAGTAGTAACCCCGCTGGATCACAATTTGTCATTATAGACAAATATATCCCGCCTTGGAGGGGGGTGCCAAAACCAGAGGGGTCTCCCGCCTGGAAATGGTTTGGGCGTATGAACTACAGACTTTTTTCCCCCAAGGCATGAACGTTGAAGTTGATATCAATGCCTTCATAGATGAATCTTGATGGGTATATTATGAGACAAGAAACATTAATCTTTTTTGGATGACTCTTATTAACTTTAGAGATATTTACTGCCCGATACCTATTTTATGCGCATAAGTAAGTCTCCTTCTTCATTTTTATTTTATTTTTCATTTTTTAATGATTGACATTTTTTATAATGATTCACATTTTTCATTCTGATTATATTTGTGCATCCATTAGTAGTGCACTGTTGGTTTTTTGAGGTACAATATGTTATGGGTTATATGGTGACAAGGAGAGGGTAGGTGACGGAATTATCAACCACCCATCCCTTTCTCCCCTGCTGAGATTCCATCTTCCTTATAAACCCATTTATCTCTCTTATTATTATAATTTTATTTTATTTTCCAATTTTCTGATCCCAACAGACTTGTTTCTCATTTAATATTGAGTTTCCAGTCTGGTTTTAAATTAACAACTAATATGCATCCATTGCGTACACTTGGTTTGTATTTCCGGTTGCCGTAATTTCAGTTCCGGTCTTTCTCCCCTTTCCGTGCGGCACACTCTGATGGTTCTATAGGGAGACCCGAGGCGCTGTACGCATGTGTCACTATTTGATGACGTCACCGCGCTGGGCCATGTCGCGCGCATGCGCGATCGCGGACTCCATCACGGTGTACATGTACGTGGTTTTTAGACGCTGTGACGTTAATAGGGGATGTATTTGACCTCATGCAGAGTTGTTACAGCCCCCTCCTCTTTACTTATCACATCATGAGACCTATGAGGGTTGGATCACATGAAAAAGAGGCTTGGAACGCACGCGGGTCCGCCATCTTGGATGACCCCAGAAGTGCCAATTCACAACAAGCCTGGGAGCTGGATTCTCATTACAGGGGTCCTTGTCCATATATAAAGGAGTCTGGCTGCAGTGGGTAAGTACCCCAGACGAAGTCCTGTGTGACAAAACGCGTCGGGAGAACTCCACTGCCGCCATTTTTTACTTGCAAGCGCTTTATTATTTTGAGATGTAAGTCTTTTTCTTTAATAATAAATTTTTACATGGTTTACGGAATTACACTATTGGCTACTTCTTCATTACATGTGGGATATGTCCGCTGGTGTCTGAGCTTCCATACGGAGAAGACCGCTTTGGGATAGCACTGCTATGATCTCACCATCCATCAGCCCTGGGCATTCTACCTCCTTTGCCAGAGAGCAACTTAAGCCTGTTTGACCCATATAGCGTACGCACTGTGGGTCCCAACTTTCCGGTAAGCCTCCAATCATTCGGGGGGTGGTCCTATCAGCACCGATTGGATTGTATCTGAGAGTGTTCACGATCATATAATTTGGAGTTCATCATCATTGCAATATCTATGTTTCTTTGCACTTGTTTATTTATTTTGTTCCAGACGTTTCTTTTATTTTGTATCCTGTCATCACATGTGGTGACCTTAAGGGCGTTTTAATATGATGGACTTTACATGCACGAACTTTAAATAGATATAAAACACCAATTTTAATTTCATCATTGCACGTGTTATCATAATATTTGTAATTTTTTCCATTTATTAGAGCTACACTTGGTTTGTATATGATTTATAGCAAAATTTCTATTTGTTGTGGTAGCTGCTTACATATATTTTTTTGAGTAAGCGCATGTTTTAAAAGCTTTATAAGGACTGAAGAGTAGTATTAAAGGTTGGCTGGCTGAAGGCCTGGTGCAGGACAGAGGAATCGGATGCCAGAGGGAGTAGACAAGTCCGTGAAACAGGCCAGAGGTCAAATCCGGGTAAAGCAGGTAAGCAAGTCCAGAAGGCAGGCTGAGGGTCAAACATAGGTAGGCAGATCAGGCAACGTCCGTTAGGCAGGCTGAGGGCCAAACACAGATAGGCAGATCAAGCAAAGTCTGTTAGGCAGGCTGAGGGTCAAACACAGGTAGGCAGATCAAGCAAAGTCTGTTAGGCAGGCCGAGGGTCAAACACAGATAGGCAGATCAAGCAAAGTCTGTTAGGCAGGCCGAGGGTCAGATCAAGCAGAGCAGCAGTGTAGTCAGGAACAGTCCAGGTCACAGCAGGTAGTCAGGTATAGCAATCTGGAAACAGGCACAATCAGGAAGCTGACGACAAATCAGCAACCCGTCTGGGCACCAGAGCCGTCCGAAATAGCCCCGCCATAGCGTGCCTTAGCGTGCGCCATTACACACAATGCGTGTGCTACCGTGCGCACTCACGAGCCACTGCACACACACGCGCGCTGTTGTGCACACGCACGCCCTGCACCTTTGGGCCATGCACGTGTGTGCGCCGAAGCGCCAATCCGCTGCGCATGCATGCAGGAGCATGGCAAGCACAGGCGGAAGAAGTTCTTCTCTGACAGTGCCCCCCCAGGGGCGGACACTGGACGCCCAAGCTGGACATCAGTTGTGGATGTTCCCGGTGGAAGGTTTGGATTAACCGTTGGGCATGCAGATTCCTAGCCGTCTCCCAGGAATTGTCCTCAGGAGGGTATCCTTTCCATTGAATTAGGTACTGAAGTTGTCTGCCCCTCTTTCTGCAATTCAAAATGCACTCCACTTCGAACTCGTTTTCCCCGTCTACTTCGATTGGCGGGGAGGAAGTTCCCTTCTCCCGGGAAAAGAGCTGGACACAACAGGTTTTAGCAAGAAGGCGTTTAAAACTGGGTGTATTCTATAAGAGTTCGGTAATGCGAGCTCAAATGCCACAGGATTGATGGGTCAGTTGTCCCTGTCAGAGTTCGGAGAGGAGGTTGGTGCCATTGTCGCAAACCACCATTCCTGCCTTAAGTTGGCGTGGCGTCAACCACCTCTGAACCTGCCCCTGCAGAGCTGACAGAACCTCTGCCCCAGTGTGGCTCCTGTCCCCCAAGCACACCAGCTCAAGCACCGCATGGCATCTTTTGGCCTGCGTACATGTGTAGCCCCTTAATTGAGCACCGCTGGTTCCGAGGACAAAGCACAGGAAGAGGCCATGGAGGAAGAAGAAGAGGAGGGGGTGGAGGAGAGAAGTGTGTCACAATCATTAGTAGTGGCATTTTGGTGGCGTGGTGGCGGAACAACCTCCAACACTACTGCACCTTGTCCTGCATCCTTCCCAGCTGCCAGCAGAGTAACCCAATGCACCGTGAAACTTAGGTAATGTCCCTGTCCATGCCTGCTGGACCATGAGTCAGTGGTAATATGCACCTTACCGCTGACCGCCCTGTCCAGAGAGGCCAAGACATTGCCTTCCACATGCCGGTAGAGAGCCGGAATCGCCTTCCGTGAGAAAAAGTGGCATTTGGGTACCTGCCACTGAGGAACCGCACATTCCACAAACTCACGGAAGGGGGCAGAGTCTACCAACTGAAAAGGTAGCAGTTGAAGTGCTAGCAATTTTGCCAAGCTAGCATTCAACCGCTGGGCATGTGGATGGCTGGGAGCGAACTTCTTTCGGTGGTGCAGCAGCTGGGGCAGGGAAATTTGCCTGGTACAATCTGACGTCGGTGTACCGAAAGCAGATTGCCCACAAGTACTTGGCTGTGACACACCTAATTCTAAACCTTCATTCCTCTCAGTGCAGATCTCAGAGAGGACTGAAGGTATAGTTGGGTTGGAGATCTCAGCTGATGAGGAGCAAGGAGAGTTCCTCTTTGTTCTTTGGTGTGGGTCTTTTAGATACGCTTGCCAACAAACTGCATGGCAGGTCAACATAATTCTGGTCAAGCATGTGGTGCACAAGCGGGAGATGTTTTGGCCACGCGAGATACGCTTGAGACATATGTTGCAAATAGCAGCGGTGCAATCGGATGCACTCGTCTCAAAAAAGGCCCACACCAAAGAACTTTTAGAATAACGTGCAGAGACAGCAGCGCCCTGCACATGCAGAGCTTTGGGGTGTGATGCAGTCAGTGTGCTGCCCTTAGGCTGGCCCCTGGAGGGAATCCTGCCTCGTTGGTGATGTGCCTCCTCCTCCTCCTCCTCCTATCAGGCACCCACGTTGAGTCAGTGACCTCATCATCCCCTCCCTCCTCATCACTGGAGCAAACCTGGCAGTATGCTGCAGCAGGGGCAGCATGACTGCCAGATTGCTGTCCTTCTTGGGCACCCCCTCTCTCCGGGCTCACGTTACTGCCTTCATCTAGCTCAGTATCATCATCAGAGCCTTCTAAACGCTGGGCATCCTCCTGGAGCATGTACCCAACACTGTGGTCAAACAGTTCGAGGGACACCTCAGGAGGACATGGTGGGGCTAGGGAAGGAGTCACTGATGCCATTTATCCGAGGGAAGAGGCCGCGTTGGCAGCTGCTTTGCCAGACAAAGTACCCTGAGCAGAGGTACTGAGAGAGGATGAGGAGGATGAGGACGGCTTGGTCATCCACTCGACCAAGTCTTCCGCAAGTTGCGGCTCAACACGGCCAGCTGCCGAAAAAAGGGCCAAGCGTGTCCCATGGCCACGTGCTGATGAGGATGCACCGTCTCCACGACCAGCACTGTTGCCTCTAGACACAGAGCCTGCTTGCCCTCTTTTATTGGCTTGTGACTGTCTGCCTCTCCTTGTTGGCCTTCCACACATACTAATACAATAGAAGATTTTTTTCCTCTTAAGTGGCATTTTAAAGGGCGGAGGTCTCAAAAAAGTATAGCAGAAAGTATAAGAAAATATCAAAATTTTATTATATCAAAGATTTAAAAGTATAACATATACTGAGTAGAGTGTGTCTGTGTCCTCCCAGTGTGGAGGACACAGAACCTAAGGTGCAGCTGCTATGACCTGCTTAAGCTGATGAACATAGGCGCTCCTCTGCTATTTTTTCCTGAAGTGTGGTATCTAAGATCAACCAGCCATTATAGACAACACTTTTATGCAAGTCAGCACAGGGACCAACCCTTCACTATGCATCAATAGTACCTCCTATAGTCCCTATACCTGGGGTGTTGTCAGTTGCTGGATACCCGCTCTAGGAGTCAGCTTATAGACAACCTTAGTCTTCATACGACAATAGCTGATCAGATAATTCACAACCTAGCTGACGGACGTGGCGCCCTTTGTGTCCGGTCCTGATCTGCCAGCGGTCTTGGTTTCGCGGCAGCGGCTCTGTTACTCAGGTCTGGACCCTGCTGGCTAACCATTTTCCCCCTCTCCCTCACCTAAACTGGATGCCATATGATGTAGATCCCGCAATAGCATGACAGATATACACCTCACCTCCATCCCCTGAAGAAGAGGTCGCAACCTTGAAACGCGTTGCTGATACAGCCTCTGTGGGGTTATGTGTAGCTCTGTCGACTTGTCGTGTATATCCTGGTTGTATTATCATTATTTGTAAATTTTGGCATCCATTTTTACTTTTACTTATTGCTCTCTACTCAGTACTTTTAAATCTTTGATATAATAAAATTTTGATATTTTCTTATACTTTCTGCTATACTTTTTTGAGACCTCCGCCCTTTAAAATCCCACTTAAGAGGAAAAAATCTTCTATTGTATATGAATATAGGGATGTGGGCTGGTTGTCCCCTTCCCTTAAGTTCGTGTCACCACCCTATTCTCTTCCAAACATACTAATGGCCTGTAGCTGCACTAAGCTGGGATATATATATATATATATATATATATATATATATATATATATATATATATATACATACATACATATATACTAATACTGCAGCTAACAAAATCAACTGCCTGCCTGTAGTATGAGAACACCACCAACCTTCTACAGGTAGCTTTAGCTGAACGCTGTGCAGAGGTCACACTAAACTAACTTGTAGCTTTAGCTGAACACTGTGAGGAGGACGCACTACACTAACTGTAAATAGTCTAGCTGCCTCACTGTGGTACTAATAGGATCAAAAGAACATCAGCAATTTTCTTCAGGTAGCTGTAAATAATGTAACAACACAAGCCTGCCTGTCAGTAGGAAGATAACAGGAACAGATCTAGCTAAACTGAATACAGTGTATATATATATATATATATATATATATATATATATATATATATATATATACAACGCCTGGGATGCATATATATATACACAATACACTGTAAGTGCAGCTAACTGACTGACTGTCCTACCTAATCTATCTAACTTAAATCAAATGACACTGTCTCTCTCTCTGTCAAGCCGGAACACACTACACAGGGCCACCATGCAGGCGGCTTTCGGCCTTATATAGTGTGGGGCGTGTTCTAAACCCCCTGAGCCATAATTGGCCAAAGCCACCCTGGCTTTGGCCAATTACAGCTCTCTCTACAGACGGCACTGTGATTGGCCAAGCATGCGGGTCATAGTGCATGCTTGGCCAATCATCAGCCAGCAATGCACTGCGATGCCGCAGTGAATTATGGGCCGTGACGCGCCACACAAATTTGGCGCGAATGGCCCATATCATTAGCAATTCGGCGAATGATCGAGCAGCCGATGTTCGAGTCGAAAAGCTGCAGTTTTTGTGTTGCTCTGACCCAGCTGTCTAACCATTACAATTTGGCCCTTGTCAAAATTTCTCAGATCTCAGAACACTTGCCCACTTTTTTCTGCTTTCAATACATCAGACAACATGTTCACTTGCTGTCTAAATATATTCCTTCCACTTTCAGATGCCATTGTATCGAGATAATTTATGGTCTAATCAATGTCACTTTACCTATCAGTGGTCATAATGTTAAGGCTGAATCTTTGTGAGTAAAGTATAGTGTTGAAATATTTAGATTTATAAACCTAGCAAAATACAAGGATGTAAATCTAGGAATAGGGATGAGCCGAACACCCCCCGGTTCGGTTCGCACCAGAACCCGCGAACGGACCGCAAGTTCGCACGAACGTTAGAACCCCATTGACGTCTATGGGACTCGAACGTTCGAAATCAAAAGTGCTCATTTTAAAGGCTAATTTGCATGGTATTGTCCTAAAAAGGGTTTGGGGACCCGGGTCCTACCCCAGGGGACATGTATCAATGCAAAAAAAACTTTTAAAAACGGCCGCTTTTTCGGGAGCAGTGATTTTAATGATGCTTAAAGTAAAAAAAAAAAAGTGAAATATTCCTTTAAATATCGTACCTGGGGGGTGTCTATAGTATGCCTGTAAAGTGACGCGTGTTTCCCATGTTTAGAACAGTCCCTGCACCAAATGTCATTTTTAAAGGAAAAAATCTCATTTAAAACTGCTTGCGGGTTTAATGTCATGTCGGGTCATGGCAATATGGATGAAAATCAGTGAGACAAACGGCATGGGTACCCCCCAGTCCATTACCAGGCCCTTTGGGTCTTGTATGGATATTAAGGGGAACCCCGCACCCAAATTAAAATAAGGAAAGGTCCCTATATACTCTGAACAGCAGTATACAGGCGGTGCAAACAAGACAGGGACTGTAGGTTTGTTGTTAAGTAGAATCTGTTTGTAATTTTGAACATTTTTAATGTGTTTAGCTCCAGCCAAAAAATCTTTTCTAAGCTTTTTGGAAAACATAGGGAAGGGTTATCACCCCTGTGACATTTGTTTTGCGTCTTTCCTCCTCTTCAGAAGATTTCACCTCACTTTTTTGTCCCAATGAAAAATGTTTTTTGAAAATTTGGGTTTTTTTTTGGAACAAGGATTGGAAAGCATCAGTGGAAAGGAGAAATTGTTTTCCCATATTAACTCTTACAGGAGAGAATTTCCCTTCCTTAGGGGTAGATTTCATCTCACTTCCTGTTGTCTCCTTCCGTTTGCAAGTAGGAGTCGTTTGTAAGTTAGATGTTTGAAAGTAGGGTCCTGCCCTATATACTCAGCAGAAATTTGGGCCTTAGGTGTTGCTGTGGCCAAAACACTGTAAGCCCTCACAGGGCCCTGCTGTGAAATATTAGATCAAGAATTGTAATTACATGCCCCTGTTGAACAGGAGCTGAAAAATTAGGCCTTAGGCACTGGTGCTGGTGCCACAACACTGCAACCCCTCACAGACACTCTAGTTGGAACGCAGGAACGAGCCCTGCTGCAAAGTATTGCATCAAAAATTGTAATTACACGCCCCTGTTAGACAGGGGCAGAAAAATTGGGCCTTAGGCACTGGTGCTGGTGCCACAACACTGCAACCCCTCACAGACACTCTAGTTGGAACGCAGGAACGAGCCCTGCTGCAAAGTATTGCATCAAAAATTGTAATTACACGCCCCTGTTAGACAGGGGCAGAAAAATTGGGTCTTAGGCACTGGTGCTGGTGCCACAACACTGCAACCCCTCACAGACACTCTAGTTGAAACGCAGGAACAAGCCCTGCTGCAAAGTATTGCATCAAAAATTGTAATTACACGCCCCTGTTAGACAGGGGCTGAAAAATTGGGTCTTAGGCACTGGTGCTGGTGCCACAACACTGCAACCCCTCACAGACACTCTAGTTGGAACGCAGGAACGAGCCCTGCTGCAAAGTATTGCATCAAAAATTGTAATTACACGCCCCTGTTAGACAGGGGCAGAAAAATTGGGTCTTAGGCACTGGTGCTGGTGCCAAAACACTGCAACCCCTCACAGACACTCTAGTTGAAACGCAGGAACAAGCCCTGCTGCAAAGTATTGCATCAAAAATTGTAATTACACGCCCCTGTTAGACAGGGGCTGAAAAATTGGGTCTTAGGCACTGGTGCTGGTGCCACAACACTGCAACCCCTCACAGACACTCTAGTTGGAATGCAGGAACGAGCCCTGCTGCAAAGTATTACATCAAAAATTGTAATTACACGCCCCTGTTAAACAGGGGCTGAAAAATTGTGCCTTAGGCACTGGTGGTGGCGCCCAGAACCAAAAATGTTCTTACAAGCTATCAGCGTGATGATTGAGGAGGAAGAGGATAATTACTCAGGGATAGTCACTCAGCATCAGCATAGGCAGTCTTTGAAGGGATCTGAGATTTCAAAAAAAATTATTCGGTTACATCTGCATCAGGTGCTTGGTAGCTGGTGGTGATCCAAGACTGATTCATTTTTATGAAGGTCAGCCGATCGACCGAGTCGGTGGACAGACGCACCCTGTGATCGGTTACCACGCCTCCAGCAGCACTGAATGTGCGTTCCGAAAGAACGCTGGATGCAGGACAGGCCAGTAGCTCAATTGCATACTGTGCAAGCTCTGGCCAGTGATCCATCCTCAAGACCCAGTAACCCAGAGGATTTTCGGTGGGAAAGGTGTCCAAGTCTGATCTTGCCCCTAGGTATTCCTGCACCATGTAAAACAGACGCTGGCGATGGTTGCTGGAACCGATCATACCTTGGGGCTGCGGACCAAAAAATTGTCTGAACGCATCGGTCAGACGGCCACCTTCTCCACCGCTCCTTCTTTGACTGACCGAAGCCTCAGCAACACGTTGTCCAGAAACAGGAGTTTGTAACCTCCCAGTCTCTGGGAACGCGTTGCACAGACCTTTCTGCAAGGCCTCCCGAAGATGTTTCATCCTCTGCTCCCTCTGCGATGGCAAGATAAGGTCCGCAACCTTACCCTTGTAACGTGGATCAAGGAGGGTTGCCAGCCAGTATTGGTCCTTCTCCTTGATACCACGAATACGAGGATCCTTACGCAGGCTTTGCAGGATCAGGGAGGCCATGCAGCGTAGGTTTGCTGAGGCATTCGGTCCGGAGTCCTCTGGGTCACTAAGGACAACAACGTCCGCAGCCACCTCCTCCCAGCCACGTACAAGTCCATGTGTTCCTTGGGACTGATCCCTTAAAGACTGCTGATGCTGAGTGCCAGGCTCCACCTCCATACTGACACAATCTTCCTCCTCCTCCTCCTCCTCCTCCTCGTCCTCTTCCTGTGTGATCGGCGGGCACGCAGGAACACTGTCTGGATAAAGGGGGCCTTGAGAGCTAAGGAAGTCCTCCTCTTCCTGCCTCTGTTCTGCCTCAAGTGCCCTGTCCATTATTCCACGCAGCGTGTGCTCCAACAGGTGGACAAGGGGGACAGTGTCACTGATGCATGCACTGTCAGTGCTCACCATCCTCGTGGCCTCCTCGAATGGTGACAGGACAGTGCATGCATCCCTGATCATGGCCCACTGGCGTGGGGAAAAAAAACCAAGGTCCCCTGACCCTGTCCTGGTGCCATAGTCGCACAGGTACTCATTGATGGCCCTCTGCTGCGTGTGCAGCCGCTGCAGCATGGCCAACGTCGAGTTCCACCTGGTGGGCATGTCACAGATTAGGCGGTTCTTGGGCAGGTTAAACTCCTTTTGGAGGTCCGTCAGCCGAGCACTGGCATTATATGACCGGCGGAAATGCACAGAGACTTTCCTGGCCTGCCTCAGGACATCCTGTAAGCCCGGGTACCTGCCCAAGAACCGCTGCACCACCAAGTTAAGGACGTGAGCCAAACAGGGCACATGGGTCAGTTGTCCCTGTCGGAGGGCAGAGAGGAGGTTGGTGCCATTGTCGCAAACCACCATTCCTGCCTTAAGTTGGCGTGGCGTCAACCACCTCTGAACCTGCCCCTGCAGAGCTGACAGAACCTCTGCCCCAGTGTGGCTCCTGTCCCCCAAGCACACCAGCTCAAGCACCGCATGGCATCTTTTGGCCTGCGTACTTGCGTAGCCCCTTGAACGCCTACGGAGCACCGCTGGTTCCGAGGAAGAGGCCATGGAGGAAGAAGAAGAGGAGGGGGTGGAGGAGAGAGGTGTGTCACAATCAGCATTTTGGAGGCGTGGTGGCGGAACAACCTCCAACACTACTGCACCTTGTCCTGCATCCTTCCCAGCTGCCAGCAGAGTCACCCAATGCGCCGTGAAACTTAAGTAACGTCCCTGTCCATGCCTGCTGGACCATGAGTCAGCGGTAATATGCACCTTACCGCTGACCGCCCTGTCCAGCGAGGCATGGACATTGCCTTCCACATGCCGGTAGAGAGCCGGAATCGCCTTCCGTGAGAAAAAGTGGCGTTTGGGTACCTGCCACTGAGGAACCGCACATTCCACAAACTCACGGAAGGGGGCAGAGTCTACCAACTGAAAAGGCAGCAGTTGAAGTGCTAGCAATTTTGCCAAGCTAGCATTCAACCGCTGGGCATGTGGATGGCTGGGAGCAAACTTCTTTCGGCGGTGCAGCAGCTGGGGCAGGGAAATTTGCCTGGTACAATCTGACGTCGGTGTACCAAAAGCAGATTGCCCACAAGTACTTGGCTGTGACACACCTAATTCTACACCTTCATTCCTCTCACTGCAGGTCTCAGAGAGGACTGAAGGTCTAGTGGGGTTGGAAATCTCAGCTGATGAGGAGCAAGGAGAGATCGTCTTTGTTCTTTGGTGTGGGTCTTTTAGATACGCTTGCCAACGAACTGCATGGCAGGTCAACATATGTCTGGTCAAGCATGTGGTACCCAAGCGGGAGATGTTTTGGCCACGCGAGATACGCTTGAGACATATGTTGCAAATAGCAGCGGTGCGATCTGATGCACTCGTCTCAAAAAAGGCCCACACCAAAGAACTTTTTGAATAACGCGCAGAGACTGCAGCGCCCTGCACATGTGGAGCTTTGGGGTGTGATGCAGTCAATGTGCTGCCCTTAGGCTGGCCCCTGGAGGGCATCCTGCCTAGTTGGTGATGTGCCACCTCCTCCTCCTCCTCCTCCTCCTCCTCTCTCCTATCAGGCACCCACGTTGAGTCAGTGACCTCATCATCCCCTCCCTCCTCATCACTGGAGCAAACCTGGCAGTATGCTGCAGCAGGGGGAGCATGACTGCCAGATTGCTGTCCTTCTTGGGCACCCCCTCTGTCCGTGCTCATGTTACTGCCTTCATTGAGCTCAGTATCATCATCAGAGCCTTCCAAACGCTGGGCATCCTCCTGGAGCATGTACCCAACACTGTGGTCAAACAGTTCGAGGGAATCCTCATGAGGACATGGTGGAGCTAGGGAAGGAGTCACTGATGACATTGAGCTGAGGGAAGAGGCCGCTGCTTTGCCAGACAAAGCACCCTGGGCATGGGTGAGAGAGGATGAGGAGGATGAGGACGGCTTGGTCATCCACTCGACCAAGTCTTCCGCATGTTGCGGCTCAACACGGCCAGCTGCCGAAAAAAAGGCCAAGCGTGTCCCATGGCCACGTGCTGATGAGGATGCACCGTCTCCACGACCAGCACTAGACACAGAGCCTGCTTGCCCTCTCTTATTGGCTTGTGACTGTCTGCCTCTCCTTCTTGGCCTTCCAGACATACTAATGGCCTGTAGCTGCACTAAGCTGGGATAGAACACCTGTAATTTTCTTAAGGTAGCTTTATATACTGTAACCAGACAAGCCTGCCTGTCAGTAGGAAGATAACAGGAACGGATCTAGCTGAACACTGTGAGCAGGACACACTGTACTAAATGTAAATAGTCTAGCTGCCTGACCGTGGTACTAATAGGATCAAATAGAACACCTGTAATTTTCTTAAGGTAGCTTTATATACTGTAACCAGACAAGCCTGCCTGTCAGTAGGAAGATAACAGGAACGGATCTAGCTGAACACTGTGAGCAGGACACACTGTACTAAATGTAAATAGTCTAGCTGCCTGACCGTGGTACTAATAGGATCAAAAAGAACACCTGTAATTTTCTTCAGGTAGCTTTATATACTGTAACCAGACAAGCCTGCCTGTCAGTAGGAAGATAACAGGAACGGATCTAGATGAACACTGTGAGCAGGACGTACTGCACTAAATGTAAATAGCAGGAACTGATCTAGCTGAACACTGTGAGCAGGACGCACTGCACTGAATGTAAATAGCAGGAACGGATCTAGCTGAACACTGTGAGCAGGACGCACTGCACTAAATGTAAATACCAGGAACGGATCTAGCTGAACACTGTGAGCAGGACGCACTGCACTAAATGTAAATACCAGGAACGGATCTAGCTGAACACTGTGAGCAGGACGCACTGCACTGAATATAAATAGCAGGAACGGATCTAGCTGAACACTGTGAGCAGGACGCACTGCACTAAATGTAAATAGTCTAGCTGCCTGACCGTGGTACTAATAGGATCAAAAAGAACACCTGTAATTTTCTTAAGGTAGCTTTATATACTGTAACCAGACAAGCCTGCCTGTCAGTAGGAAGATAACAGGAACGGATCTAGCTGAACACTGTGAGCAGGACACACTGTACTAAATGTAAATAGTCTAGCTGCCTGACCGTGGTACTAATAGGATCAAAAAGAACACCTGTAATTTTCTTCAGGTAGCTTTATATACTGTAACCAGACAAGCCTGCCTGTCAGTAGGAAGATAACAGGAACGGATCTAGCTGAACACTGTGAGCAGGACGTACTGCACTAAATGTATATAGCAGGAACTGATCTAGCTGAACACTGTGAGCAGGACGCACTGCACTGAATGTAAATAGCAGGAACGGATCTAGCTGAACACTGTGAGCAGGACGCACTGCACTAAATGTAAATACCAGGAACGGATCTAGCTGAACACTGTGAGCAGGACGCACTGCACTAAATGTAAATACCAGGAACGGATCTAGCTGAACACTGTGAGCAGGACGCACTGCACTGAATATAAATAGCAGGAACGGATCTAGCTGAACACTGTGAGCAGGACGCACTGCACTAAATGTAAATACCAGGAACGGATCTAGCTGAACACTGTGAGCAGGACGCACTGCACTGAATGTAAATAGCAGGAACGGATCTAGCTGAACACTGTGAGCAGGACGCACTGCACTGAATGTAAATAGCAGGAACGGATCTAGCTGAACACTGTGAGCAGGACGCACTGTACTAAATGTAAATAGTCTAGCTGCCTGACCGTGGTACTAATAGGATCAAAAAGAACACCTGTAATTTTCTTAAGGTAGCTTTATATACTGTAACCAGACAAGCCTGCCTGTCAGTAGGAAGATAACAGGAACGGATCTAGCTGAACACTGTGAGCAGGACACACTGTACTAAATGTAAATAGTCTAGCTGCCTGACCGTGGTACTAATAGGATCAAAAAGAACACCTGTAATTTTCTTCAGGTAGCTTTATATACTGTAACCAGACAAGCCTGCCTGTCAGTAGGAAGATAACAGGAACGGATCTAGCTGAACACTGTGAGCAGGACGTACTGCACTAAATGTATATAGCAGGAACGGATCTAGCTGAACACTGTGAGCAGGACGCACTGCACTGAATGTAAATAGCAGGAACGGATCTAGCTGAACACTGTGAGCAGGACGCACTGCACTAAATGTAAATAGCAGGAACGGATCTAGCTGAACACTGTGAGCAGGACGCACTGCACTGAATGTAAATAGCAGGAACGGATCTAGCTGAACACTGTGAGCAGGACGCACTGCACTGAATGTAAATAGCAGGAACGGATCTAGCTGAACACTGTGAGCAGGACGCACTGCACTGAATGTAAATAGCAGGAACGGATCTAGCTGAACACTGTGAGCAGGACGCACTGCACTAAATGTAAATACCAGGAACGGATCTAGCTGAACACTGTGAGCAGGACGCACTGCACTGAATGTAAATAGCAGGAACGGATCTAGCTGAACACTGTGAGCGGGACGCACTGCACTGAATGTAAATAGCAGGAACGGATCTAGCTGAACACTGTGAGCAGGACGCACTGCACTAAATGTAAATACCAGGAACGGATCTAGCTGAACACTGTGAGCAGGACGCACTGCACTGAATGTAAATAGCAGGAACGGATCTAGCTGAACACTGTGAGCAGGACGCACTGCACTGAATGTAAATAGCAGGAACGGATCTAGCTGAACACTGTGAGCAGGACGCACTGCACTAAATGTAAATACCAGGAACGGATCTAGCTGAACACTGTGAGCAGGACGCACTGCACTGAATGTAAATAGCAGGAACGGATCTAGCTGAACACTGTGAGCAGGACGCACTGCACTAAATGTAAATACCAGGAACGGATCTAGCTGAACACTGTGAGCAGGACGCACTGCACTGAATGTAAATAGCAGGAACGGATCTAGCTGAACACTGTGAGCAGGACACACTGCACTAAATGTAAATAGTCTAGATAGAAGATAACAGGAACGGATCTAGCTAAACTGAATACAGTGTATATATATATATGCAACACCTGGGATGCATATATATACACAATACACTGTAAGTGCAGCTAACTGACTGACTGTTCTGCCTAATCTATCTAACTCAAATCAAATGACACTGTCTCTCTCTCTCTCTATCTCTCAGCACACCGGAACACACACTACACAGGGCCGCCGTGCAGGCGGCCTTATATAGTGTGGGGTGTGTACTAAATCCCCTGAGCCATAATTGGCCAAAGCCACCCTGGCTTTGGCCAATTACAGCTCTCTCTACTGACGGCGCTGTGATTGGCCAAGCATGCGGGTCATAGTGCATGCTTGGCCAATAATCAGCCAGCAATGCACTGCGATGCCGCAGTGAATTATGGGCCGTGACGCGCCACACGAATTTGGCGCGAACGGCCCATATCGTTCGCAATTCGGCGAACGACCGAACAGCCGATGTTCGAGTCGAACATGGGTTCGACTCGAACACGAAGCTCATCCCTATCTAGGAATACTGAGAAATTTTAGAAATTTTAGTTTTGAAGTGCAAATTTTAAAAAGGGCATGTGACATTTGGTGACTAAACAGGGTATGCATAATAGACATGTGCACTGCCGAAAAATGTGTTTTTTTTCGTTTCATTCATTTTTTTATAGTTTTTAGGGTCATTCGTTATGATCACAATTTGTAAATTAGTCAATTAGAAAATTAGAAAATTTGTAAATTCAAAAATGTGCATTTTCATAAATTCGTAAATTCAAAAATTTGCATTTTCATAAATTCGTAAATTCAAAAATTTGTAATTTCGTAAATTCGAAAATCCAAAAATCCAAACATAAGAAAAAAAAATCCAAAAATTTGAAAGAACAAAATATGAAAATTCTAAATAATAACTAACAATAATAAGTATTAAATTATAGATATTGTAATTTCCTTTCAAATTTGGCTGCTAGTGAATGTAACGATAATAATAATGAAAGTTAATTTTATTATTATTGTTATTTATTATTATTAATGCGTTGCGTTCCATTCATTTAGATTTAGTTATTATTTCAGATTTTCTAATTTTTGGGTTTTCAGATTTTCGATATTCGAATTTACGAGTTTTCGAAGTTACGAATTTTGAGAATTTTCAAACATTCCAATTTACGAATATTCTGGAAAAAATTGTTAGACAGGTTTTCATTAATTCCAATGCTTCAGAATTAACGAATATGTTGAAATTCATAAAAAAAATGAATTTGGAACTAAATGAATTGCACATGTCTAATGCATAATTTAAAACAAAAATTCCCATTTTTATGCATCATTGCATGTCAAACAGTCAAGACCCTGGAGAAAAAGACATCTGTTGATGAGAGTCAAGACAACATGTGTAGAGCTTTAAAGCCAAAGTTAAGTCAAAATGTTTAGCCAGATCAGTACAAGGGAAGTTACTTATAGTCAATGAGCAGTGTCCCTTGTTCTGATCGCTAAGGTTTTTTTTGTTTTTCAAATGATCTATGCCTAGTTTGCTACAAATATGCGCCTAGTGTTGTTCGAAGGAATTTCGGGTTGAAATAAACATCTCAATTTGCTTTCCTTTGTAGTCAAGCACAGAAAATACAGAGGGGAAAAACAGATCCAAATTGCTAATTGCCAAAGTAAGTTCCATGTTGCATTCTTGTGAATGTATTTACTCCTGTCCAACCAAACATACTTCACATTTCTCCATCTAGCTGTGCATAACTTTGTGATTCTCTTGTAGTTAAGGGGTGTGGTATCAAAAAAAATGCAGGAAGGATGGGTAAAATCAGCAAAGTTTATGGTGAACTATGGGTGGTATTTTTACATGTCACATTAAAAGTTAATTAATTTAGCAACTTAAAAGCATTGTTGTGTTTTTCATAGTGCCCCAAAGACAACATTGTCCCAGAAGCAAGCCATCATGGAATCCACAGATCACCCAGTAAGTTTTGCTCATCTGGAAGAAACAAAAGCAAGTATGGTCCAAACCACTGAAAATGCTTAAGTAGACATGTGCAGAACGAAAACATTTGTATAGTTTAGTTTAGTTTCAATTTGTTATTTACGTAAATGTATTTAGTTAAATTTGTTTAATCTGTTTAATTTGTTTTCAGAATTTGTTTCATTTATTCATTTTCAAATTGATTTGTTTTTAAATTCGAATTTGAATAGTTTTCATTTGTTTTCCAATTTCCAAAGGGAATAGGCACACTATTCCCTACACTTGATTTTACTCTACGTGATCATGCTTTTATTATTTTATATATTGGTTTGACCCAATAAATTTACCTTTTGATCTGCACCATTGGCGCACTCCAATTTTTTTCTCTCCCCATACTCTTGGGACCTGATATGAGATTTGGATACTTCCATCTTTCCCACACGGTTCCCTTTGATTGATGGTCATTGCCGCAGCTGGTCAAGCGAAAAGGAGATGTCCTTTGAGATCCGGGACTTCCATCTCCCTCCAGGACAGCCATATTTTTGGATCTCTAAGCCTGTTTGATTCGGTGTCACTAACATCCAAATCCATCTGCTCTGGCAAGAGTATTTCATCTATTTCTACCTCAAGATTTCCATGTTGATGAATGATGCACTAGAAGATTTTCTATTCATATTGGATTACACATTTTATTGCACTATGGGACTTTATCACTTAATTTGTCCATACTCATGTCTTAGTAGACAATATTCATGAGTTATTGAACTTTATTCACATATATTTTTGGTTTTTGTTCTTTTTATGTCACAGTGGACACCACACACTGGTCACTGAACTCTAGTCATATGTTCACATTTTGGTTCCGTTTTGTTTTAGCGCTACATTTTCTACTCTAGTATACTTCACATTTCTCCATCTAACTGTGTATAACTTTGGTACTAATAGGATCAGAAGAACACCAGTAATTTTCTTTAGGTAGCTGTAAATACTGTAACAAGACAAGCCTGCCTGTCAGTAGGAAGATAACAGGAACGGATCTAGCTGAACACTGTGAGCAGGACGCACTGCACTAAATGTAAATAGTCTAGAAGATAACAGGAACAGATCTAGCTAAACTGAATACAGTGTATATATATATATATGCAACACCTGGGATGCATATATATACACAATACACTTTAAGTGCAGCTAACTGACTGACTGTCCTGCCTAATCTAGCTAACTCAAATGAAATGACACTGTCTCTCTCTCTCTCTATCTCTCAGCACACCGGAACACACTGCACAGGGCCGCCGTGCAGGCGGCCTTATATAGTGTGGGGCGTGTACTAAATCCCCTGAGCCATAATTGGCCAAAGCCTCCTTGGCTTTGGCCAATTACGGCTTTCTGTTCAGGTGGCGCTGTGATTGGCCAAGCATGCGGGTCATAGTGCATGCCTGGCCAATCATCAGCAAGCAATGCACTGCGATGCCGCAGTGAATTATGGGCCGTGACGCGCCACACGAATTTGGCGCGAACGGCCCATATCGTTCGCAATTCGGCGAACGACCGAACAGTCGATGTTCGAGTCGAACATGGGTTCAACTCGAACACGATAAAAAGCAAAACTTAAAAGCATTGTTGTGTTTTTCATAGTGCCCCAAAGACAACGTTGTCCCAGAAGCAAGCCATCATGGAATCCACAGATCACCCAGTCAGTCTCACTCATCTGGAAGAAACAAAAACAAGTTTGGTCCAATCCACTGAGAATGCTAAAGTAGACACGTGCAGAATGAAAAAATGTGTTTAGTTTAGTTTAGTTTCAACTTGTTATTTACGTAAATTCATTTAGTTAAATTTGTTTGATCCGTTTAATTTGTTTTCATAATTAGTTTTATTTATTCATTTTCAAATTGATTTGTTTTTAAATTCGAATTGGAATAGTTTTCATTTGTTTTCCAATTTCCAAAGAGAATAAAATAGAAAAGAAGATAAAGGAATAGAATAGAAAAAAACTAGAATAGAATATAACAGAATATAAAAGAATAGCATATAATAGAGTAAATATGAACAAAATAGAATAGAAAATAAAAGAGCAGAATAGAATAAAAATAAATAGAATAGTATAAAATAGAAAGAATATAACCATCTTCTGAAATTCGAATAGAAAAGAATATAATACAAAAGAATAGAATTAAAAAGACAACAGAATAGAATAGAAAGAATATAACCATTTCCCCAAATCCAAACAGAATCCATTTGCATTTGAATAGAATACAAAATAATATATTATAATAGAATACAAAATAACAGAATAGTATAGGAAAAAAAATAGAATTGAATAGAAAGAATATAACCATCTTCCTATTCTAATCTATTATTTTCTATTCTATTTAAATTTGAATTGATTCTATTTGAATTTTGGGAAATTGTTTTATTCTTTCTATTCTTTTCTATTATTTTTTTAATTATATTTTAATTATATTTTTTCTATTTGTTTATTCTATTCTATTCTTTTCTATTCAAAATTCAAATTTTGGAAGATGGTTATTTTCATTCTATTCTGTTGATTTTTTTCTATACTATTCTGTTATTTTCTATTCTATTTTATTCTATTCTTTTCTATTCTATTCATATTTGAATTTTGGGAAATGGTTATATTCTATTCTTTTTTTTAATTCTATTCTTTTTAATTCCATTATAGTCTATTCTATTCTTTTTTTTCTATTAAATTCTTTTCTATTATATTATTTTCTCATGTATTCAAATTCAAATTTATTCTATTTGAAATTTGAATTTCAGAAGATGGTTATTTTCTTTCTATTTTATTCTATTCTTTTTTATTCTATTTTATTCTATTCTGTTCTTTTCTATTATATTATTTTCTATTATATTCCTTTATTTTCTATTCTATTTTATTCTCTTTGGAAATTGGAAAACAAATTGAAAACTATTCGAATTCGAAAACTATTCGATATTCATTAGAAAACAATTCAAATCTTTTTGAATTTGAATTCCGTCCAAATTTTTTTTGTTATTTCGGATTTGTTTAAATTTGGTACTATTGGAAAATTTGTCCGAATTTCAATTTGGAAGGAAACGATCTGCACATGTCTATGCTAAAGTCAAACAACTAAACCATGTTCTTAATGTCCTGTAAATCTCTTAGCAGGTCTATCATTTGCAAGTTTCTACCATCTTGGCAAGTGATAGATAAGTCTCAAAGGTCCCCTACTCAAGAAAGAAGAAAACACCATTTAACTCTGAACCAAGTCAACTATATAGCAGTACAGAAGTGGATGATGAGGATGCAGACCAAACTTACATGCCCTGTGTGGAGGAACCCTCAACTCACAGCAGTGATGCTTGCACTAATGCTGCTCTCTCAAGAGCCAAGAAAAGCAGACATCATGAAAGTTCTAGTAACAGCAGTGTCAAGCAAATAGTCTGTACCCCTAACAAGATGAAACGTTAGATGGTCGACAAATAAATCTGCAGTTCAAGTATGCAGCGTTGATAGAGAATCTGGCTCCTGTGTTTGACATTTTGTTGGGTCCCCCCATGCTTAAGACTGATCAAACTTGGAAGAAAAAGCAATGGAAAATAATTACCAGAGCTGTAAATGCAGTAGCACCCCGTAGTAAAGATAATGTTACAAAGAGATACCAAGGCATCAACGGCAATGTCAAGAGGAAAATGAATATTCTAGATGCATGTTCAATGGTAATGCTGGGTTCTCCCTTGCAGACCTATTGTATGCTGGAAAGAGGAACTCCCCCCTCATTCAGAATACAATGCTCTTTTGGCAAACTTTCCCTAGAGGTGACCATGGAGCATGTTTGGCCAGCACTGGATTTATCATGGACTTGGGTGGACTTTCAAGAAGAGCAGGAGGCATGGGCCAAATTTAACTTAATCAGTATCTGTTCTCTTGCAGATGACTCCACAGAGCCTAATAGTAATATTGCTAGCCAACATATTGGTTTTATGTTTTTATTCCTTTGTTTTAATGGAGGTTTTTGTAAACAAACATACAGTAATGGTTTTGTGTGGCGTAAACATTCGTCTAAGATATTTGCAAAGATCTTGGTGTAAAAGAAATTTATTGCCAGTACATGTCACATACGTTCAAGCAAGGGCTCAAAGCTTCCACAGAAGCTGCTGAAAAGAGCAGCTTGTGTTATGCCCTGTACACAAGGTCGGATTTTCCGACGGAAAATGTGCGATCTGAGCTTGTTGTCGGAAATTCCGACCGTGCGTGGGCTCCATCGGACATTTTCCATCGGAATTTCCGACACACAAAGTTTGAGAGCAGGCTATAAAACAAAATCCGATCGCGTCAATTACGAACGTGTGGACAATTCCGACGCACAAAGTGCCACGCATGCTCAGAATAAATTCCGAGACAGAACTGCTCGGTCCATCGGACATTTTCCATCGGAATTTCCGACACACAAAGTTTGAGAGCAGGCTATAAAACAAAATCCGATCGCGTCAATTACGAACGTGTGTGGACAATTCCGACGCACAAAGTGCCACGCATGCTCAGAATAAATTCCGAGACAGAACTGCTCGGTCTTAGCGTTTGGAATGGATCTAGCACTTTCGTCACGCTGCAATGTTTTAAATGGTTTAATGCAGTGCACTCTCTTCTTTTTTATAATGCTAGAAGAATGAAGTTGTTTTGCTGCTCATATTCACACAGACTTTTCACAAACTTCTTTCTTTAATATTTATCGTGATTTCATCAATATAATAATTTTATTTGTCACATCTGACTAAAAAATTATCATTTTGTGATTTTTTTTTTGTATTTTTTTAAAGCCTGATCTTGTGTTTTTTTTTTATTTATTTTTTTTACTCCAGAATAGTTGTGGTGTGTGTTTTGTGTGTCAAGTTACCGCAACACCATTATTATCTTGTATTATTTAATCTCAAGGAGGTTGCTTGGTGTTGGTGTCTCTTGTTAATTTCACATTGTATTTTTGAAATGTACCTGCCTCCTCACAAACAAACTGTCCTTTTTGAAGGAAAACACACATAGGCAAGTATAACTGAAACCAAAATTCCTTTATTAAGGGCTCACAACCAAACAAAGAGGGAGGCAACGCTGGAGAAACAGCAGAAATTGGCGAAGCCTTTGGTCCCCAGGGCATACATCAATTATTTCCAGGCAAAATTGATGGCCTGAAGAGTCCATATATAAGGGAGTTCAATCTGGTCCAGAAGTCCAAGAGATTATGAACAGCAGCAATTGACATGTATGTCCCCAGGCTGTGGTCATACAAGAGCCTGCATCTTTTGTCAGACCAGACTGAACCCAGGACCTTCACTCTCTTGTCTTCCTTCCATGCTGTGTCTGTGGTGGTGGAGTTGTGGCAGGAGGAGGAGGAGGAGGATGATTTTCCAACTCACTCAGGTGGGTATTTTGTGTGATTTCGCCCCTCAACCCCCTTATTTAAGGTTTGATAAATGATTTCCTCACACATGAGGCGTTGGCCCTCCTGCATGCCCTGCAGTTTAGTGGCAGCCATGCAGGCAAAGGCATCTTCACGAGTGGGTAAGGCTCTGAGGGACGCAGAAGCCTCCTGAATCAGCCTGAGTGTTGCATCCTCCACGTTACTCCCCTTCCTGGGTCTTTTGTTTGGAAGGCAGAGGGGAGGGACCTGTGATTCTGTCAGGCTCCTACTGGGCCCGGCCTTCTCCTGGCTGCCACTTAGCCCCGCCTCCTCCTGACTGCCACTAACCCCCTGGCTGCCACATTCCACAGCCTCCTCCTGGCTGTCACATTCCACAGCCTCCTCCTGGCTGAGGTCTTCCTGTGTATGAAAAAGGGACATAGTTTTAGTTTTTTCTTCATCAATCACACACAATTTTCATCTCATGACTGTTGCAAATTGAATGTTAACAAATATAATAGACTATCATTCTGAGCCCAGCATTTTCCATTCTTGTCCCAATTATTTTTGCCCACTACTGTCAGCAATTAGTGATCAATAATAACATCTAGTAAACATCATGTATTTATTGACCAGAAATCTGTAGAAGAATGCTATACCTGACTCGAGCTGGGCTCCTCCACTTCTTCCTGGCTGGAAGTCCCAGGTTGGACGGAAGAGTGGAAGAAAGGGTTGAGAGGGATTCCCTGACTTCAGTCTGGTCTGACAGAAATCGCAGTCTCTCATAGTACCACAGCCTGGGGACATAAATGTCATCTGCTGCAGCTCTGGATCTCTGGGAATCCTGGACCTTCTTGCGCTCCCTAAGATTTTAAATAGGGGATGGTTGCTGTGGGGACCACCGGCTTCACCAACTCCAGCAGTTTCTCCAGCGCTGCCTGCCTCTTTTCTTTATGATTATATTATGGATGTTTCACCTGCCACAGACAGGGCAGCTCCCTGTATTTGTCCATGAACAGGGGGAGGAAGTTGTGGTCATTGAAGCCATCCATTTTATCTGCAATACACAAGACAAACCCTAATATCAGGCTAAAGTCTACTAATCTTGTCCCAATATAGGCCTCAATCTCTAAGCACTATAAGCAGTATAAGCCCAAGTTTAAATGTTACCTTCGTTATCACGATCGGCGCTTCCGATACTCCTTCTTCCGCTCACAGATCGTACGTACTACGCACGCCTGTTACGCTTTATATACACTGCTCATGCGTGAAACTCCGCCCACCCCTGACGTTCTTTCTAGTCTGTTCCCTGCCCCTTCTCGTTCGGCGCAGTGGGGGAAGAGCACATGGTGGAGACACAACAGGTGCGTGCTAATTACAGCAATGAGGAGGAGAAGGAGGAAAGCCCGAAGCCAGAAATGTCCCGATCTCGAAGGAGACGATTTAAGGCCTCAATTGTCCTTTGGGGAGATGTTGAAGATGGATGACATACTGAGGAGGGCCGACTATGACGGGAAGTATGGACCTTACCCCAACCCCAATGTCAGAAAGGCCAAGATCATGGCGAAACTTGTGAAGAGTCTGCAGAAGAATTTTGGGGTACGACAATCCAAGGATCAACTCCGGAAACGGTGGTCAGACCTCAAATTAAGGGAGCACGATCAGTATAGAAGGATCAGGAGAGTGCTGCAAAAGAGTAAGTACATGTCCTGTGTACCTATTCTTGATTTTGATAACATTCGTGCTGCTCCATGTGCTTTTCTTTACTGTTGTACAGTTTAAAATGGCAACTTTCATGTTCATGGACACATTATTCGTTTGTAGAAAACATTGTTCGTTCGGCCTAGAAAATACCATGTTTTGGCCAGATGCATTTCCAAAAATTTTTGCTAGCCTACTTCTCTTAAAAATAATTTTGTTGTCTAGATGGGTTTGTAACTAGAATGAAATGCAAACTAGATTCTGTGTAAGGAGAGGACAATCAGCAGCAGTTTAGACATCTTGAAGCTGGAGCACTAGTGTGGGACACAAGAACACCCTTTTTATTAGGGGGCCCACACAGGTGCTCCAACGTATACTATACGGGTGACTCCATCTGTGAAGCTTGTACAAAACAGGTAAGTATTCAAGCTTGACAAAGGGAAAATATATTTCCTCATCTTGGAACTCTGACTAAACAGACAATTGTACCCCACTTCCAAGCAATGTTTCATATTCATATTTCTGCCATCAAATATCTGTGTGCTAAGTATACCTATTTTTTTTTACATAGGGGAGAAAAGACTCAGAGGACACCACTCATCAGAGGAGACAGCAGACCCCCCACCTCAGGAAGAAGGGGAAATCCCCCAAAGCCAACAGGAGGAGGAGGGAGGGAGAGGGAGAAATAGTCACCACAACAGATGAGTGTCTGCGACCACAGGCTCAGGTAAGAGATGGATGCCAGCATATTTATAATACATGGTGTGTTTTTTTTAAATATATTTTTAGGTGATCGTAATGTTGTGGATGAAGATCATTTCACAAGTGAAAGTGCCCAGATCCAGATCGGGGAGATCATGGAGTGTAATAGGGACTTGGAAAACATCAAGCAAAACATCAATGATGTTCAAAAAAAAAAAATGGAGAACATCATTGATGTTTTAGGCAGAGTTTAAAACCCCTCGAAATCCCTAATTTAGTCGTCTTTTTTTTTTGCACTTTTTTGACATATTCCCGAAAAGCCAAATTTTGAAGATGCACACACTGCGTCAACATGTGCTATCTGCCATCACGGGAGATCAATGTATGCATTTTGGGGGTGCAACTCCTTCCTCAATAATAAAGTAGCTGAGAGGAAGTGGTTGCACCCACAAAACACGTCCCTTGATGCCCCATGATGGCAGCTAGCACATGTTGACATTTGGCAATTTGTGTGCATCTTCAAAATTTGGCTTTTCCAGGGGTGACTTCCCCCCATTTGAACGCAATATCAAACACAATTTATAAATACTCATGTCTAATATTGCTTTCAATTTCTATAAAAGTTGAACTTTGTAAGTTCCAGATTTGTGAATTTATTGTTGGTTTTAAACATGCCTGTTTTACCTTAAAAGGACATTTCTACTTTTATTAATGTCACCTAGAAATATTGTATACAATAAACATGTTGGTTTGCTTTAAAAAGCTTTTATAAATGCACAAGTGATTGTGCTTGGATCAAAAATATTGAGAATCAACAATGTATGGCTTCTTCTTTCAATGCTCCTAAACTTGTTTTGTGTTAAAATTGGTGTTTTCAGTGACATTGGGGGTTAGTTCCTAAGGGCAAATCCACTTTGCACTACAAGTGCAGTTTCAGTGCAGTCTCAAGTGCACTTGTAGTGCAAAGTGTCTTTGCCTTTAGTACATAACACCCAACAGTGCTTTTTAATTTTACACAATCATGCCATTTTCAGGAATGCCCAAATTTAGGTCATGGTCAGCCAAAAGAAACACAAGCAGTAAATGTAAGCAAATATTTTTGAAGTTAAATTTTTTTATTTTAAAAAAGGCTCAGACATTGTCTGGCATATTGATGGCCCCCCTACCTGCAAAGTATTCCATGTATCTTAGACTGACCTCGCAGGCACTCAGGGGGGGCAAGCCAGGGCGGCCAGCTTCAAGCGCCATCAGGGTTGGTTCATTTCGATTAATTTTGGATTCAGGCCCAACTGAGCCAGCATAGTTCACAGAATTTCTCCTTAAAAAGTTGTGGAGAACACAGCAAGCTAGGATAATGTGAATAAGTTTATACTCCGCCATGTGTATGGGTGTAAAAAATAGGCGGAACCGGCTGGCCATTATTCCAAACGTGTTCTCCACCACTCTTCGGGCTCTGGCCAGCCGGTAATTAAAAACCCTCTGGTCTGGGGTGAGGATCCTCATAGGGAATGGCCCCATAAGATGGTCCCCCAGCGCAAGCGCTTCATCTGCAACGAAGACGAATGGGAGTCTTTCCGCATTGTCTTCTGGAGATGGCAAGCCCAAGCTGCCATTCTGGAGACGCCTGTAGAACTCCATGTGGGCGATGACTCCACCATCTGACATCCAGCCCTTCTTCCCCACGTCCACATACAGGAACTCGTAAGTAGCCGACACCACCGCCAACATCACAATACTTTTGAACCCCTTGTAGTTGTAATAGTATGACCCCTAGTTGGGTGGTGGGATGATGTGGACGTGTTTCCCATCAATTGCCCCTCCGCAGTTAGGAAAGTCCCACCACTGGGCAAAGTGGGAGGCCACAGTCTGCCATTCCTGTGGGTTGGAAATAAACTGTGGCGTCAAACAAGAAAAAAAAATATTAATTTTGCACATAAACATGGAAAGCAGATTAGACACAAACATTTTTGGCCAACATCAGTATAACATTTATTTTAGGGACTATTTAAAGACAAAGGTATAAGGTCCACCTATCAGATTCCCCCCCTCTCATGGTCCATTTTAGAAATTTTATGGGGGGGATGTTTTTGGACAGGTAACCCTCTCTACTTCATTGAGAGATTAATGCCTAAATAATGTGTATTACTTTGGCCAGGCCCTCCTTACTTACACTATTGGCAGCCCACTGGACAGGTAAGAAGTGTCATAATACAAAGAGATAAATACACACTGTACACATTTTAGCACATTTTTACATTCTGCAATTACCTATTAAGATAATAATAGGATACAAAAACTTTAAACAGTACCATTTGAAAGAATTCAGGCAGGCCCTTGCACTCCTTGCTTTGGGGAATGCATCCATAAATCTGACCACAAAAGAGGTGGGTATAGTGTGTATGGGTTTGGCAAAGTCAGCAGATAGAGGATTGATGATAGATAGAGGATTGTATCAGCTGAGTTAGCAGTTGGAGGGAGGAAGGGTTGCAAATTATTTTGGGACCCAAAAAAACAAGCCTCTGGCACTCTGAATGAATTTAAAGCACACATCACAAATTTCAACGTTTTAGGGGGTATTTAGGGTAAAGCACTACTATGAAGGCAAATATGTATGAAGGACAAAAAAAAACACATAAAAATCCAGCATGTGGACAAAGGGGACATTCACAGCATATTACAATCATGGTAATTAGGGAATGAGGAAAGAAATACATTACTTTATCAAACATTAAATACAATAAAATGTGATGTTAAATTATAAAAATCTTACCTTAATATACTCCTCCTGCAGGACCTGGATGGTGGCAGAACAGGTCTCTGGGATAATGATCCCCAGAGCCTGGAGGGAGATGCCTGTCGAGAACTTGAGGCCCTGCAGGCTTCTCCCCGTCGACAAGTACCGCAGGGTGGCGACTAACCTCTGTACCGGAGTGATGGCTTGCCTCATGTAGGTATCCTGCCTGCTGATATAGGGGGTCAGCAAAGCCAACAAACAGTGAAATACGGGTCCGTCATCCGGAGAAAGTTCCTGAAATCATCAGGATTATTCTCACGGATCTCACGGAGCAAAGGCATGTGACAGAACTGGTCACGCTGGAGCAACCAATTCTTGGTCCATGAACTTCTCCCCACCCTGTTCATGGACTGGGTTTGTGTCAAAATAAGGACCCCAACACCAAGCCACCGCACAGCACGAACTCTACGAGGAGTACGTATACGCAACATGGCTAGAAAACAGTCGGCTGCTCAGAACGAAGTAACAGAACGCACTGAAGAACAGCAAGGCCTGTGAAGAGCAACCTGAAAATCAGTAACGAATGAACAAGAACACAATGACAAGTCAAGGGTAACTCGCTGCACGCACTGAAGACCAGATACAAACCCACAAGCACAAACTGAACAGCAGAAATACGATCTGAGGTGCAAATGTCATCCTTCTTGTCTCCTAGCTTCCCCATGACAAATGGAACTCGTCAGGGTTGCCCCCTATCATCGCTGCTTTTCATTCTGTGTCTAGAACCCCTAGCCGAGTCTATCCGAGTAAATCCTGATATTCGTGGGGTGGCGATGAGACAGGGGGAATATAAATTATCGCTATTTGCAGATGACATTCTGTTAACTATCACCAACCCGCTGATATCCCTTCCCTCATTACATAAATTATTGACCTCTTTTAGTACTATTTCAGGGTATAAAGTCAACAATTCAAAAACTGAAGCCCTCCCTATACACAATCCAATGCTATTACTATCTCAACTCAAAGAATCGTACCCTTATAAATGGTGTAGTACCTCACTTAAATACTTGGGTATTCTACTTACCCCTCACTACTCCTCCCTTTATAGCACTAACTTTCCTCCTCTGTTATTGGATATAAATAAGTCCCTGTCGTCCTGGACCAAATATCCCTTGTCTCTATTGGGCAGAATTAATGTGTTAAAAATGTCTATCCTACCCAAGCTACTTTATTACTTCGAAACTCTCCCAGTGGCTGTACCCACCTCACAATTAAAATTACTTCAAAGATCCTTTTTAAAATTCATATGGAATGACGGTGCCCACCGCATAGCAAGCTCCGTGATGTTCTCCATTAGATCCAGAGGAGGCTTAGGAGCCCCGGACATCACTAAATATTATCATGCAACACACTTAAGGGCCATCACCTCTTGGACTTCCTTAAATGCACCTAACCAATGGTCTGCCATTGAGAAGGGGGTACTTTATCCGGTTCATCCGAGCTCCTTGGTTTGGGGTGCCCCCCCCTGTTTTAGACCTTATTTACAAACGTCAGTGCACTGGCCCAATTACACTAACTTTAACTATTTGGCGTAATTGCCTCAAACGTTACCCTCTCATGTCCCCCTGCTCTTCTCTTGTAAATGTACTACTTAATCCCCTCATTCCAGATAGTATGTCCCTGGGCAGGATCTTTCCATGGATAAATGTACATCTCTTCCAGCTGCGGAACCTAGTTCATCCTATAATGAGGAAGCTGCATTCATTTGACGTTTTGAGAGAGAAATTTGATTTACCATCACATTCCTTCCACTTTTACTTACAGGCTAGACATTTCTTTCATTCTAAATCGCCAGCCCTGACCCTAGATAAACCAACTACTTTTGAACACTTGTGTGCTCAAGGCCCCAATCAATTGCACTTAATTTCATGTATCTATCGTAACCTCCCCCATGGTCTGGGTTTCTACATTTAGTGTCTGAGATTCGGACAATGGAGTCCTTGACGGCTTCGGTTCATGACTGCATCCCCCAATTTAATAAAATATGGGAACCATGGGATCTTTCGGAATTCGGGACCCCCATACTACCAAATATGCCCAATTCCTAACCTATTTTAATTCTACATTGCCTGTGTATATACTCTGAACTAATAGCTGGATTTTGGGTACTTTCCCGCAGTACTTTTATCGTATACATCATAAAGAATTGAATTAATGCATATATGTGCCTTGTTACTGGGAACACTTTTTTATCACTTATATTTGTTTGTTTTTTGCTTTTGTTTTCATTATGTTTGTTTATAATGCACTTATGTTGATAGTGCAATGTACATCCTGATACAACTTTGTACTTATTCTTTGATACTTTAATAAAAATACAATTTAAAAAAAAAAGAAATACGATCTGAAAACCATGAGTCTGAAAAAGCGAGAATTGTCTCTCACCATACTTTTACTAACACGAGATTAGCAAAAGGAGCCCAAAGGGTGCCGCGCTTGGTTCTGAACTGCCCTTTTATAGTCTCATCGTACGTGGTGTACGTGACCGTGTTCTTGGTGTTTGGCAATTCCGACAACTTTGTGCGACCGTGTGTATGCAAAACAAGTTTGAGCCAACATCCATAGGAAAAAATCCATGGATTTTGTTGTCGGAGTGTCCGATCAATGTCCAATCGTGTGTACAGGGCATTAAAGTGAGAGGATTACAGACAGCCTGATATGGGGCCACTTTCTGTGTTCCTTTGTTACAACCACAGCCTTTTCACCAAAAACAGAGTAAACTACAGTACCTGGTAAGATGTACAGAGTAAGAGTTGATGCATACCTTGAAAAATAGCTTTGTATAAAGCGTTCATGTACATGATGGGCCACGCTCATCGTGATATAATTCAGGGATTGGTGGAATGGGGTTCTCATCAGTGTCTTAAAACTCAATATCCTGGAGGAGCAATCCTGCTCGATGGGCTAAGATAACAGCCCTTTATGCAGAATTGCTCCTGGGTATTGAGTTTCATCAAAAATTCCTTCATAACCCCTTCCCGCCGAGCATACGCAGATGTGGGTACTTGGCTTTCCGGGGTTATACCGGGATAATGCCCACAGCTGCAGGCATTATCTCTTACTGTTGGCTATCCAGTTATAACAACCGATGCTCGACTGTTATACTGGAGGAGCGGGAGGGGACGCCCCCCCTCCCGCCACTTCCCGTCGCTCTTACCCGACCTCGCGTTCCATCGGGAGGCCCGGTGACCAATCGGCCACCCCCGGCAGCTGGGGATGGGCTGGAACAAAGCTGTGAGTGACTTCGTCCCAGCCTCCTAATCGTAAACACGGAAGTGACGTAATGACGTCACTTCCCTCTTACTCGGCTGCCAATGGCGCCGGTTTTTAAAAAATACACAGTATTCAGAATCGCTGTTTTCAGCGATCTGAATACATTGAAGTGCAAAGGAGGGATCGGGGGTCTTTTAGACCTCCAATCCCTCCATAAAGAGTACCTGTCACCACCTATTACTGTCACAAGGGATGTTTACATTCCTTGTGACAGCAATAAAAGTCATCAAAATTTATAAATATAAAAATAAATAAAATAAATAAGAAATTTTTTTTTAAAGCGCCCCCGTCCCCGCGAGCTTACGGAAGTCGCACCCGCATATGTAAACGGTGTTCAAATCACACATATGAGGTATCGCCGAAATTGTCAGAGCAAGAGCAATTATTCTAGACCTCTTCTGTAACCCTAACCTGGTAACCGTAAAAAAAATTTAAAGCGTCGCCTATGGAGATTTTTAGGTACCGCAGTTTGTCTCCATTCCACGGGTGCGTGCAATTATAAAGCATGACATGTGTGGTATCTATTCACTTGACGTAACATCATCTTTCACATTATACAAAAAAATTGGGGTAACTTTACTATTTGTTTTTTTAATTCATGAAAGTGTCCCTTTTCCCAAAAAGTTACGTTTAAAACACCGCTGCACAAATACCGTGTGATATAAAATATTGCAACAATCGCCATTTTATTCTCTAGATTCTCCACTAAAAAAATATATATAATGTTTGGGGGCTCTAAGTAATTTTCTAGCAAAAAATACGGATTTTAACTTGTAAACACCAAATTTCAAAAATAGGCTTAGTCATGAAAGGGATAAGAAGGATGCAGCAGGCCAAAAACATGTCGCCAATAGGGATGAGCTTCGAGTTCGAGTCGAACTCATGTTCGACTCGAACATTAGCTGTTCGCAAGTTCGCCGAACACCAAACGATTTGGGTGTTCGCGGCAAATTCGAATGCCGAGGAACACCCTTTAAAAGTCTATGGGAGAAATCAAAAGTGCTAATTTTAAAGGCTTATATGCAAGTTATTGTCATAAAAAGTGTTTGGGGACCCGGGTCCTGCCCCAGGGGACATGTATCAATGCAAAAAAAAGTTTTAAAAACGGACGTTTTTTCAGGAGCAGTGATTTTAATAATGCTTAAAGTCAAACAATAAAAGTGTAATATCCCTTTAAATTTTGTACCTGGGGGGTGTCTATAGTATGCCTGTAAAGGGGCGCATGTTTCCCGTGTTTAGAACAGTCTGACAGCAAAATGACATTTCGAAGGTAAAAACTCATTTAAAACTACCCGCGGCTATTAATGAATTGCCGGTCCGACAATACACATAAAAGTTCATTGATAAAAACGGCATGGGAATTCCCCACAGGGAAACCCCGAACCAAAATTAAAAAAAAAAAAAAATGACGTGGGGGGGTCCCCCTAAATTCCATACCAGGCCCTTCAGGTCTGGTATGGATATTAAGGGGAACCCCGGCCAAAATTAAAAAAAAAAAATGACGTGGGGTTCCCCCTAAATTCCATACCAGACCCTTCAGGTCTGGTATGGATTTTAAGGGGAACCCCGCGCCAAAAAAAAAACGGCGTGGGGTTCCCCCAAAAATCCATACCAGACCCTTATCCGAGCACGCAACCTGGCAGGCCGCAGGAAAAGAGGGGGGGACGAGAGTGCGGCCCCCCCCTCCTGAACCGTACCAGGCCACATGCCCTCAACATTGGAAGGGTGCTTTGGGGTAGCCCCCCAAAACACCTTGTCCCCATGTTGATGAGGGCCTCATCCCCACAACCGTGGCCGGTGGTTGTGGGGGTCTGCGGGCGGGGGGCTTATCCGAATCTGGAAGCCCCCTTTAACAAGGGGACCCCCAGATCCCGGCCCCCCCTGTGTGAAATGGTAAGGGGGTACTTACCCCTACCATTTCACTAAAAAACTGTCAAAATAGTTAAAAATGACAAGAGACAGTTTTTGACAATTCCTTTATTTAAATGCTTCTTCTTTCTTCTATCTTACTTCATCTTCTTCTTTTTCTGGTTCTTCTGGCTCTTCTGGTTCTTCCTCCGGCGTTCTCGTCCAGCATCTTCTCCGCGGCGTCTTCTATCTTCTTCTCCTCGGGCCGCTCCGCACCCATGGCATGGGGGGAGGCTCCCGCTCTTCACTTCATCTTCTTCTTCATCCTCTTCTCTTCTTCATCTTCTTCATCTTCTTCATCTTCATCTTCTTAATTTTCTTCTCCGGGCCGCTCCGCATCCATGCATGGAGGGAGGCTCCCGCTGTGTGACGGCGTCTCCTCGTCTGGCGGTTCTTAAATAATGGGGGGCGGGGCCACCCGGTGACCCCGCCCCCCTCTGATGCACGGGACATGACGGGACTTTCCTGTGGCATTCCCCGTGACATCACAGGGAAGTCCCGTCAAGTCACCGTGCGTCAGAGGGGGGCGGGGTCACCGGGTGGCCCCGCCCCCCGTTATTTAAGAACTGTCAGACGAGGAGCGCCGTCACACAGCGGGAGCCTCCCTCCATGCCAGCATGGGTGCGGAGCGGCCCGGAGAAGAAAATTAAGAAGAGAAGATGAAGATGAAGAAGATGAAGAAGAGAAGAGGATGAAGAAGAAGATGAAGAGAAGAGCGGGAGCCTCCCCCCATGCCATGGGTGCGGAGCGGCCCGAGGAGAAGAAGATAGAAGACGCCGCGGAGGAGATGCTGGACGAGAACGCCGGAGGAAGAACCAGAAGAGCCAGAAGAACCAGAAGAAGAAGAAGATGAAGGAAGATAGAAGAAGCATTTAAATAAAGGAATTGTCAAAAACTGTCTCTTGTCATTTTTAACTATTTTGACACTTTTTTAGTGAAATGGTAGGGGTAAGTACCCCCTTACCATTTCACACAGGGGGGGGCCGGGATCTGGGGGTCCCCTTGTTAAAGATTCCGATAAGCCCCCCGCCCGCAGACCCCCACAACCACCGGCCAGGGTTGTGGGGATGAGGCCCTTGTCCTCATCAACATGGGGACAAGGTGTTTTGGGGGGCTACCCCAAAGCACCCTCCCAATGTTGAGGGCATGTGGCCTGGTACGGTTCAGGAGGGGGGGGCCGCACTCTCGTCCCCCCCTCTTTTCCTGCGGCCTGCCAGGTTGCGTGCTCGGATAAGGGTCTGGTATGGAATTTAGGGGGAACCCCACGTCATTTTTTTTTTAAATTTTGGCCAGGGTTCCCCTTAATATCCATACCAGACCTGAAGGGCCTGGTATGGAATTTAGGGGGACTCCCACTTCATTTTTTTTTTTTTTAATTTTGGTTCGGGGTTTCCCTGTGGGGAATTCCCATGCCATTTTTATCAATGAACTTCTATGTGTATTGTCGGCAATGCAATAGCCGCGGGTAGTTTTAAATGGCTTTTTTTCCTTCGAAATGTCATTTTGCTGTCAGGCTGTTCTAAACACGGGAAACATGCGCCCCTTTACAGGCATACTATAGACACCCCCCAGGTACGAAATTTAAAGGGATATTACACTTTTATTGTTTGACTTTAAGCATTATTAAAATCACTGCTCCTGAAAAAACGGCCGTTTTTAAAACTTTTTTTTGCATTGATCCATGTCCCCTGGGGCAGGACCCAGGTCCCCAAACACTTTTTATGACAATAACTTGCATATAAGCCATTAAAATTAGCACTTTTGATTATTCATGTTCGTGTCCCATAGACTTTAACGGTGTTCGCGTGTTCGAGCGAACTTTTTTCCTGTTCGCATGTTCTGGTGCCAACCGAACAGGGGGGTGTTCGGCTCATCCCTAGTCGCCAATTTTTCAGGGCTATAGCACAGAAAACCACCAGATTGTGAGGTACAGCAGAACCTGCTTTAAGAACCTCAAAGGTCTGCTCAATGACACATCTTGTCTTAGTAATTGCTGCATTTAGCGAAATTCTGCAGATGCTGAACACCTCAAGAGTGGCAGGGCAGGGGCAGACAAGGATAGCCAGAAACACCTAGATTACAATTTTAAAATGTCATTTTTAAAACATCAATCATGACTGTATATCATGATGAGTGGGTAATAACACTTCATCCCTACATTTTGATTTCATTGCTGAAAATGATTGTAATGTGAAGGCCTTAGGCCATATGTAAAGTGGCTTAAGTTGGAAATGGTTACACTAGGTTGAGGATCTGGTTTAGCCATTTCTTTAGCAGCTAAGGCTAAAAATCTCCTGCGTATATTCTGTGTGCAAGGTGTAAGGAGTGAACACAGGAGTGTAACATATGAACATATACATCCATGTATGATGTGTGCGACATGTATTGAGACATATCTTGTTACAGTAGATGTGTTCTTTAATGGGGGTGGCAAAAAAGCACATAGGTACAGTCTATGACTCCCATGACATTGGGAATCCCAGCTACTGCATAGAAATCATTCTTAATCTGATCTCACTCCTGATGTGTGTTAGGCAGGTAGATATATTTGGGGGCAATTTGCCTGAAATCCTGCACGGCCTTAGCAAGCAATCTGCAGAAAGATGGCTGTGATACCCCCTCCACCTCTCCCTCTACCATCAGATAAGAGGCCTTTCCCAGAAAGTGCAGGACAGCCAGCAGCTTGGTCATGGGTGGTATGGCATGACTATGCAGTGTGGTGGACTGCAGAAAAGGTCTCAATTCTAGGCTTGTGCAATTCGTTTTGTAGTGAATCGAAATTCGGCCAAATTTTGCATCTTTCGGACATTTGGATGCATCCGAATATCCGAATAAAAAAATAACAAATTTCAACTAATACGAAAGAAATTATAGCGGATACAACAAATAAATTTAACATGATTCGGTAATTCGTTAAAGATCTAACGAAACAAAAGGTCAACTCGAAGTAAATCTTACAGTCCAATCAGCTGATTAATTTTGTGCTGGAGGTTGGATTACTGGCAAAGTGCATTCCTGAGAACTGAGTGAGAAGGGTGTTGTATTGTATTTGAGCAGAGGAGAAGATATATTGTAATTGTGTGTGTTAATAGATTCAATAAATAAACAACTTTCCAAACTACGAATCGTTATCACAAATCGATATACATACATAAATATCAAATTTCAACAAATACAAAAGAAATGATAGCGGATACAAATTAATTCAACATGATTCTGTAATTCGTTAAAGATCTAATGAAACAAAAGTTCGACTCAAAGTAAATCTTTCAGTCCAATCAACTGATTAATTTTGTGCTGGAGGTTGGATTACTGGCAAAGTGCATTCCTGAGAAATGAGTGAGAAGGGTGTTGTATTGTATTTGAGCAGAGCAGAAGAGATATTGTCATTGTGTGTGTTAAAAGATGCAATAAACAAATGATTTTCAAAACTACGAATCATTATCACGAATATATACATACATAAATATTGAATTTCAACGAATAAGAAAGAAATTATAGCGCATATAACGAATGAATTCGTCATGATTCGAGATTCAGTATAACGAATATCAACACTCTACAGAAATGATGAATTATCCGAAAACGCATTAATGTAACCTAACGAGTATAACAGAATGAAATTATGTATTTTATGAATGACAATGAACCAAAACTAAACAAAATTTTCCATTGTGCACAAGTCTACTCAATTCCCCAAAGGGAAGTCAAATGAGGTCCTTAGACAGACAAAATTTAGAGAGCATGTCTGCTTCAGGGAAATTATCCAGCAAGGTGTGCCGCTTAAAGGAGCGTGGATGCATTACAACCACCCTTCATTTTCTCCTCACCCTCCTTAGATTGGCCTGAAATTAAAAATTGTCCTCAAATAGCTCAGTTAGGGATGTAGCACAATGCAATGTACAATTGGCAAATGAGGTAAGACTAGCAAAATGCTTTTTAGATTATGATTTGGTAGCCTTTTTAAAACATTTCCATGCTCTGCCCATTCAGGTGTGATGACCAAAGTCATCATTACCATCATTACCGCATGCCTGGACCACTACCTAATTAATGCATGCATTTATTTATTATTTCCACCTGTGAATTGAGTTTAACGCCTTTTCCTACAATGTTTACTAAGTGATATGAGCGTTTTGTGGTAAATGCCGCAAAACGATATAGTGAATTGACAGTTGCAGGATCGCATGTGATATTTATGAAAAGTGTCTGGACATCTAAATACAAGTTGCTTTTGTGAATAGAGCCCAATGTATTTATTGATGTATAGGCATATGTTAATGCACAGTACATCAAGTAAATGAAAGACATAAAAAAACATAAGATTTTGCGACATCACAGTAGACAAATAATGACACTGGTACAATAATGTATACAGAGGTTAACCTACAAGACCACTGCATTTACACAAGGTGGTGCACCTGACAGTAAAGCAACAAACACTGCAGTGTAGTAGATCATAAGAGACAAGGCAATATATGAGACAACATATAGACAGAGCATATCAGCTGACCTATGGCACATCTATATTAGGGTTGGGAATGTTGAGGATTATCCACATATGTCAGGAGATTGCAGCCATTTGTCCCAAGTTTTACTTTACTTGGATCATCAGCCCCTGTGGACATGAACTTTTCTTTTAGGGTGGAGTAGAATTAATTTCTTGGATCCAAGCATTAACCGTAGGGAGTATGGCCTGCATCAAACCACGTGCAATCAGTTTCTGTGCAGTAAACAGGGTTTCATGAAGAAACTGCTTAGTGATTTTATCTATCTCAGGGTTAAAGTAGTGGTCTAATAGGCTTGACCTGGATTGCAGTGTAATTAGGGAACCCATAGTATTATGGTGGATTCGCACCACATGGGTTCAAAAACCCTGAATAAAAAGGCAAGCCCATAGCAAATGAAAGAAAGTACCAGGTACAAGTAGGCACATGGGGCATGATGAGTTGCATTCAGGCCAAAATTTAGCTAAATGGATGGGGGTCAGATAGGCCCTGTGTAATATATATAATTGTGTTAGGCAATCAAATACATTTGGGGATACAGCTTTACAGTTATCAAGGGCCTCTTCCCAATCATCATCATTTAAATCAGCAATATCTGCATCCCAGCTCATCTTAACCTAGTAAGCCGGCTTAGGAGCAGGAGGGAGGAGTAACATATTGTAAAATGTGGAAATTCATTTTCGAGGTTTATCACCCAGGATTACTTCTGAAAAGGGAATGGACACAAAGGGAGGGTATGTATTAGAGAACTGGTTCCATAAGGCATGTCATAGTTATAAATAGCGGAAAAACATGCTATTGGGTAGGGGGAATTCCTCCTTTAGCAGGTCGGAAGATTTAAGGCTGCCAGCATATAGCAAATGGTGTAGGTAGTAACCCCCCTAGAGGCTCATAACTTGGTGCTGGGGCTAGAGAGAAGTCTAAGTAGATACTTATTTTGCCATAGGGGGTGAGGTCATAAAGGATAGGGAGGTTGAGTTTTGTCAAGGCCAAGTCCTAGTTCTTTTCAGAAAGATTGCTAAAGGCCCTGCCGCCGGCTGAGGTTTTAGATGAAATATTCCATCCTCTGCTACCCCCCTACCCCTGCAGCCATCATTTTCTGGTGTCTCTTGGGTTAATATGAGCTGAGGTACCTGTCATATGCAGTCATCAAATATGTCAACTATGTTCACCCTTTCTGCCTTCTTCCTACATTCAAAGAAACTGTACTATAGCTTTCATAAGTGAAACACAAGCTATGAATGGAATTAATTCAATACAGTTACTATGAAAGGAGGAGGGAGCAGAAAGGGCAGGAATAGATGGCACTCTTGACAAGTGCATATGATGGATACCTCGATTTATGTTAACCCCCATGTCACCAGAAGGTTATGGCTGCAGGGGTTGGGGATGAGATTGGAGAACAGATTTTAACTAAAACCAGCCAGTAACACAAGGTAAACTTCACAATGACTGTGTCAGGGCTGGGCTCAGCCCTTCCTTCTCTAAGCTGGCCACTCAGCTGTCGGCTAATTGCCAGCTCCCATCTCTCTCCACAGTTACCCAGCTGTTGTTGATTCTGCTCGTCAGTCCTGCCTACTTCAAGCTGTCCAGCTCACTTGATCTCTGCCTTCGCCTTTGTCAACATCACAAAGACTTTCTCCTGCGTTCCTGCTGAAGATTTGCTTAGTTGACATACCTTCTGGCTCCTGATCCTGCTTGCTGTACTACTACTACGTTTTTCTCTGGCTTTCTGACATTTGCTTGGCTGACTACCCGATCCGGTTACTGAACTCTGGCTTGTTTTGACTATGTTTACTCTGTTTACAATATTATTATTACTATTAAACAAGTGTGATTTAATTATACTTCTGTCTCGGTCTGATTCATGGTTCCTGATAGACTGTAAGCAAAGTCCCATGTGCTGTTTTTTTTTTTTAACTTAGTCTTTACCTAAAAAGAGACTTTGGCCTTGGCCCCTCTCAACAACCCCAACCTCAGCTCTGCTGTGAAAGTTACCCTCGAGTGTCCAGGAGAAGCCAGGCAAGTCAATAAATATAAATGAAAAATATACTTATGTGATGCCCTATTATATCTTTTATTTTGCTACCTTTGGTCCCTTATTGTGATTAATGGTCTTTTTGCCAAACATTGCCCTATTCGCTAATTAATACCAAATAATAAAAATATGTTAATTTTAAGAGTTGCTGAAGATAATTTTTAGGATTCAAAAATTGAAGTTTCTTCTTACAATCATGGAAAAGTAACCGCAAAACAAAGGTGAATTATCTAAAGATGCAATTAGATTAAAATAAGGGTTATTTATATGTTGATGAGAATTCCCCTTTAAGGCAAAGGCCTATAACTCAATTCCAGAAGATAATGAAGTACTCTGCCCCCTACCTCTTCAGATGCAATATAATTAAACCTCATACACCTGGAGGTACAGATTGGAATTCACTGAGAATGCACACCAGCTCTGCAGCAAATAAACAGCTCCCATTACCATTAACCCTGTCATGCCAAAACAATCTAAAATACATTGCTGAGCAAAACACTGCAAACATGTTAAGGCAAGCTGGTTTATCTGTTTAAATTTGCAGGGTTACAAATAGATTCTGACGAATAAACCAAAATTAGTACAATGAAAAAATAATATTGTTTCTAGTTCCTACGAAAAGTCCCTATAAGTCTTTTATTAGTCTTGTTTATTCAGACTGGATTTCTCTTTAATAGAAGTAAACTGGATTGACTTCAACAGAGCAAACAGAAATGTTTAACAGAATAAATGAAGCATTTTACCAAATTAAGGATTTTTCAAAGTAACGCATTTTAATACAAGCCTTTTCAAACTAAAGCAGCCTAAGTTAAGGGTTTTTAATGCTGGTGCACGCCTTGAAAAGCTGCAAGTTGTCCATCCAGAATCTTTTCCATGTTTCATTTCACAGCAGACATCTCCTCATTACTGTTTTATGACTAAAGGACTCTAACATCAGGCATTTAAGATAGCAGTCAGCCGGGTAGGACGTCAGGCAGTTAGGAAAGCCAATGACAAAACCACAAGTTGGCAATTTGTCATTTTTCTTGCTAAAACCTCTATCATATAATTGTTTATGCCTGTGTCCAGAGAAAACAAATGTGTTGGTTTGAAAATCAAATGCAAAAAAAGTTGCAACTAGACAATCTGTAATAAATACACAATAATACATTATTTTAATAGGGGCAAAACAATAGAACTGCTGTTTTGGAAATGACTGCACAATACTAATCTGGTTAGGTGGTTTGTTCTTCTGCTTTACAGTCAGTGGTTATTGGTGATTTTGGTGTTGACTGGCCTGCTTCAACTAACAAAAAAAAACATAAATTACATAAAAATGCTTTGTTTCCACATGACCATTAGCTTAAGATAGATTCAGGGAAAGGCAGAAAACTCTTATACAATGGTCCAGATTGTTCTAAAACAGTGGTTCTCAACTCCTTTTCTCAGGACCCACTATGTCAGGTTTGCAAGATAACCGAAAAACATCACAGGTGATATAATTTGCTGCTCAGTGATTGTAGTATTCTAGTCTGCATCTCTCCAAGGTAATACTTAAAATCTGGCCTGTTCTCGATCCACCTATAAAAAATCTCTCGTGCTCCATCTAATAAATGCAGCTAAACAATGCATACCAGTATACTGGAGGAACACACAAACACTCACGCTAGCAGATTGGTTTAAGCGTATAGAAAGGATATCAGAGATGGAAGACTTAATACATCAAGCTAAGGAAAACCCGACGAAATACCGAAAGACATGGGCCTGTTGGCTACACTTCAAAGACTCCTCAAAATATCAGGAGCTTCTCCATAACTCCTAAACACACCCCACGATAACTGGTTTCTAAAACATTATTTACATTAACCCGTTTATGATATAGGTAAATTTCCTGCCTTGCCTACCCACACACTCTACTCATCACTCCATCCTCAATTCCCCCCTTTTCCACATCCTGCAGAAAAATTACCTGATTACACACTAGTTAATAACACATGTTTGCTATCCGACAACTGCTCAGTCCTCACCTTTGAGACCAAATCCTAGACTTTCCACAATCGTATCCACCCCTTACTTTAACATGAAAATCCTAGCGCCTTGACGGAAATGAGATATACATAACCAAATACTAGGCATAGAGGGCAAGTATATTTCCGAGTAGATCAACATTATTGACACAACATGAGACAACCACACAGCCGCCTCCCTCGCACAGCATGATCCCATTAGGGGTGCCTGGGTTGTGGGTATGCTTATCTTGATCTACCTTCACAAAACACATAGACCCTCAAAAAGTTAATATACAGATTCTTAGAATTGTTCAGATTCTCTTATAAGATATTTTACAATCATTTAGTCTGCTACATACATTCACTGATTACTACATGTACTAATTGGCTACTGTTAAGTAATGATTAGATTTTGAATTTGAACTACCGTATATACTCGAGTATAAGTCAAATTTTTCAGCACATTTTTTTGTGTTGAAAGTGCCCCCCTCGACTTAAACTTGAGTCAAGCACTTTTCTGCAGCAAAAAATTTCATTTTCCGAACCGACTTTGGGGCCCCGTATCTCAGGGCCACTTCGTGCTAGGAACCCCAAATTTGGAACTGGTACCACAACATATCCAAAGCTGGAGTTCCTAGCACTAAGTGGACCCGAGATACGGGGCCCCAAAATTGGTTCAGAAAATGTAATTCTCTGCTGCAGAAAAGTGCTTGACATTTTCCAAACCGAATTTGGGGCCCCCTATCTCAGGGCCACTTGATGCTAGGAACCCCAAATTTGGTTTGCAAACCCAGTGGAACTGGTACTAAAACATATCCAAAGCTGGAGCTCCTAGCACTAAGTGGCCCCGAGATACTGGGCCCCAAAATCAGTTCAGAAAATGTCATTCTCTGCTGCAGTAAAGTGCTTGACATTTTCTGAACCGATTTTTGGGGCCCTGTATCTCAAGGCCACTTGGTGCTAGAAACTTCAGCTTTGGATATTTTATGATGCTAGTTCCACTGGGTTTGCACACCAAATTTGGGGTTCCTAGCACTAAGTGGCCCCGAGATACAGGGCCCCAAAATCAGTCAACTGTGTCCATCTGCAGCAATGTCATTTCGGGACCCTTTGGGTTCAGAGACCCCAAATTTTGGCTGCAGCTAGGGGGCATCTAGGAACCCTTAACTACCGAGTTTGAAGTTCGGGGGACCTATGGCTGCAAATGGGCACAGTGAGGCTGCAAATGGGCATTGTTGACCCTCTTTTCCTCTTACAGTAGCTGCGCATTTCTCACCCTCGTCTTATACTCGGGTCAATAAGTTTTTCCCATTTTTTGTGGTAAATTTGGGGCCTCGACTTATACTCGGAACGACTTATACTCGAGTATATACGGTACTCTATTTGGAGAACTATATGACTTCATGTTCCGATTGCATCGGTTTTCATTTCTGTTATGATACACTGTTACTATTTCATTTATAACAATAAAAATTATTTAAAAAAAAAAAAATCTGGCCTGTTAGTGGGTCCTGAGGACAGGTGTTGAGAACCACGGTTCTGAAAGAAAAAAAAAAAAAGATTCATGATCCAATTGGCGATCGGATATCTCTGCTCATTCTGTTCACAGTTTACACATTGGTTATTTTTTTAGACTCTACTGCTTTCAGCCTCCCTTTGGTGGGTTTTCTAACACTCCCGATTTCTTTGTGTATACACATGGGTTCAGCAGTAGGCATCCTTAAGAACTGGAGATGATATAGATGAGAAAACCGAGGTATCAGAAGGCATTGACTCATTACCTAACTAGCTAAAAGTGGATGTAAACTCTAATCAGGGTCTAAAAAATAAAAAAAATAAAAATTGAAAGACTATTTTATATCTGTTCTATAATTGAAAAAAAAAATGTTTATCCTGTGAAAAATCCAGTAACCTCCTATTCACTCTGCCTGTGCGAACTAAAAAAAAAAAAAAAAAAAAGAAGTCTAAGGTGCCACCACTTATAAGGAATGGTTGGCTGCAATACAATACAATTTTATTCTTGGGATTAGAAACCATTTAGAGCTTCCTCTTGGCACTATACTTATTCTGCTTACTAATGTAGAGTGTCCCTCTCTGCCACCCAGAAGCTTACGCGTTTTTTTATTACCCACCATTGATACCATACCCCCTAAACTTGTCAGGAATTTAGCATTAGTCCTAAAAACTATTAATAAAGTTGATGATGTTAGTGTTACATTAGACCCTAAAACGTGTCTCCTGGGGTGGTTAGATAAGGAACTTTACACCCCTCACACTTATGTTGCCATTAACCGTCTCTTGTTTATCGCTAGGAAGCTTATTGCACTGAGATGGATATCCTCATCCTTTCCTTCATACACCTTATGTTTGAAAGCTGTCAATGATACTCTACTGCGAGAAAAACTGGTTTACAAACATTTAGGACAATTGGCAAAGTACTTTAGGCCTGGTATCCTTTTAACTGGTCAGGGATAGGTTGTTGAGTGGTGGTGTCTCCTCTTGATTGGTATGAGGCTAACCCCTTTTTTTTCATCTGTGACTCTCCTCTCTGGGTATAAATAGCTGCGCAGACAAGAGATTGCTTATTAGATTTTATAATTTCCTGCTGATACATGGATCTTGATGTGCATAGGTTCAATATGCTGATGCCATATGCAGTTTCAGTTGAGGCATAACTATTAATTGATTATCACGTGACCAGGTTTTACTCAACATCGTCAAATGAAACACACTTTGGAATACCCATCTACTAATGTAGCTCTGTCTAGACTTGTCTTTCTGTGCTGTACACTTTATATAAGCTGGAGGTAATGTATTTTATGTTTGCTTTCTCTTTTCTTTTTTGTTCATCTTGTACCTTTTTTTTGTACACCTGTTCCAAGTTTTTGTACTTGAACAATGCTCATATTTGGTGCTTGTTCTTGTTTTTTTGTGCAAAATGTATGGAATATTTTCTAATAAAAATTATCTGATTAAAAGAAAGAAACCATTTAAAGGCAACTTGAGGTTTGATGCAACTTAATTTGATGTTTTCCAGTTGGTCTTTATTGTAGACATTACTTATCTTGAACTTGCTTGAACAACTCCAACTTTTAGACTATGCTTTTGCTCCATGCTAAACCATCAAAATCATAAACAGAAACTCAAAGCTTGAGTACAAAATGCTTGTTAGTAGAATCAAATGTATTAGGCAATTATACAACATAGTCTGCTTCCAACTGCCAGGTGCAGAATTTATTTTTTGCAGTTCTGAATTTTTCTATTTCATTAAAAATGGCTCTTTCAAATTAAACTTTCCAACCCTCATACAATTCAGACTAAGTTTTCTGTATTTTCAGTCCTACTGACAAGCACCAGTATTGCCATATTGCCAGCATGGGCCTGTTTCTGAGTAGCTTTGTGGAAAATGCCAATCACATTTCCATCTGCTATGCTATAGCAAAGGAAGTCAGACATAATTTTTGTTGCTAAGTAAAACCAACCGCATAGTTCATTTAGAGCTGTAGGCAGGGCTGTCTTTAATATTGATTGGACCCTAGGCAAAAATTTTCTTGGGCCCCCCCATGCAATTTCGCTCTCCACCTGCCTGAACACCATGGACAGGGGTGGTGAGGGGACCCATCAATAGACAGGAAACTCCTAGGGATCCTAGAACTCCTGGGATCAGTAGCAGTGCTGGGGGAAGGGGAGGGTGTGTGTGATCAATAACAATGCTGATTTTTTTTTTTTACTGACTACAAATACAAAGAGGAGTTTCAACACTTCCTACCAATGTAATAGGGGTTTTCACTGACCACTAATGTAATAGGAGCATTCACAGTAACCACCAATGTAAGGTGGGTTTTTCACTGACCACTAATGTAAGAGGGACCTTCACACTGGCCACTAGTGTGAATAAAAGGATTGTACCCCAAGCCCCAATGTAATGAGAAGATTTACACTAAGCACCAATGTAAAGGGAATTTACACTGACCACTAACGTATTAGGATTGCAAAAAAAGATATCTGGGTGATACCTATAGCTGCACCCATCATTTAGATATCTCCACTCAATGTCCAGGACGTCATATGACGTCCACCTAAGGATAAGTGGTTAAACAACATCTCACATATCATCAATTACATACATGTGTAACATAAAATGTTTTTTAAATAAAATACACGTGTGACCTTAAAATAAAAATGAGAATACTTGCCCTTTAAATGTATAATACACACCAAGTGACTTTTTCAAACACAAATTTCTTAAATGAAAAAGTAAAATAAAAGTCCCAAAAAATGTCCATATAAAAGTGCAAGGTAATAAAAAAAGATTGTGCCAAAACACCTGTGAGCCATTTCAGTTACCACCACCAAACGAGGTAGTGAAAATGCTTACCCTACATAATGTTAGTGGAAGTCAAAATAGCATTTATTATAGTACAACCACTTCACGACCTCTCCAATGGATCCCAAGAATCACATGGACGACCCGCAGAGATTTCCAGGGTCTATCACAATGGTGAACAGAAACCTCCTGGATGCTTACTGGAACCCACAGGAACACACTCCGGTGTGGCCTCTCTAACCACCACACCACATCCAATATGGATCATATAATTGAAAAGGAAGCACACTTCACATGGCGTAATCCCATTTAAAATGTTCCCAATTTATTAATAGGTATGCTAATAAAACAAAGTTCATGTGCATAAACGGCAGGTATACTTCGAATTGACAAAATGGCGTAATCGGGAACAATAACTTTCGCTCATGTGCGAAGACGTGATGATGTCAGAAAACATGCCTCGGCTCACATATTTCATTACAATTAAGTCTTTAGGGGGTCACACATTTATTTTATTGATATGTTAAATGTTTTTTATGTCATGTGAAATGTTTTTTACACTTAAGTTAAGGGTTTATGAACACGAAGGATTAGCGCCATACATGTACAGTTTATTTGTTGTTTTGAGATATCTGTATGTGAGAATTTGTGTTGGCAGCTGTTCCTTTTTCTAAACACTATTCATTTGTATTGGTTTGTGCGACACTGACACCTTTGTAAAGTTTGAAGTTTTTTTTTTTTCATAAGGGTAGAGTTTTTTTGCTTACGAGTTACAACCTCATATATGCTGATACTTCTTTTAATTGTTAAGCCATTATTTCACCCAGTTTTCCATGTTTGGAATAACATTTCTTTTTAAGAACAGAGACATATAGTACACAAGACATAATAATTATCTTAAAATTACAATATACACTATATATACACTATATTGCCTAAAGCACATGAACTTTAATGGTGTCCGAGTCTTAGTCCATAGGATTCAATATTGAGTTGGCCCACCCTTTGCAGCTATAACAGCTTTAACTCTTTAGGTTTAAGGATGAAAGAGTTTTGGGTGGAGGAACTTGACTGGCCTGCACAGAGTCCTGACCTCAACCCAATAGAATACCTTTTGGATGAATTAGAATAGTTAATAGTTAAAATATACCTGTGTATTTGTCAGGGTATTTATAATGAAATATTAAACAGTTTGATATTTATGGAAATAAGCAAAAATCTATGATTTAGGAGACTTCCACGTATTTCTACAAATCACCCAAATTACTCCAATTTGTTTATCGGCACTAAGTTGAAGATGAATGGATACAATATTGTGCAAAAATATATATATTTATTTACTAAAATCAGTGCAAAATAATATCAAAATTTAACACAGAATTTAATTTCAAATATCAAGAATATGGGTAGTACAGGTGATGAAACAAATAACCACCAGCTCTAGTTTTAAAATGCCAATGTCTTAAAACTTGAAAACTGCTTTGTAAATGATTAACATTTTCTCAATGACTCCGCAACTTAAGAAAACAAACAAGTGTTGAAATTGACTTGTGATATCTCTCAAACAAACAGATCTTGCAAGCTCAACTTTAAAAATACGTGGACAGAATGTTATATTGTATATCAACTTGGTACTTAACCAAGACTATATTTAATGTAAAAACAATTCACTGATGAATTATATGTTTAAAACATACATCACAACTAAACCATTGATAAGACTTTGAACTCAGCTTTGTTGAGATATACATAATATATATTTCTCTTTATCTGGAACCAAAGAATCTCATACTGCAGTTAGAAATTAAACAATACCAATAACTATGCTACAAAGATTTAATGGTTTTGCTATGTATATGCTCAAATAATTCAATTACCAATAGGCAGAAGAAAATTATACTTTACCAGAAATATAAGACTATCCTGTTTGAGAGATATCAACTGTGCATTCCCAGAACACCATTTCCTTTCATCAACCTTTCCATCCTCCTTTTCCTTCTCCCTTTCCTGCTATGTGTACATCCTTTTTATCCCCCCCACATAGTAGGTGTGTATTTGCCTTACATGTAACTAATGATGTCAGTTGACATGTTATTTAGCATGTAACCTTGATGACACTATCTAGAAGGCCATTTTGGACTTTTCACATCATTATGAACAGGGGGCAGTGTTGTATTAAAAACAAATTTGGGAAGTTATTTGAAATGTCAAAATATTCTTGTAAATAACCTTTTGACTTTAGCTTTAAGGAACACAATAAGCTGTGATAAGATGTCATTTATATGTCAGATATGTAAGACTTCTCCAAACTTGTGTCTCCTCATGGGATATATGGCCTTTGAGAAAATTAGGATAAAGTCATTAACTTAACTTCTCACATACCTTGAAAGTTAAGTCATGGTTGCATACTGGCTCAAAATACAATAATTATTTAACATGCAAGTTTACTCTTATTCATAGTGTTTCAAACCTATTATGATCATTTTTAATAATATATTTACTAATAAGTATCATTTAGTAATATCAACCACTCTATCCTGAATATATGTATGAATTTTGTAAAAATACATAAACAATATATAGGTCAAATTATTCAATTAAGTGGCTATATAATTGCTCCAATATAATGCAATAATAATGTAATAGGAATTATTGCTAATGTAATTCTTTGCAGTGAATAATACAAGACATTTCAAGCTTGTGAATACAACCCTATTTTCATTCCTCATTCAAAAAGAAATCCTCTGTTCATTGTTACTGAGATTTGAGTCAACATTATAACTAAACATTGGTCTCCTGGCCTTATCTGTTCCGGCTGTTTAAGTGTCAAAGACTCTTAATTTACAATCTGGGATAATGTGCAAGGAGCCCTTAATGACTCTAAACAGAAATCTCTGTCCACAAGCATGTACCTAATTTAACCTCCTAAAAAAATATGAACAGGATGGCTTCTAAGCTGCTTATGAAACCACATGTAAAAAAAAATAATATGATTAGATCTTTAGAAATGTATTCCTTTACTTCTTTTAACTTCATTAGTTCTGACATATTTTTCGAACCATTCTTACTTTACAGAAAATGTGCCTAACAATCCTTGCTTCTAGTCAGCTTTTTCCTCTACTCAGTCATTGCTTTATACAGGCTGAGCGACTACAGGTGTTTGCATAAACCGGTGATCTTAGCCACAATAACCCACTGATTCTTGCCACTGGAATCTTCTGTATGCATGTAATTATGTGAAGGTGGCCCCATAATAATGAATAGTACCAGGGACAGCCCATCCATTAAAGGCGCATTGGCGCTGCCCTCCTCTATGCACCTCTGCCTCCCCTCTCCAATGTGTCTGACACCTTGCAGGATGCTGGATGCAAGAATTACAATGGCGGGGTGTTTTTTAGATGCTCTAATCGGCTTCAAAATGGGAGGGGGGGTTCAGGGTGCAGGGAATTTGAACGGAGCCCATACAGGTGTGTTACAACAGCGAATGAATATTTGCTACTGTAACATTGATCCTCCTCCCAGCAAATCAGAAAGCGGGTTTTGAGACCTGTCACCCAATTGGCTGAAAGGACAGGCGATCCTATTGGATGCCTAGGAGGAGCCCGCACGTTAGAAGCCTCTGATGGAGGAGAGGAGAGGAGAGGAGAGGACCCGGAGCCGCTGCCCACCAACCCCAACCTGCCTAGAGGGGGTAAGTGCCAGACCAACAAGCAGACAGCAAGGGGGAGGTGGGGGAGGTGCAGCCAGCCACTCAGGGGGTGGTTGTTTTCCGCCCCTCCCAAAAAAAAAGCCCCCACTGAATTGGACCATCCTTAATAATAACTAAAATGTGTAAGGATGCCAAGTCTAACTCACCTGCTCTGCTTTAAGATCACAGTTACAAGTCTGACTGCGCTAGCCATAATAAAGTGATAGCTGAACTCTGGGTAAAAAAGAAAAAGAAAAAAAACAAAAACCTTATCCTTATATCTTATCCTTTGCTTCCACAGGCTCCTCCTTCTTTGTGACTGGTATCCTGAAGCCTCTTATTTTTGGTGCTCTGGATGGCAGTCACCACTGTGATGTCATTAGATACAATGCAGGATCATCAATCCTGAATTGTAAGTGAGGATAACAAGGGTCCCCTTACAAGGCAGAGCATAAACAGAGGATGCCAGGAGAGATAAGGTAAGAAAAAGTGTTTTTTTTCCTATGATCCTTTTCAAAAACAAAAACAAACCCTTGAAGTGTGGCGGTAGCCCCACTGTGAAAGGAGTCTGTCCATATTCCCAAAGTTCAGCTGTAACATAACTTCTGCAGGATCTGCTTTAAAATTATTATTTTCTAAGACTAAAATTATAGCTGAATCTATATTTAAAACTAACAGCTGTTCCGTATTTGCACATAAAACCAAATCTGCACTAGGTTTTTCTTTTTTGAAGGACAAGTGTAAAATCTTGTAAACTTTACAATGTTTTCCTGGATGCTAATGAGATTTTATACATTCAGCACAAGGATGCTTAACCAGAAGTCAAATGTTTTTTTTTTTTTTTTCCATATCAATTTTTATTGTATGCAAAAGGTGAAATACATAAAGAGAGCAGTTCATATGATGTATAAACTCCAATACAATGTATTAGTACAAGATATCAGAATTAACACCAGCAAGTATACAATATATTTAAACAAGGTGTAGCAAAAACATTTGAACATTATGGGCGACTATGCCCAAAGGAACTGGGGTAGTAACATTGACTGCTTGGGTACTGTATTTAAACAGCGGGCTGTAGAGTCCCAATAGATGTACCTCAGGGAGCCTACTAGTTAGAGCAACTTTGACCCTCCAGGCCTTGTGTAGAACATCCGTGCTATTGGTGTAGGCGGAGGTTATAGGTCATGTAGGATGCTGGGGTTAGGAGTAGTCTTGTGCAGGCTCTCTATGTGGGGTGTTGTCATGGGCTGATTGTTTGATGTCATTTATTGGTCACACAGTGTTTTCAGTGGTTAGCAGCCTAGTATCTCCAGATCTGTTATTTACATGTAGGGTTGCGGTCACCGGACAACTAGCAACCCCGACGGAAAAAGGCAGTTCTAGCAGGCTCAGTCAGTAGGCAACTTGCATAAGTAAGATGGTGGAGAGATTTCGTTTGCGAATGGGGAAATAGGGGAGGTAACAGAAGGAGAAACCCCTTGTGGGGGAGGCATAAGATAATGTAAGTAATTCGAGGGGAAAGGTAGTACATGTAGAGAGGGAGAGTTGGGCAAAACTATCTGTCGCTTGTGAAGGTCGATGTTTAGGCCTCTAATATAGTAGATAGACAAGGGGGGGAAATGGAAGAAGAAGGGGTAAAGATGAAAGGGGAAAAGAGTGTGCAGTATTTGGTAGTCGTTTGGAAGTGATGCCAGCAAGACCAAGTTTTCTGGAATTTGGTGGGCGTGTCTTTGTCTTGATGCACCAGGTCTTCCATGTCTGCAATTTTATTTATGCGTCTGATCCAATTTGCAATGGTTGGGGGGTTGGCCGATTTCCATTGGACTGGAATGCACATTTTCACACCGTTCAAGAGGTGTAAAGCAAGGAAGCGGTGATAATGGTTCTTGGGGATGGAGGAATAGTATAAAAGCATTTGGGCAGGGGAGAAGTCTATCGGATAGGTGGTAATTTGAGTAGTGAGGCGATGGACGTCTTACCAAAAGCTTTGGAGTAAGGGACACGACCAGTATAAATGCAGGCGTGATCCATCTTCATCAGAGCATCTCCAACAGTTGGGGAGTATGGTGGGAGAAATTTTGTGTAATTGAAGGGGGGTCATGTACCATCTAGAAAAGACCTTAAAGCGATTTTCCTGTGCAGAAACGTTGATCGATCCTTTATGGCTATGAGTATACATTTTCCCACACTTCATCTGAAAGGTTGATGGAGAGTTCCCTTTCCCATCTAAGGCTTGCTATGTTGGATTTTGGGCTGTGTTCAGAGAACAGTATGGAATACATGTCTGAGATCGGGTGTCTCTGTTGTTCTTTTCTCATACAAAAAACTTCGAAAGGCGTGTGTTATCCATAGTAATCAGAACATATTTAGGGGTTATTCAGGAAGTAGTTGTAATTGAGCATACGCCCAAATAGGAAAGGAATGTTCTGGCATCTGTGCGGATAATGCGGGTAGAGTTAGAAAAGTGTTCCTGGCGAAAAAGTGCTCAGCTCACAAATCGGTATGTGGCCAGATTTCCGATAAGAAGGAATCTACCGATCTGAGATCTTCCGATAAGAAGATCTCGAGGGAATTCCGCGTTGTTTCAGATGGGTGTTAGTGGACCTGGTGAGGAGGAAATTTTGAATTTCTGGCATACTCAATTAAAGATTAGTAGTGTGTTGCTAAATAAAGGGTGTCGTTCGCAGTCTTGTGAAATGTACATTGAAGCGGTCCATGGTAATTGACGTAGTAATTGACGTAGTGGAATAGAAGAGAATGCATTTTCGATGTTTATCCATGCTTTATTATATATATATATATATATATATATATATATATATATATATATATATATATATTTTTTTTTTTTTTTTAAATAAGAAAAAGAAAAAAAACAATAAAAAAGATAAAAGATAAATATAGCAACAATAAAGAATCAAAAGATGCAAATTAAAGATCACTGCATTCCTTTCACCACTCACATTTCAGAACCTCTTCCATCAGTTAAAAACATGATTTTATCTACCCTCTGTGGTCATCAATTGATCCTCCGGCTGGGGTTGCTTCTTGATCTAAATAGCTTAACTACTTGCGTTTCTATTCAATTCACTATCCCAATTTTTTACAAGACCTGCATACAAATAAACAGATCCCATATTTGGCTTAATTGTCGTATTGGCAGTTTGGATGTGTGGTACTATATTTTTTTGCCTTATATTGAGAGTGTTTTGTCTTTGTCTTCTTTGTCTACTCTCCTGAAGAAGCCATGATGTGTGGTGAAACATGTTGAGAAATCAATCCTTCGGTTGCACTATTTAATGATTGTTCCAGTACATTGCATGTAAACTCTTTTTACAACCATGTTTTCATTAATTTTTCAAAATAAAATGTAAAAATTTTATATAAAAAATATTGTGTCACCCTCTTTGCACCTTTAAAATCCCAATTTTCCCTTTATTGCATGTTGTATATTGTAGGGATGTGGTGCCTATACTCATTTTGAATGTGAGGCAAGTATTTACCTTTTTCTTTTGACAGACAAGGATTTCTGATCATGTTCATATTATCTTGTCTCCCTGTTGCAGCTCCGCGGATGACCAGCAGGGCCATCTTCCCCTAAAATTCGCATGAGGTGCATGCGGGTTGTGGAAAGTTGGTGTTACAGGATTTAAAGCAGAAGGGTAAAAATATCGGTGTACAACAAGAAGTTTTGCTCTGAATGCTCATACGTTCTGAGATAATGCAGGTAAATAGAGCAACGTGGACCAGCAGGGGACAGCTGTTGACGTTCTGTCAGTGGTGGTAAATTACCTGGGCAGGGTGTCATGACCCCGCGAGTCATCCTCTGAGCAAGGACTACCAAGGAGAGCTGGGCGATCCCAAGTCTGTCTTATACCCTAACTTTAATTACATAAAAAAAGCACACAATATCCCATCTAAAAGAATATTGTCTCAAGCCAATGCATTCCGTAAATGTATTAGATCATACAGACTATTCTACTCATGGAGGATAAAACATCCTTCTGCTAAACAATTTACGTTTTATTCACCAGCTCATAAAATGTACTCCCGCCTTGATCATTTTTTTATCTCGGCTCCACTTATTCCTTATGTAGTTGAATCAGATATTTCACCCATTACATGGTCAGACCATGCACCCATTATATTAGATCTTATGCTATCCCAGAGCTATACTAAATCCTGTCACTGGCGTTTTAATGACCACCTTCTGCAGTCTAAAGTATCTCGCTCTATCCTATCAAATAGCTTGAAAGAGTATTTTGTACTCAACTCTGGATCTGTTTCTCAGGTTTCTACGCTGTGGGAAGCACACAAGGCTGTTTTCCAAGGTGCGTGTATAGCTGAGGGCTCTCTAGTATCTGCTGAACGGAGGCTTTTGGGTGGTTCCACAGTGTCGAAACTACGTAAAGTCATTCATCTTAGAGAACAAATTAAATCAAAAAAAACTTGACAAAACAACTAGGTCCATGCTGTAGACAAAGCAAAAATTTTATGAATTTTCCAATAAACCCCACAGGATGTTAATTAATAAGTTATGCCCTCGTCCGTTCAATTCTTTGCCTGAATTCCTTTTGCAGACAGACGGATCTAGAACACATTGCCCTCGTGAGATGTCCAAAATTTTTGGTGACTTCTACAACAAATTGTATAATTGCCTGACTCCGGAGAACCATTTTCGAATTTACACAGGGATATTTTGAGTCCTTTTTTTCCAATATAAAGCTACCAAAATGATCTAAAACGGATCTAGAGAGTTTAAACGTAACAGTATCAGCTGAGGAACTTTTTGCTATAATTAAAAACCTACCACTACACAAATCTCCTGGCCCAGATGGCTTGCCCTATTCCTACTACAAATCTTTTTTTGACATTCTATCTCCTCATATGCTAGCCTTATATGATTCCCTCCTCAAGGGTACTCCTCCACATTTTCAGTTCTCCCACTCATTTATTTTGGTTATCCCTAAGCCTGGAAAGGATCCCTCTGTCCCAGATAACTACAGACTCATAGCCCTCCTAAATTCAGACTACAAGATATTTACTAAAATTCCCGCTTCCTGACTCTCCGCGCTTATTCTCAAACTGATACACAGTGATCAAGTGGGTTTTGTCCTTGGTAGACACGCGGGAGATAACACCCGGCGTACAATAGACCTAATAGACCTTTTGGATAGAACCTCATGCATTGATTTTGAGTCTAGATGCGCAGAAAGCTTTTGACAGGCTAAGTTGGCCCTACATGTTTGCCACCTTAAAAATATATGGCTTTGATGGTCCTTTTTTAAAAGCTTTAGAGGCCTTATATTCAACTGTTTCAGCACAGGTGCAAATGTCATCCTTCCTGTCTCCTGGCTTCCCCATGACAAATGGAACTCAGCAGGGTTGCCCCCTTTCACCACTGCTTTTTATTCTGTGCTTAGAACCCCTAGCTGAGTCTATTCGTGTTCATCCAGATATACGTGGGGTGGTAATGAGACAGGGGGAATATAAATTATCGTTATTTGCTGACAACATTCTGCTAACTATCACTAACCCGCTGATATCCCTTCCCTCATTACATAAATTATTGACCTCTTTTAGTGCTATTTATAAAGTCAACAATTCTAAAACTGAAGCCCTTCCTATACACATTCCAATGCCACTATTATCCCAACTCAAAGAATCGTACCCTTATAAATGGTGTAATACCTCTCTCAAATACTATTCTACTTACCCCTTCCTACTCCTCCCTTTATAGCACTAACTTCCCTCCTCTGATATTTGATATAAATAAGTCTCTGTCGGCCTGGACCAAATACCCCCTGTCTTTATTAGGCAGAATTAATGTTTTAAAAATGTCTATCTTACCCAGGCTGCTTTATTACTTCTAAACTCTCCCAGTACCTGCCTCACAACTAAAAACACTTCAAAGGATTTTTTTAAAATTCATATGGAATGGCGGAGCCCATCGCATGGCAAGTTCCGTGGTGTTCTCCATTAGATCCAGAGGAGGCTTGGGAGCTCCGGACATCAATAAATATTACCATGCTACGCACTTAAGGGCCATTACCTCTTGGACTTCCTTACATGCACCAAACCAATGGTCAGCCATTGAGAAGGGGGTACTTTACCAAGTCCATCTGGGCTACTTGGTTTGGGGTGCCCCCCCTGTTTTGGATCCTATATATAATTGTCAGTGTACTGGTCCAATGGCACTAACTTTAACCATTTGGTGTAGTTGCCTCAAAGGATATCCTCTTATGTCCCCCTGCTCTCCTCTTGTAAATCTATTACTTAACCCTCTCATTCCGGATAGTATGTCCCTAGGCAGGATTTTTCCATGGATAAATGTTCATCTCTTCCAGCTCCGGAGCCTAGTTCATCCCATAGGTGTCCTTTTATGAAACTGTGGTAAAATACCGCTTTTCAGTTTTTAGGCATTCTCAGAGGAGATCGCTCTCCTCTGAGTGCCTGTTTATGAAAGTGTGTAGATCGCTTCTCATGTTGAGTTGAGAAGCGATCTACAAACGCCGGGAACTCCTGAGAATGGCTCCTCTCACTGTAATCTCGTGTGATGTAGCGGGATTACAGTATGAAGAACCATAAAATACAAAAGTGTAACACGAATCAGCACACATTATTCCCCAACATATTAATAAAATCATAAAGTTAAATTCCCCCTACACAATATACATTGACCTAATTATAAAAAAAACATTGTTTTTATCAATATTTAAAGATCATACATGTGCCTATTTAAATGTGAATGGTGTATAGTAAATGAATGTAATGCAGCTATACACCATTCATATAAATGCAAAATACATTTATAATCATTAAAAAAATAATTTTAATAAAGTATACAAGTATAAATATTTATTAATAAATTAAAATAAAATATATTTTATAATTGGTAAACATAAAAATTGATAAACTGGTGCAATGCGAGAACACTGCGAATCCTCTGCGGGTTACCGCATCGCACTGACTCGCATGTCAGTTCACACTGCCATATGCGAATCGCTGGGGAGTGTCAATACATTGTTAACGACATCCCCAGTTCATCTTGCATATCGCACTGCGAACTGACAGTTCGGACATGAATCGGATCGCATATGTGTGAACACACATGCGATCCGATTCTGGCCCGAACAGAAAAAAGGGTCCTTTGCGTGTTTGCACCGAATGCGGTGCAATATCAGCCATACTATCTGTACGGCTGATATCGCACCACACAGACATCACATGTAATGTGAATGGCAGTGTGCTGTGAATTACATGCGAAGTCTGTGCGATGTCCGACATCGCACAAGTGTGAACTGGGCCTAAAAGTTAACAACACCCCCAAATCAGTTTGCATATCGCAGTGCGATCTGCAAACTCGGACAGTAATCGAATCGCATGGGTGTGAAAACACCCATGCAATCCGATTCTGCTGTGGACCAAAAAAAGGGTCCTGTGTGAGTTTGGTCCGAGTGCAGTGCAAATTCAGCAATACCATCTGTATGGCTGAAATCGCATCGCACAGAGATCGGATGTGATTTTGCACTGCAGTGCGGTGCGAATCACATCCGATCTCGGACACCGCAGCAGTGGGAACTGGCCCTAAATCATATTGCATTTGCACCAAAATGGTACAGGACCCTTTATTTGGTCCGCACTGGAATCGGATCGCATGGGTGTGAACACCCATGCGATCCGATTCCTGTACCATTACATAGTTCGCACTGCGATCTGTGAAATGATCTGGGGGTGTCATTAACTTTACATTGACACCCGCAGTGGTACGCAGATGTCAATGTAGGTGCAATGTGGAAACCCGCACAGGAATCATGCTGGTTCACGCATCGCACAAGTGTGAACCCAGTCAAAGACGTGAACATCTAAAATATATATATATATATATATATATACATATAGCTATATATCTATCTATATATAGATCTATCTATATATAGATCTATCTATCTATCTATCTATCTATCTATCTATCTATCTATCTATCTATCTATCTATCTATCTATCTATCTATCTATCTATCTATCTATCTATCTATCTATCTATCTATCTATCTATCTATCTATCTATCTAAATATATATATAGATATAAATCTATATATAGATATATAGATATATCTATATATAGATATAGTCTATATATACATCAATAAATATCTATCTATATATATCTATATATCTATATATATATATATATATATATATATAGATAGATATATATATATAGATATATAGCTATATATATATACACACACTATAAATTCCTATCCTGCTGGTTTTGGGGTGTGTAATGGTGGGGAAGATGTGCTCTGACTGTTTGGTGAAAGAAAGAAGTCAAAAGACTTCTTGCTTTCTCCAAATTACTCAGCCAGTTTCATGCTTCTCACTCTGATTCTCCACTTCTGAAATGGTGAATCAGAAAGTGAGAATTTTGTCACAGATCGCCAGTGAGGTGCTGAGATCGCACCTTCATAAACTGGCCGTTTCTGTGACAGTCAGTTAAGATTCTCACTGTGCTGAGATAATCAGCAGAGAACATGTTCTCCACTGATTATCTCAGTTTTATAAACTGATAATGACCTGAGATCAGCGGTGAGACTCGGGATTGCCGCTGATCTCAATTTCATAAAAGGACACCATAATGAGGAAGCTTCATACCTTTAACACTTTAAGAGAGAAATTTGATTTACCACCACACTTCTTCCACTTTTACTTACAAGTTAGACACTTCTTTCACTCTAAATCGCCATCCCTGACCCTAGATAAACCAACTACTTTTGAATACTTGTGTGCCCAAGGCCCTCATCAATTGCATCCAATTTCCTGTATCTATCGTATCCTCCATGAGCCGACTCTAATTACAGAGACATTACACCATTACATGCGCAAGTGGTCTCAGTTGGTGGGCCGTCCTGTCACAATACAGATGTGGGATAGGATTTGGTCCTCTACCTTTAAATCTTCTAAATGTGTCACTCAGAGGGAGACAACCATTAAGATTCTCATGTTTTGGTACAGAACTCCCGATGTAATCCACAAATACGATCCATCAGTTTCACAGAATTGCTGGCGGTGTGGAACTGATATAGGTTCACTATTTCATATTTTCTGGCAATGCTCCTTGATTCAACCCTTTTGGAATGATGTACATTTACTTATATAAAAGGTGACTGGGGTGTCTCTTCCGTTAGATCCTTTGAACTACCTTTTGGGTCTTCCCCCTTCGGGGGTATCTAAAAAGACAAACAAACTGATATCCTATATATTACTAGCCGCCAGAAAGATTATCCCACTGTTCTGGTTATCCAATACACCTCCTCCATGGTCCGGATTTATACATTTGGTGGCTGAGATTCGGACAATGGAGTTCTTGATGGCCTCGGTACATGACTACATCCCCCAATTTAATAAAATATGGGAACCATGGGACCTTTCGGAATTCAGGACCCCCATGCTACCAAATATGCCCTAATCTTACCCTAATTTACTTCTACGTTGCCTGTGTAAATATTCTGAACTGCTCATAAGATTCTAGGTTCTCTCCCATATTATGTTTATTGCGTACATCATAAGGATTTGATCCAATGCACATACGTGACTTGTTTCTGTGAACACTTTTCTATCACTTATATTTGTTACTTTCCATTTTGTTTTTCCTTTTCATTATGTTTGTTTATAATGCACTTATATTGATAGTGTAATGTACATTTTGTTACAATTTTGTACTTATTCTCTGATTTTTCAATAAAAATACAATTTAAAAAAAAAGAAAAGAAAAAAAGCACACAAAAAAAAGGAAAGGGGGGGTTGGGAACAGTTCTTGCATGGGGGGATCACGGGGTGATGTCTCAATTTTTCCAGACGATTGGATCCAGAGAGATGTAGATCAGGCTAGTCCAAGTCTGCAGAGTGGGATAGATACCTTAGCCAGGAGTGAGAGTGAGACAGGTGATACTATGTGAAGCACCAGCTGTAGAAAAAGTCAAGAGTCCATCCTCCTGGGCCGGAGTGGGTTACTGGAAAAGCAGAGGGGAAGAGGGGGTCAATGCATAGTCAGGTGGTATAGACACAGATGTATGACACCGATTACGTGTGGGCAATGGGGCCGGATGTGCAATGTCAAGTAGTAAAGGACACTGCTGGGGTAATGGGTAGGTCAGGTGGAACAGAGCAGCAAGAGAAAAAATAAAAAATTGGAAACATCAACTTAACTGAATGTGGAGGTCACCAATGTAGATGCTCCGTGGTCACGTCAAGCCCTTTGTAGGGCTGGAGCCTTGGTGTTGACCTGAAGCGAGGTGATGGGAGCTTGTTTCAGAAGCCGATCGTTGCCTGCGGTAGTGATGTTCCTGTGTTTCCATGGGTTTGGTTCTGTATGGAGGATGCCTTGCAGTGGGTGGGCGAAATTCAGCATACCATTCGGGAACCTCTGTGAACGGGATATCTAAAGTGTCCCAAAAGTGACCAAGATCTTCTGGCATTTTGAGAAGTGCGTTACGGCCTCAAGTGGAGGCTGACAGGCAGAAGGGGAATTTCCACCTGTATGGGATCCCCTTCATGCGGAGGACCTCCAGGAGGGGACGGAGTTCTCTCCGTCGCTGAAGGGTGATGTTGGAGAGATCCTGGAATAGACATACATATGTGCCATTATATGACAGCGCAGTTTTGATGCAGGCTTTCCTTAGGATCTCTCCCTAAGTTGGTTGTCTATAATGCAACAGACTACATCTCTGGGTGGATCAGAATCTTTGCCTTGTGGACGTGTATGTGCTCCATACCAATCAGTGTGGTGGGGGGTCTGTCCAATAGATTGTTGAAGAGGTTTACCACCTCAGCTTGCAGGTGATCTGTTTCTATAGTTTCTGGAAGGCCCCTCAATCTGAGGTTGTGGCGTCTGCCCCTATTGTCCAGATCTTCCATATGACGATTCAAGTCATGGAGTTGTAGGGTGTGAGTATCCAGGACATGGTGTGCACGGCGGATTGCCGTGGACTGATACACTGTCACCTTTTCCACCTCTTGGACCCTGCCTGCAATGGATTGTATGTCAATCTGGAGGTCGGTGATTGCCGCCGTTAGAGTCTCCTTGATGTCCACCGCAACAGAGCAGAGGTCGCTCAGACTGGGGTGCTGATGCGGTGTAAGCACTATCTCTCCGGGAGAAGTGTGTGAGGCGGCTGTCCCTCCTGATGTTGGGCCTGTAGGCGGATGTGTGCCTTGAGAGGATGCCATGCTTCCCATCTGTGTCTGGAACATTTCCGGAATATTCTGGCTCAATCTACCCGTCAGGTAGATTGGGATCTACCCACGGGGAGAGTGGGATCATGAGGCGGAGGAGCCAAGGGACAAAGTGCCCATGGTTTGCGGGTGTATAGAAGGGAGTAATAACTCAGTTGAAGTCAGCACGATTCCTCTGGCAGCGGTAGCTCACAAGCTAAGAGGCCATCTTCCACCAAGGTCAAGCCATGCCCCTGTCAAACGTTTCTTGTTTGTCAACTACCCTAAGGTGTAATATGCTGTACTTCTTTAAACCCCAATCAACTCTTTGATGAGAAAATTCTGAAACTGAATATTATTTCAGCTTTTGGTCTTATTCATAATCCATGAAATCAACATCCCCACTGGTCATATGTGTTCACCTTAAAACGTGAGTTTCACAAAATCGTGTATCAAAGTCTACTTCCATTAGTTAAAGTTACCTTAAGTTAAAAAAAAAAAAGATGTTTTCTTAATTTCTAAGGGGAAAGGAGTTATGGTATAGTTTTCAGTTACAGCAACTACTGTATATCCTATGTGGGCACTTGCTACTGTAGGAGGTGACCATCATCTCACTGGTTGTTACTTGCTTTGAACTTGTTAAAATTTTCACTTAGGCTTTTACCTGATGAGTGTGGGTTTTTCCTATTGACATTCCAACAGCGATAGTGGGAGTCAAACACAGCCATAGTGTTGCCTATCATGTGTATGCAATAAGAATATATTGTATGTCAGCCCTATGTTATAATTAAAATTTAAATGCAATTTAAAATTTAAAATGTATACACAATATTACCAAAAGTATTGGAATGCCTGCCTTTATACGCACATGAACTTTAATGGCATCCCAGTCTTAGTCCGTAGGGTTCAATATTGAGTTGACCCACCCTCTGCAGCTATAACAGCTTCAACTCTTCTGGAAAGGCTCTCCACAAGGTTTAGGAGTGTGTCTATGGGAATGTTTGACCATTCTTCCAGAAGCACTTTTGTGAGGTCAGGCAATGATGCGAATGAGAAGGCCTGGCTTGCAGTCTCCACTCTAATTCATCCCAAAGGTGTTCTATAGTGGTGAGGTCAGAACTCTGTGCAAGCTAGTCAAGTTCTTCCACCCCAAACTCGCTCATCCATGTCTTTATGGACCTTGCTTTGTGGGATTTTTTTCAGGGGTTGAGCTTGGCCCCCTAGTTCCAGTGAAGGGAACTAGGGATGGCCCCTTCCTGTTCCAACATGACTGCGCACCAGTACACAAACAAGGTCCATAAAGACATGGATGAGCAAGTTTGGAACTTGACTTGCCTGCACAGAGTCCTGACCTCAACCTGATAGAATACCTTTGAAATAAATGAGAGCGGAGACTGCGAGCCAGGCCTTTTCATCCACATCAGTGCCTGACCTAACAAATGCACTTCTGCAAGAATGGTCAAACATTCCCATAGACACACTCCTAAACCTTGTGGACAGCCTTCCCAGAAGAGTTGAAGCTGTCATAGCTGCAAAGGGTGGGCCAACTCAATATTGAACACTACGTACTAAGACTGGGAATGCCGTTAAAGTTTATGTGCCTCTAAAGGCAGGCATCCCAATTCTTTTGGTAATATAGTGTATTTTAAATAGGATTCTAAATTATTAGAACTCAATTCCATTGTTTTACATTGTGCGATGCTTCTCTAGCATTGTTTCGCTATCTGTACCATTGTTGGTTACTGTCTGTGTTTGTGAAAAGTTCTTTCAGATGTATTGCTAAATGTGATGGCTTCAAAAAAAAGTATGCATACAAAAAAAAAAATATAAAGACTCAATGACATTAGTTTTACAATAATCTGATTAAAATCAGATTTATATTGCAGTACAATAATGCAATAATAAGGATGACAGAATTCTTTTATTTATCCATTGAAAAATATCTGGTTCACTAGGCAAATATATAATATGGATTCACATTTTCAGATTGCTGACACAGAGTCAAAAGGCTCCAAGTTTTTAAAGGTCAGTCATTATTATTGACATTTTTATAACAATACTAAGAGCTATGTCATAGGCAAAGCACTTGATTACCACAAGTATTGATTGAGAGTCCTACCTGGTGAAACATGGATATCATAAGTGAAATGGAGAGAAAAGCAAACATCTAGACATCTGTAAGGAGAAGATATAATCCAAAAACAATTAGAGAGCCATTACCTATAAACACAATAAATTAATTGTTGGCAAGCTCAGTGTTACCTCATGAACTGACAAGTTATTAAATATGGCCAGGTCTGGTAGTTTTCTGATGACCTGGCTACAGTCAAAGTAGATATGTTAACATGAACTGAAAACTATGGGTACTTACCAATGGTGCTAGAATCCTCATGCCTACAACTGGAATACTAATTACAATTAGAAGATTAGTACCTTAATGTTCTCAAAATGAAATATCACTAGCTTTTGTATGATTTTAACAATGAGGTTCTTTGATCTGTCTATTGAAGAAAGAGCAGAAAATGTTGAGATTTAAGCTGGAGATAAAGCAACGCTAAATTAGATAAATTACTGGTTTATGACAAATAAAGGTCTAAAAACCTAGGAGTCTTCCTGAAAATTGCTGATAGATCTTCATTATTCAATAAATAAGCTCAGCGCTCCCATAAACCCTAACTCAAATGTCTATATAAATATAAATTACAAATATATGTATATATATTCTTTAACATATATTTGCACTGAAGATTTTATGATCGCTTCAAGTCATTTGAGGTTATCATGGTAATTAAATATGGTATATGAGCATAGATCAGTATTAGAATGGATGATCAGCTTTAATATGTATATTGTTTAGAGTATATGTCATAGGAGTATTATGGGTTTTTTTTGGTAATTTATATTTATATACAGGCCAGGGTTAGAGTTTATGGGAGCACTGCACTTATTTATTGTATATTTTACTATATATGTGATTGATGTTAGCTAGCTCTCAGTTTAGGGTATTGAATCGTCTGTGTAGCTGTGCAGGGGTATTCATACTATTTTCTTGGATAGATCTTTAATATCTGAAACTTTTTTTTGATATCAGGATCATTTTTTAGGACAGACCCTAAACCTCTTTTCTGTTGTCGATGAATAGGTTGACAGAATGACAGTCAGAGGTTCAAGTTGTCAAATCAAAAAAAGTGCAATTTATTCAACATGTGGTGTAGAGCTGCTTATAAGCATATTTACATGACATGTTTGTAGATAACAGGAAATTACATAATGTAATAATAAATGTCTTGTGGAGAAATATGCTAAAGCCGGATAAACACAAATCGAATTTCGGTTACATAGTTAGTCAGGTTGAAAAAAGACAATCAAGTCCATCAAGTTCAAACAAAACAAAAATAAAAATACAATCCCATATACACAATCCTTCACCCACAGTTCATCCACAGGAAGGCGAAAAACCCCAGCAAAGCATGCTCCAATTTGCTATAGCAGGGGAAAAAATTCCTTCCTGATCCCCGAGAGGCAATCAAATTTTCCCTGGATCAACTTTGCCTATAGATGTCAGTACCCAGTTATATTATGTACATTTAGGAAAGAATCCAGGCTTTTTTAAAAACAATCTTCTGAGCTTGCCAGAACCACATCTGGAGGGAGTCTTCACAGCTCTTATGCCCCGTACACACGGTTGGATTTTCCGATGGAAAATGTCCGTTCGGAGCGTGTTGTCGGAACTTCCGACCGTGTGTGGGCTCCATCGGACATTTTCCATCGGATTTTCCGACACACAATGTTGGAGAGCAGGAGATAAAATTTTCCGACAACAAAATCCGATCGCATCAATTCCGACCATGTGTGGCCTGTTCCGACGCACAAAGTGCCACGCATGCTCAGAAGAAATTCCGACACGGAACGGCTCGTTCTGGTAAACTTAGCGTTCGCAATGGATACAGCACTTTCGTCACGCTGCAATGTCAAAAATGGTTTAATACAGCGCACTCTCTTCTTCTTTATAATGTGAGAAGAATTAAGTAGTTTTGCTGCTCATATTCACACACACTTTTCACAAACTTTTTTTTTTGTTTTTTTATTGGGATTCCCTGAATATATTGTTATTTGTCACATCTGACAGAATGTTTTTTTTTTGGATTTTAAGCCATTTTTGGTTTATATTTTATGTTTGTATTTTTTCCAAGGCTGATCTTTGTTTTTAATGTTGTTTTTCGTTTGACTCCAGAATATTTTTGTGTGTGTTTTGTGTGTCAAGTTACCACAACACCATTGAAATATTTTATTATTTAATCTCAAGGAGATTGTTTGGTGTTGGTGTCCCTTGTTAATTTCACATTGTATTTTTGAAATGTACTAGAATCCTCACAAACAAACTGTCCTTTTTGAAGTAAAACACACATAGGCAAGTATAATTTAAACAAAAATTCCTTTATTAAGGGCTCAGAACCAAACAAAGAGGGAGGCAACACTGGATCAACAGGAGAAATTAGCGAAGCCTGGGACCCCCAGGGCAGACATCAGTTCTTGAACATCAAAATTGGTGGCCTGAGGAGTCCATATGTAAGGGGGGGCAGTCTGGTCCAGAATTCGCAGAGATCCGGAAAGCAGCAGATGAAATCTGTGTCCCCAGGCTGTGGTACCACAAGAGGCTGCATCTTTTGGCCGACCAGACTGGATCCAGGGTCCTCACTTTCTGGTCTTCCTTCCACGCTTCCTTCCGGTTTGTGGCTGTGGTGTTGGAGATGTGGCAGGAGGAGGAGTAGGACCTGGAGGAGGAGGAGGACTGGGAGGACCTGGAGGAGAAGGAGGAGGAGGAGGAGGAGGACCTGCAGTTCTCTGTGAGTTCACAAAGGTGTGTCTGAGATGTAATTTGGCCCCTCATACCTTTGTTAAGAGCCTCCAATATGAGCGACTCACACATGAGTTGTTGTCCCTCCTCCATCCTCTGCATTTTATAGGCAATGGTGGCAGCAATGTCCTCCTCCATGGTGTGTGGTGCTCCCAGGACCTCTGTAGCCCTCCAAAAGAGTCCTCTGGCAGCCTCCTCTAGGGCACTCCTCCTCCTGCCACTTTCTCTTTCCAGGGGGAGTGGAGGGACCGGCAGATCAGGCACCTGGCTCGGCCTGGCCACCTCCTGGCTGCGACTTCCCTGTGTATGAAAAAGGGACATGGTTTTAGTTTTTGCATCATCAATCACAATCAGAAATTAGTACTCCAAATTAACATTTAGTTAACATCATTGATTGGACAAGCAGAAATATTTAGAGGAATGCTATACCTGGATCAATCTGGGCTCCTCCACATGTTGCCTGGAAGGCCCAGGTTGGGCGTCAGAAGCCTCAGCTGGGGGGGAAGGAAGTGTGGAAGGAAGACTGGAGAGGGATGGCCTGGGTTCAGTCTGGCCTGCCAGAAAATGCAGCCTGTCGTAGTACCACATCCTGGGGACATAGATGTCATCTGCTGCTCCGGATCTCTGTGAATCCAGGACTTTCTGGCGCTCCCTTGCATATGTGCTCCTCAGGCCACCAATTAAGATCTTCAAAAATGTGATGTCTGCCGTGGGGATCACCTGCTTCACAATTTCACACAATTGCTCCAGTGCTGCCTTCCTCTTTGCTTGGTTCTTGTAATGTGGGTGGTTAATCTCCCACAGACATGGCAGCTCCCTTAACATATCAATGAATAGTGACATGAAGTCATTATCTTTAACTAAGATATCCATGTTCACTGCAAGACACAACACAAGACAAAGCCTAATATCAGACAAAACTCTCCTAATCTTGTTACAATATAGGCCTCAATCTAGAAGCAGTATAGGCACAAGTTTGTCTCTTACCTTCGTTTTTACGATCGGCGCGTCCAATGCTCCTTCCTCCGCTCACAGATCGTATGTAATACGCACGTGTGTTACGCTTTATATACACTGTGCATGCGTGTAACTCCGCCCGCCCCTGACGTTCTTTCTAGTCTATTCCCCGCCCCTTTTCATTCGACGCAGTGGGTGAAGAACACATGGCGGAGTCACAGCAGGTGCGTGCTAATTCTAGCAACGAGGAGGAGGGGGAGGAAAGCCCGGAGACAGAAACGTCCCGATCCAGAAGGAGAAGATTTAAGGCCACAAATATGTCCTTTGGGGAGATGTTGGAGATGGTGGACATCCTGAAGAAGGCCGACTATGATGGGAAGTATGGGCCTTACCCCAACCCCAATATCAGAAAGGCCAAGATCATTGCGAAAGTGGTCAAAAGTCTGCACAGGAATTTCGGGGTACGACGATCGAAAGATCAGCTCAGGTAGCGGTGGTCGGACCTCAAATTAAGAGAGCCAGAGCAGTACAGAAAGATCCGGAGAGTGCTGCAAAAAAGTAAGTAGTTGTGCTGTGTTCCTATTCTTTTTGTCTTTCTTACGTTCGTGCTGCTCCATATGCTTTTCTTAATTGTACAGTTTCAAATGTCAATTTTAATGTTCATGGGCCCATTATTCGTTCGTATCAAACATTTTTTTTTCCCCCTTTAAAAACACCATTGTTTAGGCCATATGCATTTTCCTACATTTTTTAAGGCCTACTTGGATGCAAAATATTTGGTTGTGTAGATGGGTTTGTTACTAGAATGAAATGCAAACTAGATTCTGTGTAAGGAGAGGACACTCAGCAGCAGGTTTCACATCTGGACGTTGAAGCACTAGTGTGGGACACAAGAACACCATTTTTATTAGGAGGGCCACACAGGTGCTCCAGTGTATACTATAGGGGAGGCTACATCTGTGAAGCTTGTACTAAACAAGTAAAGTATTGCAGCTTGACAAAGGCCAATAAAAAAAACGACATCTTGGAACTCAGCTAAAATTGACAATTGTACCCCACTTCCAAGCAATGTTTCCTATTTATAGTTCTGCCATCAAATATCTGTGTGCTAATTATACCATTTTGGTTTTACATAGGGGATAAAAGACTCGGAGGACACCCCTCATCCGAGGAGACCAGAGACCCCCCACCTATGGAAGAAGGTGAAATTGACACCACAACAGGTGAGTGTCTGCGACTACAGGCTCAGGTAAGAGATGGATGTCCGCAGATTTTTGATACCTGTTTTTGTTTGATTTCTCTCTTTTTAGGTGATCGTGATGTTAGTGATCGAGATCCTTTCACATCAGAAAGTGCCCAGATCCTGATCGGGGAGATCATGGGGTGTAATTTAGAATTGGAAAACATCCAGAAAAAAAATAAATGATGTGATTAAAAAAAATAATAACATCATTGATGTTTTGGGGCGAATTTAAAACCCCACAAAATCACTTTTTTTGTGTGGTACAATGTTTTTAAGCTTTTAGCAATGTTTCGAAAAGCCTAATTTGGAGGACGCACACAGTGTGCCAACATGTGCTATCTGCCATCACGGGAGATCAATGGACGCGTTTTGGGGGTGCAACACCTTACTCAATAATAAAGTAGCTGAGAGGAAGGGCTTGCTCCCACAAAACACGCCCCTTGATCCCCCGTGATGGCAGCTAGCACATGTTGACATTCGTAAATTGCTGTGCATCTTCCAAATCTGATATTGCCTTCAAGTTTTACCATATATGAACTTTGTAAGTTCAATTCTTTGCTCTTTCTTGTTGGTTTTACACAGGCCTGTTTTATCGTAAATGGACATTTCTATTTTTGATAATGCCACCCCAAAAATTGTTATACAACAAACATGTTGGTTTGTTTTAAAAACCTTTGGTAAATGCACATGTGATTGTGCAGGTATAAAAAAGTTTGTTAATCAAGAATGTGTGGATTATTGTCTCAACGCTACAACACTTTTGGGGTGATGTCATTGCTGTTTTCTGAGAAAATGGGGGTTATTTCCTAAGGGCAAATCCTCTTTGCACTACAAGAGCATTTTCATTGCAGTTTCAAGAGCACTTGTAGTATAAAAATTGTATACGCCTTTAGTAAATAACAGCCAACAGTGCTTTGTATAAGGTTACACAATCACGCCATTTTCACGACTGAACACATTGCTGTCAGGGTCAGCTAAAACAAACACAAGCAGTAAATGTCCACAAAGAATTTCTTTTTTTTGTTTTTTATTGGAAAAAGGCTTCACAAATCTGAAGGCATATTAATGGCCCCCATACCCGCAAAGAACTCCAGGTATCGTAACTGGACATCACGGGCACTCAGGGAGGGCAAGCCAGGACGGCCACTTTCAAGCACCGTCAATGTTTCAGGTATCACTCCGGCCTCAGGCCCAACTGAGCCAGCATAGATGGCCGAATGTTTCCATAAAAAGTTATGGAGAATACAGCAAACCAGTATAATATGGTTCAGTTTATACTCCACCATATGGATAGGTGTCAGAAATAGGCGGAACCGGCTGGCCAGGATTCCAAATGTGTTCTCCACCACTCTTCGGGCTCTGGCCAGCCAGTAATTAAAAACCCTCTGTTCCGGGGTGAGGGTACTCATTGGGAATGGCCGCATCAGGTGGTCCCCCAGCGCAAACGCTTCATCAGCAACGAACACGAATGGGAGTCCTTCCACATTGTCCTCTGGAGCTGGCAAGTCCAAGCTGCCATTCTGGAGACACCTGTAGAACACCATCTGGGCGATGACTCCACCATCGGACATCCGGCCATTCTTCCCCACGTCCACATACAAGAAGTCGTAATTAGCCGACACCACCGCCAACATCACAATACTATTGAACCCCTTATAGTTGAAATAGTATGATCCCGAGTTGGGTGGTGGGATGATGTGGACATGTTTCCCATCAATTGCCCCTCCGCAGTTAGGAAAGTCCCACCGCTGGGCAAAGTGGGAGGCCACAGTCTGCCATTCCTGTGGCGTGGAAGGAAACTGTTGAGGAAAAAAAAAAACAAAATTACTATTTTTGCTCAGAAACATGGCAAGCAGATTAGGCACAAACATTCTGGGGCAACCTCCAGATAGCATTTATTAAGGGGAATTTAACAACACCAAAGTATAAGGTACACCTATCATATTCCCCCTCCCCCCCTCTCATGGGCCATTTTGAACATTATAGGGGGTGTGGAAATCTTGGACAGGTAACCCTCTTCACTTCATTGAGAGATGAATGCCTAAATACAGGGTATTACTTGGAACAGCCCCTCCTTAGTTACACTATTGGCAGCCCACTGGACAGGTAAGAAGTGTCCGAATACAAAGATATAAATACACACTGTACACATTTGAGCACATTTGAACATTCTGCTATTACCTGACTCAAGATAATAATAGGATCTTCAAAATTAAAACAGTACCATTTGAAGGTATACAGGCAGGCCCTTGCACTACATGCTTTGGGGAATTCATCCATAAATCAGAGCACAAAAGAGATGGGTATAGTGTGTATGAGTTTGGCAAAGTCAGCAGATAGATGATTGAGGATAGATAGAGAATTGGGATCAGCTGACTTAGCAGTGGGGGGAGGGAGGGTTACTAAAAATGATTTGGGGACACCACAAAAAATAAGCCTCTGCCACTCTGCCAGAATTTAAAGCAAAAATAACATTTCTAAAGATTTTAGGGGTGTTTGGGGTAAAGCACTACTATGGAGCTGATAAAATACATTGTTTTAAGTGACTACATGCGGTGAATATAGGGGCAGGGGAGCATGCTGGGGAGGTTATTGAAGGGCAATCTGTATGAAGGACCTAAAAAATTAATTACACAAAAATCCAGCATGCATGAGGACAAAGGGGGCATTCACAGCATATTCCAATCATGGTAATTAGGGAATGAGGAAAGAAATACAATATATTAGCAAACATTAAATACAATGAAATGTGATATTAAAGGATAAAAATCTTACCTTCATATACTCCTTCTGCAGGACCTGTATGATGGCAGAACAGGTCTCTGGGATTATGATCCCCAGAGCCTGGGGGGAGATGCCTGTCAAGAACTTCAAGTCCTGCAGGCTTCTCCCTGTCGCCAAATACCGCAGGGTAGTGACCAACCTCTGCTCTGGAGTGATGGCTTGCCTCATGCAGGTATCCTGCCTGCTAATATACGGGGTCAGCGAAGCCAACAAACGGTGAAACACGGGGTCTGTCATCCTGAGAAAGTTCCTGAAATCATCAGGATTATTCTCACAGATCTCACGGAGCAAAGGCATATGAGAGAACTGGTCACGCTGAAGCAACCAATTCTTGGTCCATGAACTCCTCCCCACCCTGTTCATGGACTGGACTTGTGTCAAGGTCAGGACCCCAACACCAAGCCCCCGCACAGCACGATCTCTACGAGGAGTACGCATACGCAACATGGCTAGAAAACGGTCGGCTGCTCAGAACGAAGTAACAGAACGCACTGAAGAACAGCAAGGCCTGTGAAGAGCGACCTGAAAAACAGTAACGAACGAACAAGAATACAATGACTAAAAGTCACGCACTGAAGAGCAGATACAAACCCACAAGCACAAACTGAACGGCAGAAAACGATCCGAAAAAGCGCGAATCGTCTCTCACCAAACTTTTACTAACACAAGATTAGCAAAAGGCCTGGCCTTTTCTAGTCTCGTCGTAAGTGCTTGACGTCACCGCGCTCTTGGCGATCGGAAATTCCGTCAACTTTGTGCGACCGTGTGTACGCAAAACAAGTTTGAGCCAACATCCGTCGGAAAAAATCCTAGGATTTTGTTGTCGGAATGTCCGAACAAAGTCCGACCGTGTGTACGGGGCATTACGGATAAAAAAACCTTTCTGTATTTGGAGATTAAATCTTTTTTCCTCTAAACGTAAAGTGCCCCTTGTCCTCTGTGATGACCTTAAAGTGAATAACTCAACACCAAGTTCACTATATGGAGCACTTATGTATGTGTACATGTTGATCATATCCCTCCTTAATCTCCACTTCTCAAGAGAGAATAAATTCAGTTCCTCTAATCTTTCCTTATAGCATAGCGGGCGGCACAGTGGTGTAGTGGATAGCACTTTCACCTAGCAGTAAGAAGTGTTGCTGGTTCAAATCCCACCACAAAACTACCTGCCTGGAATTTGCATGTTCTCCCTGTGCCTGCGTGGGTTTCCTCCAGGTGCTCCGGTTTCCTCCCACACTCCAAAGACATGCTGGTAGGTTAATTGGTTCCTGCCTAAATTGTCCCTAGTATGTATGAATGTGAGTTAGGGACCTTAGATTGAGGATAGGGACTGCTTTAGGGTAGGGACTGATGTGAATGTACAATGTATATGTAAAGCGCTGCGTAAATTGACGGCGCTATATAAGTAACTGAAATAAATAAAATAAATAAATAGCCTAGCTCCTCCATGCCTCTTATCAGTTTGATTGCCCTTCTCTGCACTTTCTCCAGTTCCCCGATATAATTTTTGAGAACTGGTGCCCAAAACTGAACTGCATATTCCAGATGAGGTCTTACTATTGATTTGATTAGGGGCAAAATAATAAAAAAAAGGACTTTGCTCACTTTGGAAACAACAGCTTGGCATTGCATACTATTATTGAGCTTATGATCTACCAAAACCCCCAGATCCTTCTCCACCACGGATTCCCCCAGTTGTACTCCCCCTAGTATGTATGTATGATGCATGCATATACTTATCCCCCAAGTGCATAACTTTACATTTAGCAACATTCAACCTCATTTGCCGCACAGTTGCCCATTTAAACAGTGCATTAAGGTTGGCTTGTAAATTGGAGACATCCTGTAAGTATGTTATTCCACTGCATAGCTTGGTGTCATCTGCAAAGACAGATGTAGCACTTACCCCCGAAGGAGCTGCTGGTAATTGATTGGGCCTGTACTCTGCTTTTCCACCCCCCTATAAATTGACTCGACCCCCTTGGCACATCTGCGTAACAGTGTTGGTGTAAAACCCAATACATTTATGACAGTAATTCCGCGCTTGGGAGTGCAGAAGAAGAGACTGCTGCCCCCCTATCAAATGAAAATCACCAAGGTGAAATCCAAAAAGTAGAAAAGTTTAAATCAGGGGAATTGGCGCTGTCCAGCTATATATGCATAGGTAGTGATATGTACAAGGAAAAAAGGGGGATTTGTAAATACGTGTACCAAATATTGATATTGTGCGTGTGATGAATGTGTTTGCTGAGGTATCTCAAGTGTAAACCATACACCTGATAGGTGTAATGTGATAAAGTGCAACGTGCTCCTAAGGTATGTGCCAAAATACCATTATACCAGAAAAATATAAAGAATTGTGCCTATAGCTAGGAAAATAGCAAAAAAAGGGAATCCAATATATAAATAATTATGGCAATCAAACCAATATTTGACAATCCAAGCAAACAATTATTGGAAAATAATAAATAATACATTTTTAAAAAATATATAGAAGTCCCCAGCATATGTGCCTAAAAAATACAAGAAAGGAAAAGAAAAAATGTTTTGTGTGTAAGAAACCAAGACTTGTAAAAAATAAGTGTCCAAAAACAAAAGTCGTAAAAGTGTGTCCTTCTGGTGAAGAAAAGCGTAGTCTCAGCATTAACTGATGGTGTCCCGTCCTTCACTGCACCCCCACTCGTGCTTGCACTCACCGGACTGCCTAACCCCTGCAGGGGTAAAAGGCATATGTAGACAATCCCCCGATGGCGGAACCGGGAAGCGATCCTCCGTCCGGGGGTATTTTATCCTGCTCTGGCGTAGTAATATCCCCAATACAAGGCATCCATATGAAGTGGGAAAAGGAAATACTTCATAGCGTAAATCCGAAATAAACTGAAGTTTTATTGTAAAAAGTCCATGACAAATTTGAAAAAAAAGTTTTTAAAAACAGTCTTAAAAGCTGGAGCTGACAGTGCTCCGATAACCGGCTCGCAGCTGTTGGGCAGCGTGGTGGCGCCTCAGATGATGTCTTGATGACGAAACGCGTAAGACGTGGCCTCGTGATACGCACACATCAGCATCTCTCAGTTTGAGCTTGTGTTGTTTCCGGTCTAGCTGTCCGGCGGTGGAACGCACGCCACACCACGCTGCCCAACAGCTGCGAGCCGGTTATCGGAGCACTGTCAACTCCAGCTTTTAAGACTGTTTTTAAAAACTTTTTTTTCACATTTGTCATGGACTTTTAACAATAAAACTTCAGTTTATTTCGGATTTACGCTATGAAGTATTTCCTTTTCCCACTTCATATGGATGCCTTGTATTGGGGATATTACTACGCCAGAGCAGGATAAAATACCCCCGGATGGAGGATCGCTTCCCGGTTCCGCCATCGGAGGATTGTCTACATATGCCTTTTACCCCTGCAGGGGTTAGGCAGTCCGGTGAGTGCAAGCACGAGTGGGGGTGCAGTAAAGGACGGGACACCATCAGTTAATGCTGAGACTACGCTTTTCTTCACCAGAAGGACACACTTTTACGACTTTTGTTTTTGGACACTTATTTTTTACAAGTCTTGGTTTCTTACACACAAAACATTTTTTCTTTTCCTTTCTTGTATTTTTTAGGCACATATGCTGGGGACTTCTATGTATTTTTTAAAAATGTATTATTTATTATTTTCCAATAATTGTTTGCTTTGATTGTCAAATATTGGTTTGATTGCCATAATTATTTATATATTGGATTCCCTTTTTTTGCTATTTTCCTAGCTATAGGCACAATTCTTTATATTTTTCTGGTATAATGGTATTTTGGCACATACCTTAGGAGCACGTTGCACTTTATCACATTACACCTATCAGGTGTATGGTTTACACTTGAGATACCTCAGCAAACACATTCATCACACGCACAATATCAATATTTGGTACACGTATTTACAAATCCCCCTTTTTTCCTTGTACATATCACTACCTATGCACATATAGCTGGACAGCGCCAATTCCCCTGTTTTAAACTTTTGTAAAACCCAATGTCAAGGAACAACCCAACAATAGCAATATATATGTATTGTACCTCTATTGTTACCTGGGCATTCGTTGCTCCGCCTGCTAGGAGAATGAACAAGCCTCACACCAATTGGACTTAACCAGACTGTAAGTTTACTGAAACAGGTATAAACAGTAATTACAACGATTGTATGAACACACAAATTCAATACAATTATGAAATGAGTATCTGTAAATGACTAACACTCCAAGATTTCTTAAATGACCCCATGCAGGCGCGTCTCCAAGTGGGACTAGTGCTCAGAGTGATAGAACCTTGACAGCTGGGCACCTCCCCACTTCCAGTACGCTCACACTAGGCACACTATGCAAGGTTATTAAACACAGTATAGTATATTTGCTCAAAAGCTCCCCCCTGAGGTATAATGCAGTCCTTTATAAGTGATTGTAACACAAAAGTCTCTCAGCGAGTGGTATAGTCTCTGTTCTTCCATATTTAGCTAGCCATTATACTGCAGTGTTTGTAATCCAAACGTTTAGCAGATAATAAAGTAACATAAAGTTATAGATGACAGCAAATCCGGTTATGAAACACACCTATAACTGCCTCCGGTGAAATTACACTCAAGACGTCAATCAATACGTAGTGGAGTATAGGCTTGAGGCCTGGTTGATCTCATTTCATTTAAATGAGACCTCTCTGTGGAACTGCAGGTCTCAGCAACACTGTGAGATTGGTCTAAGTGTGTAAAATGCTGTATATAACTCCTGGGCAACAGCCCTCTCACCACACCAGGCCTGGAAAGTTGGATGCCTCCGCTCCGGTAGTTTCAGTCTCGCTGCCAGCCAGCACCGTCACGCTGCTCCGCTCTGCAAGATGACCGGAGTCCTCGGCTAGCTCCATCAAGTGCTCTGGATCCTTCCCGATCCGACCACGCTGCTGCTCCAGCACACTATGGTGTAAACTTCTCCGGTGACTTCATGTCAGTTCCGCGCCAAACAGACCGCGCTCTTCGGGACACCCCCACAGATCCCTGAAGGCAGGCCACATGTCCTAGCAAGAAGAGAAAGAAAATGGCAGCACCGGGTCTTTTGTTACCTACCCAGCATGCAGTTCAGTAATTCAGTGTTCATGGGTAGGTGAGTGAGCACTGTGCGTAGGTGAGTCCTTTCACAACACAATTAAGTCATTTCCTGTATAGGCTTTCCTTCATGCTTCAATGTGAAATATAAACAAGTCTTGTTCACATTATATGCCACTAGAGGGAGCCAAATACCAATCTAATAACATTAACATTGCATGACATTAGATGGCAAAAATCCCAGAGCTACACAGAAATTATACTTTTAATCCCAGACCCTATATAATTTATAATGATATTAAAAAGTAATGGTTCTGACACTGAAACTTGGGGTACGCCACCGATAACCTTAGACCATTCAGAGTAAGAATCATTAAACACTACTCTCTGAATTTGTTTTTTTGGCCAGTTTTCTGTCCATTTACAAATTGGTCTTTCCAAGCTTGTAGACTTTACCTTACACATTAGCCATGTGTGGGGAACTGTGTCAAACACTTTGCAAAATCCAAGTAAAACACATCCACAGCCACCCCTCTGTCCAAGGTTTTACTTACTTCCTCATAAAAAGAAATCAGGTTTGTTTGACAACTTTCATGAATCCATGCTGTCTGTTGCTTAAAATATTTTTTTCCAGCAAGAACTCGTCTATGTGTTCTTTTATTAAACTCTCCAGTATCTTCCTGACTAAAGAACTCAAACTAACAGGTCTATAGTTACTTGGTAAAGACGTTGATCCCTTTTTAAATATGGGCACCACATTGGCCCTGTGCCAATCCACTGGTACCATTCCAGTCATTAATAAGTTCCTAAAAATTAGAAACAATGGCTTTAAAATGACAGAGCTCAATTCTTTTAGAATCCGTGGGTGGATGCCATCTGGTCCAGGTGCTTTATCCACCTTTATTTTGTCTAAATATTCTGGACCATATCACTTTTGAGCCATTGTGGATCATTTGGGACTGTGTCAATATCATTCCCATTATGGACATGAGCTCCCCAATGCTCCTTTGTATACACAGAGCTGAAGAAAATATTTAATACATTTGCCTTCTCTTTGTCCCCAGTCACCCACTCTAGATTATTTTGTAAAGGGCCTACATGCTCAGACCTGACCTTTTTAGTATTAATATATTTGAAGAATTTTTGGGGGTTTGTCCTACTATCGTTTGCAATCTGCCATTCGTTTTGAATTTTAGCATCCTTGATTTATTTTTTACATACATACTGTTATATTCTTTGTAGCATTTAAATGATGATAGTGATCCTTCATTTTTATATATTTTTTTAAAGTTCTTTTCTTATTATTTATAGCCATTTTAACTTTGGCTGTAAGCCACATAGCTTTTATTTTTAGCCTTTTAAACGTATTGCCCATGGGAATATACTTTGCAGTGAGTTTGCATACAGTCTTTTTGAAGAATTCCCATTTCTGTTCTGTGTCCATTGATGCCAATATTCCCTCCCAGTCTAATGCCCCGTACACATGATCGGACATTGATCAGACATTCCGACAACAAAATCCATGGATTTTTTAAGACGGATGTTGGCTCAAACTTTGCATACACACGGTCGCACAAAGTTGTCGGAATTTCCGATCGCCAAGAACGCGGTCACGAACACCACGTACGACAAGACTATAAAAGGGCAGTTCAAGCGTGGCACCCTTTGGGCTCCTTTTGCTAATCTTGTGTTAGTAAAAGTTTGGTGAGAGACGATTTGCACTTTTTCAGACTCGTGGCTTTCAGATCGTTTTCTGCTGTTCAGTTTGCACTTGTGGGTTTGTATCTGCTCTTTAGTGCGTGCAGCAAGTACAATTAACTTGTCATTGTGTTCGTGTTCATTCATTACTGATTTTCAGGTCGCTCTTCACAGGCCTTGCTGTTCTTCAGTGCGTTCTGTTACTTTGCTCTGAGCAGCCGACCGTTTTCTAGCCATGTTGCATATATATATATATATATATATGTACTCCTCGTAGAGTTCTTGCTGTGCAGGGGCTTGGTGTTGGGATCCTTACCTTGACACAAGTCCAAACCATGAACAGGGTGGGGAGGAGTTCATGGACCAAGAATTGGTTGCTCCAGCGTGACCAATTCTGTCATATGCCTTTGCTCCATGAGATCCGTGAGAATAATCCTGATGATTTCAGGAACTTTCTCCGGATGACGGACCCCGTATTTCACCGTTTGTTGGCTTTACTGACCCCCTATATCAGCAGGCAGAATGCATGTGGCAGCCCATCACTCCAGAGCAGAGGCTAGTCACCACCCTGCGGTACTTGGCGACGGGGAGAAGCCTGCAGGACCTCAAGTTCTCGACAGGCATCTCCCCCCAGGCTCTGGGGATCATTATCCCAGAGACCTGTTCTGCCATCATTCAGGTCCTGCAGAAGGATTATATTAAGGTAAGATTTTTATCCTTTAACATCACATTTTATTGTATTTAATGTTCAATAATATTTTGTATTTCTTTCCTCATTCCCTAATTACCATGATTGTAATATGCTGTGAATGTCCCCTTTGTCCTCATGAATGCTGGATTTTTATGTAATATTTTTTGTCCTTCATACATATTTGCTGACTTTGCCAAACCCATACACACTATACCCACCTCTTTTGTGGTCATATTTATGGATGAATTCCCCAAAGCATGTAGTGCAAGGGCCTGCCTGAATATTTTAAATGGTACTGTTTAAAGTTTTTGTATCCTATTATTATCTTGATAGGTAATACCAGAATGTAAAAATGTTCTAAAATGTGTACAGTGTGTATTTATAACTTTGTATTATGACACTTCTTACCTGTCCAGTGGGCTGCCAATAGTGTAAGTAAGGAGGGGCTGGCCAAAGTAATACACATTATTTAGGCATTCATCTCTCAATGAAGTGGAGAGAGTTACCTGTCCAAAACACCCCCCCCCCCCCCCCATAAAATTTAAAAAATGGTCCATAAGAGGGGGGGAGGAATCTAATAGGTGGACCTTATACCTTTGTCTTTAAATAGTCCATAAAAAATGTTATACTGATGTTGGCCAAGAATGTTTGTGTCTAATCTGCTTTCCATGTTTATGTGCAAAATGATTAATTTATTTTTCTTGTTTGACTCCACAGTTTCCTTCCACACCACTCGGGGTCATACTATTACAACTACAAGGGGTTCAATAGTATTGTGATGTTGGCGGTGGTGTCGGCTACTTACGAGTTCCTGTATGTGGACGTGGGGAAGAATGACCGGATGTCCGATAGTGGAGTCATCGTGCAGACGGAGTTCTACAGGCGTCTCCAGAATGGCAGCTTGGACTTGCCACCTCCAGAAGACAATGTGGAAGGACTCCCATTCGTCTTTGTTGCAGATGAAGCATTTGCGCTGGGGGACCATCTTATGCGGCCATTCCCTATGAGGACCCTCACCCCGGACCAGAGGGTTTTTAATTACTGACTGGCCAGGGCCAGAAGAGTGGGGGATAACACGTTTGGAATCATGGCCAGCAGGTTCCGCCTATTTCTTACACCCATACACATGGCGGAGTATAAACTGAATCATATCATCCTGGCATGCTGTGTTCTCCACAACTTTTTAAGAAGAAATTCTGCCAACTATGCTGCCTCAGTTGGGCCTGAGGCCAGAATTCATGTAAAGCTGTCAGTCCTGGCTTGCCCCCCCTGAGTGCCCACGAGATCCATCTAAGATACCTTGAATACTTTGCGGGTAGGGGGCCATCAATATGCCAGACAATGTCTGAGACATTTTTTAAATAAAATTATTTTACCTACTAAAATATTTGCTGGCATTTACTGCTTGTGTTTCTTTTAGCTGACCCTGACATAAATTTGGGGAGTCCTGAAAATGGCGTGATTGTGTAACATTAGAAAGCACTGTTGGGTGTTATTTACTAAAGGCAAAGACACTTTGCACTACAAGTGCACTGGAGACTGCACTGAAAATGCACTTGTAGTGCAAAGTGGATTTGACCTTAGGAAATAACCCCCATAGTCACATAAAACACCAATTTTAACACAACAAAAGTTTTGGAGCATTGAAACAATAATCCACACATTCTTGATTATCAATCTTTTTAATACCAGCACAATCACATGTGCATTTATAAAAGGTTTTTAAAACAAACCAACATGTTTGTTGTATAACAATTTTTTGGGTCACATTAATAAAAGTAGAAATGTCCATTTAAGGTAAAACAGGCATGTTTAAAACCAACAAGAAATACACAAATCTGGAACTTACAAAGTTCAACTTTGTTCAAAATTCAAGGCAATATCAGACATGAGTATTTATAAACTGTGTTTGATATTGCGTTCAGATGGGGTGAAGTCACCCCTGGAAAAGCCAAATTTTGAAGATGCACACAAATTGCCAAATGTCAACATGTGCTAGCTGCCATCAGGGGGGGATCAAGGGACGTGTTTTGGGGGTGCAACCCCTTCCTCTCAGCTACTTTATTATTGAGGAAAGGGTTGCACCCCCAAAATACCTACATTGATCTCCCATGATGGCAGATAGCACATGTTGTCACACTGTGTGCATCTTCAAAATTTGTCTTTTCTCGATTATGTCAAAAAATATGAAAAATTTTTCGATTCAAAGGCCCCTTTCACACGATCGGACCGTTCAGGTCCGCCTGTCAGTTTTGACGGTGGACCTGAACGGGCGCTTCATGTTAGTCTATGGAGTGTCGGATGTCAGCGGAGACATGTCCGCTGACATCCGACTCGGTCCGACCCGCTGAAAAGCAGACGGATGGCTCTACGTCCAGGTCCGTCGCTGGCGGATCGGATCGGGTGAGATCTGACGATTGATTCATCCGATCCCTCCATAGGTGGCAGCGGCGCCTGACAAGCCCCTACCCGCTCAGTGAGTAGAGAGGGACCTGTCATCCGCCGGCTCAGTGGAGATCAATGGACTGATCTCCCGCTGAGCCGGCGGACCGAGGCGAGCTCCGTGGAAACTGAGTCCGCCTCCTGTGAAAGGGGCCAAAAAAACAAAACAAAAATAAGGGATTTGGAGGTGTTTTAAACTCTCCCTAACACATCATTGATGTTCTTCATTTTGTTTATAACATCATTGATTTTTTTCTGGATGTTTTCCAAGTCCCTAATACACCCCATGATCTCCCCGATCAGGATCTGGGCACTCTCACTGGTGAAATGACCTGGATCCACAACATCACGATCACCTAAAAATATAAAAACAAAAACACACCATGTATTATAAATCTGCCGGCATCCATCTCTTACCTGAGCCTGTGGTCGCAGACACTCACCTGTTGTGGTGAATATTTCCACCACGTCTCCTTCCTCCTCCTGTTGGCTTTGGTGGATTTCCACTTCCTCGTGAGGTGGGGGGTCTGTGGTCTCCTCGGATGAGTGGTATCCTCTGAGTCTTTTCTCAGCTATGTTAAAAAAAATAGGTATACTTAGCACACAGATATTTGATGGCAGAAATAGGAATATGAAACTTTGCTTGGAAGTGGGGTACAGTTGTCTATTTTGGCAGAGTTCCAAGATGAAGAAATATTTTTGTCACTTTGTCAAGCTTGAATACTTACCTATTTTGTACAAGCTTCACAGATGTAGCCTCCCCTATAGTATACACTGGAGCACCTGTGTGGCCCTCCTAATAAAAATGGTGTTCTTGTGTCCCACACTAGTGCTCCAGCGTCCAGATGTGAAAAATGCTCTCCTTACACAGAATCTAGTTTGCATTACATTCTAGTTACAAACCCATCTAGACACCAAAATTATTTGAAGAGAAGTAGGATAGCAAAAATGTATTCAAATGCATATGGCCAAAACAATGGTGTTTTCTAAGCCGAACGAACAATGTTTCTGACAAACGAACAATGTGCCCATGAACATGAAAGTTGCCATTTTAAACTGTACAACAGTATAAAGCAAAGCATATGGAGCAGCATGAAGGTAATAAAAATAACAAATAGGATCACAGGACAACTACTTACTTTTTTGCAGCACTCCCCTGATCCTTCTGTACTGCTCGTGCTCCCTTAATTTGAGGTTCGACCACCGCTTCCTGAGTTGATCTTTCGATCGTCGTACCCCAAAATTCCGGTGCAGACTGTTGACTACTTTCGCCTTGATCTTGGTTTTTCTCACATTGGGGTTGGGGTAAGGTCCATACTTCACATCATAGTCGGCCCTCTTCAGGATGTCGACTAACTCCAACATCTCCCTAAAGAACATATTTGAGGCCTTAAATCGTCTCCTCCGGGATTGGGACGTTTCTGGCTCCGGGCTTTCCTCCTCCTCCTTGTTGGTGTAATTAGCACGCACCTGTTGTGTCTCCGCCATGTGCTCTTCCCCCACTGCGCCGAACGAGAAGGAGCGGGGAATAGACTAGAAAGAACGTCAGGGGCGGGTGGAGTTTCACGCATGCGCAGTGTATATAAAGCGTAACACGCATGCGTAGTACGTACGATCTGTGAGTGGAGGAAGGAGTTTTGGAAGCACCGATCGTGATAACGAAGGTAACATTTAAACTTGGACCTATACTGATTCTAGATTGAGGCCTATATTGGGACAAGATTAGGAGACTTTAGCCTGACATTAGGGTTTGTCTTGTGTATTGCAGTTAAAATGGATGGCTTCAATGACCACAATTTCCTCCCCCTGTTCATAGACAAATACAGGGAGCTGCCATGTCTGTGCAGATCAAACACCCCCAATACAATAATAAACAAAAGAGGCAGGCAGCGCTGGAGAAACTGCTGGAGTTGGTGAAGCTGGTGGTCCCCACGGCAACCATCCCCTATTTAAAAGCCAAAATTGGTGGCCTGAGGAGCACTTATCTTAGGGAGCGCAAGAAGGTCACAGATTCCCAGAGATCAGGAGCTGCAGCAGATGATGTTTATGTCCCCAGGCTGTGGTACTATGAGAGACTGCAATTTCTGTCAGACCAGACTGAAGTCAGGGAATCCCTCACAACCCTTCCTTCCACTCTTCCTTCCACCCTATCTTCCACCCCAACTGAGGCTTCCGATATCCAACCTGGGACTTCCAGCCAGGAAGGAATGCAGGAGCCCAGCTGGAGCCAGGTATAGCATTCTTCTACAGATTTCTGGGCAATAAATAAATGATGTTTACTAGATGTTATTATTGATCACTAATTGCTGATTTAATAAAGTGTTTTACATATCAATAGACAGTAGTGGGCAAAAATAATTGGGACAAGAATGAAAAATGCTGGGCTCAGAATGATAATCTGTTATATTTGTTAACATTCAATTTGCAACAGTCATGAGATGAAAATTGTGTGTGATTGATGAAGAAAAAACTAAAACAATGTCCCTTTTTCATACACAGGAAGACCTCAGCCAGGAGGAGGCTGTGGAATGTGGCACACAGGAGGAGGCTGTGGAATGTGGCACACAGGAGGAGGCGGGGGTTAGTGGCAGCCAGGAGGAGGCGGGGCTAAGTGGAAGCCAGGAGAAGGCCGGGCCCAGTAGGAGCCTGACAGAATCGCAGGTCCCTCCTCTCCGCCTTCCAAACAAAAGGGGGTGAGGGGCAAAATCACACCCAATACCCACCTGCCACAACTCCACCACCACAGACACAGCGTGGAAGGAAGCATGGAATGAAGACCAGAGAGTGATGACCTGGGTTCAGTCTGGTCTGATAAAAGATGAAGGCTCTTGTATGACCACAGCCTGGGGACATACATGTCATCTGCTGCTCTTCAGGATCTCTTGGACTTCTGGACCAGACTGCACTCCCTTAGATAAGGACTCCTCAGGCCACCAATTTTGCCTGGAAATAATTGATGTGTGCCCTGGGGGCCAAAGGCTTTGCCAATTTCTACTGTTTATCCAGCGTTGCCTCCCTCTTTGTTTGGTTCTGATCCCTTAATAAAGGATTTTTTGTTTCAATTATACTTGCCTATGTGTGTTTTCCTTCAAAAAAGACAGTTTGTTTGTGAGGAGGCAGGGACATTTCAAAAATACAATGTGAAAATAACAAGAGACACCAGTACCAAGCAATCTCCTTGAGATTAAATAATACAAGATAATAATTGTGTTGTGGTAACTTGACACACAAAACACACACCAAACTATTCTGGAATTAAAAAAAAAAGAAAAAATATTAGGCTTGAAAAAAATACTAACCAAAAAAAAATAAAAAAAATTTTGAGTCAGATGTGACAAATGTAAATATTATATTGATGAAATCATGATAAATAATAAAGAAAGAAGTTTGTAAGAACATGAGCAGCAAAACTACTTCATTCTTCTAGCATTATAAAGAAGAAGAGAGTGCGCTGCATTAAACAATTTAAAACATTGCAGCGTGACGAAAGTGCTATATCCATTCCGAACGCTAATTTTACCATAGCCGAGCTGTTATGCCTCGGAATTTCTTCTGAGCATGCGTGGCACTTTGTGCGTCGGAATTGTCCACACACGGTCGGGATTGACGCGATCGGATTTTGTTGTTGGAAAATTTTATAGCCTGCTCTCAAACTTTGTGTGTCGGAAAATCCGATGGAAAAAGTCCGATGGAGCCCACACACGGTCAGAATTTCCGACAACAAGCTCCGATCGCACATTTTCCATCGGAAAATCTGACCGCGTGTACGGGGCATTAGTCTTGGAGAGCAGCCCTCATCTTTGGAAAATTTGCTCTCTTAAAGTTAAGTTTTTTTACCTTTTCTGTATGTCTTTGTTGCTTACAGTTAACATTAAATGAAATCATGTTATGGTCATTGCTACCCAGATGTTCTTTTATATTAAAGACCCAGATGTTCTTTTATATTCACTGGAACCAGTCAAATTTCAGTACATGTGTACCCCTGTCTGTTCAACAGAAGACTGGTTTCTATTGAACAGTCCTGCTAGAAAACCAGCATTTGAGCCAATGGCTGCAGCGCTGATCAGTGTATTCTGATGGGGGGGGGGGCAGCAGAGGAGATCCCTGCATCCATAGCATCCATATCACTTGTGTGGATGTAGGGATCACTCATGTTTTTTTTTTTGTCCAACCTGCTGTTTAAGCAAAAAAAGAAAAACTGCCTGGGTACACCCTGCATAAAGTGACTTTAAAGGTTCCTTAAAAAATAATAATAATAATAACAAGCATGTCATACTTACCTGTTCTGTGCAGTATTTTTACACAGGGCAGTCTGGATGGCTCCCACTGCTGTCTTAGCCAATGAGGAATTGGGTGGCACAGTGGTGCAGTGGTTAGCACTCTCGCCTAGCAGTAAAAAAGGGTCGCTGGTTCGAATCCCAACCACGACACTACCTGCCTGGAGTTTGCATGTTCTCCCTGTGCCTGCGTGGGTTTCCTCCGGGTACTCCAGTTTCCTCCCACACTCCAAAGACATGCTGATAGGTTAATTGGCTTCTGTCCAAAATTGGCCCTAGTATATGAATGGGGACCTTGGATTGAGGGTAGGGATTGATGTGAGTGTGCGATGTTCAGGGTTAGGGACAAGGGTCAGGGTTGTAGACCCACACTCACTCAGGTTGAACTGGATGGACTGGTGTCTTTATTCAACCTTACTAACTATGTAACTATGTAACTATGTAACTATGAATGAGAGACCTAGGAGAGGTCCAGCTCTTGTGTATATCGCTGGATCTAGTGGCAGCTTAGGTGAGTATAAGTGGGGGGCCTGCATACAGAAGGTTTTTTACCTTCCTACATAGGATGCAGGAAGGTAAAAAAACCTTGACCTTTAAAACCACTTTAAGACACAAAACTTATAGGCATTAATATTGACAAAAAAGTAATATCAAGCAGGTGATTTTTTTTTTTTTTTTTAGAAGCAGGTGATTTTTTTTTTTTCTTTGGAAGCACTAAGTACCCTTATGTGAACTAAGCTAATATAAAGGAAACTATCATTATTCACCATATGCCCTCGTTATCTTTTTGTAAGTAATATATCTTTGCCATATTTGCTTATAAAGTTGTTAGTTCTTATGTTTCTAATTAGTCACATTCAACACCCACGTGTAAATTAAACTCTTTACACAAGAAAATGGATTTAAGGTCTTTTCTAGGTGGTATAAAACCCACCTTAGGCTTCACAAAATATCCCCTGCTATCCCCCCCAAACTGCTGGCGCTGCTCAGATAAGGATGGATCACTTCTACACATATGGTGGTCCTGTCCCATAATCCAACCCTTCTGGACAGAAGTACACTGCCTAATTACTCATATCACCACCTATTCGATCAGCTTCTCTCTGGCCCAAATGCTCCTACCTCATTCTTCTACTTATCAAAAAGACTACAAGCACTCCCTCATCTTACACTTAGTTAACTCAGCCAGAATGACCAAGTGGAAATTACCCAACTCGCCAACCATTGAGGATAGGCTCAGGCGCATAAACAATGTTGAGGAAATGGAAAACCTGGTCCATCACGCCATTGATACATCCTCCAAATTTAAGAAAACTCGGTCTTGTTGGCGACACTTTAAAACAACTACCGAGTACTCCCAAATAATGATCCATTAAAGATCGGTCATACACTTTACCAGATCAGAGGAGGAAGAAGGACCCCCCCCCCCCCCAAATTTCTCTCCTCCCTTCCCTCCCGAAATCCCCTATCTCTCTACCACTGATGGTACCCCCTACATAGCCTCTATCCCCTAGAGATCATTTCCCTAACCATATACTACTCCCCCCTTCCCCCAGACCCACTATTTCACTTTACTACCTCCCCTACCAGATACGAAACACTTCCAATTTCCCCCTCTAGAGTAGGTAGCAAACAATCCAAATGATCTCGCCCGAGAGACTCAATCGTAAACTAATGGTAAAAAAGCAGGAGTAGTATGGCGCTGCCCTTATGGAGACAAATTTTTTTTTTTTCTTCTTTGTAGTGAATGTATTGCCTAGTGTCCTTTTAGAATTGCTTCTAAAACCTGTATGTGTTCAAAAGTTGAATAAAACTGTGACTGGTGGTGAATATTTCTATTAAAAATGAAAATACAACAGATCTGGCCATCCTATCCCTAGGAATTGAATTAATTTCCCCTCCACTAAGGAAAATAGTTACACACATACTACTAGCTATGAGATTGGAAATCACTAGACATTGGAAACAAAAAGCTGTGCCAACTTTCACTGAGATAACAAGAACCACTAATCTACATGTATCGTACGAAATAATGTTTGCCACATCCCAAAATGATACTCGGTCATTGCACGTATATTGGAAGCCATGGTTAGATTGGTATAAACAAAATAAAGTTTAAAACTAAATATCTACTACCTACACAAAATGTTAACCCTCGTTCCTTTCTGTCGAACATATCCCATTGTTGTTTACTTGTTTACTAGTTTACTAGTTTAAAGTATTGTAATTCTCTAAGAGAAGACAGAGTAAATTGAATATAGAACACAGGAACCGGGATAAAATGGTGGTGCCGGCCTCGTGGGCGTGCGTTGCGTCTGTCTCTCCCTGTCCATCACCGCAGTTTGTACCCAGAAGGGGCGGTGGGGGAGAGGGGTAGATGGTGTGCTGGCCGGGAGGGTTGGGCAGCACAGTTGTGTCGGTGGAAACCTTGGCCGCGTTTCAGGTTGCGGCTATGGAGACCACACCTAGCTATATAAAATTCTTGGTTTTTGTTTTTATTTTTTTCCTGTCTTCCTAGTGGAATACAACACATATTACAATATAGATAAGCCAAATGTATTACTCCGACATACATAAGATCTGCCTACTAAGGATGCATAACTTTGCCTTATTTCCCCACTTATAATTTATTGCCTTTTTTTGTCTACTTTGTACTATGTCAAGAAAATATTAATAAAAAAACTATTGAAATGAAAAATGAAAATACAACAACTGGTACTCCAATTGTTCAACAAAGATGCATAGTGCCCTTTAAATTAGGTAATAAAGTAGTTGTGGATATGGATACAATATCATCCAGGTGGAAAGTGTTAAAAACAATACAATACCACCTAAGTGGAAAGTATTAGAAAATGGTAAAAAAGCAGGAGTAGTATGGCGCTGCCCTTATGGAGACAAAAAGATATTTTCTTCTTTGTAGTGAATGTATTGCCTAGTGTCCTTATAGAATTGCTTCTAAAACCTGTATGTATTCAAAAATTGAATAAAACTGTGACTGGTGGCGAATATTTCTATTAGAAGTGAAAATACAACAACTGGTGCTCCAATTGTTCAACAAAGGTGCATTGTGGCCTTTAAATTAAGTAATAAAGTAGTTATGGATATGGATACAATATCATCTAGGTGGAAAGTGTTAAAAAGAAAAAAGAAAAAAATGAAAAAAAGGAAAACAGGAATAATATGGCGCTGCCCTTATGGAGACAAAAAAAAAAAAACTCTTTCTTTATAATGACTTTATAATTCCTAAAGTGTGTGTACCAAAAAGGAATAAATATGTGACTGGTGCCAAGTCCTTAAAAGTACAATTGCAACCTAAGGTGCTTCAATTATTCAACAAAAGTGCATAGTGCAGCATCACTAAAGTGACCAGTGTTAAATCATACAAATCCATACAACATTGTGAAAATTATCCATCATAAATAGTGACTCTTGTGCTGTGACCAGTATTAGTTGGATAGGAAAAGTTCAGTTTATGAAAAAACAAGTTCTTTTTGGAGTATTTTGTAGTGTTCAATCTTTGAGGGTCAAATATCTATAGGAAAGCTTATTATCCAGGTGCTGGTTTCTTTAATTAGTGCCTTGTCTGCATGCTCTGACAATGCTTGCACTCACCGGATTCTCCTTTCCCCTGCAGGGGTATGGATGGTCACAGTGTCTGCCACTGTGTAGCAATCAAGGATATCCCCCAAACTTTACTTGCGTATTGTGGTGTAGTAATTACATGTAAAGGAACAAACGTATGCCCATCGCATAAAACCATAGGAGAACTTTTATTAAAACTTAATAGACAAATGTACTCACATTTCAAATGAACAAATCAAGCATGGCAAAAGTTAGCGAATTCCCTTTGTTAGAGGTGCTGCAAGACGTTCGTAACCCGCCCTACGCACGTTCCGTCGTCAGACTTCTACTGGGGCGTTCCCCAGTAGAAGTCTGACGACGAAACGTGCGTAGGGTGGGTTACGAACGTCTTGCAGCACCTCTAACAAAGGGAATTCGCTAACGTTTGCCATGCTTGATTTGTTCATTTGAAATGTGAGTACATTTGTCTATTAAGTTTTAATAAAAGTTCTCCTATGGTTTTATGCGATGGGCATACCTTCTTTCCTTTACATGTAATTACTACACCACAATACGCAAGTAAAGTTTGGGGGATATCCTTGATTGCTACACAGTGGCAGACACTGTGACCATCCATACCCCTGCAGGGGAAAGGAGAATCCGGTGAGTGCAAGCATTGTCAGAGCATGCAGACAAGGCACTAATTAAAGAAACCAGCACCTGGATAAGAAGCTTTCCTATAGATATTTGACCCTCAAAGATTGAACACTACAAAATACTCCAAAAAAAACTTGTTTTTTCATAAACGGAACTTTTCCTATCCAACTAATACTGGTCACAGCACAAGAGTCACTATTTATGATGGATAATTTTCACAATGTTGTATGGATTTGTATGATTTACCACTGGTCACTTTAGTGATGCTGCACTATGCACTTTTGTTGAATAATTGAAGCACCTTAGGTTGCAATTGTACTTTTAAAAGTAAGGACTTGGCACCAGTCACATATTTATTCATTTTTGGTACACACACTTTAGGAATTATAAAGTCATTATAAAGAAAGAGATTTTTTTTGTCTCCATAAGGGCAGCACCATATTATTCCTGTTTTCCTTTTTTTCATTTTTTTCTTTTTTCTTTTTTTCTTTTTAACACTTTCCACCTAGATGATATTGTATCCATATCCATAACTACTTTATTACTTAATTTAAAGGCCACAATGCACCTTTGTTGAACAATTGGAGCACCAGTTGTTGTATTTTCACTTCTAATAGAAATATTCGCCACCAGTCACAGTTTTATTCAATTTTTGAACACATACAGGTTTTAGAAGCAATTTTATAAGGACACTAGGCAATACATTCACTACAAAGAAGAAAATATCTTTTTGTCTCCATAAGGGCAGCGCCATACTACTCCTGCTTTTTTACCATTTTCTAATACTTTCCACTTAGGTGGTATTGTATTGTTTTTAACACTTTCCACCTAGATGATATTGTATCCATATCCACAACTACTTTATTACCTAATTTAAAGGGCACTATGTATCTTTGTTGAACAATTGGAGTACCAGTTGTTGTATTTTCATTTTTAATAGAAATATTCACCACCAGTCACAGTTTTATTCAACTTTTGAACACATACAGGTTTTAGAAGCAATTCTATAAGGACACTAGGCAATACATTCACTACAAAGAAGAAAAAAAAATTGTCTCCATAAGGGCAGCGCCATACTGCTCCTGCTTTTTTACCATTTTCTAATACTTTCCACTTAGGTGGTATTGTATGTGTAGAGGCAGCAGCCATATCCATAACTAAAACATTCAATTCATTGCGCGGATTTACCCCATACACCTACTATCAATCGTAAAATAGGCCACCTAGATACTCCTCCATCCATAATGGTTGCTAGAGGTCCGCTGAAGGCTTCCATATAGTTGAAAGGCAACTTTTAAGATTCCAGGCCGACTGTAATTGCTACCACCTCACACTGGACAAACCACACTGGATTGTACGCACATGACACATCCACGTACAATGCACTCATCCCCCTTGGTGACTGGATTTAGACCCAGTCTCCTGGGTGACACAGATTTACCGACCTAAACATTACAGTACAAATTCAAGACTCAAGTTAAATGTGATGCTCTTTAATCTTAGGTGCACCTCGTTTTACACACTAGGAAAAGAGGCAACATTGGGCCTACATACAAGAGGACATGGAAACTTCAACGATACTCAGTTATGCAACTACCCAGTATGTTCAAATGTACTTAACAATCCCTCTCAGTTTATATTAAATGCATGTTTGTACCCCTCTGACAAGTTTTTGCATGGGTCTAATATTGTTACTGTAACTTAACAGACCTTTGTACTGCTTCATTTTCTCTTAATAAAGCTTGTTTAAAGAAAAGTAAACTCTTACTACTTTTAGAGTTTGCTTTTACACTGGAAATCAGGGATAGCTGGCAGCATGCAAATATTGTAAGCTGAACCTTGGTACATATAAAAACAAAATTTGCTTTGTAACCATTTTGCAATCTTTGTAATCAATAATACATCTTTAATTGTTTTAATGCAAGCAGTGTATCTGAATTTGACCTGATATCTGCTTCTTGGAGTCCTTCTACAGCTGGGCTGAAATGTTAGGCTCTGTTTGCACTAGTGCAAATTAGATGTGGATTGTCCGCATCCAATTTGCACTAGTGCAAATTAGATGTGGATTGTCCGCATCCAATTCGCATGACAGGAGATTGTGACTGGCTCTCCATGAAGGCGGTTCACATATCTCCATGGCGGCTGCGGAGCAACTTGCACAGGGGTCCTGTGCGTCTTTGGCTCCATTTCTAGGCCAAATTCAGGCAAAAATTCAGCCCTGATTTGTCCCTGAAATAGAGAACAGGGATGCACCGAATCCCTGCTGCGATCCGCAGCCTTCTGCAGTGGGAACCCAGCCTAAAAGGAAGAAGCACAAGGAGCCAATCCGTTGATGAATTAATGAAGAGCAATATAGGAGCTCACCACTGTGCTTCTCAGTTTCCATGCAGTAAAGGTGAAACTAAGATGACTTTAACCATCTAACTATGTGCAAGTGATGTGGTTATTTATTTAATTATCTTTTCTTTTATGTATTTGGGTATCCAAAGCGAATTTTTACATACCTAGTCCTCATTCACTAATGTAAGTAAAATTTAAATTTGCAAAGTAAACATGCTCTACTGCTTGAGTAAATCAACCCCATTGAAGGGTAACTCCACTTTTTTTTGAAAAAACATGGGAAAAAAAGAAATATATATATATAGTCCAAGGGGTGAGGTGCATATCAGTCACAGTAGATTGTGCTTAGCAATCAAGCCTTCCCACGGGCTTCGATATAGAGAAAATTCAGATGGGATTGCACAAAATATCTTTATTAGAAAAAATTCATCAAAAAGACATCAACACGACATCATTAAAATCAGGCATACATGATATAAACGTTTTCAGGCTATTGTAGATCACACCCTTCCTCAGAGAATCGTGCCCGATTCTGATTCTGTAAATTTGTAAATCTGTAAATTTGCTGTCCCGTCAAAATAGCTCAACACGCAGCCATTAATGTCTAAACCGCTGGCAACAAAAGTGAGTACACTCCCTTAGTGAAAATGTCCAAGTTGGGCCCAAAGTGTCAATATTTTGTGTGGCCACCATTATTTCCCAGCAATGCCTTAACCCTCTTGGGCATTCAATTCACCCAAGCTTCACAGAATGCCACTGGAGTCCTCTTCCACTCCTCCATAAAGACATCATGGAGCTGGTGGATGTTAGAGACCTTGCGCTCCTCCACCTTCCATTTGAGGATGACCCACAGATGCTCAATAGGGTTTAGGTCTGGAGACATGCTTGGTCAGTCCATCACCTTTACCCTCAGTTTCTTTAGCAAGGCAGTGGTTGTCTTGGAGGTATGTTTGGGGTTCTTATCTTGTTGGAATATTACCCTGCGGCCCAGTCTACGAAGAAAGGGGATCATGCTCTGCTTCAGTATGTCACAGTACATGTTGGCATTCATGGTTCCCTCAATGAACTGTAGCGCCCCAGTGTCGGTAGCACATATGCAGCCCTAGACCATGACACTCCCACCACCATGCTTGATTGTAGGCAAGACACACTTGTCTTTGTAATAAGTGGAGAAAAAAGTCCGGACAGCCGCACACCAGGAGAATATAATCCAACGAGATTTCTTTATTGTAAAATCAGGAACAAATTGTGTACAAAACACCATGGATAGAATGTACAGGCAATCAGCTAACGTGTTTCACGCTCTTGCAGAGCGCTTACTCATAGCTACGAGTAAGCACTCCGCAAGAGCGTGAAACGCGTTAGCTGATTGCCTGTACATTCTATCCATCGTGTTTTGTACATGATTTGTTCCTGATTTTACAATAAAGAAATCTTGTTGGATTATATTCTTCTGGTGTGCGGCTGTCCGGACTTTTTTCTCCACTTATAACATGGATTAGCATTAGCCAGCACCTGGGGCTTTTCAACTCTGGAGAGTAACATCCATTTATACCTGGTTTGGATACAACCTGGTGCGGGGAAAACACTTGTGCTGCAGTTGCATCTTGGACCATTGCTACACTTGTCTTTATACTTCTCACCTGGTTGCCACCACATACGCTTGACACCATCTGAACCAAATAAGTTTATCTTGGTCTCATCAGACCACAGGACATGGTTCCAGTAATCCATGTCCTTAGTCTGCTTGTCTTCAGCAAACTGTTTGTGGGCTTTCTTGTGCATCATCTTTAGAAGAGGCTTCCTTCTTGGAAGAATGCCATGCAGACCAATTTGATGCAGTGTGCGGTGTATGGTCTGAGCACTGACAGACTGACCCCCCACTCCTTCATCCTCTGCAGCAATGCTGGCAGCACTCATATGTCTATTTCCCAAAGACAACCTCTGGATATGACGCTGAGCATGTGTACTCAACTTCTTTGGTTGACCATGGTGAGGCCTGTCCTGAGTGGAAGCTGTCTTGTTAAACCGCTGTATGGTTTTGGCTACCGTGCTGCAACTCAGTTTCAGGGTCTTGGCAATCTTCTTATAGCCTAGGCCATCTTTATGTAGAGCAACAATTCTTTTTTTCAGATCCTCAGAGAATTCTTTGCCATAAATTGCCATGTTGAACTTCCAGTGACCAGTATGAGAGAGTGAGAGTGATAACACCAAATTTAACACACCTGCTCCCCATTCACACCCGAGACCTTGTAACACTAACGAGTCACATGACACCAGGGGGGAAATGGCTAATTGGGCCCAATTTGGACATTTTCACTTAGGGGTGTACTCACTTTTGTTGCCAGTGGTTTAGACATTAATGGCTGTGTGTTGAGTTATTTTGAGGGGACAGCAAATTTACACTGTTATACAAGCTGTACACTCATTACTTTACACTGTAGCAAAGTGTCATTTCTTCAATGCTGTCACATGAAAAGATATAATCAAATATTTACCAAAATGTGAGAGGTTTACTCATTTTTGTGAGATACTGTATATACACTATATTACAAAAAGTATTGGGACGCCTGCCTTTGAACTGCCATGAATTTTATTGGCATCCCAGTCTTAGTCCATAGGGTTTAACATTGAGTTGACCCACCCTTTGCAGCTGTAACAGCTTCAACTCTTCTGGGAAGGCTGTCCACAAGATTTAGGAGTGTGTCTATGGGAATGTTTGACCATTCTTCCAGAAACGCATTTGTGAGGTCAGGCACTGATGTTGGATGAGAAGGCCTGGCTTGCAGTCTCTGCTCTAATTCATCCCAAAGGTGTTCTATCGGGTTGAGGTCAGGACTTTGTGCAGGCTAGCCAAGTTCCTCCACCCCAAACTTGCTCATCCATGTCTTTATGGACCTTGCTTTGTGCACTGATCTGCAGTCATATTGGAAAAGGAAAGGGCCATCCCCACAGTTTGATGATGGCCCCTTCCTGTTCCAACATGACTGTGCATCAGTGCACAAAGCAAGGTCCATAAAGACATTGCTGAGGCTTACCTGGGTTCCTTTTTTGCATGCCGGGACCTCAGTCTAGTGTGGCTTGTCTGAAAAGTTTGCGTGGGCCCAGTTTTCATACTCTGAGTCCATGGCTGTGCTTTCTTGTACCATGTCATTGTGTTGTGTTCTATTCTGTAATTGCTTTTGACTGCAATAAAACACCACTGTTTTGTAAAAAAAAAAAAGGAGATGACTGGTATTGGTGTTCCCATACCTGTCAACATATATTGCCTGTACTATGAGGAAAAAGCTGTCTTGCTACATTACCATAGTGTCCAGAAGTAGGGTGCTGAAACAAATAAATGCCTTCTATCGTCTACTGAGGTCTTACACTGATCAGCCATAACTTTATAGCCACTAAAAGGTTAAGTGAATACTATAGAGCAGGGGTAGGCAACCTTGGCCCTCCAGCTGTGGTGAAACTACAAGTCCCATGAGACATTGCAAGACCCTGACAATCACAGGCATGACTCCTAGAGGCAGAGACATGATGGGATTTGTAGTTTCACCACAGCTGGAGGACCAAGGTTGCCTACCCCTGCCATAGAGTATCATGCTACAGTGGCATCTGAAAGCCATTAGGATATATTAGGCTGCCAGCAAACATGTTGTTCCTGAAGTTGATGTGTTGAAAGCAGTAAAAATAGGCATTGCAGTTTGTTGTATATAGGGATGTGTAGCTGCAAATCGGTCAAGGTGCCCATGCTGTCCACAGCCAAAAGTGCCCACAATGGGCACAGAGCTGGAGCATTGGAAGGTGGTCTGATCTGTTGAATCACATTTTCTTTTACACCATGTGTGTGTTTAGCTTACCTGGAGAAGAGAAGGTATCAGGATTCAGTATGGAAAAAAGGCAAGATAGCAGAGGCAGTGTGATGCTTTGGGCAATGTTCTGCTGGGAAACCTTGGATCCAACTATTCATTCAGATAGCATGTTACTTTGACATGTGCCACCTACCTAAACTTTCTTGCTGATGAAGTACACTCCTTAAAGTAGAACTATAGGCAAAACTTTTTTTTTCATTTTGGATAGAGCAAGGGAGGGTTATAACCCCTGTCAGATTTTTTTCGCCAACTGTGTCCCATTTCAGAGTTTTCCTTACACTTCCTTATCTCATAACCAAACAGCAAATGAGAGGAAATTCCTGCAACTAAGTAAATCCTTTGGGGACCCCCAGGTCACCAGAACTGTTGCCCCATTGGAAGATGTCCCCTTTATTACTTTTCTGGGGACAACCCAAAATTTGGGAATTTGTTTACTTTCACTTTCAATGATAATTGTAAACAGAACATATAGAGAGGGTAAATCTCCTTATCAGGGCACAGACAGCAATAAAACATGACAGGGGTTTTAATCCCTCTCTATTCTGTCCAGCACTAAAAAAAGTGTTGCCTTTGGTTATACTTAGTAAATGGTATTCACTGATGGCAGTGGTCTCTTTCAGCAGGATAATGTGCCCTGCCATGTTGCAAAAATGGTTTAGGAAAGGTTTGAGGAGCACAACAACAAGTTTGAAGTGTTGACTTGGCCTCCAAATTCTCCAGATCTCAAGCCAATTGAGTATCTGTGGGATGTGTTGGAAAAACAAAGCCCACCTTGCAACTTACAGGACTGAAAAGATCTGTTACTGACGGCTGGATGCCAGATACCCGATTAGGGTCTAGTGGCATACATACCTTAGTGCGGCAGGGCTGTTTTGGCAGCAAAAGGGGGAACTATTGAATATTAGGTATGTGGTCATAAAGTTATGGCTGATTGGTGTGTATACTTCAGTTTGTATTGATGTCATCAGAGAAGGTGACTCAAAATGAGAATTATACCCTATAGACAGAGGTCACATGGCTGGATAGTTGGAAAGACAAAACCAACAAAAATATACAGCTTTACCGACAATATTAACCACCGTCAATACATTAAAATAGTTTCTTTCTTTTGTCAATTCATTTCATTTGAAATGTACTGCAGATCTTGCTTCTTATGATATTATAAAGAACATCTTTAGACTTCAAAAGCATTGTGTGAAATGTACAACCATGTCAGGATTCTCTATAGCCGTTGTCTGAATGTGTTCACATAAGTACGTTATTCATCCCATGAGTCTCCTGATTATTTAAAGTTTTCAAGTTTTGACATATACCATGAGAGGTGAAGAAATACAATTAAATTCTTAGCTTTGAGCACGGACACTGACAAGGATGTAAGAATATGTAAGACAAGTAGCTAAAACTTCAGGTGTAAATGAGGTAAACATTCTCTTTTACCAAAAAATAGGGTATCCCAGCAGCAATCTGCCCACAGTGCACAGTTACCTTCTGTAAACTCACATCTCTAAATAGCAGTACTTACAAGCTGAATAATAATGTGGGTCTTAGAATGGCTCAGGGATAAAGATTCAAATGCCAGAATTCAGCCTTATAACAAAAGTTTTTAGCGTGCCAAGATGTAAACAATGCATCCAATTTAGAACCTTGTCAAATTTTATAGTTGGCTTTCACAGTACTAGCTTTTTCATGTTAGACAAAGACCACTGGTGGTATAACTGCTCAGGTAAGTGTGCACAGACCAGATTTCATAAATTACTGTAAATACTGGGCTTTGAAAATGCAATAGAAGCTGACATCCCCGGTTTGAGATTTAAATTAACAAGCTCAATTTGGAGCTTGGTAGCTGTAGCTGCAACAAGAAGGATATACTAATGACTGCTGATACGCAGTAGTGTTTCAGAGGAAGAGAATGGTGATTTAAACTGTCCTAATGAAATGTGGTTGTCATTGTTCTGATTAAACACTGGTTAAATAAAGGCTATATGTAGAAAAGAACAAGAAAGAAGATATACTAAAGGCAGAGTGAGAAAGAGACAACAAACCGGCCTTGTGTATCACCTAAGGGACCACTTTAGTTAAAATCCAATAAAATACTTATAAACAAATTAAAATAGCAGGCTTGTAACCATCTGTCACATGTTTAAGACAGGACAACCTCATAGTTCCATCCTTCATCTGACTGATGGAAAACACTTGACAGTGTGTAGATGGTAAATCAAAGCTGACACATTTCAGAGGACAAGCTCTCTTCCTCAGAGCTCTGAGATGCGCACTCTCACTTTGTATTTTTTAGTATAGCTTCAAGATTTCCCAGATATGAATAGAGCTGCAAGGCCATGAACAAATTTAAGGCATCATATGAATTTGATGAGTGAATGAGAATAAATTCTTGTGTTGTGCGCTTACCAGTACCCTTTATTATTCAAGTGCTTATAGAGTGTTTGTATTGAAGGAAGAAGATGTTCCAAATGGAATCTATGAAGCTCAGACTGCAGTGCTTGAAGCATTTGCATCATTTAATAGCTGTAGATAGCAGTAGATTAACATCAAGCAATCAAGGTCTAGGAGTTGTTTTACTAAAAGCAAATAGGCTGTTCACCTTTCAAGGGAATTTTCCCCTGAGCTTAGTGTATATTCAGGAAGGAAAGTGCTCCAAGATCTTTTGTACAGAGGAAGGAAGTTGTCCCCTCTTGTTGTTTGATTAAAGTTGGGCATCCCAAAAATAATTTCACCTATCCAAGTTGTTACCCCTAATAAAACAAAACAACAAAGCCAAAGGACTGACTTCTTGTGTCTGAATGCAAGTGGAGAATGCGTGTTGCCTGGCTGTGCAGGAGTAGGAGAGCCAGTTACTATCAGTCCCTGCGGGGGTAGTGCTACACAAGAAAGGCTTTTACAGCTAAATAACATGCATAAAATTCTTAGGAATAAACATATGATTCTATTAGAAGATTGTTATTAAAATGAATGGTCTCAGGACAGGGTCTCTTTAAAGAGGACCTGACCTATGGAAGTGGAGCCCAAGAAAAGGCAAGCAGAGAGCAAATGATTCGTCTCCACTATCGCCTGTAATCTACCTGCAGATTATCTTTTTCCAGTTACTGACTTACAATGCCTTATTCTACACTGTGCTTGTGTGGAGGTGGCCATCTTGCTAGAGGAGCAAGGCATTGGTTCTTCATGCCAGAGCTGCCTCCCAATGGCTGGTAATCTGATGAAAGGTGAAGGAGGAAGTAAGGTAGATAAAGCATTGGTCTACAGAATGAATGAAGCAAAGGTAAGGGAGATTCTTTCACTGTAGCTTCTAGGAGGGAGAAGAATTACATCATCAAATCTCACTCCAAATCTCCTGAGACTATTAACCAGAAGCAGCAGTGCCTTGGATTTCAAGGCAAATGTGTACCTTGGCCCAGGAAGTACTATTATATTTTAGGAGGAATTTGAGGAAAAGTTACATTTTAAGGTACTGTTTTGTCAAAATTACCCTGCTGAAAAATCAACATCTGCTTACAACATGTTCCCTAGAACCCATCTCAAAGAAAACTCCTCAACACTCCACAACCCAAGCTCATGTCCCTTACAAACAGATCAAATTTTTTTTCACACCTTGCAGGAGCTAGTCGGAGGTGTCAGTCAGCCTACAATCCCCAAGAGCCTTTATGGCGGCTGTGTGAGTGGGTACCATCGTCATTGCCCATCCTGCCTGAGCTTTGAAGACAGAGGTGTGTCACTGACAGCTAAGTCACTGGAACGTGCTTTAGAGGGGGAGAGGGATATTTAGGGGTACATTTGGGAAATGCATGCAAAAACATTTTAAGGGTCCAACAATTGACAAGTGCATTTCTCATCTCTTTCTCTTTATTTCTTTCATTTTCTTTCTCTCTCTTTGACTGTTCACCTTAAGATAGATGTTTTCTTTCAAATTTGGGTGCTCTTATGTTTTTCATCTGTAGTCTTCATTCAATGCTATGCAAAGAACATCAGTATAGTTGACTTACATCCTACTACTGTGCCACTTATCAATCACATTGGTTGCCTGAACCATTTGAGAACCATGAGGGTTTTTCTCTCTCTCTTAAGTGTTATGCCATGAGACTATTACAGTGTCATATTTTGACAGGAGAAAGCATTTGTTCACAGATGTCCTATAAATGTATCTTACCTTAAAAGCTATCCCCATAATTTTTTCCCTACCTGCGTACTAACCAATAGTATGCAGGTAGGGCATCCAATAGTATGCAGGTAGGAATTGTCAGCTGTCTGCAGCACCCTCCTCCATAACTTATAGCAGGACATAGGGCATCTCTATAATCAATTAGTAATATGCAGTTTCAGTGAATACAATTTCCAACTCCCCATAATCTCCATAACAAGACTGTACCTAGAAGTATAATTAATCAGTATCAGTCTCCACTTGATTAATGGTGATAGTTGAATTTACAAAGAAATAGAATGGTCTGCTTGTGGGCCATCCATAGCTTCAGGCATACAGAATCACAGCATAATTTGCACTTTGAATAATGGGAGGATTTTCCACTTTAAAAAAAATGAAGTAATGAATGTTACTAGAAGCAGGAAAGGAACTCCTACAACAATACTACAGGCAGGCTTACCATTTAAAAGGCCATCTGAGCTCCAATTGAATCAGCTGTATTTGCCAGTTTTAGCAAGCACAATGCACAGAATTTAAATAACAGATACACCAATTGACAATTTATGCACTATGCATAGCCAATCAGCAAAGTTTACATGGGTTCAGTGGGACTGGTGTCTGTACAAGCTGTCTATACTTGCCCTTACCTGGTGTCACCCTACAAAGAACTTTCCTTTGCAAAGCTGATACCAGTGCACATTACTGGAAAAACTTTGCTCTTTCATCATGGCTCTGGTTTAAGCATAGTATTATGTCCACATACAGTACTGGGGTTCCATGGGGCAGATACGTCCCTGCCAAGAGGAAACCATTTCTTCTCAATACAAGTGTACACTTATGCTATTAATACTCAGATTTTATGGTAGCAGTAACTATAAAAATAAACTTCAAAAAGAAAATGCAGCCCTATACAGGCTTATGTATTGTATCATAAATGCTTAGAACATGCTTTTTCTGATGTTTATATCCCTCCAGATGCTGTTTATGTGATATGTTGCTGAAATCATTCATGATCCAGCTATTTGATGTCCATTAAGAGAAATTTCTGCCTCTTGACACATGCAAACAGAGCAGTGTGTTGGAAACACAGAGCAGACAAGCCTCTTATAATCTTCTTGTGAGGAAAATCACACTCTTGATGCTACATTAGTCTTTCATTCCACAGAACCACAGACTGCAATCAAATACTTCACAGCAAAGATGTCAGATTTTAAAACTATACAACACTGACTAATACAGTATGCTTTTTCTCTATATATTTTGAGTGTTGTATAAAATGTGATTCAGAATATATATATATATATATACACACACCTGTTTAATGGCTTGGTAACACAAACTGCTAATCAGCCAATCACATGGCAGCAACTCAGTACATTTAGGCATCTAGACATGGTGAAGAAAACTTGCTGAAGTTCAAAACAAACATCAAAATGGGAAAAAAGGGGATCTAAATTACTTTGAACGTGGCAGGGTTGTTGGTGCCAGACGGGCTATTTTAAGTATTTCAAAAACTGCTTATCTACTAGTATTTTCATGCACAACCATCTCTAGGGTTTAAAGAGAATGATCCAAAAAATCCAGTGAGTGGCAGTTGTGTGGATGAAAATTCCTTGTTGATGTCAGAGGTCAGAGGAGAATGGACAGACTGGTTCAATAGATAGGCAACAGTAGGCAACAGTAACTCTGGCACGCTTCAGGCCCCTTAGTACCAACTAAGCATCGTTTAAACACCATGGCCTACCTGAGTATTGTTGCTGATCATGTCCATCCCTTTATGACTACAGTGTACCCATCTTCTGATGACTACTTCCAGCAGGATAATTCACCATGTCACAAAGCTCAAATCATCTCAAACTGGTTTCTTGAACATGACAATGAGGTCACTGTACTCCAATGGCCTTCACAGTCACCAGATCTCAATCCAATAAAGTACCTTTGGGATGTAGAGGAACGTCAGATTCACATCATGAATGTGCAGCCAACAAATCTGCAGCAACTGCGCGATGCCATCATGTCAATAGGGACCAAAATCTCTGAGGAATGTTTCCAACACCTTTTTGAATCTACGCCATGAAGAATTAGGGCAGTTCTGAAGTCAAAAGGGGGTCCAACCCAGTACTAGCAAGGTGTACCTAATAAAATGACCAGTGAGTGTATTTATATATACATATCTATTTTATTTTCACCCTGTGATTCCAGTAACTTACTTCCAGTTAGTGATGACAAAACTCACTTGCATTCCTGTATCAGAACAACAAAAACAGGATAGGACTATGGAACCCCACCCCTTTCATAATGTCCATAACATAGAGGGGCGTGGTTCTGTAATCTTCAAAGAACAACGCCCTACTGAGCAAAGAGTATAGAAAATTATCAGCTGACAACATTTCCAGAGCTTATCAAACAAACATAACAAATGCTTTAACCACTTCAATAGAGGGCACTTTCACCCCCTTCCTGACCAGGCCAATTTTCAGCTTTCAGTGCTGTCGCATTTTGATTGACAATTACGCGGTTATGCAACACTGTACCCATATGACATTTTTTATAATTTTTTCACACTATTAGAGCTTTTATTTTGGTGGTATGTAATCACTACTGGGTTTTTTCATTTTTTCTAAATAAAGAAAAAAAAACATTTTGAAAAAAAAAAGCGTCTTTCTTCATTTCTGTAATAAAATTTTGCAAATAAATAATCTTTCTTCATACATTTAAGCCAAAATGTATTCTGCTATATTTCTTTGATGAAAATAACCCAATCAGTGTTTATTATTTAGTCTATAGGAAAGTTAAAGAGTCCATAAACTATGGTATATATCTGAAAATCGATCAATTCTGATGTACTGACACCCATGCTCATTTCTTGAGGCTTGAAAATGTCAGGACAGTACAAATATCCCCCAAATGACCCCTTTTTGGAAAGTAGACAGTCCAAGGTGTTTTGAGGTTGCAAATTTTTGTCACAATTTATTGGAAAATTAAGAACTTTAAAGAAACTTTTTTTTTACATACTGTCACCAGTGCAGTACAGTGTCATCATATAACTGGTGTGGCGGTGATCAGGGACACTGACTGGTGACTGTATGTAAAAAAAAAAAAAAGTCATATTCCTTAAAAACATTTTTATTACTACTTTTTTTAATTTGATTTTTTTACGATTTTTAACACACTGTGATCAGAGCAATACAGTGTCACCATAGTAACACGGTACTACTCTGGGGAAGAGATCAGGATTTTTTTTTACACACTGTATTTGCTTATGCCAATGTTTATCAACCATAACAATAAGCAACCATTTTTACTGAATTAATCTGATTCATTTAGTAATTACTATTGTGATTAGCTGTGATTTCTCTGGATTGTAGCAGTGGCAAGGCTAATGCCTGGTATACACGATGATATTATTGGACAAACGATCTTCCCTTTTTTTTTTTTTTTTTGCATGCTAGTCTCATATCGAAAATAAAAAAATTCGGAAGTGATGCAATGTGTTGTAGTGCATTTGTTTTGTATTTTCGAATGACAGCTGTACTGATTAAATGAAAATTGTACAATCTAGTTTCGTACGAAAAAATTTTTCGTGGTTGTCCCATCGGATAATTTTGCATGAGTTGTCATGATCGGCTCTCAAAAGCTTTGTACTAATGATCCGATTATCGTACAATCGCTTTGAAAGCGGTATTTTTCGTATGATTTTCTGATCGTGTGTACAGTACTAAATCATTGTGACATTTGTCACCTCTATATTATTTTTTGTGTTTATAGCACATTACAATGATAAAAGAATTAAGCTGTCTGACAGATAAGCAATGGTCTCCAAACAAGATTATGATACTGCTAAATTTAGCAGGACTGAAAAAGTATTGTTGTGAAATGTTATGAACAGTTAACACAATATCCACAGTGCCGCAAAAGGTATTATTGACAAAACTGTCATGCAGCTGCTGGCTAAGCACAAAAAATGGTCACCTTTTCACAACTCGATCCCTTCGTCTAACACAAGAAAAAAAAGATAGACATTGGTCTTTTGATACATTACACTGAAATATGTGTTTAAGTACACAGCACGATGCTAATAGACTGCAATCAAGTTTTCTTCTTTCTTTTTTATCGTCATCTTAAACAATAGGCACCCCTCACTTGAAATCATTCAGATAAGATTTACCTGTGGCTGTATTTCAGGGTCTAAATTTTCTGTAAGTAGGCTGATGTGAAAAAGTTTCGTATTCACGATTGCTCTCGGATTGCTGAAACAGAGGTGGGCTCTTTAGGCCTTCTCATTTTTCTCTAAATAAAGGTCCTTTTTTTTTGTTTTTTTCCATCAATTCTATAATTCTTAAAAAAAAAAAAAACACTCAGCTTAGTAAACAAGAAAAAAATCCTTGTAGAAAATAAAACCTTCTCCATACCCAAAGGATTACAAATCAATAAACTACATTAGCAGGGAATGACAGTCTTTTCTGCAAGCTGCTGAAAAGGAGGCTTATAAAAGGGAATTCAGTATTGTTTTGCCATAATTTATTATGTTGATGGTATGTTTTTTCTGGCGGTAGCCCCCCTCCCTTTTTTGGTGACAGATTAGGGAAGGCCGGCAGACAGTGTTAATACATTATCCACATATTTGTTCCCAAATCACAGTTTGATGTCACAACAAAGCTGAAAAAAGCATGTATTAAAGTGTGTACAGACATACCCCACTTTTAAGTACACAATGGGGTTTATTTACTAAAGCTGGAAAGTGCAAAATCAGGCTCACTTCTGCATAGAAACCAATGAGCTTCTAACCCCAGCTTGTTCAATTAAGCTTTTGTAATAAAACCTGATTTGATTGTAGCTGTATTAGTGCAATTGTGACAGAGAAAATTGAGTACTGTCCATGGCACTTTTTTTATTTGCACTAACATACAATTTTTCAGGACAAGCTTTCAGGGTATGTCCCCTTCTTCAAGGTCCAAGCAGTACTGAACTCTGCTGCTATCTTTATTACCATTGATTTGTATGTGTTTGTTTTTCTCATTTTTTTTTCTTTAACATTCTGCTTAAAAATTTGTGAATCAGTACTGCTTGGACCTTGAAGAAGGGAACATACCCCGAAAGCTTGTCCTGAAAAATTGTATTTTAGTGCAAATAAAAAAAGTATCACGGACAGTACTCAATTTTCTCTGTAATAAAACCTGGAAGCTCATTGGTTTCTATGCAGAAGTGAGCCCGATTTTGCACTTTCCAGCTTTAGTAAATAAACCCCATTGTGTACTTAAAAGTGGGGTATGCCTGTACACAAATCAGAAAATGATCAAAAACATTTTTTGTATTTGCTTAAAGCCCAATTGAACTTTCAATTTAAATGAGCTAAATACATTCCAGATGAATCAAAAAAGGTGTACTGGCCAGGCAATCATCTGGGACCTGTTAAGTGTCCCAGATGATTGCCGAGAGGGAGGGGGGAGAGGTGAACTTACTTCCGGTGCTGCGGTGCCCCGGAGGAAGTGGGAGCTGGAACCCTCTAAAAAGAGAGTTTCCACTCCCCCCCAAAAAAATGACATGCCAAATGTGGCATGTCAGGGGGTCCCCTTCCCATAAAGCGGACGTTCCATTTTTGGGTGGAACTCCGCTTTAACCTGTTCCCGACCGGCTCCTGTACTTTTACGTCGGCAGAATGGCACGGCTGCGCAAAGTGACGTACCTGTACGTTACTTGAATTTGCCGCCGTGTGCGCGCGCCTGCCGCAAACTCCATGAGTCGGGTCGCGGGTCCCGCGGACTCGATCGCCGCGGGCTTACCCACGATCGCCTCACGGAGAGGACGAACGGGGAGATGCCGTTGTAAACAGCATCTCCCCGTTCTGCCTAGTGACAATTGTCACTCGATCTCTGCTCCCTGTCATCGGAGCAGAGATCAGTGACGTCACATACCAGCCCATACCCCTGACAGTTAGTAATCACTCCCCTAGGACACACTTAACCCCTCCCCGCCCCCTAGTGGTTAACCCATTCACTGCCAGTGTCATTTATACAGGAATCAATGCATTTTTATAGCGCTGATTGCTGTATAAATGACAATGGTCCCAAAAATGTGTAAAAAATGTCCGACATGTCCGCCATAACGTCGCAGTCACAATAAAAATCGCTGATTGCCGTCATTACTAGTAAAAAAAAAAATTATTAATAAAAATGCCATAAAACTATCCCCTATTTTGTAAACGCTATAACCTTTGCGCAAACAAATCAATAAATGCTTATTGCAATTTTTTTTACCAAAAATATGTAGAAGAATATGTATCGGCCTAAACTGAGGAAAAAAAATGTTTTTTTATATATTTTTTGGGGATAATTATTATAGCAAAATGTTTTCAAAATTGTCGCTCTTATTTTGTTTATGCCGCAAAAAATAAAAATCACAGAGATGATCAAATACCACCAAAAGAAAGCTCTATTTGTGAGAAAAAAAGGACGTCAATTTTGTTTCGGAGCCACGTCGCATGACTGCGCAAGTGTCAATTAAAGCGACGCAGTGCCGAATCGCAAAAAACGCTCTGGTCAGGAAGGGGGTAAATCCTTCCGGGGCTGAAGTGGTTAAAGAAGTAATACTACAACTCAAACAATGTTTTCGAAATCAACCCCCCTTTCACGGAACCAAGTGCATTTGAGTGCTTAGTCCACTTCCAAACCATGACCCCCTTGCTGAGCTAGGATGGCCAATAGGTTGCCACCACTTCCTCCACCACTGTCTAACTCCTGCTACTAGCAAGGTGATGAACAATAATTAGGTGCGAGTGACAGATATATGCAGATACCAGTGTGCCAGTCTGGGGAGGCTAGGGCTGCACTCTGTCTCCCCCAGAGGAACGCATATAAATTGGGCCTGCAGATTGGGTGGCCAGAAAAGGCAGGGCAGGCCTCCTTCTGAACCATATCAGGTCATGTGCTTTCAACTTTGCCCTGTTCACCCATCCCTACTGACCATTGCTGTGTCATCTGCAGTCCCTTAATTCTTAATAACATTTTTATACAAATTAGCAGGAAAGGTTTGTGTCGGTTTTTGCTTCAGCAAACCAGTGGACAATTTCTATTCAGTTGCATGTGTCACTACTAAAACTACCCAAAAAAATGGCTTTTTTTTAAAACTGAAAAGAATCAGAGTGGGTTGCTGCTGCTGCATGTAAGCTAAACTAATTGTAAAAAAGGAAAATAAATTCCACAGACAAATATGCGCAACTGCATTCACTATCACTGGGGCTGTTTTGTAATGCCACGTACAGCTCTAATCACTCTCCAATCCTGTAATTTAAAAGATTTGTGTTTTCTCCATGTCTTCTCCAAAGCTGCATGAAAAGGGCTCTCTCCCTGCTGTATTAATCCAATGTTTTGCATTACTAACCCAACCCCCCCTCCTAAGGCTATACACATTATACACAGCTTCCCATTTTTTTAAACAATAGCCTGCCTGTTAGCCCAAAAATTGGCCAGAATTTAACATCCAGATTTAACTCCTCCCACCCCTACCTAATTTAGATTTTATGCTATGTTTACATTTTGATTAATTTCCAACATGTATCACCCCTTCTTATAACTCTCACAGTATCACAAACAACTAAATTGTTAATGTGTTATTCGTAAAGATCTGAAAAAAACTCAACCATTATAAATTGCAGAAAATGTATTATTTAGACCAGAGGTCTTCTATAAAAAGGTTCATATCTGTCACGACTTTACCTGTTAAAATAACCACTAAGCATTTGTACATTGACATATCATTTTAGACTTGAAAATACATAATGACATCTTGTGAAGCTATTAATAATGCCAGTCAAGTAACATATTCCACGTATATGCTGCCCTTGTCTGAATCACAGAGAATATCCATGTTTAATTACCACCCCAGGGAAGAAAGTCATCCATGAGAAAATCTTCTATACATTGATCTAAAAGGTGTTTAACATACAGAATCTAGTCTGCAGAAATCTCACCTAATTAGTAGACTAATTATTGCACAGTGGTTACGTGCAATTCTCTATTACTTATTCGCAAACATTTTAATTCAGACTGTTTAAAAAAGCCTGAAGCTATAATAAATACAAAATGCCTTATCAATGAACTATGGAAACAATTATGTTTTTGCATTGCATATCAATATACATCTTTTTACAAAGTTAAGGTTGTTATTCTGTATTGCTGTGTGTCCACACAAAAGGGCTCTGAAAATATGAGATGAGGTACTGAGTAAAATAATCAATAAGAATTCACCTTCTACTTATACTATCTTAGCACAGTATAACAATACCGACTGTTGTTATGAATAAAGATGTAAAGACATACAAGCAAATCATAATAACAGTAATAATAAAAATGCAGATACCAAAGGAAAGGTTGCTGATTTGCATACCTGGGAAAATTAGAAAATTTCAATTCCCCATAATGGGGGCAAAGTAAGGGGTCAGAGTAGTGGGCAGGGTTACATGTGCTGTGGTGAATTTTGGGTGTGGCAAAATTGTTCTAACTGTGGAGGGGGCTTAAAACTCAAACCTATGTGCAGCATGCAGGGGTCTTTAGTATGTAATGAACAGAGTGTGGAAGTCAGGTGTATGTAATGTGCAAAGTGCGAGGGTCCTGGATGGGTAACATACATAGTGCAGGCATCAGAATTGGTAATACACAAAATGCAGGGGTCAGGTGTATGTAATGTAGAGAGTTCAGGTGTCAGAAGTATGTACACCTCAGTGCACAGCATTCCCTTTCACCACCACTCTCTTATACACAGCACAGCAGTACCACATTTGCACACTCCATAAGAAAACATACATACACACTGCATTCCTGCTGGAAACACACTATATATACACTGCATACACTTACAAACAAACACTTACCCCACTGGTGGCATGGCTGGCTGCTCCTTCAGCCTCTTCAGTTCCCTGTGTCTCTGCTTCTACCAGTGGGAAAGCATGAGGTGGTAGAGGCATACACACTTCCTGCTATGCTGTCGGGCAGTTCACCTCCCTGGCAGACTTTACTTCAGCACAGCTCCTTCTCCACTCCTCCTTCTGGTAGATGACTTTGGCAATGTCCCGGGCACTGGGGCAGAAGTCAATTCTGTAAAATCTAACTCACTGAGAATTTATGCTAATTGGGAAAAAAAGAGTCTTCTGAAGGGAAGGACTAGCATGAAATATCCTCAATATGATACCTTTCTGTCACTGTAAATTGGTCTATAAGTAGTTGTTGATAAAAATATATATATAATACTAATATTATAGCAGTATTATATACTTTGTTTTGGTAAAGGGTCATCATAATTTTAATTGAATCTTTACTTTGCACATTCTCAACAATACAAAAAATGTGCTTGCTAATGTATTGCCTCAGTAGAAGGAAATGTAGAGGTGCCCTCTCTAAGGGCAACTCTACTGGTAGGGAAACAACCTCCTCCAGGCTTACAACTCTAGCTGTTTCTTCCTTTGGACCTTCATCTATTTTGCCACCAATAATGAGAGTTTATAATTTAAAACTAGTGGAACTATGGGCAGCATGTTATTGGTAATGCTTGCTTTTATGTTGATAAGTACAATTTTGTATCTTTCGCTAGAATAAAAGAAGTGAATTTTCTTGTATTTTATTTTGTCTTCTGCACATGTATCTATAGTATTTATTTGCTGCAAAGAACTTGCAAGGAACTGTTTCTAGCCTTTTGGTCTTATTTCTTATTTCCGACTAAGGACTAGAGACCTTGGTGTGCTGCTCCTGCTGTGTTTAGGTTCCAGGTCAGCTGGGGTTGGAGCTCATACATGGCTAAGGACCATCCCACAGTCTCCATGTGACATTGCTTTGGCATGATGCCTAGGCAGGAAAGGGAAATAAGTCACATACCCCCATTTCTTTAATTCTTTTTAGAGTTTCTTGACAACCCAGGGAGCACACCAAAGTGCCAAGAAAAGGTCACTGTCCTTTAAATAAGTTAGCATGAATACCAACAATGGGAACTTACAGTCTGCTCATGAAGGTCTAAGCATCTTTCCAAAAAAATACTGATTGCATTGTGGTTTATGGCCATCCTAAATGGAGTGGTCCTTGGAGACAAAGGGGTGGATTTACTAAAGGCAAATTGGCTGCCCTCTTTCCAAAGGAAGTTGCACTTTGCATGGCAATTTTCCTTAGAGCTTAGCAAATGTAGTGAAATTTCACTTTGCAAAGAATATCCTATAACATGCAAGGAAAATAACAAAAAACATTTTGTTTGCACATGATTGGATGATGTAAGTCAGCAGAGCTTCACCACATCCATTAAGCACTTGGGAAATTCCTATGCCAAAAGTGAAACTTCCCTTGCAAAGTACAACTTCTTGTGCAAGGTGTCTATTTGCCTTTAGTAAATCAATCAAAAAAGGATGGGGTAGCCGTGCTTACACCAAGAAGAGTAGTGAGTCTTAAATCTAACATATATTGACTTGTTAGCCTATCCTGTATAGAAGACATCAACAAATGCTCACTGTATTATCTTTAAATACCATTAGTTTGGGTGAGTACCGGCTGTAAACTGTTGCCATGGGTAAATGGATTTCTTGAACTAAGCACTGTGTAATCACTTGCTTTAATGTCTGACTTCATTACAATATCATAGTAATATATTTTTGGGCCCAGAAAGTTAAGTCATGACTGATACAAAACAATGCTTTAATTTCATTGTAGATAGGTTGATAGACAGACAAGTAGATATGTATGGAAGATTTTCACATTTTCCTGAAGATCCTCTTTATGATTTCAAATCATTTACCAAGAGAAGGAAAACATTTTATTTACAGCCTCAGAAGTAGAAGGACCTCAGTGCCCAGATATGCAGTGGTTAAGACTTTGTGGTTAAACATATTGACTATAAACAGCAAATTCAGTTTTTACATCTGCATCCTATTATGAAGTCAGCTTGAACAAACTACCAATTATTTTTTAAATCCCAATAAAAATGTGCCAAAGACATTTACAAGTCTTCAAAGACCCTAATATGCACATTGAACTGTATTGATCAACCATGACTTTATAGTTAAATGCTATATGTCACTTGAACAATATACATCTATAGGTATTGCCTCCTGAGAGTCTGTTGTTCATTCAACCGTGCTTGTTTCCAGTCAATAGAGTAATTAGTGCCTGGGTTTATGGATTATTGGGTATAAACCTATTGGGATATAAATTATTTTCATGATAAAATCTCTTAAATTAGTTATATATAATATATATACACTGAGCAAAATTATAAACACAACTTTTTTGTGTTTGCCCCTATTTATCATGAGCTGAACTTAAAGATCTGCAACTTTTTCTATGTACACAAAAGGCCTATTTCTTTCAAATATTGTTCACAAATCTGTCTAAATCTGTGTTAGTGAGCACTTCCCCTTTCCGAGATAATCCATCCACCTCACAGGTGTGGCATATCATAGTGCTGATTAGACAGTATGATTATTGCACAGGTGTGCCTTAGGCTGGCTACAATAAAAGGCCACTCCAAATGTATGCAAAAAATAACATTTTTTTCCTTTTAGTATTTTCATTTTACCTAACGTTCCTTATAGTGGCTGCACACATGAACGATTTCTTGCATTTCAACCAGCTCTTGATTGCAAAACCAACTGCAGTTTCTGTCCACGATGCTTGCATTGTCTTAAGTGTTGATAGTCCTTGACAGTGGCGGCTGGTGAAGTTTTAGGATGGGGGGGCGCCAGACCCCGCCCTTTTTTGACCCCTCCCACTTGGTGGAAATGGGCGTGGTTTCAGCGAAATAGTGGGCGTGGCTCTAAGGTGGTGTGGTTAGCGTCTGAGATGAACGAGGGATGGAGGGAGAGGGCGAGAGAGAGAGGGACAGCAGGCCTAGATCCTACACAACAAAAGAAATGTGTATTCTACCAAGTTTAACAATCAGCAGATAAAGATACTCCAAACACCTGGTGTTAGCGCTTCAATCATCCCGGCACCATGGTTGTTATGGTGTCAGGATGATTGAAGCTCATTATTACTATTATTACATTGTAATAAAAAATGAAATCGTTCAACTCACCATAATGCAGAATCAGTGGGAGCCCCGAGTGTGTCACTTGCCACGTCGCCTGTCACCAGATGCCATCAGGTGTCCCCAGCGGAGTCCCTTCTTACATGCAGCCTGTGTCACATCAAATGCAGCCTCTGTCCCCCCCCAAATGCAGCCTCTGTCCCCTTACATCAGAGTTGCCATCAGAGTCCCCCCACAGCATGTGTCTCCATCAGAGTCCCCCCACAGCAGGTGTCTCCATCAGAGTCCCCCCACAGCAGGTGTCTCCATCAGAGTCCCCCCACAGCAGGTGTCTCCATCAAAGTCCCCCCACAGCAGGTGTCTCCATCAGAGTCCCCCCACAGCAGGTGTCTCAATCAGAGTCCCCCCACAGCAGGTGTCTCCATCAGAGTCCCCCCACAGCAGGTGTCTCCATCAGAGTCCCCCCACAGCAGGTGTCTCCATCAGAGTCCCCCCACAGCAGGTGTCTCCATCAGAGTCCCCCCACAGCAGGTGTCTCCATCAGAGTCCCCCCACAGCAGGTGTCCCCCATCAGAGCCCCCCACAGCAGGTGTCCCTCATCAGAGCCCCCCACAGCAGGTGTCCCCCACAGCAGGTGTCTCAATCAGAGTCCCCCCATAGTAAGGTGTCTCCATCAGAGTCCCCCCACAGCAGGTGTCTCCATCAGAGTCCCCCCACAGCAGGTGTCTCCATCAGAGTCCCCCCACAGCAGGTGTCTCCATCAGAGTCCCCCCACAGCAGGTGTCTCCATCAGAGTCCCCCCACAGCAGGTGTCTCCATCAGAGTCCCCCCACAGCAGGTGTCTCCATCAGAGTCCCCCCACAGCAGGTGTCCCCCATCAGAGCCCCCCACAGCAGGTGTCCCCCATCAGAGCCCCCCACAGCAGGTGTCTCCATCAGAGCCCCCCACAGCAGGTGTCCCCCACAGCAGGTGTCCCCCATCAGAGCCCCCCACAGCAGGTGTCCCCATCAGAGCCCCCCACAGCAGGTGTCCCCCACAGCAGGTGTCTCCATCAGAGTCCCCCCACAGCAGGTGTCCCCCATCAGAGCCCCCCACAGCAGGTGTCCCCCATCAGAGCCCCCCACAGCAGGTGTCTCCATCAGAGTCCCCCCACAGCAGGTGTCTCCATCAGAGTCCCCCCACAGCAGGTGTCCCCCATCAGAGCCCCCCACAGCAGGTGTCCCCCATCAGAGCCCCCCACAGCAGGTGTCCCCCACAGCAGGTGTCTCAATCAGAGTCCCCCCATAGTAAGGTGTCTCCATCAGAGTCCCCCCACAGCAGGTGTCTCCATCAGAGTCCCCCCACAGCAGGTGTCTCCATCAGAGTCCCCCCACAGCAGGTGTCTCCATCAGAGTCCCCCCACAGCAGGTGTCTCCATCAGAGTCCCCCCACAGCAGGTGTCTCCATCAGAGTCCCCCCACAGCAGGTGTCTCCATCAGAGTCCCCCCACAGCAGGTGTCCCCCATCAGAGCCCCCCACAGCAGGTGTCCCCCATCAGAACCCCCCACAGCAGGTGTCTCCATCAGAGCCCCCCACAGCAGGTGTCCCCCACAGCAGGTGTCCCCCATCAGAGCCCCCCACAGCAGGTGTCCCCATCAGAGCCCCCCACAGCAGGTGTCTCCATCAGAGTCCCCCCACAGCAGGTGTCCCCCATCAGAGCCCCCCACAGCAGGTGTCCCCCATCAGAGCCCCCCACAGCAGGTGTCCTCCACAGCAGGTGTCCCCATCAGAGTCCCCCCACAGCAGGTGTCCCCCATCAGAGCCCCCCACAGCAGGTGTCCCCCATCAGAGCCCCCCACAGCAGGTGTCCCCCATCAGAGCCCCCCACAGCAGGTGTCTCCATCAGAGTCCCCCCACAGCAGGTGTCCCCCATCAGAGCCCCCCACAGCAGGTGTCCCCCATCAGAGCCCCCCACAGCAGGTGTCCCCCACAGCAGGTGTCTCCATCAGAGTCCCCCCACAGCAGGTGTCCCCATCAGAGTCCCCCCCACAGCAGGTGTCCCCCATCAGAGTCCCCCCCCACAGCAGGGTGTCCCCCATCAGAGTCCCCCCCACAGCAGGGTGTCCCCCATCAGAGTCCCCCCCCACAGCAGGGTGTCCCACATCAGAGTCCCCCCCCCACAGCAGGGTGTCCCCCATCAGAGTCCCCCCCCACAGCAGGGTGTCCCCCATCAGAGTCCCCCCCCACGCATGGTGTCCCCCATCAGAGTCCCCCCCCACAGCAGGGTGTCCCCCATCAGAGTCCCCCCCCACAGCAGGGTGTCCCCCATCAGAGTCCCCCTCCCACAGCAGGGTGTCCCCCATCAGAGTCCCCCCCCCACAGCAGGGTGTCCCCCATCAGAGTCCCCCCCACAGCAGGGTGTCCCCCATCAGAGTCCCCCCCACAGCAGGGTGTCCCCCATCAGAGTCCCCCCCCCCACAGCAGGGTGTCCCCCATCAGAGTCCCCCCCCACAGCAGGGTGTCCCCCATCAGAGTCCCCCCCACAGCAGGGTGTCCCCCATCAGAGTCCCCCCCCCACAGCAGGGTGTCCCTCATCAGAGTCCCCCCCCCCACAGCAGGGTGTCCCCCATCAGAGTCCCCCCCCCACAGCAGGGTGTCCCCCATCAGAGTCCCCCCCCACAGCAGGGTGTCCCCCATCAGAGTCCCCCCCCCACAGCAGGGTGTCCCCCATCAGAGTCCCCCCCCACAGCAGGGTGTCCCCCATCAGAGTCCCCCCCCAGCAGGGTGTCCCCCATCAGAGTCCCCCCCCACAGCAGGGTGTCCCCCATCAGAGTCCCCCCCCACAGCAGGGTGTCCCCCATCAGAGTCCCCCCCCCCACAGCAGGGTGTCCCCCATCAGAGTCCCCCCCCCCACAGCAGGGTGTCCCCCATCAGAGTCCCCCCCCCCACAGCAGGGTGTCCCCCATCATAGTCCCCCCCACAGCAGGGTGTCCCCCATCAGAGTCCCCCCCCCACAGCAGGGTGTCCCCCATCAGAGTCCCCCCCCACAGCAGGGTGTCCCCCATCAGAGTCCCCCCCCACGCATGGTGTCCCCCATCAGAGTCCCCCCCACAGCAGGGTGTCCCCCATCAGAGTCCCCCCCCACAGCAGGGTGTCCCCCATCAGAGTCCCCCTCCCACAGCAGGGTGTCCCCCATCAGAGTCCCCCCCCCACAGCAGGGTGTCCCCCAACAGAGTCCCCCCCCCCACAGCAGGGTGTCCCTCATCAGAGTCCCCCCCCCACAGCAGGGTGTCCCTCATCAGAGTCCCCCCCCCACAGCAGGGTGTCCCCCATTAGAGTCCCCCCCCCACAGCAGGGTGTCCCCCATCAGAGTCCCCCCCCCACAGCAGGGTGTCCCCCATCAGAGTCCCCCCCCCACAGCAGGGTGTCCCCCATCAGAGTCCCCCCCCCACAGCAGGGTGTCCCCCATCAGAGTCCCCCCCCCCACAGCAGGGTGTCCCCCATCAGAGTCCCCCCCACAGCAGGGTGTCCCCCATCAGAGTCCCCCCCCACAGCAGGGTGTCCCCCATCAGAGTCCCCCCCCCCCACAGCAGGGTGTCCCCCATCAGAGTCCCCCCCCACAGCAGGGTGTCCCCCATCAGAGTCCCCCCCCCACAGCAGGGTGTCCCCCATCAGAGTCCCCCCCCCCACAAGAGGGTGTCCCCCATCAGAGTCCCCCCCCACAGCAGGGTGTCCCCCATCAGAGTCCCCCCCCACAGCAGGGTGTCCCCCATCAGAGTCCCCCCCCCACAGCAGGGTGTCCCCCATCAGAGTCCCCCCCCCACAGCAGGGTGTCCCCCATCAGAGTCCCCCCCCCACAGCAGGGTGTCCCCCATCAGAGTCCCCCCCCCACAGCAGGGTGTCCCCCATCAGAGTCCCCCCCCCCACAGCAGGGTGTCCCCCATCAGAGTCCCCCCCCACAGCAGGGTGTCCCCCATCAGAGTCCCCCCCCCACAGCGGGTGTCCCCATCAGAGCCCCCCCTCAGCAGGTGTCCCCCCGATTCTCCACACAGCGGTACTTACCTTGGGTCTCCTGCGGTGTCCTCCTCCTCACACTGGCTCCAGCATTCTTCCTGTTTCCTCTCTCGGGCGCAATGAGAGAGAGAACCAGGAAGTGACATCTGCCTCAGGGCAGATGTCAATCAAATCTGAAGTGCCAAGTAGCTTCCGCCCGGCGCCTGTAGTATGTATTGCTATGGCTGAGCGGAAGCTACTCGGTGCTTCAGAAAACGCCCCAAGGCGGGCTAAACGCCCGCAAATGCAGCGCCACGTCTGCAATCTCGTGATTGCATAGACGTGGCGCTTCCTATAAGTGCACTGTGTCCGGCGTCGCACTGTATCCGGCGTCCGAACACAGTGCACTTAAGGACCTTTTTTTTCCTTTTTTTTTTTTTTTAAAGGGCAGGTATTAAAAAATTTTTTTTTTTTTTTTTTTTTGACTTTTTTTTTTTTTTGCTGCCTGGAGGTGGGGGGGGGGGGGGGGCGGCGCCCAGGCGCCCCCTATGGACGGGCCGCCACTGGTCCTTGATCTCTTCAGTTGATTTTGTGATTGAAACTCAGTTAGGATGGATGAAATTCTTGAAAATGTATGTGTGTGTTTGTCCAACATTACTGTTGTCAGTCTATGAAAGTTTTCAGGTAATATGATATCTAGTGGTAATAAAATAAACTCCAATCTTCTTGAAAGTAATTCATCATTCAAGCCATATCAAGAATTAAGTTCCTAGAGTTTAAAGTAACCCTTGCAGGTTTACAGTTACTATATTAATCCAGTTTCCATAATGTCATGCACATGGTGCAGCTGCTAGCTGTAGTACATCACTCAGGGTGAGAATCTTTGTTAAACATTCCATTCATTGAGAACGTTCCTATGAAATTCGTAAATATCATTTGTCAGAGCATTTGATGAGTCAATTGATTTCATTCAAAGGTTTTTAAAAATTTCATCCAGACCTGCTACTTTAATCAAATCCCAGAAAAAGTAAACAGGTTTCTTTAGATATACAGCTTTGATTCTTAATGCATAGAAAATGCACTGTTATTTTTCAAGCAATTCAAGACAAAAGGCATGTCTTTCAGGATATTGCTCAGTCACAGCTAGTGTCTAAGTGAGATGAGATGAAGAGTAGTTTCCTGGCCGCTACACACCTCATCCAGCCATATGGTTATCAGCTAAAAGCCGCCTCAGCTCACTCCACCAAGGCCACGCCCTCAATGTAGTTTGCCCCACTCCTGGGGCCTAATCATGGAGGATTAATCATGGACCTCCACGAGAGGTCAGGATGGGGCAGTGAGCTGAGGCTGTTTTATCTGCTAACCATATGGCTGCATGAGGTGTGTGGCGGCTGCTTCTTTTCATCTCCTCTGCATGCTTTGAGTCAGGACAGACTCATCCCCAGCCTAAACTCTAATTAAACAGTGGCATTCATCTCACAGGTCTTTAGTAGCCTGAGCAGTGCGCCTAAGCAAAACCCAGGGTCACAGGGGTTGATTTACTAAAGGCAAATCGACTGTGCACTTTGCAGTTGCCCTCTGCAAGTGGAGTTGCTCCAGAGCTTAGTAAGTGAGGTAAGGCTTCACTTTGCAAAGAGTAACCAATCAGGTACAAGGGAAAAAAAATCAGCATTTTTGCTTGCGTGTGATTGGATGATGGAAGTCAACAGAGTTTCTGCTCATTTACTAAGCTCTGGAGGAACTGCACTTGCAGTGTATAACAGCATTTTTCAAACTGCACAGTCTTTTTCCCTTTAGTAAATCAACCCCACAGTGTCTATGTAGATGTTTCCCCATCATTTTTTAATTTTTTTTGGCCCTTCCCCCTAGCAGCTGCTAGCTCCTCATGCTGCTTGCCACTGCTTTGACCAAGAGTCTCTTAGTCGTCTAAAGAAGGCAGCCAGCTAGGATAAAATCATGAACAGTCTATGGGCTCCAGGTTTAGGAAGTATACTGCAAAAAACACACAGGAGGGTGCAAATATATCATGCATTGCCATCAATAAATTTATTGGATCAAAAATGACAAATGGATACTCACATGCTGATATAAAAATTCAAGCAATACTAATACACTCCAGCTGGACGCAGTGAAAATCATCCTAGGACCATATGGTTGGAAAGCTGATGTGTTTTTGGGGTCAAACCACTTTACTCAGAGCCGAACCAACCTCACAATCAGTGGCCCCTTAAATGGTCAGAAATCCATGGAACACTTTTCACAGGAAGCTAGCAGATGGACGAAGCTAAAAAAAAAAAAAAAGCCCTCCTGTTTGTTTTTTGCAGTGTGTTTAGAAGACTTCCCGTTCTGTTGAGAGCTGCACCCTTGAGTGGCATTGTGGCTAGAAGCATAATTGAAGAATACCCCTGGTTTTAGCGCTGCAGTATTTTTTGAAGTATGCAGTAGAAAGTGTACTGCCACTTCTCCTGAACCCTGTGGCAGTATCACATTATGGGGCCTCAAAGTATTAGAATCTAACAACCACTTTCAGCATTTTGACTGTAAGTCAGGCAAACAAACCATACTGTACCTGTTTAAGAAAATGGTTTTGAGTCCATTCTCAAAAAGCTGAAGATTTCCTATTCTACAATGCCTCTTTCTGTTCACAACACTGTATATGCCCTATTTCACACTATGTTATTTTGTTTGCAGCTTTGTATGTTTCCTATTCCACACCGTCTCATTCTGTATGGTGCACAGTATGTTTCCAAACTTCTTAATCATGTGCACTGCTCTGTACATCTCCTTTTAGACGCCACATCATGCTATAACAATGCACTGCAAGTTCTTTATTTTACATTAGATATTCCATGCTGCCTCATTCTGTATGCTGTGTTGCAAATTTCTTATTTCACATCTCCTGGTGTTGTACTCTGCACTGTAATGCCCCGTACACACAGTCGGACATTGATCGGACATTCCGACAACAAAATCCATGGATTTTTTCAGACAGATGTTGGCTCAAACTTGTCTTGCATACACATGGTCACACAAAGTTGTCAGAAAATCCGATTGTTCTAAACGCGGTGACGTAAAACACGTACGTCGGGACTTTAAACAGGGTAGTAGCCAATAGCTTTCGTCTCTTAATTTATTCTGAGCATGCATGGCACTTTGTGCGTCGGATTTGTGTACACACGATCGGAATTCCCGGTAACAGATTTTGTTGTCGGAAAATTTTATAGCAAGCTCTCAAACTTTGTGTGTCGGAAATTCCGATGGAAAATGTGTGATGGAGCCTACACACGGTCGGAATTTCCGACAACACCGTCCTATCACACATTTTCCGTCGGAAAATCTGACTGTGTGTACAGGGCATTAGTCTTCTATTTTCACCCCTCCTCATTCTATATAATGTGCTGTACATTCCCTGTTTTACACCTCCTCATTCTGAATGATGTGCTGTACATTCCCTATTCCACACCACCTTATTCTGCATCTGCACTGTATACAGAATGCTCTATTCCACACAACCTCATTCGGTATTCTGTTCTGTGTTTTATTAATGTCCCACCACTGCATTCTGTATGCTGCATCATGCATACCCTATTCCACATTACTTTGTTCTATACTCTGTACTGTACGATCCCCATTCTGACCACTGTGCTCAATACACTTTGTTGTGTTACAGCAGTTGCTGGTTGCTATTTAGTGTCCAATTCTTTAACCACTTGAGCTCCAGAAGGTTCTACCTCTTCATGACCAGGCCATTTTTGCTATTCGCGCTATGCATACTGAAAAGCAGTACACTGTGTGTACTTTAACTGGTAATTGTGCTGTCATGCAACACTGTACCAAAACAAAATTTATATCATGTTTGTCACACAAATAGAGCTTTCATTTGGTGATATTTGATCACCATTGTTTTTTTTTTTACTTTTTGCGATATAAGTGAAAAAAGACCAAAAACTTTGAAAAAAACAAATTTTTTTTTACTTTCTGCTATAAAACATATCCAATAAAAACATGTAAAAAAAATCAATTTTCTTCATATATTTTGGCCAAAATGCATTCTAAAATATATGTCTTTGATAAAAAAAAAAAACCCAATAAGTGTATATTGATTAGTTTTCGTGAAGGTTATAGCGCCTACAAACTATTGTATATATGTTGGAATTTTTTTGTATAATCTATATTTATAGTAGACAAAACAATGTAACATAGCTTAACAAACATTCTTCATGGGTAAGAATATAGAATGTTAGATTTACATACATCATAAATGTACAATAGATCTTCACTATATGCGGCAGCACTTTCTCCACATGGGAGAAAATGGAATCTGTAAAGGCGCAAGTGGCGACCTGTACCATTTTGAACAATCAAACAAGAAGGTACCAGGGTCTAACCTAGCTCCTCAAAAACAACTCAAATACAAGTAAACATTGCTGGAAAATAGTAGTGTGGACCCGCAGGTTTTGCTGTCAAGGGAGGGGGGGTCAGGAGACCCCCGTCTTTCCTCCCTCAGCAAATCACCAGCATCGGGGTCTCACAGTCAGGCATTCAAATCTAACTAAAACTTAAATGTATACCCTTATAAAACATTGGGTCGTACAATATACTACAAACAGTTCTAATAATAATAAAAAGAAAAAATATAGAAGAAATGAAATAAAATGAAATAAAATAACATAGAAACCAAAACAAAAAGGGAAAGGACATGAAAAAAAAACAAAAAGGACAGGTAGCAGGTACGTGCCAACATTGTTTGCCAATCAATCCAATCGCTCATGCCAGTGCCCATCGATCTGTCAATAATTTGTTAGCATGAAAATGTGCTCAAAGGGAGCATCACTTCTCTGCCTAGAGGGCAGTCCTATTGATTGTTACAGGGATCTCTCTCACGTCTTCAAAAAGGGCTCGGCTAACTCCAACAGGGCTAGATCTAGGCTGGAAGAAACCCCACCTGGGTCTGGGACCTGATCTGACCACACTGCGCAGATGCTGGAGAAACGTTCCCTCCTGCCCCTACAGGTTGCAATCCTGTCCTCCTCATCTCCTATCTTATTTTCCATCAAAATCAACAATGCAACCATCAGTCCCTCCCCTCACGCCAGGGTACTAGGTGTAATCCTAGACTCTGACTTGTCATTTCAGCCTCAAATCCAATCGCTGTCAAAAGTTTGTAGAATTCACCTCCGTAACATCTCTAAAATTCGCCCTTTTTTAACAAATGAAACCACCAAGCTCCTCATTCACTCCCTTGTTATCTCTCGCCTTGACTATTGCAACTCCCTTCTCATTGGCCTACCGCTCCATAGGCTATCCCCTCTTCAGTCTATCATGAATGCTGCTGCCAGACTTATCCACCTTACCAACCGCTCAGTGTCTGCCAACCCTCTACTTCAATCCCTACACTGGCTCCCAATCACCCAGCGAATTAAATTCAAAATTCTAACCACAACATACAAAGCCATCACAACTCTTCCCCAAGCTACATCACTAATCTTGTCTCCAAATATCACCCAAATCGACCTCTCCGCTCTTCTCAAGACCTCCTGCTTTCAAGCTCTCTCATCTCCTCCTCCCATGCTCGTCTCCAGGATTTCTCCAGAGCCTCTCCCATCCTCTGGAACTCGCTACCTCCATCTATCCGGCTATCCCCTACTCTTGCTACTTTCAGGCAATCCCTGAAAAGTCATCTCTTCAGGAAAGCCTATCACGTCTCCAACTAATCTCCTACCACTTCCACCAGCTCATTCCCCACAGTTACAACCTTTTGTACCACCTGCCCCACCCTATTAGATTGTAAGCTCTTCTGAGCAGGGCCCTCTTAATCCTATTGTATTGTATTGTATTATAACTGTATTGTCTCCCTTTTATATTGTAAAGCGCTGCGTAAACTGTTGGCGCTATATAAATCCTGAATAATAATAATAATAATTTACCTCTCATATCCACTCCTCCTTACTGGGCACTTGTGTCCATTTTCAGCATATTGGTAGCAAACGCATGCCGCATTCAAAAGGTGAGACAGGGTGCTTTTCTTATATAGACCAATCGGTTGAAGAGGGACACGAAGGAGGAAATGCAGTGGCGATAGGGGAATGTCTATGCCAAGAATTTCATATATCTGGGTTTTAACGTCTTTCCAGAAAAGGTCTATCACGGGGCATTGCCACCAGAGATGTAGCAGCGTGCCCTTGTGGCCACAGCCTCACCATCATTCGTCAGGGGTGGCAGTGTAAATACAGGCTAAATCAGCAGGAACTCTATATCAGCTCGATAGAATCTTACAATTAGTTTCCTGCACTTTGGATTTAAGGGAGCTGGAATGAGTAAGTTGGTGAAAGTGAGCCAGTTGAGTTTCAGAGAACTTGAGTCCCAGGTCTCGCTCCCATGCCTGGACAAATAAAGGCTTAGGTTCGGGAGTGGCAGAACCCAGCATTTGATATAGTTCAGATATGATATGGGGCATAGGTTCATCAGCCACAAATAGACGCTCAAAGGGAGTAAGCGAGGTTGTGTCCCTAACTGTGCGGCCATGTTGTGTGAAAAAATGATGAAGCTGTCAGTAGCGCCAGAAGTTCATAGGGAAGCCACCTCTTTGAGCTCGTAATGCTTCAAGGGTTAATAGTTTTCCATTCTCCAAAAAACTTACCGCAACTGGCATTACCATCTTCCGTCCATGGTCCAAAGAAAGACATTTGTTCCCCAGGGTGGAACCAAAGGAAACCCCAAGCGGGACCAATGTGGACATGGGGGAACCAGAGCCCATAATTGGTTGATACGATCCCAAACTCAAAGAGCATTAGTCGTCCAGGGAGAAGTGCCTTCTGATAATCCCCTGTGCTCCCGGGCCACCCATGGAGCATAAGATAGATTTCTGCCCGCCATGCATTTCTCCACGGACACCCACAGTTTGGACTTAGTATGGAAACGCCAGTTAAAAATCCGCTGGAGAACAATAGCCCTGTAATACCTCTGGATGTCTGGGACTCTCAGACCGCCTCTACCCTTCGAATGTTTCAACAGCCATAGAGCAATACGTGGTCTCTGCCCATTCCACACAAACCCAGTCAGCATACTGTCAAGGTGAGTTAAGAAGCCCATGGGTAGGGGTATCGGCATCATTTGCATGAAAAAAGACTATTCTTGGGAGGTCATTTTGATAATATTCACCTGCCCTATCCACTTAAAAGCTATTTTAATTCAGGAGGCTAAGTCTCGTATCACTGCGGCTAACAGCTTAGGATAATTATTATCATATAGGGTCTCAAAGTCATTTGTAAGATGTAGCCCAGGTAAAGGGGAAAGCGGCTTGTAGGCTGCCGGCCAAGGAGGGAGGTAGTTGGGTAAAATCTCTGTAATAGTTGATTTTAAAATTGGAGAGCTTTCCAAAAAGTTGAGGTTCCAACATCAGGTTAGGCAGCGAGACAAGGAGGTGTGTGAGGTGGAAGAGAATATCATCCATGTAAGCTGACAGCTTGTGTTCTGTACTACCCACCATCAGGCCAGAGATATCTGGGTTTGCCCACACTGTGCATAAAAGAGGTTCGAGAGCTGGGGCAAAAGGGGACACCCCTGTCTCATGCCATTTCTGATGGGGAATCCAGATGAAAAAAGACCATTTACCTTAACCTTAGCACTAGGTGTCAAATACAAAGCCATTATTCAGGTCAACGTGTTTGGTCTCACCCCGAGGGTCTCTGAGACCGTCTTAAGGTAGGCACAATCCACACAATAAAATGCCTTTTCTGTGCCCACCGATAGGACCAGGTATGGCATGGGGTCTTAGCGTTCGCAAGCCCAAGAGCCCAATGGATGAGTTGGATAGCCCTAATAGAGTTATCTCATGCCTCCCTGCCTACAATAAATCCTGTCTGGTCGAAATGGACAACAAGGAGGACAAGATGTTTCAAGCGGTTCGCCAACATTTTTGCAAGGATTTTTATATCTGCGTTCAGCAATGAAATTCGGCGTTAGATTTGTGTCAGCAGAGAGTCCTTACCCTCCTTTGGGAGCATGGTAATATGGGCTAAAAGGGCCTCTAAAGGAATCTGGCTACCTTCTCTTCTGCTACCTTCTGCTTCTACTTGAAATATTTACACATTGGGCATATTAAGACAGGAAAAAGGTAGCATAGTACGCCTTGGTGTAGCCATCCGGACCAGGATTCTTACCCCCAGGCAGGGACTTTACCACCGACTCAATTTCAGAGGGGGCAATTTATTCCACAGGGTCTAGCCAGCATCCGACCACACTTGTTCCCATGTTCATAAAATTTGTGAGACAGGTAATGGTGGTGTTCTTTGATCTGGTTGTCAAGTAGGCAAGCAAAAAGCTCTCTAAGTTCCGTCAGTTGGTTTAGTGCCTTAGGGTCTCTATGACTCCTATGCCTAACCTCCGCCTCTTGGAGGGCACCAAGGACCTATGTGATGTGTCTAGGAGGGGATCAGGACTGACATTAAAGTTCTCGCTCAAGATCAAGCAACCCTTCCGGAATTCCCCTAATTTTTCCTGCACCGCATCTATGAAAGTAAGTTGGCCAGAGTTGGGGGCGTATACAGAAGCAAACCTATATTTTCCCCATGGAGTGTTCTCTTCAAGAACACATAGTGGCCCTGGGGGTCTATCTGACTCTCCTTGGGTCGAAAGGGGCAAGATCTATAGATTGCTATAGCTGTGCCCTTGGATTTGGGGATGTATTGACAAACCAATGGTTAAATAAGTGGTGGGGTAGCTTAGGTGTTGACTGGGTGGTAAAATGTGTCTCCTGCAAGAAGATTACCTGAGCTTTCAGCCTCTTCAGTTCCCACCATAGCTTGCTTCGTTTGTGTGGAGAGCATAGACCCCGAACATTATACAAGATTACCTTGAGCGATGACAGTTGTGAGGGATGCCATTCCATGGAGAACATATACGGGCACGGCCTGAGCGAGAGGACAGACAGCACATCCTGAGAGTATAGGAACAAACAAAGAACAATGAGCAATAGTAAAAAGAAAAAAACACAGACAAAATGAAGAGAATTTAGGCATTGGAGTATGACATAAAGCACACAGGGGACTGGTGGTAATAGTCTTCTGATTTAGACAACTTAAGGTACAGCAGGAGGGGTCTTCCCGTAATGAGGGAGTCGCCCAGCTGCTGTCCCTGATCCTTTCCAGGATCTACACCTAGAAAGGTGCAGCCTACGGGGAGTACATGGGTTAACATGAAAGTGTCCGAGAGGTTTCTCCTCGGACCACCGTGGCCGAGTAGATGCTATGGGGTATGGCTACCTATCCCACAGGACCTTCTGTGTCACTTACTACTTCCTCCTCTTTCTTTCTCCTTTGTTCTATACTTGGACTTATTCTCAATCTACACCTTCTCCCTGTGTCAGCTGATCGCCTCCCATGGCTTTCAATATAATTTCTACGCTGACGACACATAAATCTATCTCTCTACCCCTCAGCTCACTCCATCAGTCTCCTCAAGCATCACTAATTTACTAACAGACACGTCAGTCTGGATGTTATACCACTTCCTCAAACTCAATCTATCCAAAACTGAGCTCATAATATTTTATCCCCCACGTGTCCCTTCCTCTGACTTCTCTGTCAAGAACAATCACACAACCATCAACCCATCCCCACATGCCAGGGTGCTAGGTGTTATCCTGGACTTTAAACTCTCATTTCGGCCCCACATCCAATCACTTTGCAAAGTTTGCCTCAACCTCCGAAACATCTCCAAAATACTCCCCTTCCTAACCACTAACTTATTCCTAACCTTGCTCACCTCCAGGACTTCTCCAGAAGCCTTTCCCATCCTTTGGAATCCCCTACCCCATCCTTTGGAATTCCCTACCCCAATCTGTCCGACTATCTCCTACTCTATCCACTTTTAGGCGCCCTAAAAACTTTTCTCTTCAGAGAAGCCTATCCTGCCTCCATCTAGCAACTGTACTTTTATTTTCTCTATCAACTCATCCAGCACAGTTATTGCCTTTTGTATCACTTGACCCTCCCTTTTAAGTTCTAATAAGCAGGGCCCTTGTCTGGAGATGGAGACAGAGACTTGGTGGACACCGAGTGACACAGATGCCAGGGGTGTGGAGCACCGTGCAAGCCTTAGTCCGAGATCTGAGCTGAGGTCAAGTCCAGTTTGGCAACAAAGTATAAAAGGGTTAATCAGAAGAAGAATGGTCGAGATCCAAGCCGGGGTCAATTCCAATCTGGCAGCTGAGTAAAAAAAGGGGCAAAGAAGTAGAATGGTCAAGGTACAAATCCGAAGTCAATGGCAAGCAGCAATCAAGAGAGTAGAGTAGTCAAATAGGTTTTCAGGTCACAACAAGTTCAGACACATCACACGCTAGCACAGGAACAAGGGGGACTGAAGATAATCAAGCAATTTGGCAGTGTCTGGGCTGGGTTTATATATGGAAGTTTGAGGTCACTTCCTGTGTGCCTCCTGGGCATTTCCTGCCTTTTTCCATCAGGTTGAAGTCACGTCCTGTGCACCTCCTGGACATTTTCCTGCCTTCTTCCATCAGGTTGAGGTCACTTCCTGTGCGCCTCCTGAGCATTTTCCTGCCTTTTTCCATCAGGTCTTCTGTGCAGGTGCGGGTTGGGGCACTGAGGCGTCTTTGGTGCATGCTCAGTTGGCACAGATTTCCTCTTGTGGCAACGCGCTATTGGTGCATGCGTAGTAAGCCCTGTACTCTTAAATAGCCCCCCCCGAAAGGGTGGCCTCCAGACGCCCGTCTAGGATGAAGCTCGCTGAAAGAACCGCCAGAGAGGATCTGGAGCATGGGTATGCTACTCGGGTTCCCAGGAATTTTCTTCAGGGCTTAACCCCTCCACTGTACCAGAAATTGGCATCCGTAGCCCCTTCTACGGCAGTCCAGGATGGCCTTCACCTCGTACTCCTCAATCCCTTTAATCATAGAAGGGGTTCGGGGCCACGGGCTTCTAGAGGGCGGCATGGAAGACAGGGTGGATCCAGTAGATTGAAGGCAGTTTGAGTTTTTAGACAACAGGGTTGAACCGGGACAGGACAGGGAAGTGCCCAATGAACTTAGGGCCCAATTTCTTGGAGGGACAGGCCAACTTCAAATGCCTGGTAGACAGCCAACCCTTGTCACCTTATCTGGGTCCCCCCACCGCTTTTGATCATAGATGGTCTTGCAATCCAGCTTTGCCTTGGCCATGGTATCCTTTAGGAGCTCTAAGTTGTTGTGTAGAAACTCCACTCTGTTCCAGACAGCCGGGACTGAAGCGGAAGGAGGTAGGACAGGGGAAAAGGAAGGGTGCTACCCAGGTTGGCATAGAACGGTGATTGCTTAGTGGTAGAATGTATTGTGTTGTTGTATGAAAATTCTGCGCAAGTAAGTAGGGATCCCCAATTGTCTTGGACATAGGTGGAAAAACAACAAAGGTACTGTTCAAGAGTTTGGTTCGTGCATTCCATTCGTCTATTAGTCTGAGGGTGGTAGGCTGAAGAGTAGTGGTTCTCGATGTCTAGAGCAAGACAGAGATCCTTCCAGAATTTAGAGGTGAATTGGACCCCACAATCCAATACAATATTGCTGGGGACCCCATGGAGGCGTATGATCTCCTTGATAAAAGCCTGAGCTGTTTCTGGGACGGAAGGAGTGCCAGTCATAGGAATAAATTGAGCCATTTTTGTAAGGCGGTCCACAACAACAAATATGGATGTAAACCCACCAGAGGGTGGTAGCTTCACTATGTAATCCATGCTGATCTGTTCCCAGGGTCTGGAGGGAACAGGCAGGGGGCGTAGGAGACCCCATGATTTATTCTTTTCTGTTTTGCTGTAATTGCATACCGGGCAGGAATTGACGTAAGCGTGGAAGTCTGTCTTGAGGGTAGGTCACCAAAAGATTTGCAAAAGCAGATCAGTGGTTTTGGTCACCCCGAAATGCCTTGCTAACTTGTTGTCATGGCAGAGTTTCAGTACAGGAACTCTCAGTTGAAGGGTCACAAACACAGCATGGTCATGGAAGAAAAGTTTGTCCTTTTTTTGCAGATGTTCTCCAGAGGGCAGTTGGTCTAGAGAGGAGGCCAGTTTAATCCTGGACAAGAGGTCATCCGTAAGTAGAAAGAAATTATAGACAGGGAGTATCGTGTCCGTTGTTGGCGAGTTATCTGATGTGGGATACATGTGGGATAGAGCATCAGGTTTACAATTCTTGGATCCCGGATGATACGTGATATGCATTTGAAATCGGGTGAAAAAGAGAGCCCATCTGGCTTGTCTAGGTCTGAGACGTTAAGCTGTACGGAGGTATTCCAAATTCCTATGATCAGCATATATAAGTATAGGGTGCAAGGTTTCTTCCAATAGATATCGCCATTCTTCCGGGGCCAGTTTAATAGCAAGGAGTTCCCGGTCCCATACATCATAGTTCATTTCGGCTGGGGACAACTTCCTGGAAAAGAAGGCAACAGGATGCAACATGGCTGTGGTTTCGTGGCGCTGATAAAGGACAGCCTCAACCACAATCTCTGAAGCATCAACCTCGTAAGGCAGGGTTGGGTCGTGATGATGAATGACTGGGGCGGAGGTGAATTGTTTCTTGAGTTTGTCGATAGCTGATTGTGCTGAGGGGGAGCACAGAAAACGGCTGTTTTGCTTGGTGAGCTGTGTGATAGGTGCAATTATTGATGAGAAGCCTTTCATGAATCTTCTATAAAAATTAGAGAATCCCACAAACCTCTGCACATGGATATGCCAGAAGTAGAAATAATGAAGCCAAGGAATTGTATGGTATCTTTCTAAAACTCAGATTTTTCAAGCTTGGAGTAGAGTTTATGGGCTCGCAGGCGAAAAAGGACTTTTTGCATATGGATATGATGTGCCTTGAAGGAAGGTGAAAAAACAAGGATGTACACTATCATGAAGAGGTCAAGAAAATCCCAAAAGATGTCGTTCACCAAGTGTTGGAAAGTTGCTGTGGCGTTACACAGCCCAAATGGCATGACCAGATACTCAAAATGGCCAAACCTAGTACGAAAGGCCGTTTTCCATTCATCACCCTCTCTTATCTATATTAAATTGTAGGCCCCCAGTAGGTCCAATTTTGAGAAGGCCTTGGCGAAGCAGAACCTCTGAACGAGCTCAGGGACTAGAGACAACGGGTACCGATTCTTAATTGTGATACTGTTCAATTCTCTGTAGTCAATACATGGTCTTAAAGAATGGTCCTTGTTTTCCACAAAGAAGAGTCCAGCACCAGCAGGAGAGGTAGAGGGCTGGATGAACCCTTTCCTAAGATTGTCATCAATGTATTTTCAGGGGACTTATAATTCAGAGTGGGAAGATCGTCCCAAATGGTTTTGCAGAACCAGGAATAAGCTCAATGGGGCAATCATACGGCCAGTGAGGGGGTAGGGATTCAGAACCCTTCTTGTCGAAGATGTCCAGGAAGTCTCTGTAAACCTGGGTGAGAAGAGTGTTGTTATCTGTGGAAAGGGGTTGAACCGTCAAACATGCTCATTGTGGGAAACGGTGGTGTAAGCAATAGGGTGAGCTGAAAGACACTTCAGTGGACCAATCAATCTGTGGCTGGTGCTGTCGAAGCCATGGTAACCCCAAAATAACCTGGAAAAATGGGGGAAGAAATCACGTCCAGCTGAAGATATTCCCAATGGTCTGCTTCGGTGGTGGCCAATATGAGGGTGGTCACATGGGTTACTGGACCCGAGGTTGATGTGGAGCCATCTGCCAGATGAACAGTAAATGGCTGGGACTTCTTGCATAGTGGGATTCCATACTTTTTGGAGAAGTGGATGTCAATAAAGCAGCTGCAAGTCCCAGAGTCAATAATGGCTGCTACTCAGATTATCCTTCCCGGTATCTGCAAAGAGAGACAGAGAGTGAGATGCGAGTGAGATGCGAGACTCGTGGGAGCATCCATGTGGGATGGGCCATACTGGATCGTTCCCTGCCACTTTCTCTGAGTCTGCAATCAAGCTGGATGGCCAACTGAATTGTAGGTTTCAATGTATTAGGGAGCCCCACTCTTACTAATTCGTCTTTGAGGGGCTCGGACAGGCCCAAGTAAAACAGATGGCTCAAGGCAGCGACATTCCATGCAGTGTCTGCAGCCCACTTGCGGAATTCCATTACGTAGTCCTCAACAGGGTGTTTCCCCTGTTGTAGAGAGGTTAACACTGTTTCAGCCATGGTGGTTCGTTGTGGGTCATCATAGAGCATTGCCATGGCATCGAAGAAGACAGTGAGTGCAGTATAAGACTCTCCCTTTCCAATAGCTGATGAGCCCATGCCTGAGGTTCTTCTGTAAGTAAGGCTACTACGAACCCGACCTTTGTATCCTCTGAAGAGAAGGTCCTAGGCTGTAAGGTAAAGTATAGCCGACAGGCGTTCCTGAAAGCCCGGAACTTGTGACGAACCCCTAAAAAGCGTTCCAGTATAGGAACCCGTGGTTCAGGAGCTGGAGTAGAGATGGGCTGCTCCATAGCCATAACAGACATGGCTGGATTATTCTGTCATGAGGGCCATGTATCTGAGGTGAGACCGAAGTAGTGGGGAGGCATCCCTTGCACCTCGGGTCCTTGAAGCCTCTGAAGATGGAGACAGAGACTTGGTGGACACAGAGTGGCACGGGTGCCAGGGGTGCGGAGCACCATGCAAGCCTTAGTCCGAGATACGAGCCGAGGTCAAGTCCAGTTTGGCAACAAAGTATAAAAGGGTTAATCAGAAGAAGAATGGTCGAGATACAAGCCGGGGTCGGTTCCAATCTGGCAGCTGAGTACAAAAAGGGGCAAAGAAGTAGAATGGTCAAGGTACAAATCCGAGGTCAGTGGCAAGCAGCAATCAAGAGTAGTCAAATAGGTTTCCAGGTCACAACAAGTTCAGACAGATCACACACTAGCACAGGAACAAGGGGGGACTGAAGATAATCCAGCAATTTGGCAGTGTCTGGGCTGGGCTTATATAGGGAAGTTTGAGCTCACTTCCTGTGTGCCTACTGGGCATTTTCCCACATTTTTCCATCAGGTTAAGGTCACTTCCTGTGCGCCTCCTGGGCATTTTCCCGCCTTTTTCCATCAGGTTGACGTCACTTCCTTTGCGCCTCCTGGGCATTTTCCTGCCTTTTTCCATCAGGTCTTCTGTGCAGGTGCAGGTTGCCACTCTGAGGTGTCTTTGGCACATACTCAGTTGGCACGGATTTCCTCTTGCAGCAACACGCTATTAGTGCATGCGTAGTAAGCCCTGGACTCTTACAGCCCTCTAATTCATCCTGTATTAAATTGTACTGTAACTGTATTATTTGCCCTAATGTTGCAAGGCGCTGTGAAAACTGTTGGTGCTATATAAAGCCTGTATAATGATACTAATAATAATTGCGGCCCACTGTGCCTGAGGAAATACCGGTGCACAACTGCACTAGCCTGCAAGCTCCTGGTTTCAGCCAGCCAGCTGTTCTGGTCTGCTACTCCTGTACCTTAAAGTGGTTGTAAGGGCAGAAGGTTTTTCATCTTATTGCATTCTATGCATTAAGATGAAAAAGCCTTAAAAAGCCTTCTGTGTGCAGCAGCCCCCCCTCAGCCCCCTAATACTTACCTGAGCCCCATCTAAATCCAGCAATGTTACAGCAGTGTCTTGGATGCCTGGGACTCCCCTCCTCATTGGCTGAGACAGTAGCACGGCACCATTGGCTTCTGCTGCTGTCAAAGTCAGTCAGCCAATGAGGAAAAAGGGGGGCAGGGCCAGACCATGGCTCTGTGAATGGACACAGGGAGCTGTGGTTTGGCTTGGGTGTCCCATAGCAAGCTGCTTGCTGTGAGGGGCACTCAACAGGAGGGAAGGGCAAAGAGTACCAGAGAGAGACCCGAGAAGAGGAGGATCTTGGCTGCTCTGTGCAAAACCACTGCACAGAGCAGGCAAGTATACACATGTTTGTTATTTTTACCTAAAAAAAAACAAGACTTTACAATCACTTTAAGGACAGTGATAGCCTTTTGCTGGGACTCACATTGTGAGTGGAGCAGTTACTGAACCTGTTACTAAGAGTTAGTGAGCCTGTTACTGAGTGCTACTGAACCTGCCACCACAAGGGACACTGCATCTGTGTAAGACAAAGGTGCTAGAACTCACCTCTGTGCTCTGCAAGTGTACGTGTTAATGGTGCAATTGCATTCAACTAAATATAATACAGTGAGCCTCCTCTGGGTCCTGCCCACACACATGCCCCTGGTTTCGATAACAAGTTGCAACTCATTACCAAGCAGCAGTAAACACATTTTGCAAATGATAGTAAGTCAGCAAAAAACAGGTTTTTCTTTTTTTTGCGTGCCTATGCCTCATTTGATTAGCTACAATTTCTATTTATTCAGTGTTCCTGCAAGGGTTTTACTTCTAATAACTTATTTGGCGGTGTTTTTGTGTCTAGAGAGTACAAAATCTCATACTTCATTTATTCACTAGCTCCTAAAGTGAGTGTCTTGGAATTAAAAAACGTTCCTGTAAGCGTTCATAGAATGAAATAGACAGTTTGTCAGTTTAGTGAATAATACCAAAGAATAGTGAAGGTTCATCAAGTTCCCAGGCAAGAGAGTTCTCAAAACTGGGTTACAGTCTCATATTATACACTTACTCTCTTACATTTATACCTAACAAACAGAACAGGTAGAGTCTAGCATGACTCTTGGGGACTAGAGCCTTGTATTGATCTGTCTGTGAGAGCTGAATACTTTTCCATGGTAAATGCATCATCTTTTCAATGTGTACTAAGCTGTCCCAGCTGTAGAAGAAAGTAACATACGTATAAAAATGAAATAACAGGTTACATGGCTCAGAATTTTGCCTTGTTATATCAAATTCAAACCAAGTCAAGACTTGAGAATTCCATACTCTACTTATTACGTTTTGCAGTGTAGATATAAAAATCATATTATTATTAACCAATAAATTCAAGAACAATGGTCATCTTGTGAAAACAGGGACACATAGAAAATATGCTATAATGAACCTCATAACTAAAAAATGGGCGCATCATTTGTGGAAAAAAATCCCCTCCAAGTAAAAAATAGTTTTGTTTTTTTTTTGCAAACTGCAGAGCTATACTTGTTTTTGTTCTATAGATCATTAGATAGGGCTTTTCAGTGAACATGCTAAAGGTTTGCCAGCAAACATGAATGGACGCTGATTGCTACAAATCAGTTTCTTTCACTTTATCTTTGCAGTTATACTTCTGAGTGAGCAAGAACCACTACCAACAGCCTTTCCTTGAGTATGGACACATTTCTCTTTGTCTGGATACGGAGCAAATCAGTCAGAGAAAGTCCACAGTATTCACTAAGTAGCACACAGAACCTTCTTGTTATCCGTTCCTATTAAGGACTCTACCTGGTCGCTTTTGCCACAGAGAGCACTCTCTCCTTCCACAGACAGTTCTTAGACATCTGATGTAGTGTATTCCAAGACTCTTCTAAAACCTACACTTGCACAGATTATGTAGGCCATTAGAGACTTTAAAACCTCTGTTACTGCTGAGTAGGGATGAGCTGCAGCAAAAAATTGTAATTACACGCCCCTGTTAAACAGGGGCAGAAGAATTGGGCCTTAGGCACTGGTGCTGGTGCCACAACACTACAACCCCTCACAGATACTCTAGTTGAGCGCAGGAACGAGCCCTGCTACAAAATATTACAGCAAAAATTATAATTTAACGCTCCTGTTAAACAGGGGCAGAAAAATTGGGCTTTAGGCACTGGTGCTAGTGCCCAGAACCAAAAATGTTCTTAGAAGCTATCAATATGAACATTGAGGAGGAATAGGATAGTCACTCAGCATAACAGGATAGTCACTCAGCATCAGTATAGGCAGTCTTCAAGGGATCTCACATTCATAAAAAAAATAATCGGTTACATCAGCATCAGGTGCTTGGTAGCTGGTGATCCAAGACTGATTCATTTTTATGAAGGTGAGCCGATCAACTGAGTTGGTGGATAGGCGCACTCTGTGATCGGTTACAAAGCCTCCAGCAGCACTGAATGTGCGTTCAGATAGAGCGCTGGATGCAGGACAGGCCAGTACCTCAATTGCATACTGTGCAAGCTCTGGACAGTGATCCATCTTTAAGACCCAGTAACCCAGTGGATTTTGGGTTGGAAAGGTTTCCAAGTCTGATCTTGCCCCAAGGTATTCTTGCACCATGTAAATCAGACACTGGTGATGGTTGCTGGAACCGATCAGACTTTGGGGCTGCGGATTAGAAAATTGTCTGACCGCATTGGTCAGCCGGCCACCTTCTCCACTGCTCCTTCTGTGACTGACCGAAGCCTCAGCAACACGTTGTGACGAACCCCTGTCCTCAAACAGGTCTCTGTCCACCGTAAATGCTTCCTCTGTCCAGAACCAGCACTATCCAAGACCTTTTAGCCCACCCAGTCACCAGACAACACCAGTCTTGGAGTGGCAAACAACAAACTCATTTATTATCACCCATGGACACAACAGATAAAATAACTCAGAGACTCTTTCCCCCTGTCCAATGACAATAGACACACAGGTCAGGTGTGTTCAAACTTCTCCTCAGTAAACAGTCTTAGCAGGGGGCTGCTGGAGGAATCATCCCTCCCTCCATAGAGAGAAACATCCCATAATATCCAGAGCAGACAGACACAATAGAACATTGGAATACAGCCACACCCTAATTGATCACAGCAAAGAGTCCACAACAAAATGAGACAATATACAATATATACATATATACAAGATTGAGTCCAATTAGTACAGATCAGACTGGATTTCTGATTCACCTCTCAAAGGATATTGTTCCCTTAAAATCCAGGGCCCATAATTGTACGGTAAGAGGCTTGCATTCAGTCCTCTCCAAAAGCCTCTGTCCCGGCTAGGTTTGTCACACATCTCCCCTTTTGGCAGGAGACTAACACAGGAGAAGACCCCAGACGGGTTGACTCCAAAGTTAGTCCATAGTCCCAGTCCCCCAACGCCGGTATCCACACAGTACTGGGATGGGCTCACTCCATCATGCTGTTGGGGATCTGGGCTATCTGCCCAGCATCCCTGGCGTATACAAGTGGAGACTGAAGTTCCATCCACTTTTGGTAGGTGAAAATCCCCCAGTGCTTGCAAAGCATGGCTGACATCCTCCTGTCCCAGTGCCGCACCAATTTTTTGGGTTGTGTCAGTGAAGACCAAAGTCTCCTCCACTACCACAGGAACTCCCTCTTCTGTTAGGTGAGGGCAGAGGCTCTGACTTTGTTGCCAGCCCTTCTGCTGGGTTGCTGTGAGTGGAGACCGCAGTTCCATCCACCGATATGAGCTCAAGCTGCAGCTGTGAGGTGCAGATTGCATTCTCTCCTTGGGTCCTGACTTGATGCTCGGGAGTGACCACCACCTCCTCACCCTGGGCCTCCAGAACTGCCGCAGGTGTGGGGCAGAGGTCTTGGACCCTCTGTCCAGTGGCCATCGCTTCAACTGCAGAAGTTTCTGGTGATGCCACCGATGCTGCTGGCAGAAAATCCCATATCTCTGTCAGTATTGTGAGAGATAGGCAAACTGCTCCTCTCGGGGAGGCTGAAGCTGCTGTTGGTGTTGGGCAGAGGTTACCAGAGCTCTGCCCTGTTGTCAGCACTTCAGCTTTGGAGACGGCAATCTCCGGAGTTTCCACCGCCGATTCTCTGGCATGCTGCTGAACGCATTCTGGTAGTTTCCTGTGTGCCCTTTCCAGATGCTGTTCCTTCCTTAGCAAATAATCTAGATCAAGTTTAAGCTCTGAGACCCCTGCAAGACTGAGCATAGCTTCTCTGTCAGTGTTTCAGAGCAGAGCAGACGTACACTGGTTGTACGAGAAGCACCGGCCATCTGGCCATCCAGGATCCCCCCTAGGCTCCTCAGCAGATCCAGCGGACTGACCAGGTCCCCCAGCACCCCCCCAGCAACATCTAGGAACGGAAGCGGGCACCAAGGCCCCAGTCTCATTGCGCCGTTGCAGCCTCCAGACGCCCAGTTTCAGCCTCATAGGACAGCCTCCCAGGACACACCGCTCCGGCCAGCACTCCGCCCTAGCCTGGCCCGGCCTGCCACTTTCCTCCGCTGCCTCTACACCCAATTGGCAGACCCGCACTCCCCCTCCCTCACCCCTCCCACTAGCTGCAGCGTGATCGTTCACACCAGGGATCCTTACCTCAGGACAGACCGCGAGTTCGGGCCTAGTCCGGCTGCCATCTTGGGACACCCAGATGCGGCAGCAGCACTCCCCCAGCCTCCCGGAGCACATCCTCGGATTCCAAGCTGGTCCTACTGGGACCCTGGTCCCCCTACCCCACCCAGACCCTTGCCCTCCAGTACTCCTTCACAGCATTCTATCATACAGCGGCTCAGGCCTAGTCCGACGGCCATCTTGGTACTCCCAGTTGCAGCCTTAGCCCCCTACAGACCACCCGGAGCTCATTCCAGACTCCTCAGCAGTACTCTCAGGGACCCACTAGCCTCCACAGGCTAAGAAATACCACCTCAACATTAACAACTTCTGTTCATAAAATACTACAGAAAGTCACCAAGACTATAAACCCTACCTGCCTAGAGCCCCCAGGAAACGAAACCCAAGAATTCTGCAATGAGTTATCGGATTTTTTTATCGACAAAATCGACAACATCCGGAAGACAATTCAACAGAAAAAAACAACCAACCTCAGTCAACCAAAGCAAAAAGAAAAAATCGATACGATCATCACACAAGCACCAAACTTTTCGCTGATCCCAATCACCACTGACACCACCAAAATCATCATCAGAACCCTCAGAGACAGTACGTCACCGAACGACATAATTCCCACAAAACTCCTGAAAGAATGTTCCGACATCTTGGCTCCCATTATAACACACCTCATCAACCAGTCGTTTAAAGAAAGGACTGTTCCAATCGCCCTCAAACATGGCATCGTCAAACCCCTCCCAAAGGAACCCAACCTCGACCCTAAGGACCCTAACTATCGCAGACCGATAACAAGCCTCAACACCATCTCCAAGATTATCGAGAAAGCAGTAGTACAACAGCTACAACACCACCTGGACACACACAAACTCCTGGACCCTCTGCAATCAGGCTTCCGCCCAGGCCATGGCACAGAAACGGCACTTCTCAAAATATAGGACATCGCCCTTGAAGCAGATGATGATGGAGAATCGGTACAGTGGACCACAATACTCTACTCATCCTTCTTAGGAAATCGCTCTCAGACAGTGAAACTAGGAGCTTTCACTTCTGAAACCCGCGCAATCTTTTGTGGAGTCAAGGTTCACCCTTGTCACCAGTGCTCTTCAACATCTACATCAGCCCACTCCTCAAAATCATCTTAAAATCGGACCTCTGCTTCCACTCATACGCTGATGATACCCAACTCTACCTTCGCATCACCGGAGAAAAAGATCATCATCAGCAACTAGAAAAACGCCTCACTTTGATAGACGACTGGATGACCACTAGCTCTCTTAAACTCAAGGGATCAAAAACAGAGCTTCTTCTCCTACACGCAAACCAAAATTCCAAAACTAAGACCCCATGGACACCGCCCACCATCTTTGGACAGACCATCTCTCCAAGCACCAAAGCCAAGAGTCTCGGAGTCATTTTTGACTCAGAAATGTCAATGGATGCACAAATAGGATCAGTAGTCAGCGGATCTCACCATCTCCTTTGCCTGCTACGTAGACTCATCCCCTTCGTCCCAGAAGAGGACAAAGCAGCAGTAGTAGGAACAATCATCAATTCCAGACTACGCAAACTCCCTCTACGTAGGACTACCCCAATATCAGCTTGCGCGCTTGCAACTCATCCAAAACGGCGGCAAGACTGTTAACAGGAAAAAAACCCTGGTAATCCATCTCCCCTTCCCTGAGGAGCCTACATTGGCTGACCATAAAGAATCGAATCACTTTCAAGACCCTCTGCCCCACCCACAAATGTATACAAAGGAAACGCTCCTCAATACCTATGCAAGAAAATCTTCAAGAAAATCGCAGTCTTCGATCTTCTAACCAAAACCTCCTCCTTATTCCAAAAACCCGCTACAAAACAAAGGGAGAACGAAGATTCGCAGTCCAAGGACCACGGCTATGGAATGCTCTACCTACTCACATTCGCATGGAAGAAAACCATCAGGCCTTCAGGAAGAAACTCAAGACCTATCTCTTCTAAGAAGGTGGACAACAAAGGACAGATCTAGCGCCTTGAGGCGATTCAGTTCGCATTTGCAGCGCTATACAAATCATTCATTCATTCATTCATTCTGTATCCTCGCAGGTCCTCAAGGGTAGGTTCCCCTTCATCACCATACACAAAACAATCTGAAAGGCTCTCCCACAGCAATCCAGGGCCACCAAAGTCATATCCCTCCGGAGAGCATTCTGTTGTCTCCCCTAAATATTCCTCCTCCGCGTGCCAATGCAGACCCCAATACCGATTGTCCAGCTCTATTTCCTGCTGGACCAGCCTGTCCAACTCAGTAACCCATTGCTCCTGGGGACGCTCTCCCAGGAATTGTATCCATAACTCCCATTGCTCACTAGCCAGCTGCTCTGGGGTTGGAAAGCACTTGCCCTGTTGCATACCAGCAACCTGGAGGGCTTTAATCCAGTGTCTTACCCGAATATTCAGCCTGAGCTCCATTTATTCATCCACAGACATAATCCTGGGGATTGCTGAAAGGACAATCCGCAGCAGCCTCTGGAACTTTGATGCCAGATCCATATCTCCGCTGGGGTGACTGAAGTCTGCTATGCCCATTTTGGATCCAGTTGGAGATTTGGACGTCTTCACAGCCAGGAAGCGTGATCCCGCAGCTGCCAACCAGTCCTCTAGTCCGGCTAGGTCTGTCACACACATTGTCCAGGAGGACCAGGAAATTGTAACCTCCCAGGCTCTGGAAACGCATTGCACAAACCTTTATGCAAGGCCTCCCAAAGATGTTTCATCCGCTGCTCCCTCTGCGAAGGCTGGATAACGTGGATCAAGAAGGGTTGCCAGCCAGTACTGATCCCTCTCCTTGATACCACAAATCCGAGGGTCCTTTCACAGGCTTTGCAGGATCAGGGAGGCCATGCAGCGTAGGTTTGCTGAGGCATTCAGTCCGGAGTCCTCTGGGTCACTAAGAAAGACGTGATCCGCAGCCACCTCCTCCCAGCCATGTACAAGTTCATGGGTTTCTGGGGACTGAAAACGATCCCTTGAAGACTGCTGCTGATGCTGAGTGCCAGGCTCCACCTCCATGCTGACACAACCCCCCTCCTCCTCTTCCTGTGTGATAGGTGGGCCTGCAGGATTACTGTCTGGATAAAGGGGGCCTTGAGAGGTAAGGAAGTCCTCCTCTTCCTCCCTCTGTTCTGCCTCAAGTGCCCTGTTCATTATTCCACACATTGTGTGCTCTAACAGGGAGACAAGATGGACAGTTTCACTGATGCATGCACTGTCACTGCTAACCATCCTCGTGGCCTCCTCAAATGGTGACAAGACAGTGCATGCATCCTTGATCATTAGCCACTGGTGTGGCAAAAAAAAGCCAAACTTCCCTAATCCTGTCCTGGTGCCGTACTAGCACAGGTACTCATTGATGGCCCTCTGCTGCGTGTGCAGCCATTGCAGCATTGCCAATGTTGAGCTCCACCTGGTGGGCATGTCACAGATGAGGCGGTTATTTAGCAGGTTGCACTCCTTTTGAAGGTCAGCCAGCCGAGCACTGGCATTATATGACCGGCAGAAATGCCCACAGACTTTCCTGGCCTGCATTAGGAGATCCTGTAAGCCCGGGTACCTGCACAAGAACCACTGCACCACCAAATTAAGGACGTGAGCCAAACAGGGAACATGGGTCAAGTGTCCCTTTTGGAGGGCAGAGAGGAGGTTGGTGCAATTGTCGCAAACCACCATTCCTGGCTGAAGCTGGTGTGGCATCAACCACCTCTGAACCTGCGCCTGCAGAGCTGCCAGAATCTTTGCCCCAGTGTGGTTCCTGTCCCCTAAGCAGACCAACTCAAGCACCGCATGGCATCTTTTTGCCTGAGTGCTTGCGTAGCCCCTAGAACACCTACAGAGCACCACTGGTTCAGAGGACAAATCTGCACAAGAAGAGGCCATAGAGGAAAAAGAAGAGGAGGGGTGGAGGAGAGAGGTGTGGCAGAATCACCACTACCAGTATTTTGGAGGCGTGGTAGTGGAACAAGCTCCAACATTACTGCACCCTGTCCTGCATCCTTCCCAGCTGCCAGCAGGGTTAACCAGTGCGCCGTAAAAGAAAGATAACATCCCTGTCCATGCCTGCTGGATCATGAGTCAGCGGTAATATGCACCTTACCGCTGACCGCCCTGTCCAACGAGGCCAAGACATTGCCTTCCACATGCCGGTAGAGATCCGGAATGGCCTTCCGAGAAAAAAATGGCGTTTGGGAACCTGCCACTGAGATACCACACATTCCACCAATTCTCGAAAGGGGGCAGAGTATACCAGCTGAAAAGGCAGCAGTTGGAGTGCTAGCAATTTAGTCAAACAAGCATTCAGCCGCTGAGTAGGGATGAGCTTTGAGTTCGAGTCAAACTCATGTTCGACCAGCGAACACTTTGGGGTGTTCGCGGCAAATTTGAATGCCGCGGAACACCCTTTAAAAGTCTATGGGAGAAATCAAAAGTGCTAATTTTAAAGGCTTATATTCATGGTATTGTCATAAAAAGTGTTTGGGGACCTGGGTCCTGCTCCAGGGGACATGGATCAATGCAAAAAAAAGTTTTAAAAACGGCCGTTTTTTCGGGAGCAGTGATTTTAATAATGCTTAAAGTGAAACAATAGACGTGTAATATCCCTTTAAATTTGGTACCTGGGGCACATGTTTCCCGTGTTTAGAACAGTCTGACAGCAAAATGACATTTCAAAGGAAAGAAAGTCATTTAAACTTCTCGCGGCTATTAATGAGTTGCCGGTCCGACAATACACATAAAAGGTCATTGATAAAAACGGCATTGGAATTCCCCACAGGGGAACCCCGAACCAAAATTTAAAAAAAAACGACGTGGGGGTCCCCCTAAATTCCATACCAGGCCCTTCAGGTCTGGTATGGATATTAAGGGGAACCCTGACCACAATTTAAAAAAAAATGGCGTTGGGTCCCCCTCAAAATCTATACCAGACCCTTCAGGTCTGGTATGGATTTTAAGGGGAACCCCGCGCCAAATTTTTTTTAAAAAATGGCGTGGGGTCCCCCTAAAAATCCATACCAGACCCTTATCCGAGCATGTAACCTGGCAGGCCACAGGAAAAGAGGGGGGACGAGAGAGTGCCCCCCCTCCTGAACCGTACCAGGCCGCATGCCCTCAACATTGGGAGGGTGCTTTGGGGTAGCCCCCCAAAACACCTTGTCCCCATGTTGATGGGGACAAGGGCCTCATCCTCACAACCCTTGGCGGTGGTTGGGGGGGTCTGCGGGCAGGGGGCTTATCGGAACCTGGAAGCCCATTTTAACAAGGGGACCCCCGGATCCCGGCCCTCCCCCCTGTGTGAAATGGTAAGAGGGTACAAAAGTACCCCTACCATTTCATTAAAAAAGTGTCAAAAATGTTAAAAATGACAAGAGACAGTTTTTGACAATTCCTTTATTTAAATGCTTCTTCTTTCTTCTATCTTCTATCTTCCTTCGGTTTCTTCCTCCATCTTCTTCTTCTTCTTCTGGTTCTTCCTCTGGTGTTCTCGTCCGGCATTTTCCTCTGCGGCGTTGGCGTTTTCTTCCCTTCTTCTCCTCGTGCCGCTCCGCATCCATGATGGCTCGGAGGGAGGCTCCCGCTGTGTGACGCTTCTCTCTTCATCTTCTTGTCTTCATCTTCTTGTCTTCATCTTCTTTTCGGGCCGCTCCGCATCCATGATGGCATGGAGGGAGGCTCCCGCTGTGTGATGCTTCTCTCTTCATCTTCTTGTCTTCATCTTCTTGTCTTCATCTTCTTTTCGGGCCGCTCCGCATCCATGATGGCATGGAGGGAGGCTCCTGCTGTGTGACGCTTCTCCTCTTCTGACGGTTGTTAAATAATGGGGGGGCGGAGACTTCCCTGTGGCATTCCCCGTGATGTCAGAAGGGGTGGGGTTACATAATCGGTGACCCCGCCCCCTCTGACATCACGGGGAATGCCACAGGGAAGTCCCGTCAAGTCCCTGTGCGTCAGAGGGGGGCGGGGTCACCGGGTGACCCCACCCCCCTTATTTAAGAACCGTCAGAAGAGGAGAAGCGTCACACAGCGGGAGCCTCTCTCCATGCCATCATGGATGTGGAGCGGCCCAAAAAGAAGATGAAGACAAGAAGATGAAAAGAAGAAGATGAAGAGAGAAGCATTACACAGCGGGAGCCTCCCTCCATGTCATCATGGATGCAGAGCGGCCCGAGGAGAAGAAGGGAAGAAGATGCCGACGCCGCTGAGGAAGATGCCGGACGAGAACACTGGAGGAAGAACCAGAAGAACCAGAAGAAGAAGAAGATAGAGGAAGAAACCAAAGGAAGATAGTAGATAAAAGAAAAAAGATAGAACTGTCTCTTGCCATTTTTAACATTTTTGACACTTTTTTAGTGAAATGATAGGGGTACTTTTGTACCCACTTACCATTTCACACAGGGGGGAGGGCCAGGATCTGGGGATCCCCTTGTTAAAGGGGGCTTCCAGATTCCGATAAGCCCCCCACCCGCAGACCCCCACAACCACCAGCCAAGGGTTGTGGGGATGAGGCCCTTGTCCTCATCAACATGGGGACAAGGTGTTTTGGGGGGCTACCCCAAAGCACCCTCCCAATGTTGAGGGCATGTGGCCTGGTACAGTTCAGGAGGGGGGGCGCTCTCTCATCCCCCCTCTTTTCCTGCGGCCTGCCACATTGCATGCTCAGATAAGGGTCTGGTATGGATTTTTAGGGGGACCCCACGCAATTTTTTTTTTAATTTTGGCGCGGGGTTCCCCTTAAAATCCATACCAGACCTGAAGGGTCTGGTATAGATTTTGAGGGGGACCCCACGCCATTTTTTTAAAATTTTGGCCAGGGTTCCCCTTAATATCCATACCAGACCTGAAGGGCCTGGTATGGAATTTAGGGGGACCCCCATGTCATTTTTTTTTTTTAATTTTGGTTCGGGGTTCCCCTGTGGGGAATTCCAATGCCGTTTTTATCAATGAACTTTTATGTGTATTGTCGGACCGGCAACTCATTAATAGCCGCGAGTAGTTTTAAATGACTTTTTTCCCTTTGAAATGTAATTTTGCTGTCAGACTGTTCTAAAAACTGGAAACATGCACCCCTTTACAGACATACTATAGACACCCCCCCAGGTACGAAATTTAATGGGATATTACACTTTTATTGTTTCACTTTAAGCATTATTAAAATCACTGCTCCCGAAAAAACTGACGTTTTTAAAACTTTTTTTACATTGATCCATGTCCCCTTGGGCAGGACCCAGGTCCCCAAACACTTTTTATGACTATAACTTGCATATAAGCCTTTAAAATTAGCACTTTTGATTATTCATGTTCGTGTCCCATAGACTTTAATGGTGTTCGCGCGTTCAAACAAATTTTTTGCCTGTTCGCAAGTTCTGGTGCGAACCGAACAGGGGGGTGTTCGGCTCATCCCTACCGCTGAGCATGTGGATGGCTGGGACCGAATTTCTTTCGACGGTTTAGCAACTGGGGTAGGGAAATTTGCCTGCTACAATTGGATTTTGGTGTACCGCTAGCAGATTGCCCGCAAGTGCTTGGGACACCTAATTCCACACCTTCATTCCTCTCAGTGCAGGTCTCTGAGAGAACTGAAGGTATAGTGTGGTTGGAGATCCCAGCTGATGAGGAGCAAGAAGAGGTCCACCTTGTTCTTTGGTGTGGGTCTTTTAAGCACTGTTGCCAGTAGACTGCATGGGAGCTCGACATATGTCTGGTCAAGCATGTGGTGCCCAAGCGGGTGTTGTTTTGGCCACACTTGATACGCTTCAGACATATGTTGCAAACAGCAACAGTGTGATCTGCTGCACACGTCTCAAGTCGTCAGCAGCACCCTGCACATGCTGAGCTCTGCGGTGTGATGCAGTCGGTTGGCTGTCCTTAAGCTTGCCCCTGGAGGGCATCCTGCCTCATTGGAGATGTGCCTCCTCCTCCTCCTCCTCTCTTCTATCAGGCACCAATGTAGAGTCAGTGACCTCATCATCCCCTCCCTCCTCGCCACTGGAGCAAACCTGGCAGTATCCTGCAGCTGGGGGAATATAACTGCCAGTTTCTTGTCCTTCTTGGGCACCCCCTCTCTCTGGGCTCACATTACTGCCTTCATCCTCAACCTGGGTACCGTCATCAGAGCCTTTAAAATGCTGTGTATCCTCCTTCAGCATGTACCCGACACTGTGGTGGAACAGTTTGGGGGACTTCGCAGGACATGATGGTGGGGCTAGGGAAGGAGTGACTGATGCCATTGAGCCGATGGAATAGGCAGCTGCATTTGCAGCCAAACTTCTCTGAGCCTGGGTGACAAAGGATAAGGAGGATGAGGACGGCTTTGTGATCCACTCTACCAACTCTTCTGCATGTTGCGGCTCAACATGGCCAGCTGTCGAAAAAATGGAAAAGCGTGCCCCACGGCCACGTGCTGAGGATGCACTGTGTCCACGACCAGCACTGTTGGCTGTAGACACAGAGTCTGCTTGCCCTCTTTTAGTGGCCTGTGAGCGTCTGCCTTTCCTTGGTGGATTTCCAGACATTCTGTAAATTTGGATTAGCAAATACCGCCTGAAGTTTACTAGAAAAATTACATCAGGAATTGCCTGCAGTCAGGTATAGGCTTGGCTAGACTAGAATGCAGTGGATATATATGTAGGAGACTGTATATATATCTTTATGCACTGCAGATCACTGAATCACCTGCCTGCCTGCCTGAAAGTGTATCTGAAAACGTACACCAGCAATGGCCTGCAGTCAAATATAGGCTTGACTAGACTAGAATGCAGTGGATATATATATGTAGGAGACTGTATATATATTTTATGCACTGCAGATCACTGAATCACTTGCCTGGCCTGCCTGCCTGAAAGTGTCTTTGAATACGTTCACCAGGAATGGCCTATAGTCAGGTATAGGTTTGGCTAGACTAGAATGCAGTGGATATATATTTATATATATATATATATATATATATATATATATATATATATATATATCACTGAATCACCTGCCTGCCTGAAAGTGTATTTGAAAACGTACACCAGGAACTACCTGCAGTCAGATATAGGCTTGGCTAGACTAGAATGCAGTGGATAGATATATATATATACAGGGCTTTTTTTCAGCTAGAAACTAGGGGGAACTCAGTTCCACCACCTCTGGCTCAGGTCTTCTGCTCCCTGCTCACCATTATCACTTGGTAACACTGAAGTCCAGCTTCTGCATTTACAAGTGATAGCTTATCTCCCAGTAGCTCCCACAGGTCAGATCTCCTGCGTAGATCCCACTGAGTGCTGGACAGGGACAAGGGAGATACAGAACAGGTGCACCCTAGGTGGTCACCATTTTTCCCTGGTGACCAATTGTTGATGCTCCTACTGCATGATCTCCCTTGCAAGTTACTGTAGTATAGTATAGTATGCTGGGAGGTACTACAGCCGGATAGGTGCTTCAGCTTAATATTGCAACAAAGGTAAGACATATGACAGATGGTGGAGCTTTTAAGGAGGGGGGAAGATGAGGGCAGTGGAGGGAGGGGTTGTATGCATAGGGAAGAGCTACTATTTGATGCCATTTGGCAGGTATGTGTGTGGCGGGCATGGTTGAGTTCCTGCACCTTTTCTCTGAGAAAAAAAGCCCTGTATATATATATGTAGGAGAATGTATATATATATATATATTATGCACTGCAGATCACTGAATCACCTGCCTGCCTCAAAGTGTATTTGAAAACGTACGCCAGGAACTACCTGCAGTCAGATATAGGCTTGGCTAGACTAGAATGCAGTGGATATATAAATGTTAGAGACTGTATATATATTTAATGCACTGCAGATCACTGAATCACTTGCCTGCCTGCCTGAAAGTGTATTTGAAAACGTACACCAGCAATGGCCTGCAGTCACATATAGGCTTGGCTAGACTGGAATTCAGTGTATATATATATGTTGGAGACTATATATTTAATGCACTGCAGATCACTGAATCACTGGCCTGCCTGCAAGTGTATTTGAAAACGTACACCAGCAATGGCCTGCGGTCAGATATAGGCTTGGCTAGACTAGAATGCAGTGGATATATATGTAGGAGACAAGATATATATTTGATGCACTGCAGATCACTGAATAACCTGCTTGGCCTGCCTGTCTGAAAGTGTATTTAAATACGTACACCAGGAATGGCCTGCAGTCAGATCTAGCTACACAGGATACAGTGTATATATATATATATATATATATATATATATATATATACAAAGCCGGGATGTATATATATATACTAAATACACTGCAGCTAACTGAATCACCTGCCTGCCTGAAGTAGATTAGAAACAGTATACCAGGAACTGACTGCAGTGAGATCTAGCTAAACTGGATACAGTGGATATATATACAGTCAGGTCCATAAATATTGGGACATCTACACAATTCTAATCTTTTTGGCTCTATAGACCACCACAATGGATTTGAAATGAAACAAACAAGATGTGCTTTAACTGCAGACTTGCAGCTTTAATTTGAGGGTATTTACATCCAAATCAGATGATCGGTGTAGGAATTACAACAGTTTGTATATGTGCCTCCCACTATTTAAGGGACCAAAAGTAATGGGACAGATTAACAATCATCCATCAAACTTTCACTTTTAATACTTGGTTGAAAATCCTTTGCAGTCAATTACAGCCTGAAGTCTGGAACGCATAGACATCACCAGACACTGGGTTTCATCCCTGGTGATGCTCTGCCAGGCCTCTACTGCAACTGTCTTCAGTTCCTGCTTGTTCTTAGGGCATTTTCCCTTCAGTTTTATCTTCAGCAAGTGAAATACATGCTCAATTGGATTCAGGTCAGGTGATTGACTTGGCCATTGCATAACATTCCACTTTCTTCCCTTAAAAAACTCTTTGGTTGCTTTCGCAGTATGCTTTGGGTCATTGTCCATCTGCACTGTGAAGCACCGCCCAATGAGTTCTGAAGCATTTTGCTGAATATGAGCAGATAATATTGCCCGAAACACTTCAGAATTCAACCTGCTGCTTTTGTCAGCAGTCACATCATCAATAAATACAAGAGAACCAGTTCCTTTGGCAGCCATACATGCCCACGCCATGACACTACCACCACCATACTTCACTGATGAGGTGGTATGCTTTGGATCATCAGCAGTTCCTTTCCTTCTCCATACTCTTCTCATCCCATCACTCTGGTACAAGTTGATCTTGGTCTCATCTGTCCATAGGATGTTGTTCAAGAACTGTGAAGGCTTTTTTAGATGTTGTTTGGCAAACTCTAATCTGGCCTTCCTGTTTTTGAGGCTAACCAATGGTTTACATCTTGTGTTGAACTCTCCGTATTCACTCTGGTGAAGTCTTCTCTTGATTGTTGACTTTGACACACATACACCTACCTCCTGGAGAGTGTTCTTGATCTGGCCAACTCTTGTAAAGGGTGTTTTCTTCACCAGGGAAAGAATTCTTCGGTCATCCACCACAGTTGTTTTCCATGGTCTTCTTGGTCTTTTGGTGTTGCTGAGCTCACCCATGCGTTCTTTCTTTTTAAGGATGTTCCAAACAGTTGATTTTTACGCACCTAATGTTTTTGCTATCTCTCTGATGGGTTTGTTTTGTTTTTTCAGCCTAATGATGGCTTGCTTCACTGATAGTGACAGCTCTTTGGATTTCATATTGAGAGTTGACAGCAACAGATTCCAAATGCAAATAGCACGCTTGAAATGAACTCTGGACCTTTTATCTGCTCCTTGTAAATGGGATAATGAGGGAATAACACACACCTGGCCATAGAACAGCTGATTAGCCAATTGTCCCATTACTTTTGGTCCCTTAAAAAGTGGGAGGCACATATACAAACTGTTGTAATTCCTACACCGTTCACCTGATTTGGATGTAAACACCCTCAAATTAAAGCTGAAAGTCTGCAGTTAAAGCACATATTGTTTGTTTCATTTCAATTCCATTGTGGTGGTGTATAGAGCCAAAAAGATTAGAATTGTGTTGATGTCCCAATATTTATGGACCTGACTGTATATTATTATTATTATTATTATACAGGATTTATATAGCGCCAACACTTTACGCAGCACTTTACAATATAAAAGGAGACAATACAGTTACAATACAATAAAATACAAGAGGATTAAGAGGGCCCTGCTCAGAAGAGCTTACAATCTAATAGGGTGAGGCAGGTGGTACAGAAGGTTGTAACTGTGGGGAATGAGCTCATGGAAGTTGTAGGAGCTTAGTTGGAGACATGATAGGCTTCCCTGAAGAGATGAGTTTTCAGGGATCGCCTGAAGGTAACAAGAGAATGGGATAGCCGGACCAGTGGAGGTAGCAAGTTCCAGAGGATGGGAGAGACTCTGGAGAAATCCTGGAGATGAGCATGGGAGAAGGAGACGAGAAAGCTTGAGAGTAGGAGGTCTTAAAAAGAGCGGAGAGGATGATTTGGGTGATAATGGGAGACAAGAATGGTGATGTAGCTTGGGGCAGAGTTGTGAATGGCTTTGTATGTTTTGATTAATATTTTGAATTTAATTCGCTGGGTGATTGGGAGCCAGTGTAGGGATTGGAGGAGAGGGTTGGCAGACACTGAGTGGTTGGAAAGGTGGATAAGTCTGGCAGCAACATTCATGATAGACTGAAGAGGGGATAGCCTATGGAGAGGCAGGCCAATGAGAAGGGAGTTGCAATAGTCAAGGCGAGAGATAACAAGGGAGTCAATGAGGAGCTTGGTGGTTTCATTTGTTAAAAAGGGGCGAATTTTAGAGATGTTACTCAGGTGAATTCTACAAACTTTTGACAACGATTGGACTTGGGGTTGAAATGACAAGTCAGAGTCTAGGATTACACCTAGTACCCTGGCGTGAGGGGAGGGCCTGATGGTTGCATTGTTGATTTTGATGGAAAAGTCAGGGAGGGGGGCATGTGCAGGGGGCAATATTAATAGCTCAGTTTTAGAGAGATTTAGTTTAAGGAAGTGGTGTGACATCCATGCTGATATGTCAGTTAGTAAGTTAGTAATGCGAGAGGAGACTGAAGGAGTGAGGTGAGGAGTAGACAGATAGATTTGGGTGTCATCGGTGTATAAGTGGTATTGGAAGCCATGGGCAGTAATCAAGTGACCAAGGGAGGAGGTGTAAGTAAGAGAAGAGAAGGGGTCCAAGAACAGAGCCTTGGGGGACCCCTACAGAAAGGGACAATGGACAGGAGGAGACAGAGTTGTAGGTGACACTGAAGGAGCGCTGTGATAAATAGGCAGAGAACCAGGATAGAGCAGAATCTCGGAGGCCAGGGGAATGTAGTTTATTGAGAAGGAACGGGTGGTCAACAGTATCAAAGGCCGCAGAGAGGTCAAGTAGTAGGAGTATGGAGTATTGGCTGTTGGTTTTAGCAGTTAGTAAATTGTTAGTGAGTTTTAGTAAGGCAGTTTCCATGGAGTGCTGTGAGCGAAAGCCAGACTGTAATGGGTCACGAAGGTTATTTTCACTGAGGTAGGAGCTAAGACGATTGTAGACTATTGCCGCGTACACACAAGCGGACTTTCCGGCAGACTTGGTCTGACAATTCGATCGTGTGTGGGCTCCAGCTGACTTTTTTTCCCCAAAAGTCCAATGGACCTAGAAATAAAACATGTTTCAAATCTTTCCGACGGAAAAATCCGCTCTTCTGTATGCTAGTCCAACGGAATAAAACTGACGCTAGGGCAGCTATTGCCTACTGGCTATCAACTTCCTTATTTTAGTCCTGTCGTACGTCATCACGTACGAATCCGTCGGACTTTAGTGTAATCGTGTGTAGGCAAGTCCGTTCGTTTGAAAGTCTGGCTGACCTATGCTGCAAAGTGATTGGTGGAGTCCAGTGAGGGCTTTTTAAGTATTGGAGTGATCTGCGCATGTTTTAGAGGGGAGGGGAAGGGGCCACTAGAGAGGCAGAGATTGAAGATGTGAGTGAGGGAGCATAGGATAGAAGAAGAGGGTGACCGTAGTAGTTGTGAGGGAACAGGATCTAGGGGACAATTGGTTAGGTGGGCATCTGAGAAAAATTTTGTAACCTCTTCAGTAGTAGCCAATTCAAAAGAGGAGAGTATTGAATGTGCTGTTAGGCAAGGTATGTGGGGTGGGGAAGATGTACGCACAGTGGAGGTGCCCTCACGAATTGTATCAATCTTGTCTTTGAAGTGATTGGCTAACTCTTGGGCAGTAAGTGAGTTAGTGGGTAAAGGGGGTGGGGGACGAAGCAGAGAGTTAAAGGTTGAGAAGAGCCAACAGGGACTGGATGACAAAGTATTAATAAGAGAAACAAAGTAGGCTTGTTTGGCAGCATCCAGGCAGGAATTGTATTTTAGAAGGGCAGATTTATATAGGGTGAAGTCTTGTAGGCATTTGGTTTTACGCCACAGTCGTTCAAGAACGCGACAATGTCTCTTGAGATTTCTAGCATTGTCAGTTTGCCAGGGTTGTAACGGTTGGGGCCTGATTCTGCGTGTGGTTAGAGGAGCGAGTGCATCTAGTGATGATGAGAGTGAACTGTTGTAGACAGAGGTGGCCAGGTCAGGACAGGACAGGGGAGAGATTATGTCATATAGGTGGTCAGTAGCAGAATAGAGAAGAGAAGGGTTAAGGTGACGAAGGTTCCTACAAGTAATTGTTTGCTGCTTGGAGGGATGGGTGGTTGGAAGCAAGGATACAGTGAAACTAATGAGGTTGTGATCAGAGAGAGGAAAGAGAGTGTTTGTGAGGTTGCTAGGGTTGCAGAGATGGGAGAATACAAGGTCAAGGGTATTACCATTGGAGTGAGTGGAAGTATGTGTCTATTGTGTTAGGTCAAAAGATGAGGTTAAGTCGAGAAGTTTAGCTGTAGTTGGGCTGTTAACATTGACAGGAATGTTGAAGTCACCAAGAATGATCATGGGTATTTCAGAGGAGAAAAAGTAGGGTAGCCAGGCAGCAAAGTCATCAAGAAAGCGCAACACCAGAAATAGGAGAAAACAGACGAATACAGGGCATCTCAAAAGAAGAGAGGGAAAGAGAGGGAGGGATAGGGCAGACTTGGAAGGTGCTTTGTGGGGATAGAAGGAATCCAACTCCACCTCCTTTCTGTCTGTTGGATCTGGGGGAGTGAGTACAATGAAGGCCACCATGGGAGAGGGCCGCAGGAGAAGCTGAGTCCAAATTTTGAAGCCAGGTTTCGGTTATGGCGAGTATGTTAAAGCAATGAGACATGAAGAGGTCATGTACAGATGTTAGCTTGTTACTGATGGAGCGGGCATTCTAAAGAGTGCATGAGATAGGTGGGTTGCTTTGAGGAAGCAGGGGGATAGAAACCAAATTAAGTGGATTGCGGTGGTTGCCAGAGAGGGAGAGGTATTGCAGATGTGGTTTGCAGTTTGAAAATGGCGGACCAAGATTAGGAGAAATGTGACCTGAGACTAGGAGAAGGAGGAGGGTGAGGAAGGCAAGATGGGAGTAGGATGTGCATGAGCGCACGTGTCTGGTGGCCCTGGTGTTTATGCCAGCATGTGGGTGCAGCAAATGCAGGAGATGATGGGTGCAGTAGTAGGGAGAAGGTGATATGTGCATGCTTCAGGGTAGAGAGGAGGGGTAGAGTGAGGATAATTTGAGGATAGAAGACACTGATATGATAAGAAAGAGAATGAGGAGCATGTTAGTGGATATAGTGGGAATCTGACTTGATATAAAATAAATGTCAAATGCTGGTTTGCTTGCCATCTTGCAGAGTGGAGCAGAGTTCTTGTTGTATCTTCATCCAGCTTTAGTTATCCTGCTTTCGTTAAACTGCAGCGGTGAAACTGCACATCACTCGTGACAGAGCCACTCAGGACAGAGCCATTATGTCTGCTCCTTGCCCCTGTCTGCGCCACCCCATAGGCTGCTTTAAATTTATAGGGAGACTGAGCAGGCATGCATTTCTCTGTTGAACATCATAGGGTCTGATTTGAGACATCTGAATATGGGAGAGAAGATGGCGTATACCAGATCAGACACAGGCTAGGGTCATAAAGCTAATTACCTCTCTTGATCACTCAAGCCAAATGGGGTTGAGAATCAATCACTGGTAATGTTGCTATTGTAGTGTGGTTGTTATATAGCTAGCAATAAATATAGAAGTTTAAAGATATGACAGCAGAAGACATTTACCAAATATGTTACAGTAATGTCAGTTCAGCAGAGTAGAGCATACAGATAGATAGACATTTACCAAATATGTTACAGTAATGTCAGTTCAGCAGAGTATTGCGTACAGATGTATAGACATTTACCAAATGTGTTACAGTAATGTCAGTTTAGCAGAGTAGAATGTACAGATGGATAGACATTTACCAAATATATTACAGTAATGTCAGTTCAGCAGAGTAGAGCGTACAGATGGATAGACATTTACCAAATATGTTACAGTAATGTCAGTTCAGCAGAGTAGAGCGTACAGATGGATAGACATTTACCTGTAAAAAAGCAGAGGAGAAGACATGACCAGAATTGATAACTGCGGCGGTGAAACTGGGCATCACTCATGACAGAGCCACTCAGGACAGAGCCATTATGTCTGCGCCTTGCCCCTGTCTATATATATATATATATATACCAGTCTGACTGTATATATAAATATATATTAAATACACTGTAGCTAACTGAATCACCTGCCTGCCTGAAGTAGATTAGAAACAATACACCAGGAACAGACTGCAGTGAGATGACTGCAGTGAGATCTAGCTAAACTGGATACAGTGGATATATATATATATATATATATATATATATATATATATATATATATATATATATATATATATATACCAGTCTGACTGTATATATATATATATATATATATATATATATATATATATATATATATTAAATACACTGCAGCTAACTGAATCACCTGCCTGCCTGAAGTAGATTAGAAACAGTACACCAAGAACAGACTGCCTGCTCAATCTAATGCCAGCAACACACTACACAGGACCGACGTGCAGGCGGCCTTATATAGAGTGGGGTGTGGACTTAACCCCCTGAGAAATAATTGGCCAAAGGCACCGTGCCTTTGGCCAATTATGGCTCTCTTTGCTGACGGCGCTGTGATTGGCCAAAGCATGTGGGTCATAGTGCATGCTTGGCCAATCATCAGCCAGCAATGCACTGTAATTAAGCAGTGCATTATGGGGCGTGACGCGCCACTCAAATTTGGCGCAAACGCCCCATAGTGTTCGATCTTCGTTGAACGATCGAACAGCTTATGTTCGAGTCAAACTCATGTTCGATTCGAACAGAAAGCTCATCCCTACTGCTGAGATAAAGGAAGTTTATGCGGATTTATCCCTGCTGAAACAGGAGATGCAAAACACAAGAGATAAAATTCAAAGTTGCAGCCTCACTGCTGATTTTCACACAATAACTACACAGTGAAGCTTGATGATTTGCAAAATCATTCTCGCATGGACAATTTAAGGTTTGTGGGTTTTCCTGAGGGAATGGATGGCTCTATCCCTAAATATTTTTTTGAAAACGGACTAAAAGAGGCACTGGAGATTCTGAAAGTATCTGCAACATTTATTACTCAGCACGTACATCCTACTACTCCATCTCCTGCTGTAGGCCCAAGGCCTTTCATTACCATTGCCAAACTCCTGAATTTTAGAGATAAATTTGCTATGCTAAAAATGGAACATTGGCAGGGGGATCTAAATTTCAATTGCACTCATATCACTCTCTTTCTAGACTTTTCTTGGAAAGTTCCTTCCTGGATGTTAAAACGTAACAATGTATAGCTCCCAACTGTTCCTGATTTCAATGGACTGTCCCTGATTTGGAACAAAGTCCCTCTCTCCCTCTTTTCTCCTCATTTGTCCCTCATTTTGGTCTGATCTATATAATTGTATATAAAATGCCCTTTTTATCTTTCAAAAAATGTTTCTGAGTGCTAAACCTTTCATTCAATTTCTAAATTGCTGCATTTGTAAATTCAAAAAATCCAGTATAAAGCAATAGTAGTGTTAAAACAAAAAGCACGTGTGGGTTTAACTAATCATTTTTTTGGATAATTCTCCTTTAAGGGGTGTGGCAGGGGGTGTGTCCCATGCCTACATACTTTTGCTAATAGGTGTCCCCCGTTCCAATCTCAAAAAATTGGGAGGTATGACAAGGTACTGCTATTATCTCCTGTACAATGATGTATACCGCCAATCTTCATGTTGTAGTTGATGACAAAATCAACTTTTTCACCTCTCTTCACCTCAGTTGATACTCTTCCTCTTGTTAGAGTCATGTTGTTGATTGATGCTGTCTTCCTATTTGTTTTCAACTTTTTCTTACATCAGTTATAGCCCTGGAGAAAGCATTTTGCTGACAGCTGCTTAACCTCCTGCCTGTTTACTAATACTATTATCCACTGATTCAATATCTGGACTCATTGTCTCACTTGGGGATGCTGTTCACAGAGTATACCTGTTGTGTGTTATTCACTATTGCTCTGCTTTATAAACTACATTATAGGGTGAAATCCCCACTGCATTACAACTCTTCTAACTCTTCCTTGAAACCCCTTGACTTTGCAACTGCAAGTTTGGTCCAGACATTTCTTTTCTAATGCTATTTATTCTTCTATTGATTATAGCGATTGTCTTCCTCTTGGGAGAAAACATTATGGCCCCCTGCCTGACAGTAAACCTAGTACACACGTGCCGAATATTGGCTGGTTCAATAGAAACTAAATTCTTGCCCAAATGGGCCTGCTGGACCAACTTTCAAATGACCGTAGAATTTCACAGTCTAAGCAACTCTCTCCCCCAGCCCCCAAATGGGACTCTACAGTGATTTGACACCAACAAAAAAACAGTTTGGTACTAGTGGTGAACTGGCCTTTAATCCTCTCAAAGGCCTACCTATCTAGAGATACTTATGACCATTTGTGCCTTCTTTATATGACTCTGATATTTGATTAAACTCCATGCAGCTTGATAGTCTAAACGATGGCTAAAGTTGTTATCCTTGACAAGACACCACCTCCAGATGTTTTCTACATTTATTTACCTAAGTTGTTTATAACACTGTATGTAGGAATTAGGAAGTTTGGGACTTTGATTGAGGCCATAGACAGACCACTGTGGGGCACTTGGCTACCATACCTGGATGTACCCTAGTTGCCTGTATTGCACGCAGACTTTCAATAGTGTGTGTGTGAACAAACATGAAATTATATTTATTACAATTTTTTCACCTATGTGGTTTCTGTCATTGACATGTTTTATGATTTTTATGACAATAAATGTGTACTTTCATTCAATCTATCTCCACTATGTCTATGGCCTCAATCAAAGTCCCAAACTTCCTATTTCCTTGAAATTAGGGATGGAGGCACATTCTATATGTGCCTCATATAAAGTCCCAACACTTTCCCCATTGCTATAACACTGTATGTAGAGATTCAAGGACATGCATTTATTTCTGTATTGCCAGTATTTGTTCAAAAATATGCTTGTTACTTTCACTTTCAATAATTCTTTTATGGAAAAAAATGAAGCCCAAAACCAAAAAAGTATTAGATTGTGGCTTACCAATCATTAGCTGTGGTGGCTGCAACAGTTTTTTTTTTCTTTGGGTTTTTTCCTTTTTGTTTTGATATTTTCTACTTTTTATTATAAAAAAAAATCCAATAAACTCAATTTTAGTCATACATTTAGGCCAAAATGTATTCAGCCACATGTCTTTGGTAAAAAAAGTCAATAAGCGCATATTTATTGGTTTGCGCAAAAGTTATAGCGTCTACAAACTAGGGTAAATTTTCTGGAATTTATGCAGCTTTTAGTTTATGACCGCCTATCTCATTTTTTTGAGGTGCTAAGATGGCAGGGCTGTACAAACCTCCCAAATTACCCCATTTTTGAAAGTAGGCACCCCAAAGAAATTGTTGCGAGGCATGTTGAGCTCATTGAATATTTTATTTTTTTGTCACAATTGATTGAAAAATGACAAAAAATAAAAATTACACAAAGTTGTCACTAAATGATATATTGCTCACACATGCCATAGTTATGTGTGGAATTTCATCCCAAAATACATTCTGCTGCTTCTCCTGAGTATGTGGATACAACACGTGTGAGACTTTTTGGGAGCCTAGCCGCGTACAGGACCCCGAAAACCAAGCACCGCCTTCAGGATTTCTAAGGGCGTAAATTTTTTATTTCACTCCTCACTAATATCACAGTTTTGAAAGGCCATAAAATGTGAAGATAGCACAACCCCCCCCCCCCCCCCCCCCAAATGACCCTATTTTGGAAAGTAGATGACCCATGCTTTTTGCTGAGAGGCATGTTGAGTCCATGGAAAATTTTATATTTTGCCACAAGTTGCGGGCAAATGACAAACTTTTTTTTTTTTTTGCACAAAGTTATCACTAAATTATATATTGCTCAAACATGCCATGGGCATATATGAAATTACAAACCAAAATACATTCTGCTGCTTCTCATGAGTACAGAGATACCATATGTGTGAGAATTTTTGGGAGCCTAGCCACATACAGGACCCCGAAAACCAATCACCACCTTCAGGCTTGCTAAGGGCGTAAAATGGTGATTTCAGTTCCTCACTACCGATCGCAGTTTCGGAGGCCATGAAATGTCAAGATAGCACAACCCCCCCCCCCCCCCCCCCAAATGACCCAATTTTGTAAAGAAGACACTTTAGGCTTTTTGCTGAGAGGCATGTTGAGTCCATGTAGTATTTTGTTTTTTGACACAAGCTTTGGGGAAATTATTATTTTTTTTTTTTTTTACACAAAGTTGTCACTAAATGATATATTGCTCACACATGCCATAGTTATGTGTGGAATTTCACCACAAAATACATTTTTCGGCTTCTCCTGAGTATGGGGATACCACATGTGTGGTCATTTTTGGCAGTCTAACCGCGAACAGGACACTAATGCCCCGTACACACGGTCGGTTTTTCCAACGGGTCGAAGCGTGTTGTCGGAAATTCTGACTGTGTGTGGCCTCCATCGGACTTTTTCCATTGGATTTTCCAACAGACAAAGATTGAGAGCAGGCTATGAATTTTTCCCGACAAGAAAATCCGATCGCGTCAATTCCGACCATGTGTGGATAATTCCGACGCACAAAGTGCCACGCATGCTCAGAACAGCTCGTTCTGGTAAAATTAGCGTTCGGAATGGATAGAGCACTTTCGTCACGCTGCAATCTTTAGAATTGTTTAATACAGCGCACTCTCTTCTTCTTTATAATGCAGGAAGAACGAAGTAGTTTTGCTGCTGATATTCACACAGAGTTCTCACAAACTTCTTTCTGTATTATTTATTGTGATTCCCTCAATATATTATGATTTGTCACATCTGACCAAAAATCTATATCTTTTTTTTGTGTTTTTTTTTTTTTTTAAACCCTGATGTGATTTTTTTTATTTATTTTTTTTTGGTTTGTATTTTTTTCAAGGCTGATATTTTTTTTTTAGTTATTTAACATCCTGAATATTTTTGTGTGTGTTTTGTGTGTCAAGTTTTCTTACAATGTGTCACATTGTATTTTTGAAATGTACCTGAAACTGTCCTTTTTGAAGGAAAACACACATAGGCAAGTCTAATTGAAACCAAGAAACCTTTATTAAGGGCTCAGAACCAAACAAAGAGGGAGGCAACGCTGGAGAAATAGCAGAAATTGGTGAAGCCTTTGACCCCCAGGGCACACATCAATTATTTTACTGCAAAATTGGTGGCCTGAGGAGTCCATATCTAAGGGAGTGCAGTCTGGTCCAGAAGTCCCAGAGATCATGAAAGCAGTAGATGACATCTGTGTCCCCAGGCTGTGGTACTAAAGGAGGCTGCATATTTTGCCAGACCAGACTGAACCCAGGGTCATTACTCTCTGGTCTTCCTTCCACGCTTCCTTCCCAGCTGTGGCTCTGGTGTTGGAGATGTGGCAGGAGGAGTAGGACCTGGAGGAGGAGGAGGAGGAGGTGTAGGACCTGGAGGAGAAGGAGGAGGAGGAGGACTATGTGTGAGGTCACAAATGTGGGTAGCACATGTTATTTGGCCCCTCTACCCCTTATTGAGAGCTTCCAAAATTGAGGACTCACACAGGAGTCATTGGCCCTCCTCCATCTGCATCATTTTGCAGGCAGTTGTGCCAGCAAAGTACTCCTCCACACTGTGGGGGGTTCTCAGGGCCTCTGTAGCCTTCCAAAAGAGGCCTATGGCAGCCTCCTCCAGGGTTCTCCTCTTCCTGCCACTTTGTCTTTGAAGGTGTAGGGGAGGGACCTGGATAACAGGCAGCTTGGCCCAGCCACCTCCTGGCTGAGACTTCCCTGTGTATGAAAAAGGGACATGGTTTTAGTTTTTGCATCATCAATCACAATCAGAAATTAGTACTCCAAACTAATATCTAGTTAACATCATTGAATGGACAACCAGCAACCTGGCTCAAGCTGGGCTCCTCCACATGTTTCTGCCTGGAAGGCCCAGGTTGGGCGTCAGAAGCCTCAGCTGGGGGGGAAGGAAGCATTGAAGGAAGAGTGGAGAGTGCTGGCCTGGGTTTAGTCTGACCTGCCAGAAAATGCAGCCTGTCATAGTACCACAGCCTGGGGACATAAACGTCATCTGCAGCTCCTGATCTCTGGGAATCCTGGACTTTCTTGTGCTCCCTTAGATAAGTGCTCCTCAGGCCACTAATTAGGATCTTCAAATAGGTGATGTCTGCCGTGGGGATCACCGTCTTCACAAATTCCAACAAGTTATCCTGCGCTGCCTTCCTCTTTGTTTGGTTCATATATTTAGGGTAGTTTACCTGCCACAGACAAGGCAGCTCCCTGAACATATCAATGAAGATTGGCATAAAGTCCTTATCTTTCAAGATATCCATTTTCACTGCAAGACACAACACAAGACAAACCCTAATGTCAGCCTAAAGTCTTCTAAACTTGTGCAAATACAGGCCTCAATCTAGAAGCAGTATAGGCCCAATGTTAAATCTTACCTTCGCAATCATAATCCGCGCTTCCATTACTCCTTCCTCCGCTCACAGATCGTACGTACTACACACGCATGTTGCGCTTTATAGACACTGCTCATGTGTGAAATTCCGCCCGCCCCTGGCGTTCTTTCTAGTCTATTCCCCGCCCCTTCTCATTTGGCGCAGTGGGGGAAGAGCACATGGTGGAGACACAGCAGGTGTCGGATAATTGCAGCAACGAGGAGGAGGAGGAAAGCCCGGAGCCTGAAACGTCCCGATCCAGAAGGAGACGATTTAAGGCATCAAATATGTCCTTTGGGGAGATGTTGGAGATGGTTGACATCCTGAAGAGGGTCGACTATGACGGGAAGTATGGACCTTACCCCAACCCCAATGTCAGAAAGGCCAAGATCATGGCGAAAGTGGTCAAGAGTCTCCACCGGAATTTCGGGGGAAGGACGATCGAAAGATCAGCTCTGGAAAAAAGTAAGTAGTTGTGCTGTGTTCCTATTCTTTATGTTTATTACATTCGTGCTCCATGTGCTTTTCTTAACTGATATCCAGTTTAAAATGGCAACTTTCATGTTCATGGGCACATTATTCGTTCCTATAAAACATTGTTCGTTCGGCCTAGAAAACACCATGGTTTTGGCCATATACATTTGCCCACATTTTTTATGGCCTACTTGTCTGCAAATAATTTGGTTGGGTAGATGGGTTTGTAACTAGAATGAAATGCAAACTAGATTCTGTGTAAGGAGAGGACACTCAGCAGCAGTTTTCACATGTGGACGCTGGAGCACTAGTGTGGGACACAAGAACACCCTTTTTATTAGGGGTCCACACAGGTGCTCCAGTGTATACTATAGGGGTGTCTCCATCTGTGAAGCTTGTACTAAACAGGTAAAGTATTGAAGCTTGACAAAGGACACTAAAAATTCTACATCTTGGAACTCTGCCAAAATAGACAATTGTACCCCACTTCCAAGCAATGTTTCATATTCCTATTTCTGCCATCAAATATCTGTGTGCTAAGTCTACTTTTTTTTTTACTTAGGGGATAAAAGACTCAGAGGACACCGCTCATCCAAGGAGACCACAGACCCCCCACCTCTGGAAGAAGGTGAAATAAATCCAAGCCAAGCCGAGCAGGAGGAGGAAGACGTGGTGGAAATTGGCACCACAACAGGTGAGTGTCTGCGACCACAGGCTCAGGTAAGAGATGGATGCCGGCATATTTATAATACATGGTGTGTTTTTGTTTCTATCTTTTTAGGTGATCGTGATGTTGTGGATCCAGATCCTTTCACCTCGGAAAGTGCACAGATCCTGATCGGGGAGATCATGGGGTGTAATAGGGACTTGGAAAACATCCTTAAATACATCAATGATGTTCAACAAAAAATGAAGAACATCATTGATGTTTTAGGGAGAGTTTTAAACCCATCAAAATCCCTTTTTTTTGCACTTTTTGTGAGCTAAAATTTTTTAGCATTTTTGGACATATTTGCGAAAAGCCAAATTTTGAAGATGCACACAGTGTGTCAACATGTGCTATCTGCCATCACGGGAGATCAATGGAAGCATTTTGGGAGTGCAACCCCTTCCTCAATAATAAAGTAGCTGTGAGGAAGGGGTTGCACCCCAAAAACACGTCCCTTGATCCCCCATGATGGCAGCTAGCACATGTTGACATTTGGCAATTGGTGTGCATCTTCAAAATTTGGCTTTTCTAGGGGTGACTTCACCCCATCTGAACGCAGTATCAAACACAGTTTGTAAATACTCATGTCTGATATTGCCTTCAAGTTCTACCAAAATGTGAACTTTGTAAGTTCCAGATTTGTGTCTTTCTTGTTGGTTTTAAACATGCCTGTTTTATCTTAAATGGACATTTCTACTTTTTTCAATGTGACCCCAAAAATTGTTATACAACAAACATGTTGGTTTGTTTGAAAAACCTTTGATAAATGCACATGTGATTGTGCAGGTATTAAAAAGATTGTTAATCAAGAATGTGTAGATTATTGTTTCAATGCTCCAACACTTTTGTTGTGTTTGTTTTGTGTGACAATATTTCCTAAGGGCAAATCCACTTTGCACTACAAGTGCAGTTTCAAGTGTACTTGTAGTGCAAAGTGTCTTTGCCTTTAGTAAATAACACCCAACAATGTTTTGTAATGTTACACAATCATGCCATTTTCAGGACTCAGATTTCAGACATTGTCTGGCATATTGATAGCCCCCTACCCACAAAGTATTCAAGGTATCTTAGACGGACATCACGGGGCACTCGGGGGGGCAAGCCAGGACGGCCAATTTCAAGCGCCGTCAGGGTTGGTTCATTTTGAATTCCAGCCTCAGGCCCAACTGAGCCAGCATAGTTGGCAGAATGTTGCCATAAAAAGTTGTGGAGAACACAGCACGCCAGGATGATATGATTCAGTTTGTACTCTGCCATGTGTATGGGTATAAGAAATAGGCGGAACTGGCTGGCCATGATTCCAAACGTGTTCTTCACCACTCTTTTGGCTCTGGCCAGCCGGTAATTAAAAACCCTCTGGTCCGGGGTGAGGGTCCTCATCGGGAATGGCCGCATAAGATGATTCCCCAGCGCAAACGCTTCATCTGCAACAAAGATGAATGGGAGTCCTTCCACATTGTCTTCTGGAGGTGGCAAGTCCAAGTTGCCATTCTGGAGACGCCTGTAGAACTTCGTCTGGGCAATGACTCCACCATCGGACATCCGGCCATTCTTCCCCACGTCCACATACAGGAACTCGTAAGTAGCCGACACCACCGCCAACATCACAATACTTTGAACCCCTTATAGTTGAAATAGTTGGGTGGTGGGACGATGTGGACGTGTTTCTCATCAATTGTCCCTCCGCAGTTAGGAAAGTCCCACCGCTGGGCAAAGTGGGAGGCCACAGTCTGCCATTCCTGTGGCGTGGAAGGAAACTGTGGAGTCAAAGAAGAAAAAAAAATGTCATTTTGCACATAAACAGGGAAAGCAGATTAGATACAAACATTCTTGGCCAACATCAAGATAACATTTATTTGAGGGTGTTTTTAAAGCCAAAAGTATAAGGTACACCTATCAGATTCCCCCTCCCCCACCCCCTCTCATGGGCCATTTCTAACATTATGGGGGGGACTCTTGGACAGGTAACCCTCTCCACTTCATTGAGAGATGAATGCCTAAATAATGGGTATAACTTTGGCCAGCTTCTCCTTAGTTACACTATTGACAGCCCACTGGACAGGTAAAAAGTGTCATAATACAAAGATATAAATACACATTGTACACATTTGCGCACATTTGTACATTCTGCTATTACCTATCAAGATAATAATAGTATACAGAAACTTTTAACAGTACCATTTGAAAGTATACAGGCAGGCCCTTGCACTACATGCTTTGGGGAATTCATCCCTAAATCTGACCACAAAAGAGATGGGTATAGTGTGTATGGGTTTGGCAAAGTCAGCAGATAGATGATTGAGGATAGATTGAGGAGAATTGGTATCAGCTGACTTAGCAGTTGGGGGGAGGGAGGGTTCCAAATGATTTGGGGACTCCCCAAAAAAGCCTCTGGCACTCTGCCTGAATTTAAAGCACAAATCACATTTAAAAACATTTTAGGGGGTGTTTGGGGTAAAACACTACTATGGAGCTGATAAAATACATTGTTAAGTGACTACATGAGGTGAACATAGGGCCAGGAGAGCATGCTGGGGAGGTTAGTGAAGGCAAATATGTATGAAGGACAAAAAAAAATTAAATAAAAATTCAACATGCATGAGAACAAAGGGGACATTCACAGCATATTCCAATCATGGTAATTAGGGAATGAGGAAAGAAATACAATACATTAGCAAACATTATATACAATAAAATGTGATATTAAAGGATTAAAATTTTACCTTAATATACTCCTTCTGCAGGACCTGGATGATGGCAAAACAGGTCTCTGGGATAATGATCCCCAGAGCCTGGGGGGAGATGCCTTTTGAGAGCTTCAAGTCCTGCAGGCTTCTCCCCATCGCCAAGTACCGCAGGGTGGCGATGAGCCTCTGCTCCGGAGTGATGGCTTGCCTCCTGCAAGTATCCTGCCTGCTAATATAAGGGGTCAGCAAAGCCAACAAATGGTGAAATACGGGGTCCGTCATCCGGAGAAAGTTCCTGAAATCATCAGGATTATTCTCATGGATCTCACGGAGCAAAGGCATGTGACAGAACTGGTCACGCTGAAGCAACCAATTCTTGGTCCATGAACTCCTTCCCACCCTGTTCATGGACTGGACTTGCGTCATGGTCAGGACCCCAACACCAATCCCCCGCACAGCATGAACTTTACGAGGAGTACGTATATGCAACATGGCTGCTCAGAACGAAGTAACAGAACACACTGAAGAACAGCAAGGCCTGTGAAGAGCGACCTGAAAAACAGTAACGAACTAACAAGAACAGAATGACAAGAGTCACGCGTCACTTGCTGCACGCACTGAAGAGCAGATACAAACCCACAAGCACAAACTGAACAGCAGAAAATGATCTGAAAACCACGAGTCTGAAAAAGCGTGAATCGTCTCTCACCAAACTTTTACTAACACGAGATTAGCAAAAGGAGCCCAAAGGTTGCCGCGCTTGGTTCTGAACTGGTCTTTTCTAGTCTCATCGTACGTGGTGTACGTCACCGTGTTCCTGGCGATCGGAAATTCCGACAACTTTGTGTGACCGTGTGTACGCAAAACAAGTTTGAGCCAACATCCGTCTGAAAAAATCTATGGATTTTGTTGTCGGAATGTCCGATCAATGTCCGATCATGTGTACGGGGCATAAAAACCAATCACTGCCTTCAGGCTTTCTAAGGGAGTACATTTTTGATTTCACTCCTCACTGCCTATCACAATCTACTTTCCAAAATGGGGTAATTTTGGGGGGTTTTGTGCTATCTGAACATTTCAGGGCCTCCATAACTGTGATAGGTAGTGAGGAGTAAAATCACAATTTTACGCCTTTAGAAAGCCTGAAGGCGGTGCTTGGTTTTTGGGGTCCTGTATGCAGCTAGGCTCCCAAAAAGTCTCACACATGTGGTATCCCCATACTCAGGGGAAGCAGCAGAATGTATATTGGGGTGTAATTCCACATATAACAATGCCATTTTTGAACAATATATCATTTAGTGACAACCTTGCGTAAAAAATAAATAAATAAATAAATTAAATTTTCCCGAAACTTGTGGCAAAATATAAAATATTCCATGGACACAACATGCCTCTCATCAAATAGCTTGAAGTTTCTATTTTCCAAAATTGGGTCATTTGGGGGGGTGGGGGGTTCTGCTATCTTGACATTTCATGGCCTCCGAAACTGTGATAGGTAGTGAGGAGTGAAATCACCATTTTACGCTCTTAGAAAGTCTGAAGGCGGTGATTGGTTTTCAGGGTCCTGTATACGGCTAGGCTCCCAAAAAGTCTCACACATGTGGTATCCTCATACTCAGGAGAAGCATAAAATGTATTTTGTGGTGAAATTCCACATATGCCTATGGAATGTTTGAACAATATATCATTTAGTGACAACTTTGTACAAAAAAAAAAGTTTGTCATTTTCCCGAAACTTTTGGCAAAATATAAAATATTCCATGGACTCAACATGCCTATCAGCAAATATCCTGGGGTGTCTACTTTCCAAAAAGGGGTCATTTGGGGGGGGTTGAACTATCCTGGCATTTTATGCACAACATTAGAAGCTTATGTCACACATCACACACTCTTCTAATCACTTGAAGACAAAGCCTTTTCTGACACTTTTTGTTTACATGAAAAAATACTTTTTTTTGCTAAAAAATTACTTTAACTCAATGGCCAGGGGAGTAAGATCCTTAAAAGTCTGCTGGCTGTGTTTAATAGAGGGGTAGTTCAAGCAATAATGCTTGACAAATATAAAGCATGGTGTCAGTAGTGGTGGTGTTCAAAGGGGGTGGTGGAGCCCTTCACAAGTACTAAACAATAAAAAACACATAGCAAACATAGATGTAAAAAAAAAAATTCTGTTGGTATCTGACCTCCATTTCTGTTCAATTTGTTTTCTGTTTTTGTCTGTCCATCTTGGGCTTCTTGCAACATGTGAAATTCCAGATGTAGCTGTCTTCTATGACCTTCTGTGACCTGAAATATATTAACCCTGCTGATTGGCTGCTGTGGGCTATAATGGGGAGGACCCAACCATACAAGCTATGCATGCATGGAAGCAAAATAAAAAAATAGCTACCAACTGTCCCTCATTTGGAAAAATCTGTACTTCTTTTAGAACCAAAGTCTGTTCTCCTCCTCATTTCTCTGTCTTTTGTTCTGATTCATAGACCTTATTAAAAATGTATTATTTATGAAGAAACAGCTGGTTCCTCTTTGATGCGTCTGTATGACCCTCTGGCGGTCGGGCAGATTATTGAGTCCATTTTTTATTCTACTTGGTTTTGGAATTACTATACCCAATAAAATCGTTGTTCACTCAACTGATGTGGATATGACTTTTGCTCTCCTGTAGGAGAACTTTATGTTTTGTACCTTTGTTCTTTGCTTACTTAAACTTTCCAATAAAAAGATTGAAATATAAAAATGTATTATTTACCTTTTAAAGGGATTGTAATGCACTAAACCTAAATTATCTAAATGATTGCATTTGTTATTTTAATAAGCCAGTATAAAAGAAAAGAACTGGCAAATAAAATGCACTTATAGGTTCAAGCAATCATTTTTGATATCTTATCTTCATGGTGGTTATAACTGGAGGTGCAAAGGATATAGTTATATGTGTCTCAGAAAGTAGGGATGTATGAAAAATATGAATTGTTTAGAGCAGAATGACAAAGCATTCTGATGTTTTATCTCAAGAAAATCATAGCCAATTTGGGTGATTTATTTTTTGTCCCACCAACTGCCCAATTCACTTTTCTGTTTTTTAGAACAAAATAGTAGGTTAAACACCCCTACTAATTTATCCAAAGCAGTGAATGTAGACACAGCATGCTCACATAGCTGTTTTTGTTCATTAATGTGATAAAAAAATTATTGACTGTAATTAGTTTTAAAGAATTCTTATAAAAATATGGTTTAGTTGCTTGATTGCTACCTTCTGCCTAATGTAATCTGATTTGTTCTGTGTACAGCCTATGCTGAAGTAATCTGAAAATATAGTATAGCTCATGTTTTCACTGATAAAGAAGCAGAAGGTCACAGACAGTACATCCTGGTAATGTCATTACAAACCCTCTTAAACATAATTAGGTTCCTCTGAAATCACACAGGCAAATTAGATGGATGTGAAGGGCTCCTCTGGAGATATGCAAAAAGGACATAGCCAAATAACGCCATTTTTGCTTTAAATATATACACCTAATTGAAGGCCAGCTGTGACAAAAATGTTACATTAAATTATTGTAAATGTTAAATGTGCCTATTTTTGAAGCAGATGTGAGTCTGTGAGATTTAGGCTTAACAGATTTTTAAAGCAGTGCTAAACCCAAAAGCAAACATTTATTATATTACAGATTACCAATTCTTAGAAGTGATGGCTGTATTAGTTTCCTTTTTTTAGGTTTTCTATTTTAATCTGGTGATATAGTCATCCCTTCACTCAATCCCCTCCTCCAGTAGATTCCGAGACTGATTTCTCATTATATACACAACATTTAATAACTTCTCCGCCTATCCAAAATACCACTTTTAAACCCACTTCAGTTTTTTATCCCACCCAGTCCAAAGGTTCCTGTATTGATGCTTTTTATCGCATTGTTCATGCAGAAATATAGGAACTTTGCAATAATAAAAATAAAAAAGTTACTCCCAACCTCACTCATTGTGAAAAAAGAGCCCTTGATACACTTACCAACAATTTGGATCTGGTTATTAAGAGTGCTGACAAAGGAGGAGGTATAGTCATACAGAACATAGCTGACTATGTCTCCGAAGCCATCCGATTGCTATCTGATACATATCAGACTTAACAAAGACCCATTGCCTCTATTTACCCTTGAAGCCACCTCTCTTGTTAAGAGAGCATTGAGTGACAATATCATCACTCAACAAGAAGCCTCCTTTTTGGTCAAAGAGGTACACTTCACACCCTATTTCTATCATCTGCCCAAGGTGCATAAAGACCTAAATACACCACCTGGGCGACCGATTGTGGTGGCAATGGACAGCATCAGTAGTGGACTCTCAAAATACATAGACCAGTTCCTTCAGCCATTGGCTAAATCTCTCCAGTCTCACATCAGAGATGGTGCTCACCTGCTGGAGATTTTATCCATGTATTCCTGGGAGAACAACTACCATTGGGCCTCCCTAGATGTACAATCTTTATATACATCTATACCACATGAAGTGGGCCTCAATGCCCTACAGTTCTTCCTATGTCAAGACCCCATGCTGAATCCGAGACAAACCTCCTTCATTGTTGAGGCTACCTCCTTTTGCCTCACACACAATTATTTTAAGTTTGAGGATGATTTTTTTCTTCAGATAAAAGGGACAGCTATGGGGGTGCATTTTGCACCCTCATATGCTAACCTCACCATGGGGCACTGGGAACATCAATACATATGGAATAACAACCCTTTATCTTCTCACATCGTTTTTTATGGCCGTTACATAGACGATGTGATTATTATATGGGATGGCAGTGCATCAATTTTCTCTGATTTTGTTACATATTGTAATATCAATAATATGGGACTCACATTCACCTCTGTCATCGACCAAAATAAATTAGCCTTCTTTTATCTTGAACTCTTCTGGGTAGGTAAGGAGATACATGCAAAAAACTACACCAAGCCAACAGCTGGGAATTAGTTTCTTCATTACAACAGCTGCCACCACCCCCTATGGCTAAATAATGTACCCAAGAGTCAGTTCTGTCGGCTAAAAAAGAACTGAACCTTGAAGAAGGACTATGATATTCAGGGTGAAATTTTGAAAGAGAAATTTCTCGATAAGGGTTTTCCTGTCAATCTTGTAGAAACAGCCTACCAACAATATAAAAGTATACCTTCTATAGAGAATCCTCGCCCATGTTTTAACACTCAGAAGAGTAATTTACGTCTTATTACTCAATTCCATACCCGACACAAGCAGATGGAAAATATTGTAAAAAAACATTGGCCTCTATTACTGCAAGATGAACATCTTCTTCCTGCTCTGCCTAACAGACCCCATTTTGCCTATAGAAAGGCACTTAATATCAAAAGTAAGGTAGTGCCCAGTAAACTTAAGGCAATACCTTCGCCTCCGGGTCATCACATACCCACTTTTCTAGCCATTTCTGGGATGTACCAATGCCGCAAGCCCCTCTGCAAAACCTGCAGCTTTGTGGCGCATGGCCAGAAAGATTTTCATGTAAAAGGTAAAACATACCCGATAAAAGGTTTCCATACATGTTCGTCTGACCATGTTGTATACTGCCTTACATGTCCCTGCGGTTTATGTTATGTAGGACGCACCATTCGGCCATTACGTAAACGTTTCGGCGAACATCGCCGGTTTATTACAGGTGGATTATGTAATCATAGTGTTCCTAAACACTATCTCCAAGTCCATGATAAGTCCACTGATGGCCTCAGAGTATGGGTTATTGAGGCAATGCCAAGAGATCTTCCCCCAGCTGAACGTTATAGAAGATTATGCCATAGAGAAATGTATTGGATTTTTTTATTAAATGTTTTAGCCCCTGAAGGGTTAAACGAGGATTTCGAAGTTAGTGCTATACTCTGATATTATATTCCCCGTTATCCTTTATATAGACATTTACCTATGCTTCTATTTCCGCCACCATCTTATACATATATAACTGCCAGTGTTCACCCATGTTTGTTTTAGTACTAAATACAGCCCTTACTAAAGAAATCTCTGATACATATGCCCCTCCTGCATTAATTTTAATGTCAATTTTAATACTACATTTAAACTGCTATACACATATGTCTGCACGTTTAGATATAACCAATTATCTATACTATGTACTCGTGCATGCATATTTTTGGTTTCTGATTGTTAGTATGTGGGCGGCACAGTCGTGCAGTGGTAGCACTCTCGCCTAGCAGTAAGAAGGGTCACTGGTTCGAATCCCAACCACGACACTACCTTCTTGGAGTTTGCATGTTCTCCCTGTGCCTGCGTGGGTTTCCTCCGGGTACTCCGGTTTCCTCCCACACTCCAAAGACATGCTGGTAGGTTAATTGGATCCTGTCTAAATTGTCCCTAGTATGTATGAATGTGAGTTAGGGACCTTAGATTGTAAGCTCCTTGAGGGTAGGGACTGATGTGAATGTACAATGTATATGTAAAGCGCTGCGTAAATTGACAGCGCTATATAAGTACCTGAAATAAATAAATAAATAAAATAGATACCCTGCTTGTGCTCTGGTTTTATATATAATTTTTAATCGCTCCAATCTTTTTATTTCTATTTTTCTTACACTGATTACTTTCCTTATAATGATCATTCATGCTAATACTGCCTTTTTTTAGCCATTTAAGAATGCTGTTACACATGCACTTTATCTCTTAGTATATTCAAATGTTTTTATTGTCACTGATAAAATTCTGTATTGCTGCCCCCGCCCCCGGCCAGCCCACCGTCAGTATATATATTAGATTCAGTCATCATTATGGCCACAGGTTGATAAAGGAACGTTTGACGGTTCCAAAATGCGTCCCTTCTTTATGACGTCACATCCCCCTTCTGGCTGTGTGTTTGCGGTCCAGGCTGGTTACGGAGCCGCTCAGCGGATGACATCACTTCTGGGTACACCTTCTCTCCTCACTGACGACGCCGGTTCCACAGCGGCTTCCAGTGCTTCACCTCGCTGCTGTCAGTGACGATAACATCCATCTCCCTGAAGGCTCTCCTCCACCATGACCCCTTCCAATGCAGCCATGTTCATGATGTGCCTGATCATATCCACCATCCTGTAAGTGTTTTTGATCCCAGTTGGGGCATTAAAATTTGCTTTTCTTCTGCACTTAGAGGCGCCTTTGTTTTTTATTTATGATCCAGCCAGTAAGTCTATTGTTTTTTGTAAGCCCTAACTCTCCAGCAAAATGTATCAGTTTACATGAATGAGACAAACCACTTAACACTGACAGGGGTGATTAACCAGTTCCAGACCAGCCACCGCAGTTCTACTATGGCAGGTTGGCTTGGCTGGGCGAAGCGACTTTACCTTACTTCAGGCGCGTGTCAGGGAGATCCCATCAACAGACGTCATATGACTATGGCTGGGTAATAAAGTGGTTAAAAGTGCCTTAAAGTCCTGGCACCCGGTGTGTATAGCAGGTGATCATTAAGGGTAATTGGCCCTGAAAAGCCGCCGTTTGCGACGTTCAGCTCGATTCTTGGGTAGTTTCGTATGGGCAGAAGTAACGCAATGACGCAGTGAAACCTTTGACATTTTGGCCTGTCACACAGCCATCATCAGGAAGTGGTCAATCCACCATATTTGTTGTGGGCATTTATACCCTTACTACAGGTCTGATTGGTTGAATCAATATAAACACCAGCTGCATACTGGGAGAGTGTACAATCTTGGTTTAAACAATGTCTATAAGGACTGGGCTGACATTGATATCTACCAAATTAAGATTATTTTTAAAAATGTACGTCCATATGGAGAAACAAGTAAAAATGAAAATAAAAAACAAAAAGGTGAAAATTAAAATAGGACAAGTGATGTGGTAAAAAATACAAGGCCCTCTGCTGGTCATAGGCAATAAATGAGCTCTTGCTCAACCACATTAAATGAGCTCTTGCTCAACCACATTAAAAAGGCCATCTAGTGAATTGATGTGATATTACATTGGACAAAAAATGAAGAGATAAAGGTAGATGTTGTGGGACAAATTGCCAAGTGAAAATCAGTGGTATAATATCAAATATTAGAATGTGACATATTATATAGTGTTAGATGGATAAGTTAAGTGAATAAGGTGACCCATATGAACAATCGCACAATTAAATATTAAAAATTGGGTATTACCAGAATATTTAAAAATGTAATTAAATAGTATGCTAGGAGTGGACTAGAAATAAAATAACTGACTAGTCATATATTGAAAACTATACATTCAAATAGGTAAAAAATTACTAAAACAGATTAAAAATTACACCGAAGGAAATTAATACTGATAAAATAAATGGAATTGACCTCCACCATTAATAATCTGTAATGAAACAATTTAAGTCTAATTCTACATTTAACCCTAATGGTGTAAAAATTTGTAATTCAAAAATTCATTTAGTTTCATTCTGGGATATCTTCTGGGTCATATTGGCACCCCTCCAGGGTCTATTGATGATGTCAATTGCATAAAATGATAGACCAGCTGGGTCTTTATTATGTACCATCCTGAAGTGGTTGGGCACATAGGAAATCCACTACGGATATTCATTATATGTTCACTAACTCTTTTAGTTAATGTCCTGATGGTCCTGCCTATGTACTGGTAGCCGCATGTACATTTCAGGACCTAAGTAACATGTCTAGTACCACATGTTATCAATGGTTTAATGGAGTACTCTTTATGAGTTTGATGAGAGGTGAAAGACGTCCTTTTCCTAGGAGCCCTCTGTGTACTTCTACAGGGTCCACATCTTCCACACCTATAAAACCCTTCTAGATTGAACATAGTGGTAGCTATTTTCTTGGGGGGATCAGGTATGTTTTTTATTATTCTTGTTTTTAGCCCTGGTGCTCTTCGATAAATAAATCTAGGTTTACTTGGTAGTACTTTGTTTAAAATGGGATCCTTCTGTAAAATGGGCCAGTATTTTTTTATACTTTGTTCCAAAAATGTAAATTGTTTATTAAAACCTGTGATGAAGGTGATATCATATTCTTTTTCTATTCTTTGTTTTGTTGTTAGCAGTGCCTGTCTGTCCATATCTCCTACCTGTTCTCTTATTTTTAATAATATATTGAGAGGATAACCTTTGTCTGTAAACTGTTTAATCAAGATATCCGTTTGTTCTATATAGTCTCGATATAGAGTGCAGTTTCTTTTTATATGCACAAATTGCCCTTTAGGAATGGCCATTTTCCACCTGGGATGATGACAACTCCTAGTAGGAATGTAGTAATTTCTGTCCGTGCTTTTGAAATATGTTTTAGTGTTCAGCTTGCCCTCTGTTTTAAAAATATGCAGGTCCAAAAAGTCTATGTTTTGTCGGTGGGCCTTTACCATGAATTTCATACCATAGATGTTTTTATCGATGTGGTCAATGAATGCTCCTAGGGTGGACTCTGTTCCTTTCCACACCAGCAAAATATTGTCTATGTACCTGCAGTACATCTGAAACTCTGGCCAAAGATTGCAATAAATTACCTCTTCTTCCCTTTTATTGAGAAAAATGTTTGCAACCATGGAGACACCTTTTGTTTTATTATAATAGTGTCCCACATACCAAAAGAAATTATTGGTCATGGCGAGTATCAAGCTCTTGAGGATAAAATATTTTTGTCTGTATTTTGAATTAGTGAAGGGTCCATTTGACTGCATTCATGGAGTCTGGTTGGCGAATGTTGGTGTACAAAGACTCAACGTTTATTGTAACCAAGAAACTTGTCTAGTTTATTTCCACATGTTGTAAGTGGTTAATAACATCTTTGCTTTCTTTCTGGTAGGATGGACTTTTAGCCACAAGGGGCTGGAGATAAACATCTATGTATTACCCCAGTTGGGAAAAAAGTGAATTAATACCGCTCAGAATAGGTCTGCCTGGGGGATTGGTAGCATTCTTGTGTATTTTTGGAACTTGATACAATACTGGCATAATAGGGGCATCTGGAACTAGAGAACTCTTTTTTATTGAGAATATGATTGTCTCCTGCATGGTTCACCATTAGGGATGAGCTGAACACCCCCCCGGTTCGGTTCGCACCAGAACCTGCGAACAGACCGAAAATTTGCACGAACGTTAGAACCCCATTGACGTCTATGGGACTCGAACGTTCAAAATCAAAAGTGCTCATTTTAAAGGCTAATTTGCATGGTATTGTCCTAAAAAGGGTTGGGGGACCCGGGTCCTGCCCCAGGGGACATGTATCAATGCAAAAAAAACTTTTAAAAATGGCCATTTTTTTGGGAGCAGTGATTTTAATGATGCTTAAAGTAAAAAAAAAAATAAGTGAAATATTCCTTTAAATATTGTACCTAGGGGGTGTCTATAGTATGCCTGTAAAGTGGCGCATGTTTCCCGTGCTTAGAATAGTCCCTGCACAAAATGACATTTTTTTTTTTAAATCAAAAAAGGTTTTATTGAACATTCACATATTATCCATCGATCAACGTCACCAGTTTTGCAATTACATAGGATTTGTTATAGCAGATATCGTTCATGTACATACATACAGTGTTTATTTCAACTTTGCTCTCCATCTCACTACGTCACTCCTGCAAACCAAAGTTCACCTTTTCCTCATCCCCCCCCCCACCCGCACATCTTATAATATATAAACTATCCTGCATCTCCTCGTTTTATTTACAGAGATTGTAAAAGTCTGGACATCACTAGCTCTCTCGGGCTTTGCCCCGGTGTGTCCAGCCATTTGGACCAAATTCGTTCAAACCTGGTAGGGCACCCTCTGTGCTGATATATATACTTCTCCCTTATGAGGGTTTGTCCCATGTGTTCCACCCATGTGCGACTAGTAGGTGGCTCCACAGACTTCCAACCCATAAGTATAAGTTTTCTGGCCTGAAATAAAGCTCTGGAGAACGCGACCCTGACCAATTCTTCAGGGATCTCATCCTCCAGGACCCCCAGTATACAGCACATGGGGTCCATGGAGACTTTCGTTTGAAATACCTCATTGAGCATACCCATCACCTCCCTCCAATATCGTAGGAGCTTCGGGCATCTCCACAGGAGGTGGATAAGGTCCCCATCATGCTGACAACAGCGGGAACATAGAGGGTCTATCGTCCTGTCCATTTTAAATAGCTTTTTTGGGGTATAGTGCACTCTTAACGCTATAAACAATTGGGAAACCTTTTGTGCAACGTTAAGGGAGCACGTGGATATAGACTGCAAGGCCTCCTCCCATTGCTCCTCTGTAATCTGACCAAGGTCCCTTTCCCAAGCCAGCATTGCATTGCACGGGTATGCTCGCAGGTGCCTCACTAATAACATCTTGTAGCATTGAGAAATAATTCCCTTGGTCTCACTACTGGATTGCAACACATGAAACACCGGCGTGGGCGACAGTGTCCAACCCCCCGCATCCCCCTGTGTACGAATTGCATGTCGCAGCTGAAGGTAAGAATAGAACATGTTATCTGGAAGGTTAAATTTATCCTGCAGTTCTGTAAAGGAGAGTAGCTTACCATTTGCGAATATTTGTGGTAGCAGTTTAACCCCATGTTTGCGCCATCTTGGCCCTTGTAATAATTTATCCAGCTCCGTATAAGAGCGGTTGCCCCATATTGGGCTGAAATCAGTGAAGCCTTGCACCCCCTGAAGCTGTCTAACCTTATTCCAAATTTTTTGTACTAGTGATAGTGTTGGGGTCTGTTTGTTGGATTTTGCAAATAGCTGTGCCTCAAGGCCCATGGGAATGGTCTCTGCCCCCGTCGCCATTAACATCAGCCGTGCCGACGAGCCTTTTGGTTCTGGTGTCATAGAGCCGACCAGCTGTTGCAATTGGGACGCTATATAGTACAACCAGGGGTTGGGAACTGCCAACCCCCCATTGTCCTTTGATTGCTGCAGCTGCTCCAGCTTAATTCTGGAGTTTTTGTTGTTCCATAGTAACCGACGGAAGAGTGTATTCACTATTCTGAAAATTTTTAGTGGAACCACTACAGGAGTATTATGTAGGAAGTATAGCAACTGTGGCATTAGGATCATTTTAATTAAGTTGGCTTTGCCCGCCAAGGACATCTTCAGGTTATTCCAGGTATTTATTTTGTCTCGAAAACGAGAAAGCAAGGGGTAGATATTTAGGGCGCAGTAGTCTCCAATCCTGGGCGCCACTTGTATGCCCAGGTATTTGAAATCAGTGACCAGGGGAATGGGGCAGCTATCAGGGAGTACAACCCCGTGATCTCCTTCCAACAACATCAGAGCTGACTTGGACCAGTTAATGGTTAGAATAGTGACCGAACGTTTTTATTATGGACATCACCTTTCACTAACGAGTGACTAGTGTCCCCTAAGAAGAGTAACATGTCGTCAGCATACAACATTATTTTTTCATGTAGATTTCCGTATTGGAATCCCTGTATCTGGGCATTATCTCTTATCAGGGCTGCTAGGGGCTCTATCGCGATCGCAAAGAGCAGAGGGGACAGAGGGCAACCCTGCCTTGTCCCCCTGCCCAGAGCGAAGGCGTGCAAAACCCTGTCTGTCACTCTAATATTGGCCTGGGGGGACGCATACAGCAACTTAACCCAAGCTATAAACCGTGCGCCAAAACCAAACTTTTCCAACACTGCCCATAAATATCTCCAGCTAACGCTGTCAAAGGCCCTGTTGGCGTCTAGAGACAACAGCGCCCTTTGACCCTCGTTATCCACTTGCATCTGCATATTCAGGAACAGTCTCCTAAGATTTGTAGCCGTTGACTTTTGCGGCATAAAACCTGCCTGATCCTGGTGTATAATGGAGGAGATGACCCCATTGACCCGGAGCGCCAGGACCTTTGCTAGGATCTTCACGTCACTCTGGAGTAACGATATAGGTCTGTAGGAGCCGGGGTCAACCGGGTCCTTCCCCTGTTTAAGTAGTAGGATTACGTTGGCTCTCGTCATGGATTCAGGAAGTCTACCCGCATCTAGGCAAGCATCAAAAACCTTTAACAGTTCAGGGAGTATCTGTTCACCATATTCATTAAACACCTCCATGGGGAGGCCATCCTTTCCCGGCGCCTTACATGTGGGAAAAGAGCAGGCCGCGGTCTGTAGCTCCTCCAAGGTTATAGGAGCATCTAACTGGTTTCGAGCTGCCACCGACAACGAAGGTAAGTCTATTTTTGTCATATACACGGTTAGGTCTGCATCCGAGTAGGCATCCCTCGATTTATACAAGTCGCCATAGAAAGATGCCAGCTCGGAGATAACAACCTCTGGAGAATTAACTATTTTCCCATTGGCTGCTCTAATAGCCCCAATGGCCGGTGACTGCTGTTGGGATCGTGCAATTTTTGCAAGTAAACGGCCTGTCTTTTCCCCCTCTTCATAGAACGCCAGTTTCGAGAAAAATCTCTTTCTCTCCGCTGTGGAGGATCTCAGCCAGTCCAGGGAGTCCTGGGCCAACATCCATGCTTCCCTGGCGGAGTCGGTGGGGCTGGTAACATAAGTTAACTCCAGTTGTCGCACCAAGTCCCCAGCCTGTTCTAACAGGACCGAGGAGTTGTGTTTGACCTTCTGTATTTCCTGGATAAATGTCCCTCTTAAGTGTGCTTTAAAGGTTTCCCATTTCAAATGAGCATTAGTTAGATGTCGATGCATTTTAAAGAAAGCCTGGATCTGGGCGGCTATTCTATCTTGTGAAGTGAAAAGTTTCAACCAGGAAGCATTTAACTTCCAAGGGGCTCTAGGTAGGTTACTAGGGGGCCTAGTAGTTAGCCATACAGCTAATGGGGAGTGGTCCGAGACCCCTCGCGGGATATATTCTATTTTAGATATACTACCAACCAGGTTTGGGGTGCCTATGCATAAATCAATGCGAGATAGTGACCCATGGGTCTTAGAGAAACAAGAAAATTGATTGTTATATGGATTTCTTTTACGCCACATTTCCATTCATCCTATCTCTGTAAGTAAGCGGCTCAGAGCTGTGCCTCGTCCACCTCCAGGAGGCTGTACAGGAGGGTGTCTGTCTAATTTTGGATCCAGGTAACAATTAAAGTCACCTATGATCAGTACCGGAATATCCGGTTTGTTAACTAAGTATGAGATTAATAGCTGCAGAACCTGTCTGGAGAACGGAGGGGGCACATATACAAAGGCTAATATCAATGTGAATATGTACAATTTACAGTGCAAAAACACAAACCTTCCAGATATATCTATCAATGAGTCCAGTTCCTGGTACACTAGGGCTTTGTGTATCAAAACACTTACTCCACGCGAAAAAGCAGAGTAAGTGGAGTGATAGGCTTTACCTACCCAGGCATATTGCAAAAAATTGACTGTGTCGCTCTTCAAGTGGGTTTCTTGCAAACCTATTATGGCCGGGTGAAACTTCCGCAACCCAGCAGAAACCATGGATCTTTTTAATGGGTCATTTATGCCTCGCACGTTCCAGGACACTATAGGTTTATCAGACATATCAAGGGTTTGAACCATTTCTAATAGGCATGTCCCTGTCCTGTATCATTTGGCTTTGCACCCGGTATCTTCCAAGATGCAGTCCACGTGCAGGCAAAGTGACCATCCTAATGTGTAGGGCGTGGGGCAGGTCGACGAGGCATAGTATGCAGTGGAGAAGCAACAAATCCTTTCAGAAGATAACCCAGCTCAGTTGTATGGTGACACAGATCATGTGGTGGATCCATAAATGAAGTAGATCTTGTAAAACAAGTCCCGTTGGCAGTGCCCAGTGGAAAGGCATCAAAAACTGTGGGGCTCCGTGGGCCCAAACTGTGCCAACAGGGCACACAAACTCAAGCCATATTAACAATGGCAACTTGTATTGTGCGGAGGTGAGGCACATTCACAGCCCACCCGGTTGGTTAGACAAGAAATGTGCCGAGCTCTGTAAGATTTGGTGTTCAATCGCTATCACTGGATAATAGGGAAAAGTCCTCTGTGTAAGGAGCAATATAAGAATTGGAATGTATGCGCCCTTTTATGCATGAAGTAAGTTGGTTAGTTGAAATCAGCCTTCCTCATTTTCACGTCTGCGGCGTTGTAGATCTTGTTCTTTCTGGTCCAGCCATTCTGCTGCATCCTGTGTGGTTTCAAAAAAGTGATTCTGGTCTCCGGCCGTGACTCTCAGCTTAGCGGGGAACAGCATTGCATATTTGAGTTGCAGTCGTTGTAGCCTTTTTTTGACGTCAGCAAACTTAGATCTTCTGCGCTGCACTTCGGCTGAGAAGTCAGGATAAAAGGATATTTTGGTACCGTTAAACTGCACAGTCCCCTTTTCTCTGGCTAGCCTTAGAACCACTTCACGGTCCCTATAGTTGGGGAGCCTGGCCAGCATTGCTCTGGGGGGGTTGCCAGGCGGGAGAGGTCTTGGTGGTACTCGATGTGCCCGTTCTACTGCATACAGTGGCGAGAATGCCTCTTTGCCAAATATATTCTGCAGCCATTCCTCAACGAACACCGTGGGGTCTCTGCCCTCAACTTTCTCTGGTAGCCCAACTATACGAACATTGTTGCGTCGCAGGCGGTTCTCGATGTCGTCGGTCTTTTCAAAAGCCTGGTGTGCATGCTGTGCGGCTCCCCTCACATCCCTGTTCAAGTGGGGCATCTGGTCTTCTATATCACTGAATGTCCTAATGGAGGAGGGAGACAGTCTCCTTTAGCCCTCCAAACTTCTCCTTAAGGTCATCCACAGAAGCAGTACATCTGTGGACTGCATGGAGTATTTCACTCAGCGTGGGCTGGGGGGTGTCCTCCACCTGCATATCAAACAGGCCTGGCATAGGATCAGGTACAGACTCCATGGTGTCAGTGTCTTCTGGCCTGTCTGTGTCCCCCCTGCCTGCCTGTCCCATATAAGCCGCAGGAAGCTGTGTGCTGCTCTGTGTGGATTCTGCTGAGCCCGCTAACTTCTGGGCATAGTAGAGCATGTCCCTGGGCTGATCTTTAATCTTAGGGGGTTTCTGTGACTTACCCCTCTGCTCCGTTTTCTTCTCCTGGCCTCGTGGTGTTCTCTGAGGCTGAGATGACCAGGCGCCATCTTGGAAGTCAGCCGCGGCCGAGGCCGCTTGTTCTCCGCGGTTCCCTCGGGTCATCATGCCCCAGTCTGGTGCTGTTTCTGTGGCCTGGGATGTCAGGGAAGCTGTAGGTACCGGTACCGTGACTTTTGGGCATCTGGACAAGCGGGGAAAGGATCGGTCTCAGGATCAACAGCGGGAGCTCCGGTGAACAGGTCTGTTCACATGCCGCGCTAGGCCACGCCCCCCAAAATGACATTTTTAAAGGAAAAAAAGTCATTTGCGGCTTTAATGTAATGTCGGGTCCTGGCAATATGGATGAAATTCAGTGAGACAAACGGCATGGGTACCCTCCAGTCCATTACCAGGCCCTTTGGGTCCTGTATGGATATTAAGGGTAACCCCACACCCAAATTAAAAAAAGGAAAGGCATGGGGCCCCCAGGCCCTATATACTCTGAACAGCAGTGGTGCAAACAAGACAGGGACTGTAGGTTTGTTGTTAAGTAGAATCTGTTTGTAATTTTGAACTGGTACATTTTTAAAGTGTAGCTCTAGCCAAAAAATCTGTTTTTAAGCTTTTTGGAAAACATAGGGAAGGGTTATCACCCCTGTGACATTTGTTTTGCTGTCTGTGCTCCTCTTCAGAAGATTTCACCTCACTTTTTGTCCCAATGACAAATGTTTTTTGAAATTTGGGTTTTTTAGTGAAACAAGGATTGGTGATAAAGCATCAGTGGAAAGGAGAAAAGTTTTTCCCATATTAACTCTTACAGGAGAGAATTTCCCTTCCTATGGGTTAGATTTCATCTCACTTCCTGTTGTCTCCTTCCGTTTGCAAGTAGGAGTCGTTTGTAAGTTGGATGTTTGAAAGTAGGGGCCTGCCCTATATACTCAGCAGAAATTTGGGCCTTAGGTGTTGTTGTGGCCTCAACACTGTAAGCCCTCACAGGGCCCTGCTGTGAAATATTAGATCAAGAATTGTAATTACATGCCCCTGTTGAACAGGGCCAGAAAAATTGGGCCTTTGGTGATGGTGGTGGTGGTGCTGGTGCCACAACACTGTAAGTCCTCACAGTTATTCTTGGTGGGCGCTGGAATGGGCCCTGCTGTGAAATATTAGATCAAGAATTGTAATTACATGCCCCTGTTGAACAGGGGCTGAAAAATTGGGCCTTTGGTGGTGGTGTTGGTGCCGGTGCCACAACACTAAGTCCTCACAGTTAATCTTGGTGGGCGCAGAAATGTGCCCTGCTGTGAAATATTCAATCAAGAATTGTAATTACATGCTCCTGTTGAACAGGGGCCAGAAAAATTGGGCCTTTGGTGGTGGTGCTGGTGGCACAACACTGTAAGTCCTCAAAGTTAATCATGGTGGGCGCAGAAACGGGCCCTGCTGTGAAATATTCGATCAAGAATTGTAATTACATGCCCCTGTTGAACAGGGGCTGAAAAATTGGGCCTTTGGAGGTGGTGGTGGTGGTGGTGTTGGTGCCACAACACTGTAAGTCCTCACAGTTAATCTTGGTGGGCGCAGAAATGGGCCCTGCTGTGAAATATTAGATCAAGAATTCTAATTACATGTCCCTTTTGAACAGGGGCTGAAAAATTGGGCCTTAGGCACTGGTGCTAGTGCCACAACACTGCAACCCCTCACAGATACTCTAGTTGGAGCGCAGGAATGTGCCCAGCTGCAAAGTATTGCATCAAAAATTTTAATTACACGCCCCTGTTAAACAGGGGCTGAAAAATTGGGCCTTAGGCACTGGTGCTGGTGCCACAACACTGCAACCCCTCACAGATACTCTAGTTGGAACGCAGGAACGAGCCGTGCTGCAAAGTATTGCATCAAAAATTGTAATTACACGCCCCTGTTAAACAGGGGCTGAAAAATTGGGCCTTAGTCACTGGTGCTGGTGCCACAACACTGCAACCCCTCACAGATACTCTAGTTGGAGCACAAGAACTAGCCTTGCTGCAAAGAATTGCATCAAAAATTGTAATTACATGCCCTTGTTAAACAGGGGCTTAAAAATTGGGCCTTAGGCACTGGTGGCGGCGCCCAGAACCAAAAATGTTCTTACAAGCTATCAGCATGATCATTGAGGAGGAAGAGGATAATTACTCAGCATAACAGGATAGTCACTTAGCATCAGCATAGGCAGTCTTTGAAGGGATCTGACATTTAAAAAAAAAAATATTCGGTTACATCAGCATCAGGTGCTTGGTAGCTGGTGGTGATCCAAGATTCATTTTTATGAAGGTCAGTCGATCGACTGAGTCGGTGGACAGACGCACCCTGTGATCGGTTACAAAGCCTCCAGCAGCACTGAATGTGCGTTCCGAAAGAACGCTGGATGCAGGACAGGCCAGTAGCTCAATTGCATACTGCGCAAGCTCTGGCCAGTGATCCATCCTCAAGACCCAAGTAACCCAGAGGATTTTTGGTGGGAAAGGTGTCCGAGTCAGATCTTGCCCCTAGGTATTCCTGCGCCATGTAAAACAGACGCTGGCGATGGTTGCTGGAACCGATCATACCTTGGGGCTGCGGACTAAAAAATTGTCTGAAGGCATCGGTCAGACGGCCACCTTCTCCACCGCTCCTTCTTTGACTGACCGAAGCCTCAGCAACACGTTGTCCAGAAACAGGAGTTTGTAACCTCCCAGTCTCTGGGAACGCACTTCTTTCTGCAAGGCCTCCTGAAGATGTTTCATCCTCTGCTCCCTTTGCGACGGCAAGATAAGGTCCACAACCTTACCCTTGTAACGTGGATCAAGGAGAGGTGCCAGCCAGTAACGATCCCCCTCCTTGATACCACGAATACGAGGATCCTTCCGCAGGCTTTGCAGGATCAGGGAGGCCATGCAGCATAGGTTTGCTGAGGCATTCGGTCCAGAGTCCTCTGGGTCACTAAGGATGACATGGTCCGCAGCCACCTCCTCCCAGCCACGTACAAGTCCATGTGTTTCTTGGGACTGATCCCTTAAAGACTGCTGCTGATGCTGAGTGCCAGGCTCCACCTCCATACTGACACAATCCTCCTCCTCTTCCTCCTCCTCCTCATCCTCCTCCTGTGTGATCGGCGGACACGCAGGAATGCTGTCTGGATAAAGGGGGTCTTGAGAGCTAAGGAAGTCCTCCTCTTCCTGGCTTTGTTCTGCCTCAAGTGCTCTGTCCATTATTCCACGCAGCGCGTGCTCCAACAGGTGGACAAGGGGGACAGTGTCACTGATGCATGCACTGTCACTGCTCACCATCCTCGTGGCCTCCTCAAATGGTGACAGGACAGTGCATGCATCCCTGATCATGGCCCACTGGCATGGGAAAAAAACAAGCTCCCCTGACCCCGTCCTGGTGCCATAGTCGCACAGGTACTATTGATGGCCCTCTGCTGCATGTGCAGCCGCTGCAGAATGGCCAACGTTGAGTTCCATATGGTGGGCATGTCACAGATTAGGCGGTTCTTGGGCAGGTTAAACTCCTTTTGGAGGTCTGCCAGCCGAGCACTGGCATTATATGACCGGCGGAAATGCACACAGACTTTCCTGGCCTGCCTCAGGACATCCTGTAAGCCCGGGTACCTGCCCAAGAACCGCTGCACCACCAAGTTAAGGACGTGAGCCAAACAGGGCACATGGTCAGTTGTCCCTGTCGGAGGGGAGAGAGGAGGTTGGTGCCATTGTCGCAAACCACCATTCCTGCCTTAAGTTGGCGTGGTGTCAACCACCTCTAAACCTGCCCCTGCTGAGCTGACAGAACCTCTGCCCCAATGTGGCTCCTGTCCCCCAAGCACACCAGCTCAAGCACCACATGGCATCTTTTGGCCTGCGTACTTGCGTAGCCCCTTGAATGCCTACGGAACACCGCTGGTTTCCAAGGACAAAGCACAGGAAGAGGCCATGGAGGAAGAAGAAGAGGAGGGGGTGGAGGAGAGAGGTGTGTCACAATCATTAGTAGTGGTATTTTGGAGGCGTGGTGGCGGAACAACCTCCACACTACTGCACCTTGTCCTGCATCCTTCCCAGCTGCCAGCAGAGTGACCCAATGCGTGGTGAAACTTAGGTAATGTCCCTGTCCATGCCTGCTGGACCATGAGTCAGCAGTAATATTCACCTTACCTCTGACCGCCCTGGCCAGCGAGGCCAAGACATTGCCTTCCACATGCCGGTAGAAAGCCGGAATCGCCTTCCATGAGAAAAAGTGGTGTTTGGGTACCTGCCACTGAGGAACCGCACATTCCACAAACTCACAGAAGGGGGCAGAGTCTACCAAATGAAAAGGTAGCAGTTGAAGTGCTAGCAATTTTGCCAAGCTAGCATTCACCCGCTGGGCATGTGGATGGCTGGGAGTGAACTTCTTTCGGCGGTGCAGCAGCTGGGGCAGGGAAATTTGCCTGGTACAATCTGACGTCGGTGTACCGAAAGCAGATTGCCCACAAGTACGTGGCTGTGATTCACCTAATTCTACACCTTCATTCCTCTCGGTGCAGGTCTCAGAGAGAACTGAATGTATAGTGGGGTTGGAGATCTCAGCTGATGAGGAGCAAGGAGAGGTCCTCTTTGTTCTTTGGTCTGGGTCTTTTAGATACGCTTGCCAACGAACTGCATGGCAGGTCAACATATGTCTGGTCAAGCATGTGGTGCCCAAGCGGGAGATGTTTTGGCCACGCGAGATACGCTTGAGACATATGTTGCAAATAGCAGCGTTGCGATCTAATGCACTCATCTCAAAAAAGGCCCACACCAAAGAACTTTTAGAATAACGCACAGAGACTGCAGCTCCCTGCACATGCGGAGCTTTGCGGTGTGATGCAGTCAGTGTGCTGCCCTTAGGCTGACCCCTGGAGGGCATCCTGCCTCATTGGTGATGTGCCTCCTCCTCCTCCTCTCTCCTATCAGGGACCCACGTTGAGTCAGTGACCTCATCATCCCCTCCCTCCTCATTACTAGAGCAAACTTGGCAGTATGCTGCAGCAGGGGGAGCATGACTGCCAGGTTGCTGTCCTTCTTGGGCACCCCTCCGTCCGTGCTCACGTTATTGCCTTCATCTAGCTCAGTATCATCATCAGAGCCTTCTAAACACTGGGCATCCTCCTGGAGCATGTACCCAACACTGTGGTCAAACAGTTTGAGGGACTCCTCAGGAGGACATGGTGGGGCTAGGGAAGGAGTAACTGATGCCATTGAGCCGAGGGAAGAGGCCACGTTGGCAGCTGCTTTGCCAGACAAAGTAATCTGAGCATTAGTGAGAGAGGATGAGGAGGATGAGGACGGCTTGGTCATCCACTCGACCAAGTCTTCTGCATGTTGTGGCTCAACACGGCCAGCTGCCGAAAAAAGGTCAAGCGTGTCCCACGGCCCACGTGCTGATGAGGATGCACCGTCTCCATGACCAGCACTGTTGCCTCTAGACACAGAGTCTGCTTGCCCTCTTTTATTGGCTTGTGACTGTCTGCCTCTCCTTGTTGGCCTTCCAGACATACTAATGGCCTGTAGCTGCACAAAGCTGGGATATATATATATATGCACCTAGCAAAATCAACTGCCTGCCTGTAGTATGAGAACACCACCAACCTTCTACAGGTAGCTTTAGCTGAACACTGTGCAAAGGTTGCAAAAACTAACTTGTAGCTTATTTAGCTGCCTGCAGTAGTGATAGGATCAGGAAAACATCACCAACCTTCTACAGGTAGCTTTAGCTGAACACTGTGCAGAGCTCGGAAAAAACTAACTTGTAGCTTATTTAGTTGCCTGCGGTAGTGATAGGATCAGGAAAACACCACCAACCTTCTACAGTTTTAGCTGAACACTGTGAGGAGGATGCACTACACTAACTTATAGCTAGGGATGAGCCGAACACCCCCCGGTTCGGTTTGCACCAGAACCTGCGAACAGACCGAAAATTTGCACGAACGTTAGAACGCCATTGACATCTATGGGACTCGAACGTTCGAAATCAAAAGTGCTCATTTTAAAGGCTAATTTGCATGGTATTGTCCTAAAAAGGGTTTGGGGACCTGGGTCCTGCCCCAGGGGACATGTATCAATGCAAAAAAAACTTTTAAAAACGGCCGTTTTTTCGGGAGAAGTGATTTTAATGATGCTTAAAGTTTAAAAAAAAGTGAAATATTCCTTTAAATATTGTACCTAGGGGGTGTCTATGATATGCCTGTAAAGTGGCGCGTGTTTCCCATGCTTAGAACAGTCTATGCACAAAATGTCATTTTTAAAGGAAAAAAAGTAATTTAAACTGCTTGCGGCTTTAATGTAATGTTGGGTCCTGGCAATATGGATGAAAATCAGTGAGATAAATGGCATGAGTACCCACCAGTCCATTACCAGGCCCTTTGGGTCTTGTATGGGTATTAAGGGGAACCCCGCACCCAAATTAAAAAAGGAAACAGCAGTATACAGGCTCTGTACTCTGAACAGCAGTATACAGGCGGTACAAACAAGACAGGGACTCTAGGTTTGTTGTTAAGTAGAATCTGTTTGTAATTTTGAACTGGTACATTTTTAACGTGTTTAGCTCCAGCTAAAAAATCTATTTTAAGCTTTTTGGAAAACATATTGAAGGGTTATAACCCCTGTGACATTTGTTTTGCTGTCTGTGCTCCTCTTCAGAAGATTTCACCTCACTTTTTGTCCCAATGACAAATGTTTTTTGAAAATGTAGGGTTTTTAGGATTCACCAAGGATTGGTGATAAAGCATCAGTGGAAAGGAGAAATGTGTTTCCCATATTAACTCTTACAGGAGAGAATTTCCCTTCCTAGGGGTAGATTTCATCTCACTTCCTGTTGTCTCCTTCCGTTTGTAAGTAGGAGTCGTTTGTAAGTTGGATGTTTGAAAGTAGGGGCCTGCCCTATATACTCAGCAGAACTTTGGGCCTTAGGTGTTGTTGTGGCCTCAACACTGTAAGCCCTCACAGGGCCCTGCTGTGAAATATTAGATCAAGAATTGTAATTACATGCCCCTGTTGAACAGGGCCAGAAAAATTGGGCCTTTGGTGATGGTGGTGGTGGTGCTGGTGCCACAACACTGTAAGTCCTCACTCGCTCTTGGTGGGTGCAGAAACGGGCCCTGCTGTGAAATATTAGATCAAGAATTGTAATTACATGCCCCTGTTCAACAGGGGCTAAAAAATTGGGCCTTAGGCACTGGTGCTAGTGCCACAACACTGCAACCCCTCACAGATACTCTAGTTGGAATGCAGAAACGAGCCCTGCTGCAAAGTATTGCATCAAAAATTGTAATTACACGCCCCTGTTAAACAGGGGTTGAAAAATTAGGCCTTAGGCACTGGTGCTGGTGCCACAACACTGCAACCCCTCTCAGATACTCTAGTTGGAATGCAGGAACGAGCCCTGCTGCAAAGTATTGCATCAAAAATTGTAATTACACGCCCCTGTTAAACAGGGGCTGAAAAATTGGGCCTTAGCCACTGGTGGCGGCGCCCAGAACCAAAAATGTTCTTACAAGCTATCAGCATGATCATTGAGGAGGAAGAGGATAATTACTCAGGATAGTCACTCAGCATTAGCATAGGCAGTCTTTGAAGGGATCCGAGATTTCAAAAAAAATTATTCGGTTACATCAGCATTAGGTGCTTGGTAGCTGGTGGTGATCCAAGACTGATTCATTTTTAAGAAGGTCAGTCGATCGACTGAGTCGGTGGACAGACGCACCCTGTGATTGGTTACAAAGCCTCCAGCAGTGTATGTGCATTCCGAAAGAACGCTGGATGCAGGACAGACCAGTAGCTCAACTGCATACTGTGCAAGCTCTGCCCAGTGATCCATCCTTAAGACCCAGTAACCCAGAGGATTTTCTTGCCCCTAGGTATTCCTACATCATGTAAAACAGACGCTGGCAATGGTTGCTGGAACTGTTATTTAAGAACCGTCAGAAGAGAAGTGTCACACAGCGGGAGCCTCCCTCCTTGCCAGCATGGGTGCGGAGCGGCCTGGAGAAGAAGATGCGGAAGAGAAGAAGAGAAGAATATGAAGAAGAGAAGAAGATGAAGAAGAGAAGAAGATGAAGAGAAGAGCGGGAGCTTCCCCCCATGCCATGGGTGCAGAGCGGCCCGAGGAGAAGAAGGGAAGAAGACGCAGCGGAGGAGATGCTGGACGAGAACACCGGAGGAAGAACCAGAAGAGCCAGAAGAACCAGAAGAAGAAGAAGAGGATGAAGGAAGATAGAAGAAAGAAGAAGCATTTAAATAAAGGAATTGTCAAAAACTGTCTCTTGTCATTTTTAACATTTTTGACACTTTTTTAGTGAAATGGTAGGGTATTTCTGTACCCCCTTACCATTTCACACAGGGGGGAGGGCCGGGATCTGGGGGTCCCCTTGTTAAAGGGGGCTTCCAGATTCCGATAAGCCCCCCTCCTGCAGTCCCCCACAACCACTGGCCAGGGTTGTGGGGATGAGGCCCTTGTCCTCATCAACATGGGGACAAGGTGTTTTGGGGGATACCCCAATGCACCCTTCCAATGTTGAGGGCATGTGGCCTGGTACGGTTCAGGAGGGGGGGGCTCTCTCATCCCCCCCTCTTTTCCTGCAGCCTGCCAGGTTGCGTGCTTGGATAAGGGTCTGGTATGGATTTTTGGGGGGACCCCACAACGTTTTTTTTTTTTATTTTAGCGTGGGGTTCCCCTTAATATCCATACCAGACCTGAAGGTCCCCTCACAACATTTTTTTTTAAATTTTGGTTCGGGGTTCCCCTGTGAGAAATTCCCAAGCAGTTTTTATCAATGAACTTCTATGTGTATTGTCGGACCGGCAATGCATTAATAGCCGCGAGTAGTTTTAAATTACTTTTTTTCCTTTGAAATGTCATTTTGCTGTCAGACTGTTCTAAACACGGGAAACATGTGCCCCTTTACAGGCGTACTATAGACACCCCCCAGGTACGAAATTTAAAGGGATACTACACTTTTATTGTTTCAATTTAAGCATTATTAAAAGCACTGCTCCTGAAAAAACTGACGTTTTTAAAACTTTTTTGCATTGATCCATGTCCCCTGGGGCAGGACCCAGGTCCCCAAACACTTTTTATGACAATAACTTGCATATAAGTCTTTAAAATTAGCACTTTTGATTATTCATGTTCGTGTCCCATAGACTTTAATGGTGTTCGCATGTTCGAACACGTGTTCCTGTTCGCATGTTTTGGTGCGAACCAAACAGGGAGGTGTTCGGCTCATCCCTACCGGCGGAAATGCACACAGACTTTCCTAGCCTGCCTCAGGACATCCTGTAAGCCCGGGTACCTGCCCAAGAACCGCTGCACCACCAAGTTAAGGACGTGAGATAAACAGGGCACATGGGTCATTTGTCCCTGTCGGAGGGGAGAGAGGCGGTTGGTGCCATTGTCGCGAACCACCATTCCTGGCTTAAGTTGGCGTGGCGTCAACCACCTCTGAACCTGCCCCTGCAGAGCTGACAGAACCTCTGCCCCAGTGTGGCTCCTGTCCCCCAAGCAGACCATGAGTCAGCGGTAATATGCACCTTACCGCTGACCGCCCTGTCCAGCGAAGAATGGACATTGCCTTCCACATGCTGGTAGAGAACCGGAATCGCCTTCCATGCGAAAAAGTGGCGTTTGGGTCATCATCCCCTCCCTCCTCATCACTGGAGCAAACCTGGTAGTATGCTGCAGCAGGGGGAGCATGACTGCCAGATTGCTGTCCTTCTTGGGCACACCCTCTGTCCGTGCTCAAGTTACTGCCTTCATCTAGCTCAGTATCATCATCAGAGCCTTCTAAATGCTGGGCATCCTCCTGGAGCATGTACCCAACACTGTGGTCAAACAGTTCGAGGGACTCCTCAGGAGGACATGGTGGGGCTAGGGAAGGAGTCACTGATGCCATTGAGCTAAGGGAAGAGGCCGCGTTGGCAGCTGCTTGCCAGACAAAGTACCCTGAGCATGGGTGAGAGAGGATGAGGAGGATGAGGACGACTTGGTCATCCACTCGACCAAGTCTTCCACATGTTGCTGCTCAACACGGCCAGCTGCCGAAAAAAAGGCCAAGTGTGTCCCACGACCATGTGCTGATGAGGATGCACCGTCTCCACGACCAACACTTTTGCCTCTAGACACAGAGCCTGCTTGCCCTCTTTTACTGGCTTGTGACTGTCTGCCTCTCCTTGTTTGCCTTCCAGACATACTAATGGAGCTGCACTAAGCTGGGATATATATATATACTGATACTGCAGCTAGCAAAATCAACTGCCTGCCTGTAGTATGAGAACACCACCAACCTTCTACAGGTAGCTTTAGCTGAACACTGTGCAGAGCTCGCAAAAAACGAACTTGTAGCTTATTTAGCTGCCTGCGGTAGTGATAGGAACAGGAAAACACCACCAACTTTCTACAGGTAGCTTTAGCTGGACACTGTGCAGAGCTTGCAAAAAACTAACTTGTAGCTTATTTAGCTGCCTGCGGTAGTGATAGGATCAGGAAAACACCACCAACCTTCTACAGGTAGCTTTAGCTGAACATTGTGCAGAGCTCGCACTACGCTAACTTGTAGTTTTAGCTGAACACTGTGCAGAGCTCGCAAAAAACTAACTTGTAGCTTATTTAGCTGCCTGCAGTAGTGATAGGATCAGGAAAACACCACCAACCTTCTACAGGTAGCTTTAGGTGAACACTGTGCAGAGCTCACACTACACTAACTTGTAGTTTTAGCTGAACACTGTGAGGAGGATGCACTACACTAACTTGTAGCTTTAGCTGAACACTGTGCATAGGATCAGGAAAACACCACCAACCTTCTACAGGTAGCTTTAGGTGAACACTGCAGAGCTTGCAAAAAACTAACTTGTAGCTTATTTAGCTGCCTGCTGTAGTGATAGGATCAGGAAAACACCACCAACCTTCTACAGGTACCTTTAACTGAACACTGGGCAGAGCTCGCAAAAAACTAACTTGTAGCTTATTTAGCTGCCTGCGGTGGTGATAGGATCAGGAAAACACCACCAACCTTCTACAGGTAGCTTTAGCTGAACACTGTGCAGAGCTAGCACTACACTAACTTGTAGTTATAGCTGAACACTGTGAGGAGGACGCACTACACTAACTTGTAGCTTTAGCTGAACACTGTTCAGAGGACGCACTACACTAACTTGTAGATTTAGCTGAACACTGTGCAGAGGTCGCACTACACTAACTTGTAGTTTTAGCTGAACACTGTTCAGAGGACGCACTCCACTAACTTGTAGCTTTAGCTGAACACTGTGCAGAGGTCACACTAAACTAACATGTAGTTTTAGCTGAACACTGTTCAGAGGACGCACTACACTAACTTGTAGTTTTAGCTTGAACACTGTTCAGAGGACGCACTACACTAACTTGTAGCTTTAGCTGAAAACTGTGCAGAGGTCGCACTACTCTAACTTGTAGTTTTAGCTGAACACTGTGAGGAGGACGCACTACCCTAACTTGTAGCTTTAGCTGAATACTGTGCACTACACTAACTTTTAGTTTTAGCTGAACACTATGAGGAGGACGCACTACACTAACTTGTAGCTTATTTAGCTGCCTGTGGTAGTGATAGGATCGGGAAAACACTACCAACCTTCTACAGGTAGTTTTAGCTGAACAGTGTGCAGAGCTTGCAAAAAACTAACTTGTAGCTTATTTAGCTGCCTGCGGTAGTGATAGGATCACAAAAACACCACCAACCTTCTACAGGTAGCTTTAGCTGAACACTGTGCAGAGGTTGCACTACACTAACTTGTAGTGTTAGCTAAACACTGTGAGGAGGACGCACTACACTAACTTGTAGCTTATTTAGCTGCCTGCGATAATGATAGGATCAGGAAAACACCACCAACCTTCTACAGGTAGCTTTAGCTGAACACTGTGCAGAGCTCGCAAAAAACTAACTTGTAGCTTATTTAGCTGCCTGCGGTAGTGATAAGATCAGGAAAACACCACCAACCTTCTACAGGTAGCTTTAGCTGAACACTGTGCAGAGCTCGCAAAAAACTAACTTTTAGCTTATTTAGCTGCCTGCGGTAGTGATAGGATCAGGAAAACACCACCAACCTTCTACAGTTAGCTTTAGCTGACCATTGTGCAGAGGTCGCACTACACTAACTTGTAGTTTTAGCTGAACACTGTGAGGAGGATGCACTACACTACCTTGTAGCTTATTTAGCTGCCTGCGGTAGTGATAGGATCAGGAAAACACCACCAACCTTCTACAGGTAGCTTTAACTGAAGACTGTGCAGAGCTCGCAAAAAACTAACTTGTAGCTTATTTAGCTGCCTGCGGTGGTGATAGGATCAGGAAAACACCACCAACCTTCTACAGGTAGCTTTAGCTGAACACTGTGCAGAGGTCGCACTACACTAACTTTTAGTTTTAGCTGAAAACTGTGAGGAGGACGCACTACACTAACTTGTAGCTTTAGCTGAACACTGTTCAGAGGACGCACTACACTAACTTGTAGCTTTAGCCAAACACTGTGCAGAGGTCGCACTACACTAACTTGTAGTTTTAGCTTAACACTGTTCAGAGGATGCACTACACTAACTTGTAGCTTTAGCTTGAACACTGTGCAGAGGTTGCACTACACTAACTTGTAGTTTTCGCTGAACACTGTGCAGAGATCACACTACACTAACATGTAGTTTTAGCTGAACACAGTTCAGAGGACGCACTACACTAACTTGTAGTTTTAGCTGAACACTGTGAGGAGGACACACTACCCTAACTTGTAGCTTTAGCTGAACACTGTGCACTACACTAACTTGTAGTTTTAGCTGAACATTTTGAGGAGGACGCACTACACTACCTTGTAGCTCATTTGGCTGCCTGCGGTAGTGATAGGATCAGGAAAACACCACCAACCTTCTACAGGTAGTTTTAGCTGAACAGTGTGCAGAGCTTGCAAAAAACTAACTTGTAGCTTATTTAGCTGCCTGCGGTAGTGATAGGATCAGGAAAACACCAACAACCTTCTACAGGTAGCTTTAGCTAAACACTGTGCAGAGGTCGCACTACACTAACTTGTAGTTTTAGCTGAACACTGTGAGGAGGACGCACTACACTAACTTGTAGCTTATTTAGCTGCCTGCGGTAGTGATAGGATCAGGAAAACACCACCAACCTTCTACAGGTAGCTTTAGCTGAATACTGTGCAGAGCTCGCAAAAAACTAACTTGTAGCTTATTTAGCTGCCTGCGGTAGTGATAGGATCAGGAAAACACCACCAACCTTCTACAGGTAGCTTTAGCTGAACACTGTGCAGAGCTCGCAAAAAACTAACTTGTAGCTTATTTAGCTGCCTGCGGTAGTGATAGGATCAAGAAAATACCACCAACCTTCTACAGGTAGCTTTAGCTGAACACTGTGCAGAGCTCGGAAAAAACTAACTTGTAGCTTATTTAGCTGCCTGCAGTAGTGATAGGATCAGGAAAACACTACCAGCCTTCTACAGGTAGCTTTAGCTGAACACTGTGCAGAAGGCGCACTACACTAACTTGTAGTTTTAGCTGAACACTGTGAGGAGGATGCACTACACTAACTTGTAGCTTATTTAGCTGCCTGCGGTAGTGATAGGATTAGGAAAACACCACCAATCTTCTACAGGTAGCTTTAGCTGAACACTGTGCAGAGCTCGCAAAAAACTAACTTGTAGCTTATTTAGCTGCCTGCGGTAGTAATAGGATCAGGAAAACACCACCAACCTTCTACAGGTAGCTTTAGCTGAACACTGTGCAGAGGTCGCACTACACTAACTTGTAGTTTTAGCTGAACACTATGAGGAGGATGCACTACACTAACTTGTAGCTTATTTAGCTGCCTGCAGTAGTGATAGGATCAGGAAAACACTACCAGCCTTCTACAGGTAGCTTTAGCTGAACACTGTGCAGAGGTCGCACTACACTAACTTGTAGTTTTAGCTGAACACTGTGAGGAGGATGCACTACACTAACTTGTAGCTTATTTAGCTGCCTGCGGTAGTGATAGGATTAGGAAAACACCACCAATCTTCTACAGGTAGCTTTAGCTGAACACTGTGCAGAGCTCGCAAAAAAGTAACTTTTAGCTTATTTAGCTGCCTGCGGTAGTAATAGGATCAGGAAAACACCACCAACCTTCTACAGGTAGCTTTAGCTGAACACTGTGCAGAGGTCGCACTACACTAACTTGTAGTTTTAGCTGAACACTATGAGGAGGACGCACTGCACTAACTTGTAGCTTATTTAGCAGCCTGCGGTAGTGATAGGATCAGGAAAACACCACCAACCTTCTACAGGTAGCTTTAGCTGAACACTGTGCAGAGCTCGCAAAAAACTAACTTGTAGCTTATTTAGCTGCCTGCGGTAGTGATAGGATCAGGAAAACACCACCAACCTTCTACAGGTAGCGTTAGCTGAACACTGTGCAGAGCTCAGAAAAAACTAACTTGTAGCTTATTTAGCAGCCTGCGGTAGTGATAGGATCAGGAAAACACCACCAACCTTCTACAGGTAGCTTTAGCTGAACACTGTGAGGAGGATGCACTACACTAACTTGTAGCTTATTTAGCTGCCTGCGGTAGTGATAGGATCAGGAATACACCACCAACCTTCTACAGGTAGCTTTAGCTAAACACTGTGCAGAGCTCGCAAAAAACTAACTTGTAGCTTATTTAGCTGCCTCCAGTAGTGATAGGATCAGGAAAACACCACCAACCTTCTACAGGTAGCTTTAGCTGAACAACGTGCAGAGGTCGCACTACACTAACTTGTAGTTTTAGCTGAACACTGTGAGGAGGACACACTACACTAACTTGTAGCTTTAGCTGAACACTGTGCAGAGGTCGCACTACACTAACTTGTAGTTTTAGCTTAACACTGTGAGGAGGACGCACTACACTAACTTGTAGCTTTAGCTGAACACTGAGAGGAGGACGCACTACCCTAACTTGTAGCTTTAGCTCAACACTGTGCACTACACTAACTTGTAGTTTTAGCTTAACACTGTTCAGAGGATGCACTACACTAACTTGTAGCTTTAGCTGAACACTGTGCAGAGGTTGCACTACACTAACTTGTAGTTTTCGCTGAACACTGTGCAGAGATCACACTACACTAACATGTAGTTTTAGCTGAACACTGTTCAGAGGACGCACTACACTAACTTGTAGTTTTAGCTGAACACTGTGAGGAGGACACACTACCCTAACTTGTAGCTTTAGCTGAACACTGTGCACTACACTAACTTGTAGTTTTAGCTGAACATTTTGAAGAGGACTCACTACACTACCTTGTAGCTCATTTAGCTGCCTGCGGTAGTGATAGGATCAGGAAAACACCACCAACCTTCTACAGGTAGTTTTAGCTGAACAGTGTGCAGAGCTTGCAAAAAACTAACTTGTAGCTTATTTAGCTGCCTGCGGTAGTGATAGGATTAGGAAAACACCAACAACCTTCTACAGGTAGCTTTAGCTAAACACTGTGCAGAGGTCGCACTACACTAACTTGTAGTTTTAGCTGAACACTGTGAGGAGGACGCACTACACTAACTTGTAGCTTATTTAGCTGCCTGCGGTAGTGATAGGATCAGGAAAACACCACCAACCTTCTACAGGTAGCTTTAGCTGAATACTGTGCAGAGCTCGCAAAAAACTAACTTGTAGCTTATTTAGCTGCCTGCGGTAGTGATAGGATCAGGAAAACACCACCAACCTTCTACAGGTAGCTTTAGCTGAACACTGTGCAGAGCTCGCAAAAAACTAACTTGTAGCTTATTTAGCTGCCTGCGGTAGTGATAGGATCAAGAAAATACCACCAACCTTCTACAGGTAGCTTTAGCTGAACACTGTGCAGAGCTCGGAAAAAACTAACTTGTAGCTTATTTAGCTGCCTGCAGTAGTGATAGGATCAGGAAAACACTACCAGCCTTCTACAGGTAGCTTTAGCTGAACACTGTGCAGAAGGCGCACTACACTAACTTGTAGTTTTAGCTGAACACTGTGAGGAGGATGCACTACACTAACTTGTAGCTTATTTAGCTGCCTGCGGTAGTGATAGGATTAGGAAAACACCACCAATCTTCTACAGGTAGCTTTAGCTGAACACTGTGCAGAGCTCGCAAAAAACTAACTTGTAGCTTATTTAGCTGCCTGCGGTAGTAATAGGATCAGGAAAACACCACCAACCTTCTACAGGTAGCTTTAGCTGAACACTGTGCAGAGGTCGCACTACACTAACTTGTAGTTTTAGCTGAACACTATGAGGAGGATGCACTACACTAACTTGTAGCTTATTTAGCTGCCTGCAGTAGTGATAGGATCAGGAAAACACTACCAGCCTTCTACAGGTAGCTTTAGCTGAACACTGTGCAGAGGTCGCACTACACTAACTTGTAGTTTTAGCTGAACACTGTGAGGAGGATGCACTACACTAACTTGTAGCTTATTTAGCTGCCTGCGGTAGTGATAGGATTAGGAAAACACCACCAATCTTCTACAGGTAGCTTTAGCTGAACACTGTGCAGAGCTCGCAAAAAAGTAACTTTTAGCTTATTTAGCTGCCTGCGGTAGTAATAGGATCAGGAAAACACCACCAACCTTCTACAGGTAGCTTTAGCTGAACACTGTGCAGAGGTCGCACTACACTAACTTGTAGTTTTAGCTGAACACTATGAGGAGGACGCACTGCACTAACTTGTAGCTTATTTAGCAGCCTGCGGTAGTGATAGGATCAGGAAAACACCACCAACCTTCTACAGGTAGCTTTAGCTGAACACTGTGCAGAGCTCGCAAAAAACTAACTTGTAGCTTATTTAGCTGCCTGCGGTAGTGATAGGATCAGGAAAACACCACCAACCTTCTACAGGTAGCGTTAGCTGAACACTGTGCAGAGCTCAGAAAAAACTAACTTGTAGCTTATTTAGCAGCCTGCGGTAGTGATAGGATCAGGAAAACACCACCAACCTTCTACAGGTAGCTTTAGCTGAACACTGTGAGGAGGATGCACTACACTAACTTGTAGCTTATTTAGCTGCCTGCGGTAGTGATAGGATCAGGAATACACCACCAACCTTCTACAGGTAGCTTTAGCTAAACACTGTGCAGAGCTCGCAAAAAACTAACTTGTAGCTTATTTAGCTGCCTCCAGTAGTGATAGGATCAGGAAAACACCACCAACCTTCTACAGGTAGCTTTAGCTGAACAACGTGCAGAGGTCGCACTACACTAACTTGTAGTTTTAGCTGAACACTGTGAGGAGGACACACTACACTAACTTGTAGCTTTAGCTGAACACTGTGCAGAGGTCGCACTACACTAACTTGTAGTTTTAGCTTAACACTGTGAGGAGGACGCACTACACTAACTTGTAGCTTTAGCTGAACACTGAGAGGAGGACGCACTACCCTAACTTGTAGCTTTAGCTCAACACTGTGCACTACACTAACTTGTAGTTTTAGCTTAACACTGTTCAGAGGATGCACTACACTAACTTGTAGCTTTAGCTGAACACTGTGCAGAGGTTGCACTACACTAACTTGTAGTTTTCGCTGAACACTGTGCAGAGATCACACTACACTAACATGTAGTTTTAGCTGAACACTGTTCAGAGGACGCACTACACTAACTTGTAGTTTTAGCTGAACACTGTGAGGAGGACACACTACCCTAACTTGTAGCTTTAGCTGAACACTGTGCACTACACTAACTTGTAGTTTTAGCTGAACATTTTGAAGAGGACTCACTACACTACCTTGTAGCTCATTTAGCTGCCTGCGGTAGTGATAGGATCAGGAAAACACCACCAACCTTCTACAGGTAGTTTTAGCTGAACAGTGTGCAGAGCTTGCAAAAAACTAACTTGTAGCTTATTTAGCTGCCTGCGGTAGTGATAGGATTAGGAAAACACCAACAACCTTCTACAGGTAGCTTTAGCTAAACACTGTGCAGAGGTCGCACTACACTAACTTGTAGTTTTAGCTGAACACTGTGAGGAGGACGCACTACACTAACTTGTAGCTTATTTAGCTGCCTGCGGTAGTGATAGGATCAGGAAAACACCACCAACCTTCTACAGGTAGCTTTAGCTGAATACTGTGCAGAGCTCGCAAAAAACTAACTTGTAGCTTATTTAGCTGCCTGCGGTAGTGATAGGATCAAGAAAACACCACCAACCTTCTATAGGTAGCTTTAGCTGAACACTGTGCAGAGCTCGCAAAAAACTAACTTGTAGCTTATTTAGCTGCCTGCGGTAGTGATAGGATCAAGAAAATACCACCAACCTTCTACAGGTAGCTTTAGCTGAACACTGTGCAGAGCTCGGAAAAAACTAACTTGTAGCTTATTTAGCTGCCTGCGGTAGTGATAGGATCAGGAAAACACTACCAGCCTTCTACAGGTAGCTTTAGCTGAACACTGTGCAGAGGTCGCACTACACTAACTTGTAGTTTTAGCTGAACACTGTGAGGAGGATGCACTACACTAACTTGTAGCTTATTTAGCAGCCTGCGGTAGTGATAGGATCAGGAAAACACCACCAACCTTCTACAGGTAGCTTTAGCTGAACACTGTGAGGAGGATGCACTACACTAACTTGTAGCTTATTTAGCTGCCTGCGGTAGTGATAGGATCAGGAATACACCACCAACCTTCTACAGGTAGCTTTAGCTAAACACTGTGCAGAGCTCGCAAAAAACTAACTTGTAGCTTATTTAGCTGCCTCCAGTAGTGATAGGATCAGGAAAACACCACCAACCTTCTACAGGTAACTTTAGCTGAACAATGTGCAGAGGTCGCACTACACTAACTTGTAACTTATTTAGCTGCCTGTGGTAGTGATAGGATCAGGAAAATACCACCAACCTTCTACAGGTGGCTTTAGCTGAACACTGTGCAGAGCTCGTAAAAAACTAACTTGTGGCTTATTTAGCTGCCTGCGGTAGTGATAGGTTCAGGAAAACACCACCAACCTTCTACAGGTAGCTTTAGCTGAACACTGTGCAGAGGTCGCACTACACTAACTTGTAGTTTTAGCTGAACACTGTGAGGAGGACACACTACACTAACTTGTAGCTTTAGCTGAACACTGTGCAGAGGTCGCACTACACTAACTTGTAGTTTTAGCTTAACACTGTGAGGAGGACGCACTACACTAACTTGTAGCTTTAGCTGAACACTGAGAGGAGGACGCACTACACTAACTTGTAGCTTTAGCTGAACACTGTGCAGAGGTTTCACTAAACTAACTTGTAGCTTTAACTGAACACTGTGAGGAGGACACACTACACGAACTGTAAATAGTCTAGCTGCCTGACTGTGGTACTTATAGGATCAAAAGAACAAGAGCAATTTTCTTCAGGTAGCTGTAAATACTGTAACAACTCAAGCCTGCCTGTCAGTAACAAGATAACAGGAACGGATCTAGCTAAGCTGAATGCAGTGTATATATATATATATATATATATATATATATATATATATATATATATATATATATATATATATATATTTATATATATATATATATTTATATATATACACCTGTAATGCTTATATATATACACAATACACTGTAAGTGCAGATAACTCACTGACTGTCCTGCCTAATCTATCTAACTTAAATCAAATGACACTGTCTCTCTGTCTATCTCTCTCTCTCAACGCTGGAACACACATTACACAGGGCCGCCATGCAGGCGGCCTTATATAGTGTGGGCGTGTACTAAATCCCGTGAGCCATAATTGGGCAAAGCCTCCTTGGCTTTGGCCAATTACGGCTCTCTGTTCAGACGGCGCTGTGATTGGCCAGTGCATGCTTGGCCAGTCATCAGCCAGCAATGCACTGTGATGCTGCAGTGAATTATGGGCCGTGATGCGCCACACGAATTTGGTGCGAGCGGCCCATATCGTTCGCAATTCGGTGAACGGGCGAACAGATGATGTTCGAGTCGAACATGGGTTCAACTCGAACACGAAGCTTATCCCTATTCACCGTTTCCTGTAGTTGGAATTTCATATCTTGGGGGGGCGGGTTGAAAGTATTTTATAGGTATATCATTTTATAGGTGTATCATTACTCAAAATCTGCATCATTTCTGTATCATAATATGCTTTGGTCAGTATAACAATACCCCACCCTTGTCCGCAGGGCAGATTACAGTGTTGTTTCTTTCTTCTTTCTGCATGCTTGGCCATCAGCCAGCAATGCAATGCGATGCCGCAGTGAATTATGGGCCATGACGCGCCACACGAATTTGGCGTGAACGGCCCATATCTTTTGCAATTCGGCGAATGGGCGAACAGACGATGTATCATAATCTGCTTTGGTTAGTATAACAATACCCCCCCCCCCCCCATTTGTCCGCAGGGCAGATTACAGTGTTGTTTCTTTGTTCAATTTGTCTGATCCCTTCCCAGATTGATTTATCCCTGAAATCTTTTTTGATTGGGATATCTCTAATATCTGCTTCTACCATCGTTTTGAACACATATAAACTGATGCTCAGGTGTTTTAGGATTAAATGTAGACTTGTTACTTGTAAACCACTATGTATATATTTTTCTGGTGGTATTGCTTTATTGGTATCTTCCTTAGTGGCAAAGTGTTTTTTTTTATTTAATTTCCAACCGAATTTTTGCAAGTCCACAAAAGTTTCAAATTTGTTCATGTTTTTGGTGGTTGCAAATTTTAAACCTTGGTCTAATACATACAGTTCTTGATCGTTAAGTATAATGTCCGTTAATGTCCATTAAGTTAAAAACCCCCTCTCCTAATTTTCTCTTTTCCTTTTTATGAGATTTCCCCCCTCTGCACCCTCGTTTACATTTTGTGGTGCGTTCTGGTATGCCTGTTCCCACTGGGATGGTGGATTGGGGTATTGGGGTATGGTTTGTATGACTCTTTCCATTCCTTCCATCCCCCCTTCCCATTGGGGGTCTCTTGTATAATGGTATTGATTATTCTGATAAGTGTAATTGTTTTTTTCTGCTACTCCTCCCTCTGCCTCTGCCTCTGCCCCTCCATGGTCTGGAGTAGGTTGGTGGACCTCTATAGGAGTTGGGTGATTGGTGTTGGACATGCTGTAAAGGTTCAAATCTGTTTTGTGTAGGGACAGAGTAATGTGGTGAGTTGACTCTGCCCATCAGGGGTGTGTACTGTATTTGAGGAGTATGTGTGTTTGTTGGCTGAGGTCTAGAGAAGCTACCCCAAAGTACCCTCCCCATGTTGAGGGTATGTGGCCTGGTACGGTTCAGGAGGGGGGCGCTCTCTCATCCCTCCTCTTTTCCTGCGGCCTGACACGTTGCGTGCTCGGATAAGGGTCTGGTATGGATTTTGGGGGTCCCCAAACACTTTTTTGATAATAACTTGCATATAAGCCTTTAAAATTAGCACTTTTGATTTTTCATGTTAGTGTCCCATAGACTTTATTGGTGTTCCGGCGGCTTTCGAATTTGCCCCGAACACTGCATAATGTTCGGTGTTCCCAGAACATCCGAACCGTTCGCCCATCCCTAGTAGGAAATGAGTTGACGGAGAAATGAAAACACCCCTGGTCTCCTAAACTTTAGTCTGCTGCACTCAGATTAGCTCCACCTGGGGTACCCTACCACAAGACAGCATTTACCGGCACTAAATTCAAGTAACCCTTAAATCAAGCCATATCATTATAAACCTATGCACACCGTGCACCCTCCAATCCTCATTTATGTACCTATTACTTTTACGCTCTCTTGTTATGGGCTGCGCCCTTGTCACTGTACAATATTGTTACATGTTCTATCCTGCCCCCGTCCCTGGGGGATGACTCACATTTTTCTCTTTAATGTGTAAGCAATGTTACTTTTGTTCCTTTCCTCAATAAAATCTTTGAACAAGGAGAAAGTAAAAACACAGTGTATTAGTTAGAAGCAGGATAGGCTTCCTTAAAGAGAAGGGTTTTCAGGGAGTGTCTAAAGATGGATAGATTAGGTGATAGTCGGACAGATTGGGGTAGGGAGTTCCAAAAGATGGGAGAGGCTCAGGAGAAGTACTGGAGGTGAAAATTGGATAAGGTGACAAGGGAGCTAGGGAGCAGGAAATCTTGGGAGGAATGAAGAGATCGGTTTGGTTAATATTTTGAGAGCAGGTTAGTAATGTAGCTGAGGGGCAGAATCATGGATGGCTTTGTAATTTGTTGTGAGTACTTTAAATTTTATTTGTTGGGTGATCGGAAAACATTGAAGGGATTGGCAGAAAGGGGTGACAGACACTGAGAGGTTGGTAAGGTGGATGAGTCTGGAAGCAGCATTCATGATGGACTGAAGCGGTAATCCTTTAGGATGTCCATGTCACATATTTATGCTTATTAATGTGACTATGTGTGTGCTGTACATCTGTTTTTCATTTATTTAGGCATAATGGTTTGATGTGCATTTATATGCACAAAAAAACTTATTTTTAGCTTTATTGCTTAACTTTTCCAGGATTTATTGCTCATATTTCACGTTTTTTCTTCATCTTTTTTTAATAGAATTTATTTATTTATTTTATCCATGAAACACTTTAAATCTTGATCTTGACCATTATTATTTTTATTATATTTACTACCATTATTATTATTTATCCCACCAATTTTTCTCCCTTTTTTTATCATTCTCATTATTATTATCATGGATTATGAGGTTTATTTTTTTCTTCCCTCCATTCCTAAACCCCCCTTTTTTGCCCTTTTCTTTTCTTTTTCATCCCCTTTTCTTTCTCATCCCCTGGATTGCCCTGAATTTGTAAGCTCTTGCTATATAATTATATATGTTTTCAAAAATATGCACTCATTATTTGTGAAGGTGCTTTTTATTATTTCATTATTAATCAATTAATCCATCTATTAGAATATATTACACACGTACACATTTTTTGTGTATCCTTTTTTTATTTTATCATGTTTTATTTTGTTGTATTTTCTTTAATAAAACACTTTTATTAAGGATACTACACTATGGTGGTTTGTGCTGTGTTTTTCCCTTCCCTACTTATCACTCTCACGCTGTCCTCAGCTAGCGAATGAGCCAATACGTTTTTGTGTAATATATGGGATGGTGCAGTGCACAGAGACATCAGCATAATGTATAACTATGTATTAGCATAGAATCTTTTCACTAGTTTATATCAGTAAAGTAGCAATCTGGCGTAAATCCCAGTTCAGATGAACTAACTCAGAAACCGCAGTCATAACAAACTCTTTTTCAACCTTTCTATTCACAGAAGAACTTGGTGGGCCCTAATAGAGTAGATAGATGGGTATTCAATGGCTATTCAAATAGCTTAACGCATATACTAACTATATCTGAGCACCACAAACTGAAAACTTGTTTTATTTATTTTTAATATTCAATGGAAACTCACCCTTCCATTTATGTCTCCATGCTTTATTTTGATGAAAAATCACCCACCTAGCATTTCTAGCAACAGCCACCTTGAGTACAGTTACATGATTCATATAGCATTTACTTCCTGTAATCCATTGGCCCTTAGCTAAGGCATACAGGCAGAAGAGTGTGCTTAGCTGAGAAAACCACTCCCTCTTGAAGACTCCTGTGATGTATGACATCATTTTGGCCTAGGCCAGAAACCAGGAAGCAACTGAAGATGTAAAAAAAAAAACATTTTAACACAATAGCTGAGAGCAAACTTTGCAGACTTCCCTCCTATTGTTACAGCTTGCTCCCCCTAGTGCTGGGCTCAGATAACTAACAGCACATTTCTGAGCCCTGAGGAAAGCATTGTGGGAGCTTTAGTCTTCTGAATAGGCATGCTGAATTGCAGAACTGACTATGGACTACATCTCCTAGCAAGCCATCTGCTCCACGGGAGAATTGTGGGAGAAACTATAAAGGGATCTGCTGACCAGGCCCTTACTCTCTTACTTCCTGGATCCCATCCTGTGAGCACCATCTAGCCGCTGTGTGAGGATATTGCAGCCTACCACGCGGTACACAGCCTACAGCTCCAGCCCCAGAGAGTCCAGAAGTTTCCAGATTGCAGAAGGACTCCCTGCAGCAGCACTGAACACCGCGGAACTGGCCGGTTCACGGAGTCAGCAGACTGATCGCCATCTCTGTTCATCTGTAGCAAGAAAGATTGTTTGATGGGCCCTCCAGGAGGCTGCTGAGTTCTATCAGGATTGGTGAGGGGGCCTTTGCCCTCAGATCCCATTGCCTTTCATAAGTACTACACACCCGAACACTCTACACAGACAACATTCCCTTGGATTACATATAGGATTGCTATAAGACAAACCAGCTATCTTGCCCTGTTCATCATCACTTTGCTACATTAAGGAATTCTTGTTCTATGAGCTCCAACTTGACGGTGAAGACAGTGCAAGGCCTTGCTTTAGGACATTATTGTTTACTTTACTGGTAACTATAGTACGTTATCTCTCATTAGGTTTAAAGGTATTATAGGCTGGTCCAGGGTTCTTCTTTAAAGCAGAAACATTTCCTTAAATATACCAATAGCTTTCTCAGGGTATCCAGTTGTGATTGTGTTTATTGTTATCAATCGCTGTAATCAGGACTTGGCTGACTAATCCTTCATTTAAATCTCGCTTGTTGAGCAAGTATAAATCAGAGAGAGTTAAAACTACTTGCTTTGTGTCATTTAAAGGTATACACAACAAGTCTGAACCTAGAGTGTCAGAGGGGTTGGAGAGTTCACAGGCTGCACAGGAGAACATGCATTACCAAGCAACCCCTGAGGGGGCAGTGCTACTCTAATACACATAATATACTTTCCAATCTACAGTGGGGAAAATAATTATTTGATCCCCTGCAGATTTTGTAAGTTTGCCCACTTACGAAGGAATGAAGGGTCTATCATTTTTATCATAGGTGTATTTTAAATGATAGAGACAGAATATCAATCAAAAATCCAGAAAAACACATAAAACAAATATTATAAATTAAGTTGCAGTTCAGTGAGTAAAATAAGTATTTAATCCCCAAGCAAAACACGCCTTAGTACTTGGTGGAGAAACCCTTGTTGGCAAGCACAAAGGTAAGATGCTTCTTGTAGTTGGTGACCAGGTTTGCACACATCTCAGGAGGGATTTTGGTCCACTCTTCTTTACAGATCATCTCTAAATCCTTAAGGTTTCTTGACTGTCTCCGGCAACTTGATGTTTCATCTCCCTCCATAAATTTTCTATAGGATTAAGGTCCGGAGGCTGACTAGGCCAATCCATGACCTTAATGTGCTCCTTCTTGAGGACACTCCTTTGTTGCCTTGGCAATATGTTTTGGGTCATTGTCATGCTGGAAGATCCATCCATGACCTATCTTTAGTGAGTTCATGGGTCTTCCAGCATGACAATGACCCAAAACACACTGCAAAGGCAACAAAGGAGTGGCTCAATAAGGAGTACAAGGTCGTGGAGTGGCCTAGTCAGTCTCCAGACCTTAATCCTATAGGAAATTTTAAGTGGGGAGCTGAAACTTTGAGTTGCCAAGCGACAGCCAAGAAAATTTAAGGATTTAGAGAAGATCTGTAAAAAAGTAGACCAAAATCCTTCCTGAGATGTATGCAAACCTGGTAACCAACAACAGGAAACGTCTTACCTCTGTGCTTGTCAACAAGGGTTTCTCCATCAAGTACTAAGTCATGTTTTGCTTTGGGATCAAATACTTATTTTACTCACTGAACTGCAAATCAATGTATAACATTTGTATCATGTCCCTTTTCTGAATTTTTGGCTGATATTCTGTCTCTATAAATTAAAATACACCTATGATAAAAATGATACACCCTTCATTTCTTTGTAAATGGGTAAACTTACAAAATCTGCTGGGGATCAAATAATTATTTTCCCCACTGTGTTTATTCAGGCTAGTAGAGTAAGGATTAAAATATTTCATGTTGTTTGAGAGAGTTTAGTTCTGCTTTAAAACAAATGATACTGAAATAGAAATATCTGACTTTGCCTATTTCTTCTAGCATTCTAGTTATAGTTATAAATGGCTATGTAGCTTGTGATTTAATCAGCAAAGTACAAGAGGTTAATTTTGGACATCTCTTTTTAGGTTCATAAACATTTTCAAATCTTAATATTTTTATCCCCCTAAAAGTTAGTAACATTGCTTTCAGTAATCATTTTACTTGCTTTGGACCATGATTAAAACTGTCTTTTAGAAGTGCTCAACTGGCATTAGCTGTTTTTTCACACATTACATGTGGTGTTCCGGCCCAGGTTTACATGCCATACTGTGGTGTGAATAAGGCTTTTCATGAAGCTGAATATGCTAGGCAGCTGTGGTGTTAATCCCAAACTTCAAATAGCAGCCTTGGGGCAACCATTTATGAAGCTGCATGATAACATGGTCTCATACATGGACTTATAAAACAATATTTGAAAGCGGAGGCGGAATGTGTTTTTATCAACCTTATATAATTTAAGTGAGCTGCAGGTTTTTACTGTAAAGGATGTTAAACAGTGTTTACTGTGTGAATGATTTTCGAGACTGAAGGCAGGCATGTCCATTTATTTTACTATATAGGTTTATTAAATAAGCCAAGATCATTGCAGCATATTTGACAGCTATGGTCCACAGCAACACAAATGGCCAATACACTGCACAGAACATATTTCAAAGAACCCTTACTATAACTGAATAATTATTTACGATAGCATAGCTATCATTTTGCATTAAATAGCATAGATCAATTTATGTTTACTCACTGTGTTGCAATTGTATTTTTTAGCATAAAAAATTCCATTCAGTGGAAGTGCTTGTGTTGTCCTTGACAACCAATTAGATGATGTGAATTTTAAAAGTAGGCACTGCTTTTTACACCAGAAGGACTGACAACAATTCAAAAACGAATTAATAAACATACAAAAACAAATGCTATATATATGATATATATTTCACACTCACCAAAGTTTAAATCTGCTTCAATCTGCTTAATGGTCACCTGTTTGCTCTGAAGAAGTTAGCACTGATTGGCTAAAGCAACACGTCAGAGTGGCGTCATCACGCACGTGACATCTCATGGGACCGCAGCCAATGGGCACTTGTAGACGGTGAGGTGTTTGCAACTTGCAACCCAAACAGAGACACTGATGTTGATGGCGCAGTGATGCAGGGGGATTGGAGTGACATATCGTATTCAACAGAGCAGGCGTCTGCAACACTACAGAGATGGTGAGATCCCCCCATATACTCTGACTGTTTTCACGCTTGAACTCTAACCTTGCTTGGGACATATCCCCTCCTGTTTTGTATGCATTGGTTACCTAGTCAGGTCAAAGCAACAACACTGAACATGAAGGAGACAGAAGGCGCATGGGTCTAGCGCATTATCCCCAACCAAAGGGTCTATTGGTATACAAATATAAGTATTATACTCACAAAAAAAAAGACTTGAATAAAAGCATGTCTTGGTATTCCTCCACATGGGTCCATAAACTGTCCACATCTCATGGGCCTTGTCCCTATAGAGGCATAGGCTAATGAGTTTAGAGAATTTCCTCTTCCTCTGAGGCTCTGAAGAAGAGGACTTTCTCAAAACACATTAGCCTATGCCTCTATAGGAATAAGTCCCATGAGATGTGGACATTTTATAGACCCATGTGGAGGAATACTAAGACATGCTTTTATTCAAGTCTTTTTTTGTGAGTATAATACTTATCTTTGAATACCAATAAAGCATTTGTTTGGGGATAATGCGGTAGGCTCACATGCCTTCTGTCTCTTTCATGTTCCAGTGCTTTGAATCTCCCAGGGTGTGGAAAGCAGCGAGGAGTGCATTATCCATTTTAAAGCTTTGGAGTAAAGAGTTCACCATTGTATAGAGGCCCATTGCACAGCGCAGGAGATTCAACTGTGTCTTTTCAAAGCAACAACACACCTCACCTACCTGAGCTATAGCCCCTGTCCCCCCATGATGGAGATACTAACAGGTATGGACTGTACCATTTAACATTGTTCAACTCAATGGGAATCTTATCTGCCTGTTTGCACCTGACATACAGCCTTATTGAACACTTTGCTTGGATACAGGAACAATATCTGAAGTTTGCTACTTATGGTCTAGTTTAGCCTTAATTGCTCTTATTGCAGCGGTGGATCTGTGCAACTTCACTTTTTGGAACTCTTACTTTTTGAGCATGTTTGGCTGTATGTATGAGTGTATGCGCAGCTGTGATCTCATTTTTAGACAACGTTGTCTTTTTAATAGTGGTTGATGAAGGTGAAATTCACAGACATTTTTCGTATTTTGTATAAATGCAATTTTTTTCTACACATAAAGCTGTTTTTAAACAACCGCAGTGTCCCACCTATGTGACCTTCTTGGTAGTTCCTTTTTTTCCACCCTTTTTCTATATGCTTGGTTTGGTCACATGAACTGCTCTGGATATGCAATATGCATCCTCTGGTGATAGGTTGAAACAGCTCTAAAGCCTCGTACACACGATCGGATTTTCCAACGGGAATTGTGTGATGACAGGCTGTTGGCCAAAAATCTGACCGTGTGTACGCTCCATCGAACAAATGTTGAATGGCAGGCTTTAAAATTTGTCGGATTTTCTGAGCGTGTGTACACAAGTCCGTCGGGCAAATATTCAAAGTACACACATGAAGCAAGGACAAGCTGGAAGCGGTCGATCTTGTAAACGAACGTTCGTAATGGAGAATTTACATTCGTGACGTGGCAAATTATGAAATCTCGAAATGCAGCACACATTCTCTTCTTCTTTAATGGGATAATAATGAAGCTGCTTTGCTGGTGATACTGATGGAGTTATGGCAAACTCATTTTCAAAGGCTTTTTTTTCTAGTGATATCAAGAATAATATTATTATGCTTGTTTTTTTTTCTTTTTTTTTGGTGCATGTTACCACTACACTATTATCCCATGGTTTTTAAGAGCAAAGATACAACTATGTTGGTGTCCCTTGTTAATTTTACATTGTATTTTTTAAAATGTAACTGCCTACTCCCAAACTGCCATGTGAAGTAAAACACATATTATTTGTTTAAAACAAGTCTTATTCTACACAATTTTTTTATTGTGCATTAAAAAAAGAAAACAAATAAAATTAGACATGCTATCTGCCAATAGAACTTAACCAAAAAGTGCATTCTATGCATCCAAAAATATAGAAAATATACAGTATCTCACAAAAGTGAGTACACCCCTCACATTTTTGTAAATATTGTATTATATCTTTTCATGTGAGAACACTGAAGAAATGACACTTTGCTACAATGTAAAGTGGTGAGTGTACAGCTTGTATAACAGTGTAAATTTACTGTCCTCTCAAAATAACTCAACATACAGCCTTTAATGTCTAAACTGCTGGCAACAAAAGTGAGTACACCCCTAAGTGAAAATGTCCAAATTGGGCCCAATTAGCCATTTTCCCTCCCCGGTGTCAAGTGACTTGTTAGTGTTACAAGGTCTCAGGTGTGAATGAGAAGCAGGTGTGTTAAATTTTTATGTTATCGCTCTAACTCTCTCATACTGGTCACTGAAAATTCAACATGGCACCTCATGGCAAAGAACTCTCTGAGGATCTGAAAAAAAAATTCTCTACATAAAGATGGCCAAGGCTATAAGAAGATTGCTAAGACCCTGAAACTGAGCTTCAGCATGGTGGCCAAGACCATACAGCGGTTTAACCAGACAGGATCCACACAGAACAGGCTTCGCCATGGTCAACCAAAGAAGTTGAGTGCACGTGTTCAGCATCATATCCAGAGGAAAATAGATGTATAAGTGATGCCAGTATTGCTGCAGAGGTTGAAGGGGTGGGGGCTCAACCTGTCAGTGCTCAGACCATACGCCGCACATTGCATCAAATTGGTCTGCATGGCTGTCATCCCAGAAGGAAGCCTCTTCTAAAGATGATGCACAAGAAAGCCTGCAAACAGTTTGCTGAAGACAAGCAGACTAAGGACATGGATTACTGGAACCATGTCCTGTGGTCTGATGTGACCAAGATAAACTTATTTGGTTCAGATAGTGTCAAGCGTGTGTGGCAGCAACCAGGTGAGGAGTACAAAGACAAGTGTGTCTTGCCTACAGTCAAGCATGGTAGTGGGAGTGTCATGGTCTGGGGCTGAATGAGTGCTCCCGGCACTGGGGAGCTACAGTTCATTGAGGGAACCATGAATGCCAACATCTACTGTGAAATACTGAAGCAGAGCATGATCCCCTCCCTTCGGAGACTGGGACGCAGGGCAGTATTCCAACATGATAACGACCCCAAACACACCTCCAAGACGGCCACTCCCTTGCTAAAGAAGTTGAGGGTAAAGGTAATGGACTGGCCAAGCATGTCTCCAGACATAAACCCTATTGAGCATCTGTGGGACATCGTCAAACGGAAGGTGGAGGAGCGGAAGAGGACTCCAGTGGCAACCTGTGAAGCTCTGGTGAACTCCATGCCCAAGAGGGTTAAGGCAGTGCTGGAAAATAATGGTGGCCACAGAAAATATTGACACTTTGGGCCCAATTAGGATATTTTCACTTAGGGGTGTACTCACTTTTTTTGCCAGCGGCTGTGTGTTGAGTTATTTTGAGGAGACAGTAAATTTACACTGTTATATAAACTGTACACTCACTACTTTACATTGTAGCAAAGTGTCATTTCTTCAGTGTTGTCACATGAAAAGATAGAATAAAATATTTACAAAAATGTGAGGGGTGTACTCACTTTTGTGAGATACTGTACCAAATCAAATCATCATTCAACCAAAAAATAAAATAAAAGTCTCATGCATGTGTCCTGCTTCTTAATATAGGGGGTCAACAATGCCAAGAGTTGGTAAAAGCAGGGGTCCGTCATCCAGAGATAATTCAGAAAATCATCTGGATTATTCTCCTGGAGCTCCCGCAGCAAAGGCATATGACATAATTGCTCGCGATTAATAAAGCAACCAATTTTTGGTCCAAGAAATCCTCCTCCTCCTGTTCTCGGACTGGACTTGGGTCAAAGCAATAACTCCAAAGCCAATAATAAATAACACGTTATCTCCTCCGATTTTGCAACATGGCTGGTTTACGAATGGCCGTTCAGAAACAAACTGAAAAGTGCGAAAGGAAAAGTACGAAATGAAAAGCACAAATCAACACTCACCAAACTTCTACTAACACAAAATTAGCAGAAGGAGCCCAAAGGGTGCCGCTAAAGATCTGAAAAACCACGTAGTACATCACTACATTTGTGTTTGTTGGCTGACAATTCCTTGCCGTTTATATGCAAGACAAAATCGAGGCACACGCCTTTGGTCAAAAGTCTGAGGTTTTGTCTGCGGAAAATCCGATCGTTTGTACAAGGCTTAACAGTGTCAGTAATTTTTAACTGCCTGTTAGCTTGTTTAGCAGTTGATCCAGGTTGGCTTTTTACTTTTTTATTTTTATGTTTATTTTCTTTAATGGTCACCTTGCTGGCCATATTGTTTTGGTGAGTGTAAATTTTGTAAGCATGTGGTGGAGCACTTTTAATAGAAGATTTGGGCACTTTTCAGAATCTTTGAGCAGTATGGTGATTGACAACTAGACATGTGCAGAATGAAAAAATTTGTTTAGTTTAGTTTCAATTCGTTATTTACATAAATTCATTTAGTCAAATTTGTTTAACCGGTTTAATTCATTTTCAGAATTTGTTTCATTTATACGATTGAAAACTATTTTATTTTTTTTTTAATTCAAATCAATTCGAATAGTATTAAAATTCAAATCATTTTGAAATTCAAATAGTTTTCAAATAATTTTTGAATTTCCAAAGAGAATAAAATAGAATAGAAAATAAAATAGAAAATAAAGGAATGGAATAGAAAAAAAATCACAGAATAGAAAATATTATAACAGAAAATAAAAGAATAGAATATAATAGCATAAAACAGAACAAAATAGAAAAATAGTAAATAAAAGAACAAAATAGACTGGAATAAAATATAATAGAAAGGAATAGAATAGAATAAAAAAAGAATAGAATAAAATAGAATATACCAACTTCTGAAATTTGAATAGAAAAGAATAGAATAGAAAAGAATATAATTAAAAAAAACAATAGAATAGATCAGAAATGTGAACTTAAATATAATAGTAAAGAATATATTAAAATAGAAAATGACAGAAGAGTATAGAAAAAAAAAAGAATAGAATAGAAAGAATATAATCATCTTCCTATTCTAATCTATTATTTTCTATTCTATTCAAAATAAATTGATTCTATTTACATTTTGGGAAATAGTTATAGTCATATATATTCTGTTGTGTTTTTCAATTCTATTTTTTTATTCTATTCTATTCTATTATTTTATTTCCTATTCTATTCTATCTTATTCTATCCTTTTCTATTCTATTCTTTTCTATTCAAATTCAAATTTATTCTACTCGAAATTCAAATTTCAGAAGGTTGGTAAATTTTTTCTATTCTGTTCTATTCTGTTTTTTCTATACTATTCTGTTATTTTCTATTCTATTCAAATCTATTCTTTTCTATTCTATTCAAATTAGAATTGATTCTATTTGACTTTTGGGAAATGGTTATAATCTTTCTATTCTATTCTATTTTTGTTTTTGTTTCTTTTCTTATGTATTTAAATTCAAATTTATTCAATTTGAATATTCAAATTTCAGAAGATGCTTATTATCTTTTTATTTTATTCAATTCTTTTTTTATTCTATTCTATTCTGTTCTTTTATTTTCTATTTTGTTCTGTTTTACTCTATTCTATTCTTTTATATTTTTTTCTTTTCTATTCCTTTATTTTCTATTCTATTTTATTCTCTTTGGAAATTGGAAAACTATTTGAATTCAAATGTGAAAACTATTTTAATTTGAAAACTTTTCAAATTCGAATTTAAAAACTATTTGAATCAATTTTAAAACTATTCGAATCGATACAAAAACTATTTGAATTTTTTTCATTATTTTGGATTTGTTGAAATTTGATACTATTGTAATTCGGAAATTCGAATACATCTGAATTTCCTAAGAACGAAAATTCAGCCAAATTTCAATTTGGAATGAAATGAACTGCACATGTCTATTGGCAACACATTACAGCATATATGGACTTTTCATTTACACATGTCATATACTGTATATAGCATTTGTTTTTGTACATTTATTAATTGTTTTTGAACTGTTCTCAGTGCTTTTGGTATAAAAGGCAATGCTTAATTTTCATATTCACATACTTATAGTTTTTTTTTTTTTTTTGCACTTAAAGGGGCCTCAGCCTTGATTAGTTAGATTGACATATTGATTTTTGGTTTGGCGCCCTTCATATTTATTGCATTAACAAATTTGATTATATTATCTTCCAGTCCAGGCTTGCATTTAAAACTAATAGGTGGGTCAGGGTCAATAGTAACAACGTAAAAAATTTCTTCTTGACCTTTTACATAAACACGAATCCTTTGTGCTTGCAGATGTGTTTTCCTGATAATAATAATAATTATGAATGCCATTTTAGAAATCTGTCATAGGACATAAGTAGACTCTCTGCACCCCATGTATAGAAGTAAAAAGTCTTGTTTTTTTAAATGAGGTATGGGTTCAGCATTGATGCACAGCAAATCCAACCCATTTGCAGAAACAGCAAACCAATGCAACTGTTTGACGCCATAGTAACCAACTACCAATAATACACTCCTTAGGGCTCATGCACACGGGACATTTTAAAAACGCCAGTGCTAGCATTTAGCCGCATTTTTACATTAGCGTTATTGCTTGTTTTCCCGCATTTTTGTGTGTTTTTCCGCATTTTTTGCCATTAGCGTTTTTGGCAATTTTTCAGTAAAACTCTCTTTATAATGTAAAAACACCTAAAAACTTTAAACGTGGCTAAACACAGCTGGACTATTAGCTGCATTTAGATCAGTTTTTTGGCATTTTTACAGCTCGTTTTTACTGCTCCTGGAAGCAAAGGCTGTCATTTTTTCTACTGCCCCTAAATGCTTATGCCTCTAAGCACCTCTGACAGTTTATGTGTGCATGGACACATAGGCTAACATGGAGGGGCTTTTAGAGGCAGTTAAAAAAAATATGTCAAACGCCCCCTAACAGCAGCTGTAAAAACATCCTGTGTGCATGAACCCTTAGCCTTTGAACTTAGGTCAGTGGCTTAGAATGGCCAAAATGGGGCCTTTGTTATATGCCAATCAATACAAAGGTTGGGTTCCCAGCAGCCATTTAGCTGTGTGTTGCAGTGCACAGACCCACTGGTGCTTTCTAGAACTACTGTACCTTTTTGAGTTTGTCCGCAACAGCTTGCTACAGATGCTATTTAGCTGCTGGACTCTTCACCCAACAGTCTTTCAGCTACGTTGAAAAAATAGCCACCTCAAAAAATATGCTACCTGTCGTGTAGGTGTTTCACCTTCTTTGTGGCCAAATTTGTTATTATATCACACGTCCTGGTCTCTGCCGCTACAGGGTGATCTTTTTGCAAGCAGCTTTCATGCTATGGAGTTCAAAAGACTTCAGATTATCCCAAAATGGGTATGAGATATCACCTCTATGGAATAGCTACTGAAATGAGAGACAAATGTGCTGACCTGAAGAATGTATAACTTTGGAGGGAGGAATGTTGTGCAACACAGTTTGAGAAGAAGTATACCGTTTAGAGAAGAGGGTAGCTAAGAGAGGCTTGAAGGAGACATCCTGCTGGGGTGTAGGGGGGTGGCGGTGGGATGTCTTGTTTTTTTTTTATAATTGTATTTTTTTATTGGGTTATAAAAGAACAGATATACAATTGTTACAGAATGTACAACATACTGATAATGAAGACATAATGATAACAGAAAAGAAGAAGAGAAAACAAAACAAAACAAAACAAAAAGGTATATAAGTAGTAGATACAGATGAACAATGTCCATAAATACAGAGCACAGGGGATAGTCTGCATATCTTATCAAAAGTATATAAACTAAACAACTCTTAGGTGAATAATAAAACTCAGAACCAGAAAGTATTTATAAAGGTAAAAAGATATAGGTTTTTGAGGAGGGTATTTAATAGGTGACATAAAATCTAGGAAGGCACCAAGTGGTAAATAGAGAAATGGAAGGGAGGGGGGGGGGAATACAATCAAAAATAATGTAATGCTAATATAATTTAAGATGTGGCAGTTGGCATAGGGGTCCCATATTCTGATCGATCCCATGGTTCCCAAACCTTATCAAATTGGGAGATGGAATCATGCACAGAGGCCGTCAAAAACTCCATCCTCCGAATTTCAGCCACTAGGTGGAAGAATCTGGACCACAAAGGAGGTGCGCTGGACAGCCAACACAGTGGAATAAGCCTTTTGGCAGCTAGTAAAACATAGGAGATTAGCCGATTGATTTTTTTGGTTAAACCTGAAAAAGGGAGGCCCAACAGACAATTTAAGGGATCTAGCGGAAGGGATACATCCACAACCTTCTGTATTAATTACCTCACATCGTGCCAAAAGGGTTGAATCAGGGAGCACTGCCAAAAAATATGAAATAAAGAACCTGTGTCAGTTCCACAGCACCAACAGCGCGGCGAAACTGAGGGATCATATTTGTGAATTACATCCGGGGTTTTATACCAAAACATAAGGATCTTAATGGACTTTTCCCTTTGGGCTACACATTTGGAGGATTGAAAAGTAGAGGACCAAATCTTATCCCATACCTGGACCGTAATAGGTCGGCACAATAAATGGAACCATCTTCTCATATAGTGTTGTGTGGTCTCAGTAAGAGGGGTCGACTAATGGAGGATACGGTGGATGGAGGATATGAGATGTAGGTGGTGGGAACCCTGAGCACATAAGCATTCAAAGGCGGTTGGTTTATCAAGAGTCAGGGATGGAGATTTGGAGTGAAAGAAATGTCTAACCTGTAAATAAAAATGAAAAAGGTGGGAGGGTATATCACATTTCTCTTGTAATGTATCAAAAGCATGTAGTCTCCGCGTGATAGGATGGACCAAATTCCGGAGCTGAAAAAGAGGGGCATTAAGCCATGGAATACCCTACCTAGGGACGTACTGTCTGGTATGATTGGGTGAAACAACACATTCACAAGGGGAGGGCAGTGTGAGGCAAGAGAATAACTTTTGAGGCATTTACGCCAAATGTTTAAAGTTAAGGTCATTGGAGCAGTGCATTGACGTTTAAGAATGGGATCCAGGGATGAGAGGAAGCCCCAAACTAAAAAGCATGGGTACACCGAGTATAACACTCCCTTTTCAATGGCAGTCCACTGAATCGGTGCATGTAAAGAGGACCATGAAGCAATAGCCCTCAAGTGTGAGGCGTAATAATATTTAATAATGTCCGGGGCTCCCAAACCCACCCTGGATCTTAGGGAAAATACCACTGAGCTTGCTATGCGGTGAGCCCTGCCGCCCTATATGAACTTTAGAAAACTCCTCTGAAGTATTTTTAGTTGAGAGAAAGGCATGAGAGAAAGTGGTAAAGTAATCTGGGTAAAACATACATTTTTAGGACATTAATCCTACCTAACAGTGACAGGGGATATTTTGTCCAGGTCGACAGGGATTTGATAATATCTAGAACCAGAGGGGGAAAGTTAGCAAAATTGAGAGAAGAATAAGAGGGGGTGAGAAGAACACCTAAATATTTGAGGGAGGTACTGTACCATTTATAAGGGTATGAGTCTTTAAGCTGAGATAATAGGGATGGAGACAACATAAAAATTAATGCAAAGCTGTTTATAAACATTATTGGTAACAGTGACTCCTCGGTACCTGAGTGTTAACAAGTACACCCTGTAATGAAACCTCTGTGGGTTAGAGAAACAGAGACAAAGCAATTTCAACCTATAAAGCTGATCTATAAATATGGACATAACATAAAAAAACAGTAAATGAAAAAAAGAAACAAAAAAACTTAGGTAAGAAACAAAAAAACCTGGGAGGCAGCTGCACCCCAGGAAGCCCTGGGCACAGTCCAGGGCCAGGTAGGGGCATAGATGGACTTCCATCAGGAGACACTGGATAGAGAAATGCTCTCCTTATGAACTCCTTAACATTTAGGATAGGTCTGACAGTAGGAGACCTGTTTATAGTGAAATAAAAGAGTCAGCATATAAACAGGAACAACTGTCAATTGAGGCACAAATACCATTAATAAAAGTACCCCATGGAATGGAAAAAAAATCTACCCCAAACAGGAAACAGGGTAGACACAAAACTTTGTGAACCAGAGCAGGAAACTTTGTTTCTTTTCTTCTAAATCATGAAGAAACGGAGATACAAAGAGCAGTGAAGTATGGATCCGAGGGGAAATGTACAAAAGATTCAAGGAGGTTGTTTGGAGGTACGTAGACGTTGGGGAGTGGAGAGTTGTTTCCTAGATTTGCCTCTCACAGGAGTCCAGATGCGGCTGGGAGTGTTAGGAGGTGGACGGACCTGGGCGACAGGAGGAATCAGATCTTCTTCTGGAAGAGGAGGTGTGTTGCGTTTGTTAAAAATATGATTTTTTTTATATTAATAATACATAAGATAAATGGGACAATATTACAATAGTGAGTTGGTCAGATTACTGTCAGTTTTTCGGCTTGAGTAGATTTCTCAAACAAATGCTGTTTTATACAATGGGGGTAGATATCATTGTTGTATTGAATTGACAGTTCAATTAACAGGCTATTGTCTCTATAGCTACAGTAAACAAGTAAGACATTACTTGTTTGAGATTCTTTCAGCTTTTAAACTGAAAGAATGACTGTTAAATTACTGTCTTGGTTTGATTAGACAATGGTACGTAGATACCATTTTGTATTCAATTGACAGTTTCCAACAGTCCATTGTTTCTACAGCTACAGTAAACAGGTATGCTTTCTGTTGTTTGGTAACTATGGTAAACAGCCTGACACAAAAAAGGGGTGAGTAGAGACACACACAGACACACACAGAGACACGCATCATCATGCTTTGAAGATCAGAAGCCGCCACTCATGATACAAGAACACTGCCTGGTGTCCAAGAAGCATTGTTGCCAATGGAGATCACAAACATACAGTAACAGAAGATAAGTAACTTTTAAGTGTATTTGTACTGATATAGACTATAGGCTGTTCATTTGATAGGTATTTTGCTTGTTATAGAGATCTGTCAGTCTTGTATTGTATTCCTAAGATTGTAATAGTTTTGTATGTACAGCATCTTTGTGTAGTAAAAGCACAATTTACACACTGCAGAAATCTCAGCTTCCTTGCTTATACCACAGAGTAACCTTGCTAGATAGATGCAAGCAAAACATTTGGGGGCTCGTGCCGCGATCTGTGCTATAATTCAACTGAAGCAGACCTGTTTTTCTGTAGTGTGTTGTGTAGCTTGTGCTAGGTAAAATGCTGCTTAAGCTGTTTAGGAAAAGCAAGGCTGCAGAGGGTTCTGGTGGCCAGAAGAAAGTGTGCAGCTTACCTATCTGGGCCAGAGACAATGCGTGGGAGCCTCATGCTAAAGAATTTGTGAAGTATGCTTCTCCCTTGAAGCTGACTTGGGGTGATAAAGTCTCAGATCATTTTGTAGATTTTAGCCTTAAGGGGTTGGATTTAAGTAAAAAAGAGAAGAGGACAATGTCCACAGTGGGCTGGTATTTCCTTAATGCTATATACACTGAATCACAGAGAAGGGAGAAGGCAGAGGCAGAAGTTAAGGTATTAGCGGTGTGCAGCCCTCATGACCAAATCAATTAATGCCTTAAGGAAAAGGAAGGGCCGTAAACTGGTTAGTAAAGTCAGGGTACGTGCTATTGTCACATTCCAAAATTGGGAATGTGAGGATGTGCTCTCCTCAAATGATAGTGAGGATGACGAGATAGAGTTTGATATTTTGCATGATGATCTGCTAGTGTGAAAGAAAAAGTATGCCAGACCTCTCATTACTAAGCATAGGAAATGGCAACATGATAGAGAGGATATGGCAGATGGGAAGGTGCATTATCGCAACCCCAGAGATGTTGAATTTGAAGAAGTGCGGGAGTTTACACAAACCGAACTCCATGAGCTGGCAAAACAATACAAACAAAGGTCTGAGGAGCGCCTATTGACCTGGCTCCTACGCTTATGGGATGAAGGGGGCGGACAGTGTTGTTTTGTCAGGTAAGGAAGCAGTGACTATGGGAGTGTTAACCCATGATCCACAATTGCGTCAGGCAATGCAAAAAGCCAGAGAGTTTAGCGTGAAATTTTCACTGTTAGACTTCGTGAGAGATGGAATAGTCCGAGTATACGCTAGTCCTACTGACCTGGAAAATACCTACTTATGGAGAGGAATAGGAAAGGGTATTTCCAGGTTACGTGAGATGGGTTGTATAACCGGATTAAATACGTTTCCAGAATGGATGGGTCCAGATATGGAACCCTTTATGTCTGCTCTGCGCTCTATGCTGATGAAGTCTGCGCCATTTAATCTCAAGGCTCCATTATTGTCCTTGTTGGGAGGCCTGGGATTAAACAGCAAGATTCATGAAGCCACAACCCTTTTAAGCCAGTTGGGGGAGCTAGAGGAGACTAAAACAAAACCTGTCAGGGCAGTAGATAAGGTCAAGGCCAGACAAGAAGAATACAAGCAGAAGAGAACAGAGAAGAAAGGGAATGGGGTAGAGAAGACAGGAGGTGAAGAGAAAACCAGGCTAGTTATTTCTAGGAAACAAATGTGGGTGGACTCATTAAAGGCAGAAGTATCTAAATATGAGATAGATGGCATTTCTACTGCAGAAATGCTGAAGAGGTGGAAAAATTTAGTAGGGAAAACTGTCAGGGTTAGAAACACTACTCCTAGTGAAGATAACATCAGCCTGGACTTAGAGAAAACAGAACAGACCCCTCCTGTTATCCCCAAACCAAGTCCCAAAACTGAACATGAACCCAAATCCCTTTATCCTGGGGAGGAGTCATGCCCCGTACACACGGTTGGATTTTCCGATGGAAAATGTCCGATCGGAGCGTGTTGTCGGACATTCTGACCGTGTATGGGCTCCATCGGACATTTTCCATCTGATTTTCCGACACACAAAGTTTGAGAGCAGGCTATAAAATTTTCCGACAACAAAATCCGATTGCGTCAATTCCGGCCGCGTGTGGCCTGTTCCGACGCACAGTGCCACGCATGCTCAGAAGAAGTTCCGATACGGAACAGCTTGGTCTGGTAAACTTCGCAATGGATACAACACTTTCGTCACGGTGCAATGTTATAAAATGGTTTAATACAGCGTACTCTCTTCTTCTTTATAATGTGAGAATAATGAAGTAGTTTTGCTGCTCATATTCACACAGACTTCTCACAAACGTATTTCTTTATTATTTAGCAGGATTCCCTTAATATATTTAGATTTGTCACTTCTGACAACATTTTTTTGTGTTGGAATTTTTTTTTTAGGTTTTAAGGCAGATTCTTTTTTTTTGGTTTGTCTTTTTTTCAAGGCTGATCTTTGTTTTATTGTATTTTTATTTTTACTCCAGAATATTTTTGTGTGTGTTTTGTGTGTCAAGTTACCACAACACCATTGATATGTTGTTCTATTTAATCTGTAGGAGATTGTTTGGTGTTATTGTCCCTTGTTAATTTCACATTGTACTTTAGAAATGTACCTAAATCGTCACCAACAAACTGTCCTTTTTGGATGAAAACACACATAGGAGAGTATAATTTTCAAAAAAAAATCATTTATTAAGGGCTCACAACTAAACAAAGAGGGAGGCAACGCTGGAGAAACAGCAGAAATGGGTGAAGCCTTATGCCCCCAGGGCACACATCAATTATTTCCAGGCAAAATTGGTGGCCTGAGGAGTCCTTATCTAAGGCAGTGCAGTCTGGTCAGAAGTCCCAGAGATCCGGAAAGCAACAGATGACATCTGTGTCCCCAGGCTGTGGTCATACAAGAGACTGCAGCTTTTGTCAGACCAGACTGAACCCAGGGCCATCACTCTCTGGTCTTCCTTCCACGCTTCCTTCCACGCTGTGGCTGTGGTGGAGTTGTGGCAACAGGAGGAGGAGGAGGATAGTCCAACTCAATCACGTCGGTCTTGGGTGTGATTTCGCCACTCACCCCCTTAGTTAGGACTTTATAAATAAGTTGCTCACACATGAGGCGTTGACCCTCCTGCATGCCCTGCAGTTTTGTGGTAGCCTCGCAGGCAAAGGCCTCTTCAGGAATGGGTAAGGCTCGGAGGGACGCAGAAGCCTCCTGAATAAGCCTGGGTGCAGAATCCTGAACGTGACTCCCCTTCCTCGCTCTTTTGTATGGAAGGCGGAGGGGAGGAACCTGTGATTCAGTCAGGCTTCGACTTGTCCCAGGCTTCTCCTGGCTGACACTTAGCCCCGCCTCCTCCTGGCTGCAACTTAGCCCCGCTCCCTCCTGGCTGCCACATTCCACAGCCTCCCCCTGGCTGAGGTTTTCCTGTGTATGAAAAAGGGACATAGTTTTAGTTTTTTATTCATCAATCACACACAATTGTCACCTCCTGACTGTTGCAAAATGAATGTTAACAAATATAAGAGATGATCATTCTGAGCCCAGCATTTTTCATTCTTGTTCCAATTTTGGGTGCCCACTACTGTCTATTGATATGTAAAACACTTTTTTCAATCAGCAATTAGTGATCAATAATAACATCTAGTAAAGATCATTTCTTTATTTACCAGAAATATGTAAAAGAATGCTATACCTGACTCCAGCTGGGCTCCTCCACTTCTACCTGGCTGGAAGGCCCAGGTTGGACATCGGAAGTCTCAGCTGGGGTGGAAGGAAGAGTGGAAGGAAGAGTAGAGAGGGATTCCCTGACTTCAGTGTGGTCTGACAGAAATCGCAGTCTCTCATAGTTCCACAGCCTGGGGACATAAATGTCATCTGCTCCAGCTCCGGATCTCTGGGAATCCGTGACCTTCTTGCGCTCCCTAAGATAAGTGCTCCTCAGGCCACCAATTTTGGCCTTTCAATAGAGGATGGTTGCTGTGGGGACCACCGGCTTCACCAACTCCAGCAGTTTCTCCAGCGTTGCCTGCCTCTTTTGTTTATGATTATAATGTGGATGTTTCACCTGCCACAGACAGGGCAGCTCCCTGTATTTGTCTATGAACAGGGGGAGGAAGTTGTGGTCATTGAAGCCATCCATTTTCTCTGCAAGACACAACACAAGACAAACCCTAAGGTCAGGCCAAACTCTCCTAATCTTGTTACAATATAGGCTTCAATTTCGAAGCTGTATAGGCCCAAGTTTAGATCTTACCTTCGTTATCACGATCGGCGCCTCCGATGCTCCTTCCTCCGCTCACAGATCGTACGTAATACACACTGCGAATGCGTGTAACTCCGCCTGCCCCTGACGTTCTTTCTAGTCTATTCCCCACCCCTTTTTGTTCTGCGCAGTGGGGGAAGAGCACATGGCAGATACACAGCAGGTGCGTGCTAATTACAGGAACGAGGAGGAGGAGGAAAGCCTGGATCCGGACACATCCCGATCCAGAAGGAGATTTAAGGCCTCAAATATGTCCTTTGGGGAGGTGTTGGAGATGGCCGACATCCTGAAGAAGGCCGACTATGATGGGAAGTATGGACCTTACCCCAACCCCAATGTCAGAAAGGCCAAGATCATGGCGAAAGTGGTCAAAATTCTGCACCGGCATTTTGGGGTACGTCGATCGAAAGATCAGCTCAGGAAGCGGTGGTCGGACCTCAAATTACGAGAACACGAGCAGTACAGAAAGATCCGGAGAGTGCTGCAAAAAAGTATATAGTTGTACTGTGTGCCTATTCTTTTTGTGTTTATTAAGTTCGTACTTCTCCATGTGCTTTTCTTACATTTTAAAATGGCAACTTTCATGTTCATGGGCACATTATTCGTTCGTATCAAACATTTTTCTTTCGGCCTATAAAACACCATTGTTTTGGCCATATGCATTTGGCCACATTTTTTACGCCCTACTTGTATGAAACTAATTTAGATGTGTAGATGGCTTTGTTACTAGAACGAAATGCAAACTAGATTCTGTGTAAGGAGAGGACACTGAGCAGCTGTTTTCACATCTGGACACTGGAGCACTAGTGTGGGACCCCAGAACACCATTTTTATTAGGGGGGCCACACAGGTGCTCCAGTGTATACTATAGGGGGTCTCCATCTGTGAAGCTTGTACAAGACAGGTAAAGTATTGCAGCTTGACAAAGGACACTGAAAATTCTACATCTTGGAACTCTGCCAAAATAGACAATTGTACCCCACTTCCAAGCAATGTTTTCTATTTATAGTTCTGCCATCAAATATCTGTGTGTTAAGTATTGCATTTTTGTTTTACATAGGGGAGAAAAGACTCGGAGGACACCCATCATCCGAGGAGACCACAGACCCCCCCACCTCTGGAAGAAGGGGAAATCCCCCCAACCCAAGAAGACCATCATTGATGTTTTGGGGCGAGTTTAAAACCCCTCCAAATCCCTTTGTTTTTTTGTGTGCTACAATGTTAAAAATGTTTTAGCGATTTTAAGAAAAGCCAAATTTGGAGGATGCACACAGTGTGCCAACATGTGCTATCTGCCATCACGGGAGATCAATGGACGCGTTTTGGGGGGTGCAACCCCTTCCTCAATAATAAAGTAGCTGAGAGGAAGCAGTTTCTCCCCCAAAACACGTCCCTTGATCCCCCGTGATGGCAGCTAGCACATGTTGACATTGGCAAATTTGTGTGCATCTTCCAAATTTGGCTTTTCCTGGGGTGACTTCACCCCATCTGAACGCAATATCAAACACAATTCCTAAATACTCATGTTTGATATTGCCTTCAAGTTCTACTAAATGTGAACTTTGTAAGTTCAAGATTTGTGTCTTTCTTGTTGGTTTTTCACATGCCTGTTTTATCTTAAATGGACATTTATATTTTTTATAATGCCCCCCCCCAAAAAATTGTTATACAACAAACATGTTGGTTTGTTTTAAAAACCTTTTCTAAATGCACATGTGATTGTGCAGGTATTAAAAAGATTGTTAATCAAGAATGTGTGGATTATTGTCTCAACGCTACAACACTTTTGTGGTGATGTAATTGCTGCTTTCTGTGAAAATGGGGGTTATTTCCTAAGGGCAAATCCTCTTTGCACTACAAGTGCAGTTTCAGTGCAGTTTCAAGTGCACTTGTAGTGCAAAGTGTCTTTGCCTTTAGTAAATAACACCCAACAGTGCTTTGTATAAGGTTACACAATCACGCCATTTTCAGGACTCCCCACATTTCTGTCAGGGTCAGCCAAAACAAACACAAGCAGTAAATGTCAACAAAGATTTGCTTTTTTTTGTTTTATTTGATAAAGGCTTCACAAATTGTCTGGCATATTGATGGCCCCCCTACCCGCAAAGAAGTCAAGGTATCTTAACCGGACATCACGGGCACTCAGGGAGGGCAAGCCAGGACGGCCACTTTCAAGCGCCGTCAGGGTTGTTTCATTTAGAATTTCAGCCTCAGGCCCAACTGACCCAGCATAGTTGGCAGAATGTTGGTGTAAAAAGTTATGTAGAACACAGCACGCCAGGATTATATGATTAAGTTTATACTCCGCCATATGGATGGGTGTCAGAAATAAGCGGAATCGGCTGGCCATGATTCCAAGTGTGTTCTCCACCACTCTTCTGGCTCTGGCCAGCCGGTAATTAAAAACCCTCTGTTCCGGGGTGAGGGTCCTCATCGCGAATTGCCGCATAAGATGGTCCCCCAGCGCAAATGCTTCATCCGCAACGAAGACGAATGGGAGTCCTTCCACATTCTCTTCTGGAGGTGGCAAGTCCATGCTGCCAATCTGGAGACGCCTGTAAAACTCCATCTGGGTGATGACTCCCTCATCGGACATCCGGCCATTCTTCCCCACGTCCACATACAGGAAGCCGACACCACCACCAACATCACAATACTATTTAACCCCTTGTAATTATAATAGTATGACCCCGAGTTGTGTGGTGGGACGATGTGGACGTGTTTCCCATCAATTGCCCCTCCGCAGTTAGGAAAGTCCCACCGCTGGGCAAAGTGGGAGGCCACAGTCTGCCATTCCTGTGGCGTGGAAGGAAACTGTTGAGGAAAACAAAAAAAATGAGTATTTTTGTACATAAACATGGAAAGCAGATTAGACACAAACCTTCTTGGCCAACATCCAGATAACATTTATTAAGGGGAATTTTACAACACCAAAGTATAAGGTACACCTATCATATTCCCCCTCCCTCCCCTCTCATGGGCCTTTTCTAACATTATAGGGGGGGAATCTTGGACAGGTAACCCTCTTCACTTCATTGAGAGATGAATGCATAAATACAGGGTATTACTTGGAACAGCCCCTCCTTACTTACACTATTGGCAGACCACTGGACAGGTAAGAAGTGTCATAATATAAAGATTACACATTGTACACATTTGAGCACATTTGGACATTCTGCTATTACCTATCAAGATAATAATAGGATACAAAAACTTTAAACAGTACAATTTGAAAGTATACAGGCAGGCCCTTGCACTACATGCTTTGGGTAATTCATCCATCAATCTGACCACAAAAGAGATGGGTATAGTGTGTATGGCTTTGGCAAAGTCAGAAGATAGATTATTGAGGATAGATAGAGAATTGGTATCAGCTGACTTAGCAGTTGGGGGGAGGGAGGGTTCCAACTGATTTGGGGACCCCCCAAAAAAAGCCTCTGGCACTCTGCCTGAATTTAAAGCACAAATCACATTTCTAAACATTTTAGGGGGTGTTGGGGGTAAAGCACTACTACGGAGCTGATAAAATACATTGTTAAGTGACTACATGAGGTGAATATAGGGCCAGGAGACCATGCTGGGGAGGTAAGTGAAGTCAAATATGTATGAAGGACAAAAAAAATCATTACATAAAAATCCAGCATGCATGAGGACAAAGGGGACATTCACAGCATATTCCAATCATGGTAATTAGGGAATGAAGAAAGAAATACAATATATTATCAAACATTACATACAATAAAATGTGAGATTAAAGGATTAAAATCTTACCTTCATATACTCCTTCTGCAGGACCTGGATGATGGCAGAACAGGTCTCTGGGATAATGATCCCCAGAGCCTGGGGGGAGATGCCTGTCGAGAACTTCAAGTCCTGCAGGCTTCTCCCCGTCGCTAAGTACCGCAGGGTGGCGACGAGCCTCTGCTTCGGAGTGATGGCTTGCCTCATGCAGGTATCCTGCCTGCTGATATAGGGGGTCAGCGAAGCCAACAAACGGTGAAATACGGGGTCTGTCATCCTGAGAAAGTTCCTGAAATCATCAGGATTATTCTCACGGATCTCACACAGCAAAGGCATATGAGAGAACTGGTCACGCTGAAGCAACCAATTCTTGGTCCATGAACTCCTCCCCACCCTGTTCATGGACTGGACTTGTGTCAAGGTCAGGACCCCAACACCAAGCCCCCGCACAGCACAAACTCTACGAGGAGTACGTATATGCAACATGGCTAGAAAACGGTTGGCTGCTCAGAACGGAGTAACAGAACGCACTGAAGAACAGCAAGGCCTGTTAAGAGCGACCTGAAAAACAGTAACGAACGAACAAGAACACAATGACAAGTCAAGGGTACTCGCTGCACGCACTGAACAGCAGATACAAACCCACAAGCACAAACTGAACCGCAGAAAAAGATCTGAAAGCCACGAGTCTGAAAAAGCGTGAATCGTCTCTAACCAAACTTTTACTAACACGAGATTAGCAAAAGGAGCCCAAAGGATGCCGTGCTTGGTTCTGAACTGGCCTTTTCTAGTCTTGTCGTACGTGGTGTACGTGACCGCGTGGTTTGCGATTGGAAATTCCGACAACTTTGTGCGACCGTGTGTACGCAAAACAAGTTTGAGCCAACATCCGTCGGAAAAAATCCTAGGATTTTGTTGTCGGAATGTTCGATCAATGTCCGACCGTGTTTCAGAGAAAATCAGAAAAGGGGATTGGGAGGTTCCTTATCCTTTATGAAGGGAAGGTGAGTCTCCTGTAATAGCCGTGAGGGCAATGACAGCAGGAGACCGATGCCCATATGCACCTGTCACTGTATGGTGGGGGAAGTCATCTTCTCCTACACATGTAATGGCTTTAGTTGATAGCGGAGCTTAAGTTACACTTCTGCAAGGTAATCCTTCCCATCACAAAGGAGAATTGATTTATGTAGAAGGTTTGGGAGGGCAAACCACACCAGCAGTTAGGATATGGGTGAAATTGGCTATTGGCAAGGGATCAGGATTTATAACAAATGTTTTGGTATCAGAGTTACCCGAAAATATTCTTGGGATGGATGTACTTCAAGGTCAGTCAATTCAGACTGAAAGAGGTACATTCACATTCGGGTATCCTGATAAAGCGTATCTGGTTAGGGCGGTGAAGGCTGTGGTCAGAGGTCATGCGAAATGGACCCCTGTCTACATTCCTGCACCAGAGAAGCCAGTCTGTCTCAAGCAGTACAGACTTCCTGGAGGCCACAAAGAAATTGGGGAGACTATTCAAGAACTGTTGAGAGTAGGGATCCTTAGACCTGCTGTAAGTCCTTTCTCTTCTCCGGGATTCTCAGTAAAGCAACCTGATGGGACATATAGAATGACTGTTGATTACAGAGGTCTAAACAAAGTGGCACCTGTACCAGATATGATCTCAATTGTTGAGAAAATTGCTAAAGATGCAGGAGAATATCATGCTGTGATAGACCTGGCTAATGCTTTCTTTTCAATTTTGATAGACCCAGAGTGTCAAGACCAGTTTGCTATGGTGTGGGACGGCTGCCAGTACACTTTCACCCTGCTTCCTGAAGACTATGTTCTTTCTCCAACGATTTGTCATGGACTGATTGCTCAAGATTTAAGTACCCTGATTTTCAAAGTCGCTGTGTTCATTGATGACATCATGATCTCTGGGACAAAAGAAGATGTAACTGAAACACTGCACCTGCTGATAGAGCACTTGGAGAACAGAGGGTGGGCTATCAACAGAGACAAAGTCCAAGGACCTGCCACAGAAGTGAAATTCCTGGGGATGTGGACTGGGCCGCAGAGGAAAATTCCAGAGACAGATGTGCAAACTATCCAGACGCTGTCGCCCCCTACTACCAAAAAGGAGGCACAGAAGTTCATTGGAGTTGTGGGGTTCTGGAGATCGTTCATCCCACATCTTGGACTGATTCTGAGGCCTATATATAATGTCCCCAGAAAAAAGACTGAATTCTCATGGGGTTCAGAGCAGCGGACTGCATTCCTGGCTGCTAAAGAAGCTATTTTGTATCATCAGGGATTAGGACCCTTGAGACAAGGAGTACCATTTCAGCTGGTTGTAGTGGAGCAGAATGGTACCATATATTGGAGTCTGTGGCAGCCAAATAAAAAGAAAGGACTGAGAGCAATACCCATTGGATTTTGGTCCAAACAACTGACAGGGGCACAGAAGAGATACACGCTCCTAGAGAAGTACCTGTTAGGGGCCTACACAGCACTTCAACATGTAGAGACCATTACAGGAAAGGACACAGTCACCATCCATACTGCATTGCCAATAGCAGGATGGGTGAGAGATAATGGACTGACTACTAGGGCAGCTGTAGCCCAAAACCAGACACTGATGAAATGGAAGTGGTACCTTCAAGAAAGAGGGGGTATTGCAGCTGGGGATGTTAGAGACATTTCAAAACAGTTGGCAGGGCTTGTTACTTTTACCAGCAGCCAGAAGAAGAAATTCCTGTGCTGCAGTCATCCCCCATTCAAGAGGCTCCACCCTTTGAGTCTCTGTCAGAAGACATGAAGGAGTCAGCATGGTTCACTGATGGTTCAGCCATAGTCACCTCATCTGGACGTTAATGGACAGCAGCAGCCTACAACCCAAGTACAGACACAGTCCTGCAGGAAACCGGAAATGGAGGGTCCAGTCAGTATGCAGAGTTGAAAGCTGTGGTGATGACTCTTCAGGAGGATCCTTCTTCCCATGTCACTATCTACACTGACAGCTGGGCGGTTTTTAAAGGACTGACAACTTGGATGCCCTCGTGGAAGTCAAATAAATAGATGATTCATGGAAAGGTGGTGTGGGGAGGCAAGGAAGTCTGGGACTACATCTGGAAGGAAGCTCACTTCCCCACCCTAAATGTGGGGCATGTTGATGCACATGTGCCCCTAGTCCCAGACTTTGAGAACTATAACAGAGTTGCAGATGAAATCGCCAAAGTAAAGGCAGTTGTGCCAATTGATCCTGTCTTGATGAACTTGGCCAACTGGGCCCACAAGCAATCTGGACATTTGGGGCAGAAAGCAACATATGAATGGGCACAGCAGAGTGGATTGCCTATATCAGTGATGGCGAACCTTGGCACCCCAGATGTTTTGGAACTACATTTCCCATGATGCTTATGCACTCTGCAGTGTAGACAAGCATCATGGGAAATGTAGTTCCAATACATCTGGGGTGCCAAGGTTCGCCATCACTGGCCTATATCCATGGACATGATAAAGACTGTAATATTGAACTGTATAGTGTGTGGAGAAGTGCGACAATGGCCATTGCAAAAGTACTCCACCGGGTCGATTAAGAGGGGTGAGAGGCCTGCAGAGATCTGGAAGATTGACTTCATCGGTCCCCTGCCCCGGGGAAACAATGGACTGAGATATTGTTGCACTGTAGTGGACACCTATTCAGGACTTATGCTTGTTCATCCTTGCAAATGTGCAGATCAAGCCGCAACGCTTCAACTGCTCCAGAAACTTGTCGTTGCTTATGGTTGTCCCAAACAAGTGCAAAGTGATAACGGCTCACACTTCACCGGATCAACAGTACAGCAGTGGGCCAAAGATTCTGGAGTGTACTGGTTGTGCCACATCCCATACCATCCACAGGCAGCTGGTTTGATTGAAAGATACAACAGGCTATTGAAGGACCAGATACGCACACTTACACCCACACATACACTAAGGGGGTGGGATTGGGTCCTCACACAGGCAGTCATGTTGTTAAATTCTAGGCCAATAGCCAAAAGCACACCATATGAGAGGATGGTAGGGGCTGGGGAACAGATTCCACAGCTGGAGTGCAGAGTTCAGTATTTATGTACGGTTCCTGAAAGAACAGGGCTTAACAGATACCATGTTACTGCTTCCCATGACATAGAAACCAAGAGTGACGTATCTGAAGCTGAAGCCTATCTAGGAATGAGAGGGAATCTGGCAGGAAGGTTTGAAGTTACATTTGCATTGACAGATGAGCTTCAAGACAGCAGCTGGGACTCTGACTGGTTAGTGGATACTTCTCAGCAAGAGTGGAAAGTGCGGCTACATAACAGCAAACCTTCCAAAATAAACAGCAGTGATCTTCTGGGAAAATCAGTATATTTCCTCTCCTCCCTATTGATGTTCTTTGGGAGGGTCAGAAGTGGGTGCAGGCAGGGGGCAAAGTGTTAGTCAGATATCCTGGCAAGAAGCCACTTAGAGGAGAGATTTTAGCTGAAGGGCCTGGATCTACTGTTTATGCATTATTAGAAGGAGCAGATAATCCGCTTTGTTTTCCACTCCACAGGCTGACTCCGATTTGATCCATAGGACATGATGGAAAGAATGACGTAAGATCGCAAGAGCTGTGGAGAGCAAGGCCTTTAATGTATTACAAGCCTGGACTTGTTTCTAAAGAACTTTAGAATGGACTTTCTAATGAACTTTTAAAGACTGAAACACCTTTTTAATGACAGATATATGGGAGGTGTTGCATTCAAGGAAAATTAATGTTTAAAATGAGTTTTCATAGTAATGAAGTCATTTTCCGTATGGAGTCTGAAAGAAAAAAAAAATCTAGGGGCGGAATGTGTTGCATTTGTTAAAAATATGATTTTTTTTATATTAATCAGACATAAGATAAATGGGACAATATTACAATAGTGAGTTGGCCAGATTACTGTCAGTTTTTTGGCTTGGGTAGATTTCTCAAACAAATGCTGTTTTATACAATGGGGGTAGATATCATTGTTGTATTGAATTGACAGTTCAATTAACAGGCTATTGTCTCTATAGCTACAGTAAACAAGTAAGACATTACTTGTTTGAGATTCTTTCAGCTTTTAAACTGAAAGAATGACTGTTAAATTACTGTCTTGGTTTGATTAGACAATGGTACGTAGATACCATTTTGTATTCAATTGACAGTTTCCAACAGTCCATTGTTTCTACAGCTACAGTAAACAGGTATGTTTTCTGTTGTTTGGTAACTACGGTAAACAGCCTGACGCATAAAAGAGGTAAGTAGAGGCACACACAGACACACACACACAGAGACACACACCATCATGCTTTGAAGATCAGAAGCCGCCACTCATGATACAAGAACACTGCCTGGTGTCCAAGAAGCATTGTTGCCAATGGAGATCACGAACATACAGTAACAGAAGGTAAGTAACTTTTAAGTGTATTTGTACTGATATAGACTACTGTATAGGCTGTTCATTTGATAGGCATTTTGCTTGTTATAGAGATCTGTCAGTCTTGTATTGTATTCCTAAGATTGTAATAGTTTTGTATGTACAGCATCTTTGTATAGTAAAAGCACAATTTACACACTGCAGAAATCTCAGCTTCCTTGCTTATACCACAGAGTAACCTTGCTAGATAGACGCAAGCAAAACAGGAGGCAGGCCAAGATTTTTCAGGAAAGCCTCACCTTCCTGCAGTTCACGCAGGGTATATTGCACTCTATCTTTAGACACAACAAGGCGGAAGGGAAAACCCCAGTAGTATGGAATCTTGTGATGTTGCAAATTGGAAGTAATTGGACGTAGATTCCTTCGTTTAGCAAAGGTGATGGGGAGAGGTCACTAAAAATCTGTAATTTTGCCCCTTTGTATATAATTTGGGATTTATTACGTGTAGCCAGGGTTAGTGCCTCTTTGCTTTCAAAAAAGTGAAACCTCACTATAACATCCCTGGGTCTTGCTCCAGCCGGAGGTTTGTGCCCAGGGACCGGTGTGCCCTATCTAGGCCCCAGTCTATATCCACGACTGTAGGGGCCAGGGTGTTAAAAAAAGACCCAAAAGATAGGTGCGCAAGTCAGGGTCCCCCACTGTTTCCGGGATTCCTCTGAAGCGCAAATGTTGGCTTCTCTCCCTATTCTCCAAGTCCTCCTGTTGGAGTTGTATTTGAGATACTGAGAGACGTAGGTTATGGTTTTCCTCCTCAATAGCCAGTACATAGTTTATCTTCTCATCAAATTTATTTTCAAGAGTATCTGTACGCTCCCCAATTTGATTTATTTCCCCTCTCAATTCAGCAGCCAATTTGTGCACCTCAGCCGACACGTTGCATGTGATTTGTTGAAGTAAAAGTTGTAGTTTAGTGTCCAGCTTGGTATCTAAGATATCAGGGGTAAGAATCTCATGTGGGGAGGTTGGAATGAGAACTTGACTCTGGGTGTTAGTTAGTGGAGGGTTCACAGCTTCCTCCATATCCAGAGATGGATCCATCTCAGTGAAAGGGTCCGCAGAAGAACTTGGAGTTGTAGATTGCGGCCTTGTAACAAAGCATTCCATATTTGAACCTTCGCGTGACCCAAACTATGGTTTGTAATAATGCTGCTGCTGGACAACTTTGCCCATGAGGTGTCTAAGGATTTTAGTGATCAGTCAGGCTTACCTCCAGGGCTAGAAGTGGTTAAAATAGCATCTCAGAGGTCTCGGAGAGCAGATAAAGGCCCTGAGCTCAACTAAACGGCATCCTCCATGTTAAAAGAAAAGGACAATTTTAACCTATTGGGAGCATAAATCAGGAACCCTGGGAACCACTATAGTATCTGTGAAGGATGGGTAGTAATTCAGATGGCTCATCAGGCCTTGTGAGAAGAAAGGGAAGCCAGTTGTGTATTAAGAAAAATGAGCCAGGGTGTAGCAAGATGGCCGCCGTCCTCCAGAGGTAGGCCGAAGCCACGGTCTTTCCTGGGAGATGGCGGCCAGACAAGTGAGAACCGCTCTGTTGAGGCCAGAAAAACCCCCCAGTAAGGACAGACGGTGGGTCCCAAGTGAACAAACACCTCAGGGGGTATCGGCTGTGGGAGGGTGTATGTAGATGCCACTCACTGCGTCCTGGAGAAGAGTCTGAGGCCGAGTCAGCAGGCCGCACTAGGATGGCAGGCCGCGGGTTACAGAAGTTCGTTTTCAGGGAGCTTCCGGTACTTTCCCCCAGCTGGAGATATGCCCTGTGTCCTCCGGAGGTGGATTGGCTGATGGACGAGAATGGGGCACTCGTTTTTTCCCCGGATCGCGGCCGCGATACACAGGAGAAGCCAGAGGATTCGTAGGCCCCAAGATGGTGGAAGTCTCTGGCAGTGAAGAACCAGCCGCAACTCAGGAGGGGATCCAGCTGGCCAGAGCTCACAATAGCCGCCGGGGCTGAAACAGGGAGAGACCAGGTACTAATATGCACATTCCAGATTCCACTGGAGCAAGGAAAGGTGGCGGATGGCAATGGATTTGTGCTGAGTGTGTGGAGCTCAGCACCAGCACATCTTCCCGGCTTCACGTCCGGACACACCCCCAGGATGTCTTGTTTGCCGCCCCCACCCCCAAATATACAGCACCAGCCGCCACTGGTTCCAAGCAACTATGAGGCAAAAGATATGTCCCATGAAGCCGCACATCGATGCAGATCCACTGGTTTGGAGTGAATTTGTGTTATGCCCCATACACACAGTCGGATTTTCCAACGGAAAATGTGCGATCGGAGCGTATTGTCGGAAATGCCGACCATGTGTGGGCTCCATCGGACTTTTTCCATCGGATTTTCCGACACACAAAGTTTGAGAGCAGGCTATAAAATTTTCCCACAACAAAATCCAATCTCGTCAATTCCGACCGTGTGTGGACAATTCCGACGCACAAAGTGCCACGCATGCTCAGAAGAAATTCCGAGACGGAACAGCTCGGTCTGGTAAAATTAGCGTTCGGAATGGATAGAGCACTTTCGTCAGGCTGCAATGTTTAAAATTGTTTAATGCAGCACACTCTCTTCTTCTTTATAATGCTAGAAGAATGAAATAGTTTTGCTGCTCATATTCACACAGACTTCTCAAAAACGTATTTCTTTATTATTTATCGTGATTCCCTCAATATATTTTGATTTGTCACATCTGACAAAATTTTTTTTTTTTTTTTTCAAGCCTAATGTGTTTTTTTTTGGTTTGTATTTTTTTCAAGGCTGATCTTGTTGTTAATTTTTCATTTTTATTTATTTTACAACCTGAATATTTTTGTGTGTGTTTTGTGTGTCAAGTTACCACAACACCATTATTATCTTGTATTATTTAATCTTTAATCTCAAGGAGATTGCTTGGTGTTGGTGTCCCTTGTTAATTTCACATTGTATTTTTGAAATGTACCTGCCTCCTCACAAACAAACTGTCCTTTTTGATGGAAAACACACATAGGCGAGTATAATTGAACCAAAAAAACCTTTATTAAGGGCTCACAACCAAACAAAGAGGGAGGCAACGCTGGAGAAACAGCAGAAATTGGTGAAGCCTTTGACCCCCAGGGCAGACATCAATTATTTTACAGCAAAATTGGTGGCCTGAGGCAGTGTTTCTCAACTCCAGTCCTCAAGGCGCCCCAACAGGTCATGTTTTCAGGATTTCCCTCAGATGAAACAGCTGTGGTAATTACTAAGGCAGTGAAACTGATCAAATCACCTGTGCAAAATAATGGAAATCCTGAAAACATGACCTGTTGGGGCGCCTTGAGGACTGGAGTTGAGAAACCCTGGCCTGAGGAGTCCATATCTAAGGGAGTGCAGTCTGGTCCAGAAGTCCCAGAGATCTGGAAAGTAGCAAATGACATGTATGTCCCCAGGCTGTGGTCATACAATAGACTGCATCTTTTGTCAGACCAGAATGAACCCAGGGTCATCACTCTCTGGTCTTCCTTTCCCGCTTCCTTCCACGCTGTGGCTCTGGTGGTGTAGTTGTGGCAGGAGGAGGAGGAGGAGGATGGTCCAACTCACTCAGGTGGATATTGGGTGTGATTTCACCCCTCACCCCCTTAGTTAAGACTTTATAAATGAGTTGCTCACACATGAGGCGTTGGCCCTCCTGCATGCCCTTCAGTTTGGTGGCAGCCATGCAGGCAAAGGCCTCTTCAGGAGTGGGGGTGGCTCTGAGGGATGCAGAAGCCTCCTGAATGAGCCTGGACACTGAATCCTGCACATGACTCCCCTTCCTGGGTCTTTTGGTTGGAAGGCGGAGGGGAGGAACCTGCGATTCAGTCATGCTCCTACTGGGTCCAGGCTTCTGCTGGCTGTCACTTAGCCCTGCCTACTCCTGGCTACCACTAACCCCCGCCTCCTCCTGGCTGCCACTAACCCCCGAATTCTCCTGGCTGCCACATTCCACAGCCTCCTCCTGTGTGCCACATTCCACAGCCTCCTCCTCCTGACTGAGGTTTTCCTGTGTATGAAAAAGGGAAATAGTTTTAGTTTTTTAGTCATCAATCACACACAATTTTCACCTCATGACTGTTGTAAATTGAATGTTAACAAATATAACAGATTATCATTCTAAGCCCAGCATTTTTCATTCTTGTCCCAATTATTTTTGCCCACTACTGTCTATTGATATGTAAAACACTTTATTAAATCAGCAATTAGTGATCAATAATAACACCAGTAAACATCATTTATTTATTGACCAGAAATCTGTAGAAGAATGCTATGCCTGGCTCCAGCTGGGCTCCACTTCTTCCTGGCTGGAAGTCCCAGGTTGGACATCGGAAGCCTCAGCTGGGGTGGAAGATAGGGTGGAAGGAAGAGTGGAAGGAAGAGTAGAGAGGAATTCCCTGACTCCAGTCTGGTCTGACAGAAATAAAGTCTCTCATAGTACCACGGTCTGGGGACATAAATGTCATCTGCTGCAGCTCTGGCTCTTTGGGAATCTGTGACTTTCTTGCGCTCACTAAGATAAGTGCTCCTCAGGCCACCAATTTTGGCTTTTAAATAAGGGATGGTTGCTGTGGGGACCACCGGCTTCACCAACTCCAGCAGTTTCTCCAGCCCTGTCTGCCTCTTTTGTTTATGATTATAATGTGGATGTTTCACCTGCCACAGACAGGGCAGCTCCCTGTATTTGTCTATGAACAGGGGGAGGAAGTTGTGGTCAGTGAAGCCATCCATTTTCTCTGCAAGACACAACACAAGACAAACCCTAATGTCAGGCTAAACTCTCCTAATCTTGTTACAATATAGGCCTCAATCTAGAAGCAGTATAGGCCCAAGTTTAGATCTTACCTTCGTTATCACGATCGGCGCCTCCGATACTCCTTCCTCCGTTCACAGATCGTATGTACTATGCACGCGTGCTACGCCTTATATGCACTGCGCATGCGTGAAACTCCGCCCGCCCCTGACGTTCTTTCTAGTCTATTCCCCGCCCCTTCTCGTTCGGCCTAGTGGGGGAAGAGCACATGGCGGAGACACAGCAGGTGCATGCTAATTACAGCAACGAGGAGGAGGAGGAAAGCCTGGAGCCTGAAACGTCCCGATCCCAGAAGAGAAGATTTAAGGCATCAAATATGTCCTTTGAAGAGATGTTGGAGATGGTCGACATGCGCCCCTTTACTCCAATTAGATCCTCATGATCTATTGGCTGTTTACTGGAGTGATCGTAAAATGACACTGTTACCCAGTTGCCATAGGCGAGTTATATCCATTTTTTTATGGGTTCTTTTTAGTAAGCATTAACCAAATAACCCAGATTTTCTGGGTAGGTAAGACGTAAGAAATACTTGCATCCACTATAATCCCTATCCCTTGGTCCGATCATAATGCAGTCTTCACTTCCATTGCTTCTATCATACCCAAAGCGCATTATCCAACCTGGTATCTCTCAGATATATTATTAAAACACCCATCTCTCCGTTTAATAATTGAACAGGCCTTAAAAGACTACTTAAAGAATAACACATGCTCAGACATTTCCCCGTTGACCCTATGGGAAGCGCACAAACCTGTTTTAAGAGGAATATTCCAGCAACAATCCGGGATACTCAAACGGGAACATATCAATCTTGCACGGAAATTAGAAACTGAATTTAACTCTTCCTTTTTAGAGCCTTCCAAAATAATCCCACTCCAATAACAAAAACTAAGTTAGAGAAAGCGAGACTGGAATACGACTTGTTTCTTATAAACCCTGCTGATAAATCACTGCATCGTACCAAACACGCATTTTATATAAAATCTAATAAACCTGGCACATATTTGGCATGAGCACTAAAATCTATTTATAAATCTTTTAAACCAATTAAACTTAAATTGGCTAGAAATACATACACTAGCAAACCTCTTAAAATCGTTCAGAAATTTGGTTCTAACTTATCCTCCCTTTATTCGGAAACAAATAATTTCAACTCTAACAAAGTTGATTCTTTCTTCTCGCACATAAATTTACCCCAAATATCTTCTTCTCACAAAACTCAACTAGATGAACTTATAACTGTAGAGGATGTAGTGGCTGCCATTAAAGACCGGGCCCTGATGGAAACTCAGCTCTATATTATCGCACCTTTGCAGACATTATCTCTATCTCTTATCTTAATAAATCTTTTATACAAGAACCTTTTATGGCAATCATTTGTATGATTCCAAAACCTTACTTTGATGTTACTTCATGCTCTAATTACCGTCCTATCTCCATGTTAAATATTGATATCAAAATTTTAGTGAAAATACTAGCGTCTCGTCTTAATAAGATCAATGGCTCATTAATACATTGTAACCAGGTTGGCTTTATGCCTAAACGTCAAGCAGGAGATAATGTGGCAGAGCAGTCCTTCTAGCACATATTGCAAAATCATGTCGCATCCCCGCTTGCTTTCTTTCATTGGATATCAAGAAAGCCTTCGATTCCATTTCCTGGCCCTACTTGCATTATACCTTATAAAAATGGGGTTTTGGTCCTAACTTTGTAAACTGGATCATGGCATTATATAACAAACCATGAGCATATGTCAAATATGCAGGATATAAGTCTGACTCCTTTAGCATAGAAAGAGGTATGCAACAGGGATGCCCACTCTCTCCCCTATTATTTGCCCTTCTAATTGAACCACTTGCCAATGAATAGTTAGCTAGTTACCAACACAAACTCTGTCTATTTGCGGATGATGTTCTATTATTTCTTTTTTCCCCACAGGTTTCGGGCCCCAACCTAATTCCAATCCTCAATGAATTTGCTGTTTTTTCTGGCCTTTCCATTAACCCTAAAAAATGCTTAGCTTTAAATATATCCCTTTCAAACATAGAACTAACCTCAGCAAAACAAGGACTCCCCCTTACTTGGAAAGAAAAGTCAATCCTATATTTAGGGATCAATCTCTCTGCATCTTTATCAGATCTTTTCTCACTCAATTACCCTTCGATTTTGAAAATTATATCAAATCTGCTGAAATCTTGGTCCCACCTCCCATTATCGTGGTTCGGAAGAATAAACGCCATCAAAATGACAATACTTCCCAAATTATTATATTTATTCAGAGTCTTGCCAATTCTGATCCCTGTCTATTTCTTGAGACTTATACAGAAAAGAACAATGTCATTATATGGGGTACTTCTAAACCACGTATACAACCATACACGCCGTTTCTTCCCAAAATAAATGGCGGTTTAGGTTGTCCTAATTTTGCATATTACTATAGGGCAGCGCATTTAGCTAGCCTTACTAAGTATCACACAAACCACAAAATTCCTTTATGGGTGCTTATCGAAGCAGCAGATTGTGACCCTATATCAATATCCAACACACTTTGGATCTCTCCAAAAGATCGTAGAGAGCTACAAAACCCTATTACTAAACACTATCTTTCTTTTTAGATTTAAAACTGGTAACCACCTGCAATTCTTACACAATCCTCTTCTTTCATTTTATAAAAAAACAGCTTTCTACCCTGCATTGGTCTCACCTAAATCTTTCAGAGAGTGGGTATCCCTAGATATCTTGACTATGCATGAATTCGTAAATTCTTCATCCTTTATCCCCTTTCCGACTCTCTGTGAAACTTATGGCTTGTCTCAATCAGAGTTATTTAGGTATCTCCAAATTAAACATTTTTTCACACCTTTTCTAATTTCTGACACCCCCCTTAATCGATTAACTAGTTTTGGAACTATTTGTAGGAATGATCCACATACCAGGGGCACAATCTCACTCTTATACTAGTCCAACCCAACTCAGAAAAAACATCATATGTACAGATCTGGGAGATGGACCTTGAACGAACACTAGAAAATACAGATTGAAATCAAATCTGGTCGGTAACTAAAACAGCCTCCCCCAATGTATTGGCGGTAGAGGCTAACTATAAAGTATTAACAAGATGGTACCTGGTACCAGTCAGGATAGCTAAATATACGCAGAATTTTTCCACACAATGTTACCATGGCTGTTCGGATTTTGGCACACACTTTCATATCTGGTGGGTATGCCCTAAAGCTCAAACCTTTTGGAAAGAAATATTCAATATCGCGTCCAAATTATTTAAAATGAAAATCCCTCTTGATTCTACAACGCCTCTACTCAATCTGAAACCGGAATTTTTAACACACTCTCAATTTAATTTGATATTTCAGCTCTTTACAGAACCTAAACAAACGCTAGCGAAAGCTTGGAAATCTCTGGCATTGGTGATTAACAAAGCAGTGAATAGAATGAACAATACTACGACTCATGTTAAAATGATAGCTCTTGAAACAAACATGATTCCTAAATTTGAAAAAATATGGCAACCTTGGATAGACAATTTAATGTCACCAAAATTTGACAAACAAGTGCTACTGCCATGGTAGTTGATTAGGAGGATATCTTCTTGAATGTCTTTATTCAAGAAATGGTGGTGGCTCTCGACTTAATTCCGCGGACTCCTTTACTTCTTTCCCATCCCTTCTTCTCTCCCTTTCTTTTTCTTCCTTTCTTTCTCTCTACCCATACTCACATAACATTATAGAAGCTCCTATACAAGTTGTTTATACTTATATAGAGTTTTTAAGATTATATTTATTGATGTAGTAACCTTGGTTATCGTACTCTTCATGATAATCCAGAATTATTAGTCAACAGTTTCTTAATACCTCGCCAATTATCACTTTGTGATCACTTATTGTATCTTGCAATATGTAATATTGTTTTTGGATATATGTGAGTGAGCTTCATAGCTTTGATTATATAATTTTTATTTTGTTTACTTGTCTAACATTTGAGCACACAATAAAATCTTTTGACAAGGAAAACTCTATTTTCAAGTGGTGAGTGCTGCCTGTCTGCTGGCCATCTCTTTTCACAACTGCTTGTATTTCCTGAATGCATGCAATGGCCATAGGATTCTATGCTTAACTCTTTGCTGCTGCCTGCCCTTCTCCCTGCATTGCAGAAGGGTGAGAAGCACTAGTACCATAGGTTTTCACCCTGCAGCTATGCCTCCAGTGCCCTTACAAAAATTAAACAAATAAATATTAATATGAAGCTTTCCCTATTTTCTCCTTTTCACCACTTTAGATTGAGGTGATGCTGCTTTATTTATGCCAAGCTAAATAAAAAAGTAAAAAAATAAATAAATTTCACATCCAAAATATGTAATGCCAGAATATGGTGTTGCTGGCACTGTCTGTGAAAATCGTACTGTTCCATAACATCACATGCAAGTTTAAGGTATCTCCTAAGGATGTATTTTAAAGGAGTAGTGTTCTCCCACGTTGCATTCAAAGTTGCTTTAAAATCCTGCTGTATGTTATTTAAAAAAATAGTAATTTTCTTTGTCAAATGTCCTCCATGGCAGTGTCTAGCTCCCTTACCCTTTTTAGACAGTAGCTTGCTTATTAGCCTTAAAAATGGACAAAATTAATTAATAAGAATCAAAGGGGTTTGGATTTCGGAGACTGAATGCTATCTAAACCAGGCATATTTGCTAACCTCTAGTGCCCACCTCTTATTGGAAGAGATCACTGTGAATATATATGATTTTCTAAACTGAAACTAAATATTGATTTAATTCTAAGTACTTAGGGAGCAATATTTTCCTGTACAAAAAAGGAGTACCTGCTCAATAATTTACCTGAATTACTAAATATTCAGCCTCATCCACTCAAAAAAGGCTTTCCACAGAAAATAATATGAGTCTATACACATGTGATCTTATCAACCATATGACCATCATTGTATGTCTTAAAGTTTATCTGGACTAGTTAACAAATAGTGGCAGTGGTGGACCATGCATGTGCAATGCATGTTGGCTTAACTTCATCAGGGGCACTTGTGACAGGGTGACAATAAAGGAGCACAACTGCGGGAGAGTTGTCACCCAGGAAAGTGCCTGGACTAGGACCTTTATGGCAGGATCACCATTTACTCTTTTAATGAAATAGGCTTATAGGATCCTTCTGCAGCAGGTTGGTAGGTCAGTTCCTGTGCTGAGGCTTACAATAAAAAATTTCAGTGATGGTTGGACCGAGACCCTCATAACCATCCCTCCAGTTTTTTATATTTTTAAGTTCCATGCTCAATTTCATTTTAAGTTCATGTTGAAAACCTTACACACTTTACAAGCGGCCACTCCTAGATCAGCGGTTCCTAAGAGGCCAAGTCTGCAGCAGGTCCCTCCAAACATCCAAAGCCCATAAGACATGAGGCCCAAGTTATTAGGCACATGCTCCTATGGGAACCTTTCCTGCCACCAAAAGACAGACTTCCTCCAGTAGTCCACTACTCATTCATGACTAGAACTGATTGTAAAATCCTCTCATTGGATATTGGCTGCACTGTAAACATCTCAAAAACTGGACTGGGAGACCAGTATATTTTTCTCATATCACAAACAGAACTTAAAGATTTTGCATAACAGGTACATGTTCTTTTATATAGTAAGGCACTTTACAGAAATCTTACAGAAGTCTGTTATTAATAGAGCTCAGACTACATTGGGGTTTCAGAGATGAACGTCCTTCCCAGGAAAACAGGTCCAGCACCATTGCTCAGATCTGCACTACCTGCTGCTCTACTTGCTATACCTGACCCCACCAATTTGCTATATATCTTACATTGCATATAACTGACATTGCATTAAAAGCTGCAGAGTTAAACATACTAAAAAAAAAAAAAGATAATAATTTAATGTAAAAGTGTACATAAGATTGATTAGTATACGTTATATCTACTTTAATATTTAGAAGACTACCTCAGATCTAATATTTCAATGGTAATGCCTAATTAAGATTGATAATGTCCATCAGTAGCAACATTACCTGCTAATTAAATGCAGTAACATAATATTAAATGTAGTAATAGTTATAAGTCTGGCTGTAAGCCTATATTATTTTCCTTTAGTGACACGATAATGACCATCATGATACACAACCAGCTGCTAGTAGAAATAGAGGGTTTTATTTCAACCAGCCCCTGATAGTTTAATGTAGAGACAGCAGAACAACAAAAAATACTCACCATTTTTCTTTTAGGCCCAAAGGAGCCTTCCTGGACTGACTTTAGTATTTAGACATGAGTTATAGGGACTTCTACAAGATTATCAGTTTATGAAACTGAAACTTTTATATTATTTATTACAGGTACTTATATAGCACCATTAAAGGGGTTGTAAACCTACGTGTTTTTTCACCTTAATGCATCCTAGGTACGCTTGCGGTGACGTCCGGGGTTGTTAAGAACAGGGGCCACAGGCTCAACCTTAAGCTTTCCATCCCAGAGTTTTTCCTGGCTTTCAGTTATTTAGGGACATTATTTGCTCAGTGAACCTCCGAGGAGGGAGGAGCTAGATCTTTACCTCTATGCAGTAGTGGAGTTAGGCCAGAATTAAGGGAGGTCGGTTTTACAATTATCATCATTATTTTTCCGGTTAAACCCGCTGCCATTTTTGCTCAACACCAGGTGGTGACATTCTGCAGCACAATTGACACTGAGCTGGTTTGCTGGGCTGAGGTCGCCAGTTTGTGTGACATGCCAGTTATCCTCTCATACCATGTGCTGGTGCCTGAATAGGGAACTTCCCATTCTATCAGGTACGTCCAGAGCAAGCCTGTTCCAGAATAGAATTGCAGTCACTTTTAGGCTTGCATAAGTTTGCCATGAGGATCATTCCCCAGGGTAGGTTGTACATTTCTCGTTTGTTGGCCTTGTTATCCTTAGGCCCTGACTCAGACTCGGGTCAAGTTAGATTCTGCGGCTCTATCTGACTTGTGTCTGTGGGACAAGTTCCTTCAAAACTGGAACGGGGTTGCCATGTTCATCCCTGCAGAATCGTTTTTTTTCTCTTCAAGGTTTTTAAGTAATGCAGCAGCCACCAAAGGCTAGCTGGACCAGATTCCCATTGGGCCGACGCAGCAGTTTTTGATCAACAAGTTATTGTCAGTTAACATCAGGAAGATTTATGACACAGCCTGGAATACCATCCAGGCTTTCCAGTCCAGGTATCCTAGGAGTGATTGCCACAAAATTAATTATGTACTTGCTTTTGTTGCTTTCTGCCACTCACAGCTCAAGCTGTCCTACAGCACCATAAAGACATATCTGGCAGGTATCCAGCATTTTTTGTTCTTACAGGGCCCTAATAGGCCATCCATTTTGCAGTACATCCCATCAAGGCCATTCTCAAGGGGAATCAGAAGAGTAGCCCCCCTACCATGGTTAGCAGACTCCCCATTAGAGGGCATATTTTCTGGAGCATGTCCGATTTACTCTTGGGCTGCTATCCAGCTTGGTCCACATGTATCTGGCTTTCTATGGTTTCCTCAGGCCAGGTGAGTTCACTTGTATGTGGACAAGATTTCACATACACTTAATCTACCAGTTAGTTAGGTACCCCATTCATTTGCGGTTGCTTCTGGACGCAAGACGCAGCAGACAGGAGCCGGTACTGATGTTAGATTTTTCGAGACCAGTGATACCTTGTCCCTGTTCACGTAATCATGAATTTAGGTAGGTGAAATTCAGCATGCTTCTCCATATATATCCCGGATCCACATGTGGAGATGTCACGGGCATTCATGCATTTGGCTGATTTATGCTGCATACGGTGACTTTCAACAAATCTGTTTGGCTAGCTCATCCTACTGTCTTTTTTTTTTGCCCCCTTTAGACATACTGACTATGTGACTACGGCACACCCCAAGTCATTTCCTGTTTTCCCTTGTATCTTTCCTTATAACGTCTACGAGAGGCTCTGAGTACAAGTGGGAAGGCTGACTGCAGGTCCGCCTGAATTTGTAGGAGGAGTCGGGCTGTATTTAAGCCCGCCCTCTAGCCTCCATTTCCTGAGGACGTTTCTCTCGTGTCCCGCCCGCCCTTTCCCTTTTTTTTCTATTTCTTCTCATTTACTTATACTTGGGTATGCCACCTTTAGGCATACTGACCACGTGACTATGGCACACGCCAGGTCACTTCCTGTTTTCCCTCTGTACCTTTCCTAATATGGTCTACTAGAGACTCTGAGTACAAATATAGCAGCTGTTTAAATAATTCTTAATATGTATGTATAAAACCAAAGTTTAGTAACCTAAATTCTCCTTTAATGTGTCATTACATCCACTGCCTAAATGGTAAAGTATTGACAGTATTTTTCAAACATTTAATGGATGCCTGTATTCACAGGAAGTCTATCAGGGTATAAAGATATGGTGTCCTGCACTCTATGACAACCAGTTTATGCACTTACATGATTATAATTTGTATTGATTGACTTATGAGGAAATTCTTACCTGCTGAAAGGAAAGACAGGTGTCTTAACCATTCCCTACTCTGTTCAAAACTAGCCACAGTCTTATTGACTTCTATTAAGTCACAGGTTTTTGCTGCATTTTCTGAAAGTGCACCAAAGATATGGCATGCAGTACTTTTGGTGTGTTTTAAAAAAAAGTTGGCAAAAAACACACAACCTAATAGAAATCAATTGAATTGTGGCTAAAAACATGTAGCATGTACGTACATCCAGTGTACACCTGCACTGCAGCCAAAACACAGCACACCAGTGTGAACCCAGTCTATCACGTTTTTAGTGCATTTTCAATGTGTTGTGGTAAAATTCAACACAACACATAAAGTGTTTTACATAAGGTTTGCATACATTATCATCCCTGTCCACCTGGGGATAATGGACATGTGACTAGGAAATGCACAGTGCATTTTTGATGTTCTTCCACAGACTACAATGGGAGATGCATTTTTGGTGCTTTTTACAAACATGGCACTGAAGATGCTGCAAGCAGGACTTTACAAAAGCACAGCACACTGCAAAAACACACAAATGTGAAGAGTTACATAGGATTTAAAGGGGACTATTGTATGTGTGCTTTTGATGTGCTGAGAAGGTGTGTTTTAGCACGATAAAAGTGCTTAGATGTGAACAGGGTCTAATGGCCCGTACACACGGTCGGATTTTCCGACGGAAAATGTGTGATAGGACCTTGTTGGAAATTCCGACCGTGTGTAGGCTCCATCACACATTTTCCATCGGATTTTCCGACACACAAAGTTTGAGAGCAGGATATAAAATTTTCCGACAACAAAATCCGTTGTCGGAAATTCCGATCGTATGTACACAAATCCGAGGGACAAAGTGCCACGCATGCTCAGAATAAATAAAGAGATGAAAGCTATTGGCCACTGCCCCGTTTATAGTCCCGAGGTACGTGTTTTACGTCACCGCGTTCAGAACAATCAGATTTTCCGACAACTTTGTGTGACTGTTTGTATGCAAGACAAGTTTGAGCCAACATCCGTCAGAAAAAATCCTAGGATTTTGTTGTCGGAATGTCCGAACAAAGTCCGACCGTGTGTACGGGGCATTAGACAGCATGTATTTCAGAAACAGGTTTCAAGTTTACTAATATGCCTCCAGTCTTTTTTGATCAAATTTTTGACTTCACTTGACCTGGGCTGCCAGCATAGATCACATATGGTGTACTACACTTCCATCAGCAGAGTCTTCAGGCAGAATTATCCAGTTTTACTAGGAGAAAATATGAAACTGGGTAGAGTTATCAGTAATTAGTCATATTCAACTGGACTTGTTTAGTAATGCTGAAGATATTCTGTCATTTATTCCTCAGTTCACATAAGTATAAGAACATACTTATAAATGATCACATTTCTTCTGTTCCCACTGTTCTCAGCTGCATAAGAGCTGGGGGGAGGAGAAGCAACAGTATACTGATCTTCCCAGTGAGAGGCTATGCAGAGGGGTTGTGTCAAGATACGTCTAATGCCGCATACACACGATCAGAATTTTGGTCGGAAAAAGCTCTGATGGTTTTTTCGACGGAATTCTGACGGGATTTCGCTCAAGCTGTCTTGCATACAAACGGTCACACCAAATTCAGACCATCAAGAACGTGATGACGTACAACACATATGACGGGACTAGAAAAGGGAAGTTCAATAGGCAGTGCGCCACCCTTTGGGCTCCTTCTGCTAATCTCATGTTTATCTCATGTAAGTAGAAGTTTAGTGAGAGACGATTTGCGCTTTTCAGACTGAAAAAGACATCTTTTTCAGATCGTTTTACTGCTGTTCAGTTTGTGCTTGTGGGTTTGTATCTGGTTTTCAGTGCGTGTAGTCAGTTTGTATCTGTTTTTCAGTGCGTTCTTGTCCGCTTGTTACTGATTTTCAGATTGCTCTTTACAGGCTTTGCTGTTCTTCAGTGTGTTCTGTTTAGTTAGTTCTGACCAGCCAACCGTTTTGAAGCCATGTTGCGGGTACGTGCTCGTCATAGAGTTCGTGCTGTGCGGGGGCTTGGTGTTGGGCTTCTAGCTATGACCCAAGCCCAGTCCATGAACAGGGCGAGGAGGAGTTCATGGACCAAAAATTGGTGCTCCAGTATGACCAATTCTCTCACATGCCTTTGTTGTGGGAGATCCAGGAGAATAACCCTGATGATTTTAGGAATTTTCTCCGGATGACAGACCCCATTTTTCACCATTTGTTGGCTTTCTGTCCCCTTATATCAGCAGGCATAACACCTGCAAGTGGCAAGCCATCACTCCTGAGCAGAGGCTAGTCGCCACGTTGTGGTACTTGGCGATGGGGAGAAGTCTGCAGGACCTCAAGTTCTCAACAGGCATCTCCCCGGAGGCTCTGGGGAACATTATTCCAGAGACCTGTTCTGCCATCATACAGGTCCTGCAGAAGGACTATATTAGGGTAAGTTTTCTCCTTTATCATCACATTCTATGTATTTAATGTTTGCTAATGTATTGTATTTCTTTCATCATTCCCTAATTACCATGATTGTAATATGCTGTGAATGTCCCCTTTGTTCTCATGCATGCTAGAATTTTTAAAATTTTGTTTTTTGTCCTTCATGCATATTTGCCTTCACTAACCTCCCCAGCATGCTATCCTGGGCCCATACACACCTAGCCTAGTCACTTAACAATGTATTTTGTCAGCAACATTGTAGTGCTTTACCCTAAATACCCCCTAAAATGTGTACAAATTGTATTTGTGTCCTTAAATTTAGGCAGAGTTCAAGAGGCTTTTATTTTTTGGGCCCCAAATCATTTGAAACCCTCCCTCCCCCCCAACCGCTAAATCAACCCATACCAATCCTCTATCTGCTGACTTTGCCAAACCCATACACACTATACCTACCTCTTTTGTGTTCATATTTCTTGGATTAATTCACCAAAGTATGTAGTGAAAGTGCCTGCCTGATACTTTCAAATGGTACTGTTTAAAGTTTTGTTCTCCTATTATTATCTTGATAGGTAATTGCTGAATGTAAAAATGTGCTTCCATTTGTTCAGTGTATATTTATATATTTGTATTATGACACTTCTTACCTGTCCAGTGGGCTGCCAAAAGTGTAAGTAAGGAGGGGCTGGCCAAAGTAAAACATATTATTTATGCATTCAGCTCTCAATGAAGTTGAGAGGGTTACCTGTCCAAAACATACCCCCCTTCTAAAATATTTCCAAGGGGCCATCAGAGGGGGTGAGGAATAAGAAAAGTGGACCTTGTATTTTTTCCTTTAAATACTCCTTAAAATAAATGTTATACTGATGTTGGCCAAGAATGTTTGTGTCTAATCTGCTTACAATGTTTTATGTGCAAAATGACTAATTTTTTTTTCTTGTTTGACTCCACAGTTTCCTTCAACGCCACAGGAATGGCAGACTGTGGCTTCCCAATTTGCCCAGCGGTGGGACTTTCCTAACTGTGGAGGGGCAATCGATGGGAAGCACATCCACATCGTCCCACCACCCCATTCAGGGTCATACTATTATAATTACAAGGGGTTTAATAATATTGTGTTGATGGTGGTTGTGTTGGCGACATATGAGTTTCTGTATGTGGACATGGGGAGACATGGCCGGATGTCGGATGGTGGAGTATTTGCCTGGACCGAGTTCTATCGACATCTCAAGAGTGGTAGCTTGGGATTGCCACCTGCGGAGGAGAACGTGGAAGGACTGCCATTTGTCTTCGTCGCAGATGAGGCATTTGGTCTGGGTGACCAAGTGATGAGGCCATCCCCCCAGAGGACCCTCATCCCGGAGAAGAGGTTTTTTAATTACTGGTTGGCCAGAGCCAGAAGAGTCGTGGAGAATGCCTTTGGGATACTGGCCAGCCGGTTACGCCTATTTCAAACAGCCATAAATATGGCGGAGTACAAACTAAATCACATAATTTTATGTTGCTGCATCCTGCATAACTTTTTGAAACGCAATAATCCTAATTATGTTGCCTCAGTTGGGCCTGAGGCTGGACTTTAGGAAATAATAATGGTCCTAGAAGTTGGCCGTCCTGGCTTGCCCCCCCAAAGCGCCTGCGAAGTGTGGGAAAAATATGTAGAATATTTTATGGGTAGGAGGGCCATTACTATGCCAGCACATTTTTAATAAATTTTCGCTTTTATCAGATAAAATCTTGATTTTCATTTACTGCTTGGGTTTATTTTTGCTGTCTCCTAGGTTCTCCTAGTGCACTTGTAGTGCCTAGTGGTTTTTCCATTATTAAATAACACCCATTGTCACTGTAAAGACCAACTTAACACAAAAACTGGTATTAATCATTGAAAGAAGAAGCCACACATTGTTGAGTATAAAACCTTTTACTCCATGCACATTCACATGTGCATTTTATAAAACACATCTTTTTTTTTCAAAGTTTTACCTTTAACCTTCTTACAAAATACAGAAACAGGCATGTTTCCAAACATAACATACACAACTCTGGAACTTACAAAGTTCAACATTGCAAAAAAGAAGGCAACATCACACATTTTATAGTGTGTAAAAGGTCTTGATCTTGCCTTCATCAGATGGGGTGAAGTCACCCCTGTAAAAGCCAAATTTAGAAGATGCACACAAATTGTGAGTCAAAATGGGGATCTTCTTTCTGATCCCATACCTAATGTCAACATGTGCTATCTCCCATAATGGACGTGTTTTGGGGGTGCAACTACTTTCTTTCACCTACTAGAGTTGGGAGGAAGGGGTTGTACCCACAAAACATGTACATTGAAATCCCCCGATGGCAGATGTTGACACACTGTGTGCATCTTCCAAATTTGACTTTTAAACTGTATTAAAACTTTAGATAACATTTTTAGAAAAAAAAATTAAAAATTCCAGGAATCTTTTTAGGATTTAGATTCTCCCTAGTACATCAATCATGTTCTTCCGTCTTTGTTCAATCTCCTTGGTTTTTTCTTTAATAAGGTCCAAATCACTACTACAAAACATGATTTCCTGGATAAGCCGTTGTGCACTGTCACTGGTGAAATGACTCGATTTTGGTACCACAACCTAAACATCACCTAAAATAAAAATACACACCATATATTAAAAAAATGCAGGCATACATCTATTACCTGAATCTGTGGTGTCAGACACTCACCTGTTGTGGTGTTAATTTTAATCACCTCTCCTTCCTCCACATCCTCAGGTTGTGACCTCTGTTCCCCTTCTTCAGGAGGTGGGGGGTCCCTGGTTTCCTCATATTTTCTGAGTCTTTGCTCCCCTATGAGAATGAAACAAAAGGTATACTTAGCACACCGATATTTGAGGCCAGAAATAGGAATATGAAATATTGCTTGGAAGTGGGGTACAATTGTCTGTTTTGGCAGAGTTCAAAGCTGAAGACATGATTTTTTTCCCTTACCAAAGCTGGAATACCTACCTTTTTTGGACAAGTTTCACACATGTAGACACCCCAAGTATCCACTGGAGCACCTGTGTGGGACACCCTAAAAAGTTTGTTCTTGTGTCCCACACTAGTGCACCTGAGTCCAGATGTGTAAACAGCTGCTGAGTGTCCTCTCCTTACATTACACTGAATCAAGTTTGCAATTCCTTCTAGTTTGAAACACATCTAGACACATCTAGACAACAATGTCCTAAACTTCTTTGAATACAAATTATCATGACCAAATGTAGTTAACCCTGTATCTGCCAAAAACATTGTATTTATTTTGCAAACGAACGATGTTTACTACGACCGATTACTGTGCCCACGAACATGAAAGTAGCCATTTTAAACTGTCCAACAGTAAGAAAAGCACATGGCGCAGCATGCAAGGGATAATAATAATAGGAACAGACGACAACTACTTACTTTTTAGAAGCACTTTCTTGATCTTTCTGTACTGATCCTACTCCCTCAGTTTCAGGTCTAAACAGCAATTCCTCAATTGCTCCTTGGATCGTCGTACCCCAAAATCCCTGTGCAGACTCTTCACAACTTAAGTTATGATCTTGGCCTTTCTCTCATTATGGTAGGTGTACGGTCCATACTTCCCATCATAGTCGGCCCTCTTCAATATGTCCACCATCTCCACCATCTATATCAAGGACATATTTGAGGCCTTAAATCTCCTACTGGATCGGGACGTTTCTGGCTCCAGGTTTTCCTCCTCGTCGTTACTGCTATTATGCACCTGCTGTGTCTCCGCCATGTTCCTCTCCCCCATTGCGACGAAAGAGATGGGGCGGGGAATATTTTAGAAAGAACGTCAGGAGTGGGCGACCCGGGCGGAGTTTCACCCATGCGCAGTGTCTTCAAAGCTAATACGCGTGTGTAAAACCTACGTTCTGTGTGCAGAGAAATGACGGATGATGTCCACTTATGTACGCTAGCCCATCCTCCTCCTCCTCCTGCCTCAAGTCCACATCCAGAGCCACAGCCTCCAAGGAAGGCTGCAGGGAAGGCTGCAGGGCAGTGTGGAGGGAAGGTTGCACGGAAGACAAGAAAGTGAGTGTGAGTCCTGGACCAGATTGTGCTCTCTTCTATATGGACTTCTCAAGCTACCAATTTTTTTATCCACAGAGTTGATGTCTGCCCTTGGGGCCAAGGGCTTCGCAAATTCCAGCTGTTTCTCCAGCGTTGCCTTCCCTCTTTATTTTGTTATTATGACCCAGAATAAATGGAGATTTTTTTTATATGAAAATACTTGCCAATGTGTTTTTCTTCAAATAGGACAGCTTTTTTGTAAGTAGGCAGGTAAATTTAAAAATTCAATGTCAAATTAACAAGGGACACTAACACCAAGCGACCTCCTTGAGGTTTACAAATACAAGATAATAATGGTGTTGTAGAAACGTGACATGCAAAAAAAACATATGGAAATGACTATAGAATAATAAAAAAAATAAACAACAGGAGATCTTGATTAAAAAAAAATAAAAAATGACTATAAAAAAAATAAAAACATTAATATGGAGATCTGGCTTTAAAAACAAAAAAGATTATCATGAGATCATGAGAAAAAATAAAGAAATCAGTTTGTGAGAACTCTGTGTGAATATGAGCAGCAAAACAACTTCATTCTTCTAGCATTATAAAGAAGAGGAGAGTGCGCTGCATTGAAAGACTTAAACATTTCCAGTGTGACGAATGTGCCATCTCCATTACGAACGGTCGTTTTACCAGACTGAGCAGCTCCATCTCGTACTTGATTCTGAGCATGCATGTTTTTTTGCACGTCGGAATTGCATACACATGAACTGAGTTTCCGATAGAAACTTTTTCCGTCTGAAAAATTGAGAACATGCTCTCAATCAATCGGAAATTCGGCCAGCAAAAGTCCGATGGAGCATACACACGGTCGCATTTTCCGACAAAAAGCTCTCATCTGTCTTTTGCTGGCCGAATTTCTGAACATGTGTACGCGGCATAAGTCTGATCATTGGAGGGGAGCTAAATTCCCAGCACAGCTAGAGAACTGACCACAGTGTGCTCTCCTGCTTAGTGTGGTCAGTTCTTAATAGGAAAGCAGATGGACTGGCAGGGACAACAGGAATTTCACACAAAGTAAGCAATACGAAGAGAACAGGACACGTGGTACATGGTACAGCAGACACATATCAGGAATGCTGGGGTAACAAACACTTTAAGTCACCTTAAAAGAGAAGTGCGGTATTATGAAAAAACAAACAGTCATATTCACCTAGGTGGATGCAGTATCGGTCCGATGCTGCACCTGTCCCCTGCTTACTCTAAGACCGAGAACTGTATGGTCAAAGACTCACTGTAACATCAGGCTGTGGAGGGGAGGGGGGCAGCTGGCTTAGGCTCTCAGCTTTGCGCTGAGAGGCTGATCCAGCTGCTGCTTAGGCATCTATATGTATCCTAACATTAAAGTCAGGATCTCTCCAGAGCCCGGACTGGCTCAGTGACATCAGCTGACAGAAGACTTTAGCCCGCTGTCAGCTAAATCTGCGTCAGTTCTCCTTAAACCATGGTGTCAAATGTCTACTACTAGTTGCTATACCATGACATGGGAAAAAGAAAAAGTTTTTCCCATAAATTCTACAGATTCCAATGCATCCCAACAGAAGATCACCTGATGTATGCCCAAGAACAGGCCACATTATAGGCACCAGACCTTTTCAGGATTTTTTCAATACACATAAACTATAACAATGTTGTGTACTTAGACTTGTTCATTCAATGAGTTCTGCTTCCCTTTTTTACGCTAACCTGCATTTTGGGTAGAGGTCTGCTAGTATTTAGCAACATTGTCTTATTTTTACAGTTGCTGAATTTATTATCACAATTCTAATGTATGATATGATAGTAGGAAAGTTAACTTAATGCTTCTTATTCCTTTTGTGTAGGTTTTTTCTCTCTGTATAGTTTTTCTTTGGTCTTCTGCTCTTTCATCACCTCAATTTTCTTCTGGCATTTTGCTTAATCTTCTGTAATTACTTTCTGCAGAGCTAGGTGGTCTCTGAGCCTCTAACATTCTCATTTGCAAAAGCACATTTGCTCCATTTGACCTTAAACTCCATGCTTTGAGAAACCACAGTTTTCCTCCAGGTTGAAGGATGTACTTTGAACCTCCTGAATGTCATAAAATAATACCAAATATAGCTAGAAATGATAAAATTGCTAAAACATAAGAAGCTTCAGTCTTCTGTCAGAAGCCTATTTGGATGGCTTTAGGGCTTATTCACATCTATGTGATATAACTTTGTATAACTAAGTATGCGATAATGCGTAATGCGTTTACATAGGTGTTAAATAGACCTAAAAAGAACCCATACACAGGCAGAAATTATGCTTTAATATTTTGGACAACCATTTGTGGGTGTATGTGTGAGACACATCAAAATAGGATGTGATACAATGGCCAGTCAAGCTGATTGGAACATTTTCTAAGATCATCATCAAACTAGCATAAAGATGTCATTCCAACAGCCCCTCAAGTCTTCCTACAGTCTACAAAAGGAGTGAAAGCTTGCTACACAGATCCTACTAAAATGGCATCTATACCAGGGATCCATGGGAAGCAATATTTAACAGTTCACACCCCAAGGAACTTCAAATTAAGAGGATGTACATTTTTGATTTATTTTATAGCTGTTTAAATTGATATATATTTGATGCTACTGTACTATACATAAGTTCTAATGTATAGATACATCACAGTATGTACCATAACCCCAACATTTTTATGTCTTTAGGCTACTTAAAACCCAATTGAAAATGTGCATTTTATTGTTGTTAGTGTTGCTGTTCTTGTTCATCCTGCACATCCCAGATTTTGTTTTTAAAGCTAGAACCAAAATCTGTGAGGTATAAGTGCACTGAATTAAATGCAAACCAATGTGCTAAAAGCCAGGTAGCGAGAATGATTATATGCGAATAGTGGTGATTCTGAACATAAAATGATGTGCGCAGCTCTTTAAAGTCAGTGGAGGTTATATAATTCAGCAATATATTGTCACCAAAATGACATAGAAAGTCCCTTACATACTGGGCAGTATGTAGTAATTACACATAACTAAAAAATGTTGTGGTGTTCCCCATAATATTCCAACCAGACCCTTATCTAAGCATGCAGTCTTGGCCCCCTTTCCTGAACAATAAAAAGCCTAGCTCCCCTTTGCAAAGCATATTTTTTCCAGTGTTGAGGGACAAGGGCCTCTTCCCTACCTCCTTTTTTCCCAAAAAATAATCTGGGATAATATTAAAAGGGAGGGGATTATGATGGAATTTTAAAGAACCATTTATAATAAGGGGGAAACCAGATACAGTATCTCACAAAAGTGAGTAGACCCCTCACATTTTTGTAAATATTTTATTATACCTTTTCATGTGACAACACTGAGGAAATTACACTTCGCTACAATGTAAAGTGAGTGTACAGCTTGTATAACAGTGTAAATTGGCTGCCCTCTCAAAATAACTCAACACACAGCTATTAATGTCTAAACCGCTAGCAACATAAGTGAGTACACCCTTAAGTTAAAATGTCAAAATTGGACTCAATTAGCCATTTTCCCTCCCCAGTGTCATGTGACTCATTCGTGTTACAAGGTGTCAGGTGTGAATGGGGACCAGGTGTGTTAAATTTGGTGTTATTGCTCTCACTCTCTCATACTGGTCACTGGAAGTTTAACATGGCACCTCATGGCAAAGAACTCTCTGAGGATCTGAAAAAAAGAATTGTTGCTCTACATAAAGATGGCCTAGGCTATAAGAGGATTGCCAAGACACTGAAACTGGGCTGCAGCACGGTGGCCAAGACCATACAGCGGTTTAACAGGACAGGTTCCACTCAGAACAGGCCTCGCCATGGTCGGCCAAAGAAGTTTAGTGCACGTGCCCAGCGTTATATCCAGACGTATGACTGCTGCCAGCATTTCTGCAGAGGTTGAAAGGGTGGGGGGCGTCAGCCTTTCAGTGCTTAGACCATACGCCACACACTGCATCAAATTGGTCTGCATGGCTGTCGTCCCAGAAGGATGTCTCTTCTAAAGATGATGCACAAGAAGCCCGCAAACAGTTTGCTGAAGACAAGCGGACTAAGGACATGGATTACTGGAACCATGTTCTGTGGTCTGATGACACCAAGATAAACTTATTTGGTTCAGATGGTGTCAAGCTTGTGTGGCGGCAACCAGGTGAGGAGTGCAAAGACAAGTGTGTCTTGCCTACAGTCAAGCATGGTGGTGGGAGTGTCATGGTCTGTGGTCGCATGAGTGCTGCCGGCACTGGGGAGCTACAGTTCATTGATGGAACCATGAATGCCAACATGTACTATGACATACTGAAGCAGAACACGATCCCCTTCCTTCGGAGACTGGGCCGCAGGGCAGTATTCCAACATGATAATGACCCCAAACACACCTCCAAGACGACCACTGGTTTACTAAGGAAGCTGAGGGTAAAGGTGATGGACTGGCCAGGCATGTCTCCAGACCTAAACGCTATTCACCATCTGTGGGGCATCTTAAAACGGAAGGTGGAAGAGCACAAGGTCTCTAACAGCCACCAGCTCCATGATGTCATCATGGAGGAGTGGAAGAGGACTCCAGTGGCAACCTGTGAAGCTCTGGGGAACTCCATGCCCAAGAGGGTTAAGGCAGTGCTGGAAAATAATGGTAGCCACACAAAATATTGACACTTTGGGCCCAATTTGGACATTTTCACTCACTTTTGTTGCCTACAGTTTAGACATTAACCGCTTCCCATCCGACCTATAGCAGAATGATGGCTGGGCAGTGGTTCAGTTATCATGACTGGGTGTCATATGACGTCCAGCAGAATAACATGCCGGTACATGCCCGTGGGTGCGTGGGGCATGGTGATCAGTGGTGGTGCTATGTGTCACTCTGAAACAATGCATCTTTGATCATAGTAAGGAGCCTCTGACGGAGGCTCCTTACCAAGTGATCAACTGTGACCAATCACAGCGTGAACCAGGAAGTGCCAGTAGACGGCTTTCCTCGGTTCACACTGACAGGGAGAGCCGATTGATGGCTCTCCCTGTCAGAGGGAGGAGTCTGTGCTGATAATCAGTGCATTGATTATCAGCACAGCCCCATCAGATGTGCCAACAGCAATGCCAATCAGTGCCCATCAGTTGCCAGTCAGTGCCTCATCAGAAATGCCTATCAGTGCCCATCGAAGTGCCAATCAGTGCCCACAACAGTGGCAATCAGTGCCCACCACAGTGCCAATTAGTGCCCATCAGTAACACCTGTCAGTACCTCATTATCAGTGCTGCTCATCAGTGCCATCTATTAGTGTCCATTAGTGCCACCTGTCAGTGCCAATCAATGCCGCCTATCAGTGCCAATCAGTGCCGCCTATCAGTGCCAATCAGTGCCACCTGTCAGTGCCCAGTTATGCCTGTCAGTGTCCATCAGTGCTACATATCAGTGCCCATCAGTGCTGCATATCAGTGCTGCCTATCAGTGCCCATCAGTGCTGCATATAAGTGCCGCACATCGGTGCTCATCAGTGCTGCATATCAGTGCCCATCAGTGCTGCCTATCATGCCCATCAGTGCTGCATATCAGTGCCGCCTATCAGTGCCCATCAATTCTACATATCAGTGCCTCCCCATCAGTGCCACCTTATCAGTGTCAACTCATCAGTGCCCGTCAGTGCCACCTTATCAGTGTCAACTCATCAGTGCCCATCAGTGCCACCTCATCAGTGCCCATCAGTGCCGCCTCATCAGTGACCATCAGTGAAGGGAAAGTGCCCAGTATTGTATGGTTAATGGCTGTGTGTTGAGTTATTTTGAGGGGACAGCAAATTTACACTGTTATACAAGCTGTACAGTCACTACTTTACGTTGTAGCAAAGTGTCATTTCTTCAGTGCTGTCATATGAAAAGATATAATAAAATAGTTACAAAAATGTGAGGGGTGTACTCACTTTTGTCAGATGCTGTATCTGCCCCCTTCCAGGGGAATCAAGTAATCTAGAGTGGTATCCACCAATATAAGGACGTTGAGGAGGAAAATTGGGACTGCATCTTTTTGGTACAGTAGATGTTCCTTAAATCAATGTCAAATATAGTGGAGGGAATTTTTTCAGTAGCTCTTGGAAGGAAAAGGGGACACTTCTCCACTAATCATCAATTTAAGTTTTTTTTGTCCTTAATCATCAAGTAAAGGTACAATACAATTTTTCACAGTCTGAATTTCTCTTCTGGCCATTACTATTACTTGTTTCATTTGCTGATTATTGTTGAAAGTATGGTTGTATAAAGCAGGGTGTGTTACAAAAATGATCCACAAAAAAATGTTAAATAAACTTCAGGGCTGCTATCTCCTATTCAGGCCCGGACTGGCCAAAGGGGGGCTTATCGGAATCTGGAAGCCACCTTTAACAAGGGGACCCCCAGATCCTGTCCCTCCCTCTGTGTGAAATGGTAATGGGGTACAAAAGTACCCCCTACCATTTCACAAAAAAAGTGTCAAAAATGTTAAAAATGACAAGAGACAGTTTTAGACAATTCCTTTATTTAAAGTCTTCTTCTTTCCATCTTCTTTGGGTCTTCTTCGTTTTTCCTTCCTTCTTCCTTCGGTTCCTTCCTCCATCTTCTTCTGCTTCTTCCTCCGATCCTCTGCTTCTTGCTCTGGTGTTCTCGTCCAGCATCTTCCTCCTCGGCGTCTTCTTCCCCGCTTCGTTCTTGGGCCGCTCCGCATCCATGGGGGGCTCCCGCTGTGTGACACTTCTCTTCTTCTGACACTTCTTATATAACGGAGGGCGGGGCCACCCAGTGACCCCGCCCCCCTCTGACGCACGGGGACTTAACGGGGACTTCCCTATGGCTTTCCCCGTGATGTCAGAGGGGACGGAGTCACCCAGTTACGTAACGGGTAATGGAAAGAAGAAGACTTTAAATAAAGGAATTGTCAAAAACTGTCTCTTGTCATTTTTAACATTTTTGACACTTTTTTTGTGAAATGGTAGGGGTACTTTTGTACCCATTACCATTTCACACAGGGGGAGGGATCTGGGGGGTCCCCTTGTTAAAGGGGGCTTCCAGATTCCGATAAGCCCCCCGCCTGCAGACCCCCACAACCACCGGGCAAGGGTTGTGGGGATGAGGCCCTTGTCCCCATCAACATGGGGACAAGATGCTTTGGAGGGCTACCCCAAAGCACCCTCCCAATGTTGAGGGCATGTGGCCTGGTATGGTTCAGGGGGGGCGCTCTCTCATCCCCCCTCTTTTCCTGGAGCCTGCCAGGTTGCGTGCTCAGATAAGGGTCTGGTATGGATTTTTAGAGGGACCCCCACGCCATTTTTTTTATTTTGGCACTGGGTTCCACTTAATATCCATACCAGACCTGAAGTGCCTGGTATGGAATTTCGGGGGATCCCCACACATTTTTTTTTCTTAATTTTGGTTCGGGGTTCCTCTGTGGGGGAATCCCATGCTGTTTTTATCAATGAACTCATATGTGTATTGCCGGACCGACAACTCATTATAGCCACGAGTAGTTTTAAATAACTTTTATTCCTTTAGAAATGTAATTTTGCTGTCAGACTGTTCTAAACACAGGAAACATGCGCCACTTTACAGGCTTACTATAGACACCCTCCAGGTACGAAATTTAAAGGAATATTACACTTTTATTGTTTCAATTTAAGCATTATTAAAATCACTGCTCCCGAAAAAATGGCCGTTTTTAAAACTTTTTTTTGCATTGATCCATGTCCCCTGGGGCAGGACCCAGGTCCCCAAACACTTTTATTGACTATAACTTGCATATAAGCCTTTAAATTAGCAATTTTGATTATTCATGTTCGTGTTCTATAGACTTTAACGGTGTTCGCGTGTTCAAACAAATTTTTTGCCTGTTCACATGTTCTGGTGCGAACCGAACAGGGGGGTGTTCGGCTCATCCCTAATTGGGAGTTTTAAACGCTGCTGGAAATCTGCGGTCTCCAAGGAAAAAGGCCAAGCAATGACTGTGTGGAACCAGGGCATATGTATTTTTATACAGTGACTACAGTTGTAATGCCTGGCCAACCACACCATTAAGTGGTGTGAGGTCTTTGGGCTTAACTTTGTCCAACCAGAGGAGGCCCGGGAGGTAATAAGGCCCCTCTGAGGATCGCTCAAATTGGATCCAAGGGACTTCCATTGGGGGGGGGGGGCATTGTGCCATCTGTATCAGCCTAGCTGAGGCATAATACAGCCATAAATGCGGTAGCCCTATACCTCCCAGGTTCGCTGGATGGTAAAGCAATTTCTTATTCAGCCGGGGTTTTTTGAATAGCCATACAAATGCATTCACTTCTTTCTGTATCTGTTCTATAGTCTGATGGGAGACATATAGTGGAAGGGATCTAAAAAAGAACCATGGAAAGGCCATGCAATGCCCAGGTGGCGCAAAACCCCCCAAAATGACCCCATTTTGGAAAGTAGACACCCCAAGCTATTTGCTGAGAGGCATGGTGAGTATTTTGCAGCTCTCGTTTGTTTTTGAAAACGAAGAAAGACAAGAAAAAACTTTTTTTTTTCTTTTTTCAATTTTCAAAACTTTGTGACAAAAAGTGATGTCTGCAAAATACTCACTATACCTCTCAGCAAATAGCTTGAGGTGTCTACTTTCCAAAATGGGGTCATTTGGGGGGGGGTTTGTGCCACTTGGGCATTCCATGGCCTCCGAAACTGTGATAGGCAGTGAAGAGTGAAATAAAACATTTACGCCCTTAGAAAGCCTGAAGGCGGTGCTTGGTTTTCGTGGTCCCGTACGCGGCTAGGCTCCCAAGAAGTCTCACATATGTGGTATCCCCACACTCAGGAGAAGCAACAGAATGTATTTTGGGGTGTAATTTCACATATTCCCATGGCATGTTTGAGCAATATATCATTTAGTGACAACTTTGTGCAAAAAAAAAAAATTGTCTCTTTCCCGCAACTTGTGTCACAATATAAAATATTCCATGGACTCAACATGACTCTCAGCAAATAGCTTGGGGTGTCTACTTTCCAAAATGGGGTCATTTGGGGGGGTTTTGAACTGTCCTGGCATTTTATGCACAACATTTAGAAGCTTATGTCACACATCACCCACTCTTCTAACCACTTGAAGACAAAGCCCTTTCTGACACTTTTTGTTTACATGAAAAAAATTTTTTTTTTTGCAAGAAAATTACTTTGAACCCCCAAACATTATACATTTTTTAAAGCAAATGCCCTACAGATTGAAATGGTGGGTGTTTCATTTTTTTTTCACACAGTATTTGCGCAGCAATTTTTCAAACGCATTTTTTGGGGAAAAAACACACTTTTTTAAATTTTAATGCACTAAAACACACTATATTGCCCAAATGTTTGATGAAATAAAAAAGATGATCTTAGGCCGAGTACATGGATACCAAACATGACATGCTTTAAAATTGCGCACAAACGTGCAGTGGCGACAAACTAAATACATTTTTAAAAGCCTTTAAAAGCCTTTACAGTTACCCCTTTAGATTTACAGAGGAGGTCTACTGCTAAAATTACTGCCCTTGATCTGACGTTCGCGGTGACACCTCACATGCATGGTGCAATTGCTGTTTACATTTGATGCCAGACCGACGCTTGCGCTCGCCTTTGCACGAGAGCAGAGGGGGACAGGGGTGTTTTTTTTTTTTTTTTTTTCTTTATTATTTTTTTGCTTTTTTATCTTATTAGCCGCTAGGATTGCTTTTACATGAAAGCTGACCGCTGGCTGAAAAGAATGATACCAAAATGATACCTAAACCTGCAGTCATCATTCTGGTATAACCACTCAAAGTCGTGAATGGCGTACCTGAAGACAAAAAAATGGTTAACAATAAAACACAGTAAACGGTAAAGTATAAAAAATTGCATACCTGAAAAGCAACCATGATAAAACATAATAACAATAAAACACTGCAGAATAGAATACAGTAAAAAAGAGCAGAATAGAGAGAGAATAGAGAGAGAACAATAAAACGACAACTATTTTTTTAAATTTGATATATTTTTTTTTTTTACACTTTATTTTGTAACTAACTTTTATAACTGTAACCGGTTCCAGGTTCGGGTCTCTCAAAATGCAATGGCATCTTGGGAGACCCTGTGAAAGTGTGCCTAGTCTGTGCAATGCTGTACCCTACGCTAATACTCAACTAGTGAATGGTAGCGTTCAAAACATTCACCAATGCAAAGACCAGGATTGTCAGGACAGGAGGGACAATAATAGCGGGTGTCACGCCTATATCCGCGCTTGCTGCAGACACTACATCTTTTTTGGGGGGGTTCGTTGGGTAGGGGTACTCGGGAGGACATAAAGAAAATGCCTCTCATGCAGCCGACTGCATTTTGTTGGGGATGTGAATGGGGGAAGTACGGGCGCTGCAGAAGTGGTGGGTTCCCAATTAGGATTGGCGAATGCAGCAGGAAGGGCATTATGGGCACGACGGTCCTGTGTTTGTCTTCTTCTTGGTGGCAGCGGGACACTACTTGTGCTTGCCACCTCACCAGCTTGAACTGCACTTATGGGACTCGCTACGTCACCAAGTGTTACTGCAGTGCTGGTTTGACCACGACCGGGGTGTACTAGGCCACTGGTGCTTGCCAGTTCACCAAAACGCTACCAAAAAAACTGTTAGTGATCGCAGGGATCAGGCCTGACTCTGCAAACGCTGCAGTTATGCGTTTAGTGTTTTGTAAGTGACGGTGATCGATCGATACTGCACTTGGGTGGGCTGGGCTGGGCTGGGCTGGGCCGGGCAGAGGGGCAAAACGCAGGTGCTAGTAGGTATCTGGGCTGTTCCCGCTAACACTGCGTTTTTGGGAACCCTAAACTGCTGGGGACGCTAGTATAGATCTGATCGGATCAGATATTGATCCGTTCAGATACTATACCACTAAGGGAGGTACGATGCGTGCATAGGTGTTAGCGCTACTGGCGCTAACCTGACGCTGCTTGGGGCTGGTGCTTACCAGTTCACCAAAATGCTACCAAAAAAACTGTTAGCGATCGCAGGGATCAGGCCTGACTCTGCGAACGCTGCAGTTATGCGTTTAGTGTTTTGTAAGTGACAGTGATCGATCGATACTGCACTTGAGTAGGCTGGGCTGGGCGAAGGGGGCAAAACGCAGGTGCTAGCAGGTATCTGGGCTGATCCCGCTAACACTGCGTTTTTGGGAACCCTAAACTGCTGGGGATGCTAGTATAGATCTGATCGGATCAGATATTGATGCGTTCAGATACTATACCACTAAGGGAGGCGTATGCTGTGTGCGTGGGTGTTAGCGGTACTGGTGCTAATCTGACGCTGCCTGGGGCAACGCATATCACCGCCAGGCGATCAGGGGGCTAAACCTTTATTCGGTAATAAACGACGGGTGCCCTGACACTATAAAAAATAAACTAACTAACCAGCGTCACCCGTAACAGTTATACGGTGATCAGTGGTGAAAGGGTTAACTAGGAGGCAATCAAGGGGTTAAAACATTTATAAGATAGTATATGGGGGTCCCTGTCGCTATAAAATGCTGACGGCGATCACAGCCCCTTGGTGGTGACGCTTCGCTCTCCTGCATCCCGGAGTGCTGCACTGTGGAGACTAGGGGCTCATTGGGTCTCCCATCCAGACTTAACTGAGAGTATACCCCCCTGCTAGCTGATTTCTGGGAGCAGAACACTGGATCCTCCTCCTCTGAAATCACCTGGGATGCATTTAAAGCATATACGAGGGGACAATATATCTCATCTATTGCCCATATTAAAAAGAAACAATTAAAGGAGACCCAATTACTGCAACAGTCGGTGACAAATCACACCTCTACTTATAGCTCAGACCCCACACCATCTCATTTTGACTCACTTATGGCAGCTCAGAGAGAACTAAATCTTCACTTGACAGAGGTTACACGACTTGAAACTCATAGGGGCAGACAAAGAACTTTTGAACAAGGTGACAAAAATGGTCGCCTGCTGGCCCTATTGGCGCAGAACGACCAACCACTTACACTTGTCTCCACTCTGCAGACTGCTGATGGGGACATGGTGACTTCACCCTCAGAGGTTTTGCAAACGTTTACTGCTTTTTACGAAAAGTTGTATACCTCCACCCTGCCCTCCGACTTTCAGCCTGGCGGCTACGGGACCTATTAGACCCCTTGGCGCTGGGCTGGCTGTCGGATCAGGAGCGTGAGACACTAGTTAGGCCATTTACGGCCCTAGAAGTTCTAAATGCCATCCAATCCTTCCCCACGGGTAAGGCGCCGGGGCCGGATGGCCTTCCAATTGACTTTTATAAGTCGCATGGAGACCTTCTGGCACCCCTGTTGGCCCAGCTATATAATAAATGCCTGAAGGATGGCAAACTGCCCGACTCAATGTATCTTGCATATCTGACTCTAATACACAAACCCTCTAAAGACCCAACCTCCTGCGCCTCGTACCGGCCAATTGCATTGTTAAATAATGACTTTAAAATTTTGGCCAAACTACTTGCTCTACGACTATATCCCCTACTGCCTTCAGTCGTTGATTCGGACCAAACTGGCTTTATGCCCCGTAGATCCACTGATGTCAACCTCAGAAGGTTATACACCAACATACATGCCCAACATCACAACACGGGTACGAGAACTATAGCCTCACTTGACATAGAAAAGGCTTTTGACACCGTAGAGTGGCCTTTTCTTTGGGAAACATTACGTAGAATGGGGTTCCCCTTGTTGTTTATTCAATGGCTCCAGTTATTGTATAAATGCCCCACTTCATCGGTAAGATTGGGGGGTGGACTATCGGCCCCTTTTGGGCTCACCAGGGGGACCCGGCAGGGCTGTCCTCTCTCTCCGGCTTTATTTGCCTTAGCTATTGAACCAGTGGCGGAGGCGCTCCGTACGTCCCCGCATATTAAAGGTCTCCGTATTGGCTTGCTGGAGGAGAGGCTGGCCCTGTACGCGGATGACATGCTACTGTTCCTCAATGATGCTGGCCCGTCCCTACAGGGTGTTCTGAATGTGTTAGACACCTTTGCAGGAGTCACCGGACTGAAGGTCAACTGGTCCAAATCCATACTTTTTCCGATAGACCAGGCGGCCAAAACTACTTCCTCCCCAGACTGTTCACTAAAATGGGTGGAAACTTTTAAGTACCTGGGGTCCATATATCCACACAAGCAGCAGACTTCATCTCACTTAACTTTACCCCTATACTCGTAGACACTAAGGCAAAACTTAAAACATGGAGTAATTTACCTTTATCAGTTTGGGGGCGAGTGAATCTCCTCAAAATGAAAATTATCCCCAAATTCACGTATTTGTTCCGCCACTCCCCTCAGTGGATACCTAAATCGTTTTTTAATACAATGAATCAATTGTTCTCATCCTTTATCTGGGGCTCCTCGCCGCCCAGGTATCGGCTGTCGACTTTGATGCGGCCGACAACGCAGGGTGGTATGGCATTTCCTGATTGTTACAAATATTTTCTAGCCACCCAACTGGTGACAGTGGCCTGGTGGCTGCACCCTGACAAAACTAATTCTTCCACAGCCCTGGAGGCCACGATAGTAGGCTCTTTCGAAGCCTTGCAATTCCTGATATTCAGAGGCCCTCGAGCCCCATATCATTTGACACCCTCTATGCGTACCACCCTGCGGGCTTGGCGGGCGGGTCTAGATGTAGAAAAATACAAATCAACCGAGATCTCTCCTAACACCCCGATCTGGCTGAACCCTACTTTGCCACACATTTACAAACTTCCGGACCCCTTTGCATGGACTAAGTATGGTATAAAAATAATTTCTCACATAGTGTCACAAATGTCATTATCTCCCTTTTCACACCTTTCGTCCATGTATAACATACCTCATCATTACCAATTTCGCTATCTCCAATTGTCACATGCTTTTGCTGCGCAGTTTCCACGTGCCTCCTGCATCGTTGTCCAGTCAGGACTAGAGAAGACACTTAGAACTAAGTGTGCAGAGAAACCTACCTCACAGCTTTATGAGCATTTGGTCTATGTGTCTCTCCCACCTCTAGATAAGCTCTGGTCTCGCTGGCAGCTTGATATACCCCCGCTGGACAATGATGATTGGGATGATGTTTGGGATCTCCCCTTCCGCTCCTTAGTTTCTATGCGGGATCGGCTGATCCAATTTAAAATAGTGCATAGAGCGTACTTTACTCCACATAGACTCCATCAAATGAACCCTACATGTCCATCGGAGTGTTGGAGATGTGGAATCTCCCCAGGAGATTTTTCTCATATTTTCTGGCACTGCCCTAAAATCCAGCGATATTGGAGTGAGGTACTTGACACGGTAAATAGAGTCGCATCGACTACATTGCCACGTGCCATGGAAATCTGTCTATTGGGGTTAATTGAAACACTTGTACCAACAGTGGCAAAACGTACACTGGTCGGGTTATTGCTATTTTATGCCCGGAAAAACATTGCCATGCGGTGGAAAAAGCCCACCCCCCCTTCATTGACACAATGGAAAAGTCTGGTCAATAATAACCTTCCTTTATATAAAGACACATACTTCAACAGAGGATGCCCGATGAAGTACGATAGAGTCTGGCGTACATGGTTGGAAGATGTGGAAACAGCTGTTTGAGACTTCAAATAATATGATGGGGGGGGAACAGTGAGAATTTATTGGTTACGATTGGAGAGAGGACTTGACGTCTTAAGTGACCTCTAAATAAACACAAGAAGAAGCGAGCCATAGGTTAACTTATCATAAGATAAATAGCACAAATTATAATAGCTTGTCTTGCGATGTGTAGGAGATTCTGTATAAGCACCACAGATTTTTCTTTCTCTTTTAGTCGTTAAGTTGTATTTGTATTGTTTGTCTTGAAAAAGCAATAAAAAGAATTTAAAAAAAAAAAAAAAAATGCTGACGGCGAACCTAAATATTTTGTCCCTAACTAGCGTCACCAGTGACACTAATACAGTGATCAGAAAATTGATCGCTTAGCGACACTGGCGACAGGGGGTGATCAAGGGGTTAAAACTTTATTAGGGGGGGTTAGGAGGGTACTCTAGACCTACAGGGGGCCAGGGGGCTAATACTAACTGCCCTAACACAGTAACTGTCACAAACTGACACCATGCAGTAATCAGAAAAAAAAAAACTGCTTGGTGTCAGTGTGACAAGGGGGGAGGGGTGATTAGGGGGTGATCGGGGGGGGATCGGGGGGTAAAGGGGGGTGTTATGTGTGCCTGGCATGTTCTACTGTGTGTGTGTGTTTGGCGCGCTCACATTTCAGTCTTCTCTCCTCGGCGCCGGAACGGAAACTGCCGAGCTGAGGAGAGATGACATCACATCCTTTGCCTCTGTGTACTACACAGAGGCAGGGGAAGCATCTCATTGGCTGGGAGCGATCGCGAGGGGGGGGCCACGATCGGATGGCCTCCCCCTCATCTCTGATCGCTGCCAGACCAAAGGCGACCGCCTCAGGCACCGGGGGGGGTCCGATCGGACCCCCCGCCCGTGGGAAGGCAATCACGTACCAGGTACGTGATTTTGCCTGCCCGTGCCATTCTGCTGATGTATATCAGCGTGAGGCGGTCGTCAAGTGGTTAAAGAGATCAAATAATATAATATATTAGTGCAGCACTACTCCCACATAATGACATATATCATGTGAAAAACAACCATAATCCATCACGTTTTAGTGAACAATTAAACTTAATAATTGGTGTGATCACACACAGCCAAAATTGTGTACATTCAATAAACAGTATTATCAGTCCTGTGTGCTAGAAATTAAATGTAAATCATTTTTTCACCAATTTGTGCAAGTTCTCCTTTCTGATACACGCCACATCACCTCCACCGCAAAGTGCTCCACTCCAGGTATGCTATAATTGGGACATTACAGAGGTCAAATAAAGCCTATTATCCCTTTCTGGTGTCCAGAAGTCTCAGATACAGTCCACGTCTTTTCAGTCACTCAAGGTTCGACAATTATCTGCTCTACCTATCAAATGCCCAAGAAATGCCAACGTCTTCCTTTAGATATGAAAAATATTCTTTTTTAATAAGGCTGAAAGTCTACAGTGTATGCTCTCAATACCACATGACCTTTATTTATGAGCGATATATATAGAGAGAGAGATCAATTTGGCATAGTAGCATGTTAAAGATTTTGCCGCAATCTTGCTTGATCTATATGCAGTTTATCTGGTTGCATTATGGGAAAAAAACAAATAACCTTTCCTGTCAATCTTCTAGTTGTTCTGCATACTAATGGAGACCTATGTGCCATGTGGCGCCAGTTCAGTCCTGTGCTCCAAACTTATTAACCTAATTAGTAATGGCAGTTTTAAAACTGCATGAGATAATAAACAAGAAAAGCAGTTACTTTTAGCTAACAACAGAAGAAGTTTAAGAAAAAAAACAGAATGTATAAGAAATAGCGATACGTTCTCTGTGGTTTATATGGCTTGCCTTCAGTTTCTCTAATGTCCTCCCATAATACTTGTTGGGGTAAAGAGAGTAGTAGTTTTACATACACTGTTAAAACAGTATTAAGCCAAAAGCCAAAAATTTAATATAATGCAGTATACTTTTTTTTAGATGTGCATTAGTTTTCTTTTTTAAGCTTTTTCCCTTTGTTTTCCCCCAGTGATTCAGCCAACAACACTTGCTGTATTAAAGTGCCCCCACTCTGGATGAAGGAGCAACAGGAAAACTTTTTATAGCAGCAATCTGGGGGAGAGTGGTGTTAGATGGACTAGCAAATTTAGATGCACTAACAAACTGAAGCTGAACTCCAGCTCACAGTCTTTAAGCAGTTACGGCAGTTTGTTTTGATAATCTTTTGGGATAAAGATTTATAATAAGGTTTTAATAAATAAAAATTTGTAAGCACCCCTGCCAGTTTTAATTGGTTTATCTCACCCCTGTAACTCCTACGTCTGTAGGACAGCTTGTTCTGTAAAACAACAGACTTACTGGCCAGATCATTAAATGAAAATAAAGAAAAGAAAACCTTAAACAAAAAAACGAATACAGCCATCACATCTTAGAATTGGTAAGCTGTAATAAAATAAATGTTTGCTTTTGGGTTTAATAAAGCTTTAAACATTGTAAATGTTAGCATGTATGTGTTTAACTGCATATTAGGTGCTAAAAGGCTACTTTCACACTGAGACGCTTTACAGGCGCTACAGCGCTAAAAATAGCACCTGTATAGCGCCTGTAAAGAGCCTCTCCTGTGTCTCCAGTGTGAAAGCCTTGGGCTTTCACACTGGAGCGGTGTGCTTGCAGGACAGTCAAAAAAGTACTGCAAGCCGCATCTTTGCAGTGCTATAGAAGTGATGTATTCGCCGCTCCTAAATCGCCCCTTCCCATTGAAAACAATGGAGGAGCACCGCAAACCCGCCGGCGGTTTTAACCGCCCCACTAGTGGCCAAACGTCTATATATAGCACCACTTTACCGCCGGCACCCACCCGCCCCAGTGTGCAAGTAGCCTAAAGCTGAGAGGGGGATGTGTCCTGTAAGCCTAACCATTTAAACTGGCCATACACTTTGTTTTTTATTTAGCCAGCAGGATCCCCAGGACATTGTATTCTCACAGCAGCAGGTACAAGAAGGTCCCATCTAAAACCTAGCAAAACATTTAGACTGGGTTCACACTATTGCGAATTGGATGCATGGCGCAATGCATCAAAAATGCACCAGAATGCCATGTCTACAAATGAGATGAAGAAAAAACGGGGGGAGGGAGGAGACACATCGAAACACATAAAAAATGGAACATATCAAAAGCTCACATGCAGAAATGCTTTCGGGACACAGAAATTGTGGTGTGAACTAGGGATGAGCCGAACACCCCCCGGTTCGGTTCGCACCAGAACCCGCGAACGGACCGCAAGTTCGCACGAACGTTAGAACCCCATTGACGTCTATGGGACTCGAACGTTCGAAATCAAAAGTGCTCATTTTAAAGGCTAATTTGCATGGTATTGTCCTAAAAAGGGTTTGGGGACCCGGGTCCTACCCCAGGGGACATGTATCAATGCAAAAAAAACTTTTAAAAACGGCCGTTTTTTCGGGAGCAGTGATTTTAATGATGCTTAAAGTAAAAAAAAAAAAGTGAAATATTCCTTTAAATATCGTACCTGGGGGGTGTCTATAGTATGCCTGTAAAGTGACGCGTGTTTCCCATGTTTAGAACAGTCCCTGCACCAAATGTCATTTTTAAAGGAAAAAATCTCATTTAAAACTGCTTGCGGGTTTAATGTCATGTCGGGTCATGGCAATATGGATGAAAATCAGTGAGACAAACGGCATGGGTACCCCCCAGTCCATTACCAGGCCCTTTGGGTCTTGTATGGATATTAAGGGGAACCCCGCACCCAAATTAAAATAAGGAAAGGTCCCTATATACTCTGAACAGCAGTATACAGGCGGTGCAAACAAGACAGGGACTGTAGGTTTGTTGTTAAGTAGAATCTGTTTGTAATTTTGAACATTTTTAATGTGTTTAGCTCCAGCCAAAAAATCTTTTCTAAGCTTTTTGGAAAACATAGGGAAGGGTTATCACCCCTGTGACATTTGTTTTGCGTCTTTCCTCCTCTTCAGAAGATTTCACCTCACTTTTTTGTCCCAATGAAAAATGTTTTTTGAAAATTTGGGTTTTTTTGTGGAACAAGGATTGGAAAGCATCAGTGGAAAGGAAAAATTGTTTTCCCATATTAACTCTTACAGGAGAGAATTTCCCTTCCTTAGGGGTAGATTTGATCTCACTTCCTGTTGTCTCCTTCCGTTTGCAAGTAGGAGTCGTTTGTAAGTTAGATGTTTGAAAGTAGGGTCCTGCCCTATATACTCAGCAGAAATTTGGGCCTTAGGTGTTGCTGTGGCCAAAACACTGTAAGCCCTCACAGGGCCCTGCTGTGAAATATTAGATCAAGAATTGTAATTACATGCCCCTGTTGAACAGGAGCTGAAAAATTAGGCCTTAGGCACTGGTGCTGGTGCCACAACACTGCAACCCCTCACAGATACTCTAGTTGGAACGCAGGAACGAGCCCTGCTGCAAAGTATTGCATCAAAAATTGTAATTACACGCCCCTGTTAGACAGGGGCAGAAAAATTGGGTCTTAGGCACTGGTGCTGGTGCCACAACACTGCAACCCCTCACAGACACTCTAGTTGAAACGCAGGAACAAGCCCTGCTGCAAAGTATTGCATCAAAAATTGTAATTACACGCCCCTGTTAGACAGGGGCTGAAAAATTGGGTCTTAGGCACTGGTGCTGGTGCCACAACACTGCAACCCCTCACAGACACTCTAGTTGAAACGCAGGAACAAGCCCTGCTGCAAAGTATTGCATCAAAAATTGTAATTACACGCCCCTGTTAGACAGGGGCTGAAAAATTGGGTCTTAGGCACTGGTGCTGGTGCCACAACACTGCAACCCCTCACAGACACTCTAGTTGAAACGCAGGAACAAGCCCTGCTGCAAAGTATTACATCAAAAATTGTAATTACACGCCCCTGTTAAACAGGGGCTGAAAAATTGTGCCTTAGGCACTGGTGGTGGCGCCCAGAACCAAAAATGTTCTTACAAGCTATCAGCGTGATGATTGAGGAGGAAGAGGATAATTACTCAGGGATAGTCACTCAGCATCAGCATAGGCAGTCTTTGAAGGGATCTGAGATTTCAAAAAAAATTATTCGGTTACATCTGCATCAGGTGCTTGGTAGCTGGTGGTGATCCAAGACTGATTCATTTTTATGAAGGTCAGCCGATCGACCGAGTCGGTGGACAGACGCACCCTGTGATCGGTTACCACGCCTCCAGCAGCACTGAATGTGCGTTCCGAAAGAACGCTGGATGCAGGACAGGCCAGTAGCTCAATTGCATACTGTGCAAGCTCTGGCCAGTGATCCATCCTCAAGACCCAGTAACCCAGAGGATTTTCGGTGGGAAAGGTGTCCAAGTCTGATCTTGCCCCTAGGTATTCCTGCACCATGTAAAACAGACGCTGGCGATGGTTGCTGGAACCGATCATACCTTGGGGCTGCGGACCAAAAAATTGTCTGAACGCATCGGTCAGACGGCCACCTTCTCCACCGCTCCTTCTTTGACTGACCGAAGCCTCAGCAACACGTTGTCCAGAAACAGGAGTTTGTAACCTCCCAGTCTCTGGGAACGCGTTGCACAGACCTTTCTGCAAGGCCTCCCGAAGATGTTTCATCCTCTGCTCCCTCTGCGATGGCAAGATAAGGTCCGCAACCTTACCCTTGTAACGTGGATCAAGGAGGGTTGCCAGCCAGTATTGGTCCTTCTCCTTGATACCACGAATACGAGGATCCTTACGCAGGCTTTGCAGGATCAGGGAGGCCATGCAGCGTAGGTTTGCTGAGGCATTCGGTCCGGAGTCCTCTGGGTCACTAAGGACAACAACGTCCGCAGCCACCTCCTCCCAGCCACGTACAAGTCCATGTGTTCCTTGGGACTGATCCCTTAAAGACTGCTGATGCTGAGTGCCAGGCTCCACCTCCATACTGACACAATCTTCCTCCTCCTCCTCCTCCTCCTCCTCGTCCTCTTCCTGTGTGATCGGCGGGCACGCAGGAACACTGTCTGGATAAAGGGGGCCTTGAGAGCTAAGGAAGTCCTCCTCTTCCTGCCTCTGTTCTGCCTCAAGTGCCCTGTCCATTATCCCACGCAGCGTGTGCTCCAACAGGTGGACAAGGGGGACAGTGTCACTGATGCATGCACTGTCAGTGCTCACCATCCTCGTGGCCTCCTCGAATGGTGACAGGACAGTGCATGCATCCCTGATCATGGCCCACTGGCGTGGGGAAAAAAAACCAAGGTCCCCTGACCCTGTCCTGGTGCCATAGTCGCACAGGTACTCATTGATGGCCCTCTGCTGCGTGTGCAGCCGCTGCAGCATGGCCAACGTCGAGTTCCACCTGGTGGGCATGTCACAGATTAGGCGGTTCTTGGGCAGGTTAAACTCCTTTTGGAGGTCCGTCAGCCGAGCACTGGCATTATATGACCGGCGGAAATGCACACAGACTTTCCTGGCCTGCCTCAGGACATCCTGTAAGCCCGGGTACCTGCCCAAGAACCGCTGCACCACCAAGTTAAGGACGTGAGCCAAACAGGGCACATGGGTCAGTTGTCCCTGTCGGAGGGCAGAGAGGAGGTTGGTGCCATTGTCGCAAACCACCATTCCTGCCTTAAGTTGGCGTGGCGTCAACCACCTCTGAACCTGCCCCTGCAGAGCTGACAGAACCTCTGCCCCAGTGTGGCTCCTGTCCCCCAAGCACACCAGCTCAAGCACCGCATGGCATCTTTTGGCCTGCGTACTTGCGTAGCCCCTTGAACGCCTACGGAGCACCGCTGGTTCCGAGGAAGAGGCCATGGAGGAAGAAGAAGAGGAGGGGGTGGAGGAGAGAGGTGTGTCACAATCAGCATTTTGGAGGCGTGGTGGCGGAACAACCTCCAACACTACTGCACCTTGTCCTGCATCCTTCCCAGCTGCCAGCAGAGTCACCCAATGCGCCGTGAAACTTAAGTAACGTCCCTGTCCATGCCTGCTGGACCATGAGTCAGCGGTAATATGCACCTTACCGCTGACCGCCCTGTCCAGCGAGGCATGGACATTGCCTTCCACATGCCGGTAGAGAGCCGGAATCGCCTTCCGTGAGAAAAAGTGGCGTTTGGGTACCTGCCACTGAGGAACCGCACATTCCACAAACTCACGGAAGGGGGCAGAGTCTACCAACTGAAAAGGCAGCAGTTGAAGTGCTAGCAATTTTGCCAAGCTAGCATTCAACCGCTGGGCATGTGGATGGCTGGGAGCAAACTTCTTTCGGCGGTGCAGCAGCTGGGGCAGGGAAATTTGCCTGGTACAATCTGACGTCGGTGTACCAAAAGCAGATTGCCCATAAGTACTTGGCTGTGACACACCTAATTCTACACCTTCATTCCTCTCACTGCAGGTCGCAGAGAGGACTGAAGGTCTAGTGGGGTTGGAAATCTCAGCTGATGAGGAGCAAGGAGAGATCGCCTTTGTTCTTTGGTGTGGGTCTTTTAGATACGCTTGCCAACGAACTGCATGGCAGGTCAACATATGTCTGGTCAAGCATGTGGTACCCAAGCGGGAGATGTTTTGGCCACGCGAGATACGCTTGAGACATATATTGCAAATAGCAGCGGTGCGATCTGATGCACTCGTCTCAAAAAAGGCCCACACCAAAGAACTTTTTGAATAACGCGCAGAGACTGCAGCGCCCTGCACATGTGGAGCTTTGGGGTGTGATGCAGTCAATGTGCTGCCCTTAGGCTGGCCCCTGGAGGGCATCCTGCCTAGTTGGTGATGTGCCACCTCCTCCTCCTCCTCCTCCTCCTCCTCCTCCTCTCTCCTATCAGGCACCCACGTTGAGTCAGTGACCTCATCATCCCCTCCCTCCTCATCACTGGAGCAAACCTGGCAGTATGCTGCAGCAGGGGGAGCATGACTGCCAGATTGCTGTCCTTCTTGGGCACCCCCTCTGTCCGTGCTCATGTTACTGCCTTCATTGAGCTCAGTATCATCATCAGAGCCTTCCAAACGCTGGGCATCCTCCTGGAGCATGTACCCAACACTGTGGTCAAACAGTTCGAGGGAATCCTCAGGAGGACATGGTGGGGCTAGGGAAGGAGTCACTGATGACATTGAGCTGAGGGAAGAGGCCGCTGCTTTGCCAGACAAAGCACCCTGGGCATGGGTGAGAGAGGATGAGGAGGATGAGGACGGCTTGGTCATCCACTCGACCAAGTCTTCCGCATGTTGCGGCTCAACACGGCCAGCTGCCGAAAAAAAGGCCAAGCGTGTCCCATGGCCACGTGCTGATGAGGATGCACCGTCTCCACGACCAGCACTAGACACAGAGCCTGCTTGCCCTCTCTTATTGGCTTGTGACTGTCTGCCTCTCCTTCTTGGCCTTCCAGACATACTAATGGCCTGTAGCTGCACTAAGCTGGGATAGAACACCTGTAATTTTCTTCAGGTAGCTTTATATACTGTAACCAGACAAGCCTGCCTGTCAGTAGGAAGATAACAGGAACGGATCTAGCTGAACACTGTGAGCAGGACGTACTGCACTAAATGTATATAGCAGGAACGGATCTAGCTGAACACTGTGAGCAGGACGCACTGCACTGAATGTAAATAGCAGGAACGGATCTAGCTGAACACTGTGAGCAGGACGCACTGCACTGAATGTAAACAGCAGGAACGGATGTAGCTAAACACTGTGAGCAGGACGCACTGCACTGAATGTAAATAGCAGGAACGGATCTAGCTGAACACTGTGAGCAGGACGCACTGCACTGAATGTAAATAGCAGGAACGGATCTAGCTGAACACTGTGAGCAGCACGCACTGCACTGAATGTAAATAGCAGGAACGGATCTAGCTGAACACTGTGAGCAGGACGCACTGCACTGAATGTAAATAGCAGGAACGGATCTAGCTGAACACTGTGAGCAGGAAGCACTGCACTGAATGTAAACAGCAGGAACGGATGTAGCTAAACACTGTGAGCAGGACGCACTGCACTGAATGTAAATAGCAGGAACGGATCTAGCTGAACACTGTGAGCAGGACGCACTGCACTGAATGTAAATAGCAGGAACGGATCTAGCTGAACACTGTGAGCAGCACGCACTGCACTGAATGTAAATAGCAGGAACGGATCTAGCTGAACACTGTGAGCAGGACGCACTGCACTGAATGTAAATAGCAGGAACGGATCTAGCTGAACACTGTGAGCAGGACGTACTGCACTAAATGTATATAGCAGGAACGGATCTAGCTGAACACTGTGAGCAGCACGTACTGCACTGAATGTAAATAGCAGGAACGGATCTAGCTGAACACTGTGAGCAGCACGTACTGCACTGAATGTAAATAGCAGGAACGGATCTAGCTGAACACTGTGAGCAGGACGTACTGCACTAAATGTATATAGCAGGAACGGATCTAGCTGAACACTGTGAGCAGGACGCACTGCACTGAATGTAAATAGCAGGAACGGATCTAGCTGAACACTGTGAGCAGCACGCACTGCACTGAATGTAAATAGCAGGAACGGATCTAGCTGAACACTGTGAGCAGGACGCACTGCACTGAATGTAAATAGCAGGAACGGATCTAGCTGAACACTGTGAGCAGGACGCACTGCACTGAATGTAAACAGCAGGAACGGATGTAGCTAAACACTGTGAGCAGGACGCACTGCACTGAATGTAAATAGCAGGAACGGATCTAGCTGAACACTGTGAGCAGGACGCACTGCACTGAATGTAAATAGCAGGAACGGATCTAGCTGAACACTGTGAGCAGGACGCACTGCACTGAATGTAAACAGCAGGAACGGATGTAGCTAAACACTGTGAGCAGGACGCACTGCACTGAATGTAAATAGCAGGAACGGATCTAGCTGAACACTGTGAGCAGGACGCACTGCACTGAATGTAAATAGCAGGAACGGATCTAGCTGAACACTGTGAGCAGCACGCACTGCACTGAATGTAAATAGCAGGAACGGATCTAGCTGAACACTGTGAGCAGGACGCACTGCACTGAATGTAAATAGCAGGAACGGATCTAGCTGAACACTGTGAGCAGGACGCACTGCACTGAATGTAAATAGCAGGAACGGATCTAGCTGAACACTGTGAGCAGGACGCACTGCACTGAATGTAAATAACAGGAACGGATCTAGCTGAACACTGTGAGCAGGACACACTGTACTAAATGTAAATAGTCTAGCTGCCTGACCGTGGTACTAATAGGATCAAAAAGAACACCTGTAATTTTCTTCAGGTAGCTTTATATACTGTAACCAGACAAGCCTGCCTGTCAGTAGGAAGATAACAGGAACGGATCTAGCTGAACACTGTGAGCAGGACGTACTGCACTAAATGTATATAGCAGGAACGGATCTAGCTGAACACTGTGAGCAGGACGCACTGCACTGAATGTAAATAGCAGGAACGGATCTAGCTGAACACTGTGAGCAGGACGCACTGCACTGAATGTAAATAGCAGGAACGGATCTAGCTGAACACTGTGAGCAGGACGCACTGCACTGAATGTAAACAGCAGGAACGGATGTAGCTAAACACTGTGAGCAGCACGCACTGCACTGAATGTAAATAGCAGGAACGGATCTAGCTGAACACTGTGAGCAGGACACACTGTACTAAATGTAAATAGTCTAGCTGCCTGACCGTGGTACTAATAGGATCAAAAAGAACACCTGTAATTTTCTTCAGGTAGCTTTATATACTGTAACCAGACAAGCCTGCCTGTCAGTAGGAAGATAACAGGAACGGATCTAGCTGAACACTGTGAGCAGGACGTACTGCACTAAATGTATATAGCAGGAACGGATCTAGCTGAACACTGTGAGCAGGACGCACTGCACTGAATGTAAATAGCAGGAACGGATCTAGCTGAACACTGTGAGCAGGACGCACTGCACTGAATGTAAATAGCAGGAACGGATCTAGCTGAACACTGTGAGCAGGACGCACTGCACTGAATGTAAACAGCAGGAACGGATGTAGCTAAACACTGTGAGCAGCACGCACTGCACTGAATGTAAATAGCAGGAACGGATCTAGCTGAACACTGTGAGCAGGACACACTGTACTAAATGTAAATAGTCTAGCTGCCTGACCGTGGTACTAATAGGATCAAAAAGAACACCTGTAATTTTCTTCAGGTAGCTTTATATACTGTAACCAGACAAGCCTGCCTGTCAGTAGGAAGATAACAGGAACGGATCTAGCTGAACACTGTGAGCAGGACGTACTGCACTAAATGTATATAGCAGGAACGGATCTAGCTGAACACTGTGAGCAGGACGTACTGCACTAAATGTATATAGCAGGAACGGATCTAGCTGAACACTGTGAGCAGCACGTACTGCACTGAATGTAAATAGCAGGAACGGATCTAGCTGAACACTGTGAGCAGCACGTACTGCACTGAATGTAAATAGCAGGAACGGATCTAGCTGAACACTGTGAGCAGGACGTACTGCACTAAATGTATATAGCAGGAACGGATCTAGCTGAACACTGTGAGCAGGACGCACTGCACTGAATGTAAATAGCAGGAACGGATCTAGCTGAACACTGTGAGCAGCACGTACTGCACTGAATGTAAATAGCAGGAACGGATCTAGATGAACACTGTGAGCAGGAAGCACTGTACTGAATGTAAATAGCAGGAACGGATCTAGCTGAACACTGTGAGCAGGACACACTGCACTGAATGTAAATAGTCTAGATAGAAGATAACAGGAACGGATCTAGCTAAACTGAATACAGTGTATATATATATATGCAACACCTGGGATGCATATATATACACAATACACTGTAAGTGCAGCTAACTGACTGACTGTTCTGCCTAATCTATCTAACTCAAATCAAATGACACTGTCTCTCTCTCTCTCTATCGCTCAGCACACCGGAACACACACTACACAGGGCCGCCGTGCAGGCGGCCTTATATAGTGTGGGGTGTGTACTAAATCCCCTGAGCCATAATTGGCCAAAGCCACCCTGGCTTTGGCCAATTACAGCTCTCTCTACTGACGGCGCTGTGATTGGCCAAGCATGCGGGTCATAGTGCATGCTTGGCCAATCATCAGCCAGCAATGCACTGCGATGCCGCAGTGAATTATGGGCCGTGACGCGCCACACGAATTTGGCGCGAACGGCCCATATCGTTCGCAATTCGACGGACGGTCGAACAGCCGATGTTCGAGTCGAACATGGGTTCGACTCGAACACGAAGCTCATCCCTAGTGTGAACCAACCCTTAGGTTGGCAGAGACAAAATACAATTAGTAAATAAAGAAACACATCACTGTTTTAAGACTGTAGTTGTGAATAAAAGTGGAGTACAAATAACACTTGCCATATTAGAGCTGCATGATTAACCACTTAAGCCCCGGACCATTTGGCTGGCCAAAGACCAGAGCACATTTTGCGATTCAGCACTGCGTCGCTTTAACTGACAATTGCCCTTTCGTGCGACGTGACTCCCAAACAAAATTGACATCCTTTTTTCCCACAAATAGAGCTTTATTTTGGTGGTATTTGATCACTTCTGCGGTTTTAATTTTTTGCTCTATAAACAAAAGTAGAGCGACAATTTTGAAAAAAACGCATTATTTTTTACTTTTTGCTATAATAAATATCCCCAAAAAAATATATAAAAAAAATGTTTTTCCTCAGTTTAGGCCGATACGTATTATTCTACATATTTTTGGTAAAAAAAATCGCAATAAGTGTTTATTGATTGGTTTACGCAAAAGTCATAGCGTCTACAAAATAGGGGTTAGTTTTATTGCATTTTTATTAATATTTTTTTTTTTTACTGGTAAGGGCGGCGGTCTGCAATTTTTATCGTGACTGCGATATTATGGCAGACACATAATACAATTTTGATACATTTTTGGGACCATTGTCATTTTTACAGCGATCAGTGCTATAAAATTGCACTGATTACTGTAAAAATTACACTGCCAGTGAAGGGGTTAACCACTAGCTGGCTAGGAAGGGGTTAAGTGTGTCCTAGGGAGTGATTCTAACTGTTAGGGGGCGTGGCTATGTGTGACACATCACTGATCATAGCTCCCGATCACAGGGAGCTATGATCAGTGACAGTATCACTAGGCAGAACGGGGAGATGCTTGTTTACATTAGCATCTCCACATTTTTCCTCTCCGTGAGACGATCGCGGGTATCCCCGTGGTCATCGAGTCCGCGGGTCCCGCGATCCTACTCACGGAGCTCGCGACAGGGTCGTGCACGCACCGCAAGTGTCACGCATGCGACCCCACAGCGGCAGATTCAAATGGATGTACCTGTATACCCAGCCGTGCCATTCTGCCAACGTAAATGTACATGCATTGGTCGGCAAGTGGTTAATCATTAACCGCTTGCCGACCGGTGCACGCCGATGTACGTCGGCAGAGCGGCACAGCTGGGCAAATGGGCGTACCTGTACGTCCATTTGAATTTCCCGCCGTGCCCGTGCGTGCGTGCCGCCGGCGGCGCGCACGCGCCCCGGCCGGGAGCTCCGTGAGTCGGGTCGCGGGTCCCGCGGACTCGATCGCCGCGGGGAGACCCGCGATCGCCTCACGGAGCGGATGAACGGGGAGATGCCGTTGTAAACAGCATCTCCCCGTTCTGCCTAGTGACAAGTGTCACTCGATCTCTGCTCCCTGTCATCGGAGCAGAGATCAGTGACGTCAGCCACACAGCCCATCCCCCTACAGTTAGTAATCACTCCCTAGGATACACTTAACCCCTCCCCGCCCCCTAGTGGTTAACCCCTTCACTGCCAGTGTCATTTACACAGTAATCAGTGCATTTTTAATCGCACTGATCGCTGTATAAATGACAATGGTCCCAAAAATGTGTCAAAAATGTCCGACATGTCCGCCATAACGTCGCAGTCACAATAAAAATCGCTGATCGCCGCCATTACTAGTAAAAAAAAAATTATTAATAAAAATGCCATAAAACTATCCCCTATTTAGTAAACGCTATAACGTTTGCGCAAACCAATTAATAAACGCTTATTGCGATTTTTTTTACCAAAAATATGTAGAAGAATACGATCGGCCTAAACTGAAGAAAAAAAATGTTTTTTTTATATATTTTTAGGGGATATTTATTATAGCAAAATGTAAAAAATAATGCGTTTTTTTCAAAATTGTCGCTCTTATTTTGTTTATAGCGCAAAAAATAAAAATCGCAGAGGCGATCAAATACCACCAAAAGAAAGCTCTATTAGTGGGAAAAAAAGGACATCAATTTTGTTTGGGAGCCACGTCGCATGACCGCGCAATTGTCAGTTAAAGCGACGCAGTGCCGAATCGCAAAAAACGCTCTGGTCAGGAAGGGGGTAAATCCTTCCGGGCTGAAGTGGTTAAAAAATCGCGATCTCAATTCAATCACATTCACAATCTTAATTCGGAATTTCTCTGATTCATGTAACAAGTGCAGAGCCATTCTCTGTTTAGAGCTGTCAAAAAAAAGGCAGCTGGCAAAGTTTATCACAACATTGCTCAGCGCTGAGAGATAAAAAGAAACAATGTATCATTTGGTTCATCATCAAAGGGATGAACCTCAGTCTGCAAATGAGGGCAGTTTAACCACTTAAAGACTAAGCCTTTTTCTGACACTTGTTGCTTACATGTTAAAATCAGTATTTTTTGCTAGAAAATTACTTGGAACACCCAAACATTACATATATATTTTTGAGCTATGGAATGTTCTGTTTTTGTCTTTCATGTGTTTGCCCTTCCATGTGCTCCTTGCTGTGAAGGCAAGTTATAGGTGGGGGCAGGGGCCATTTGTTTGTTACTGGTGTAAAATATGGTTCGGGGACACACTGTACACCTTTGCTGCCACTGTGCTCTTGCTGGATGTCCAGTGTGCTCCTGTTTCTTTAACCACTTGAGGTCCAGGTCATAGCCGAATGACGGCTACAGCGTGGACCTCAATTTCCGGGAGGCCGTCATGGGACGTCCTCCCCTGTGCACGCGCACCGCACGCACCCTGCAGGGCGTGCGGTGTGCACGCTGTGATCACCGAGTCACGGAGACTCGGATGATCACAGATCTGAGTAAGGGGCTGGTCCCGGCCCCTTACCATGTGATCCGCTGTCAGCCAATGACAGCTGATCACATGATGAAAACAAAACCTTGGTGATCGATTTCGTTTTCTCCTCACGCTGACAGCGTGAGGAGGAAAAACAAGCCGATCACCGGCTTATGTCAAAGGGACATCGGTCCCGAAGAGGAAGGAGGCACATATGCCTCATCTCTGCCAACAGGTGCCATCTGTCATTGCCACCTGCCAGTGCCCACAGTGCCCACAAGTGCCACCTGTCAATGCCCACAAGTGTCACCTATCAATGCCCACAAGTGCCACCTATCAATGCCCACAAGTGCCACCTATCAATGTCCACCAATGGTGCCAATCAGTGCCACCTAGCAGTGCTGCCATCAATCAGTGCCCATCACCGCCACCCATCAGTGCCCATCACCGCCACATATCAGTGCCCATCACTGCCACCTATCGGTGCCCATCAGTGCCGCCTCATCAGCGTACATCAACGAACTAGAAAAATTACCTGTTTGCAAAATTTTATAACAAAATATAAAAAAAAAATTCTTTTTTTTTTTTTGAATTCTGTCTTTTTCATTTTTTTTAACAAAAACTAAAAACCACAGAGGTGATCAAATACCATCAAAAGAAAGCTCTATTTGTAGGAAAAAAATGATAAAAATTTCATTCGGGTACCATGTTGTATGACCGCGCAATTGTCATCCAAAGTGTAACAGCGCTAAAAGCTGAAAATTGGTCTGGACAGAAGGGGGGTTTAAGTGCCCAGTAAGCAAGTGGTTAAGGGGGATTGGGCTGCCTCCAGGCCCACCTGCCCCTCATCTATCCATTTAATACAGGTACTTCCATTGCGGAGACACTTAAAAATTCAGTAGCGTTAGGACTGCAAGCATACACAACGTCCCGTGAAGAGGCCTTGCAGCTTATGCATGCGTTTGCAAATGCGTGCTAACTAAACCCCTGTTTTTAACGCAGACTGTTGGACAGGTTAATTTGGTCAGTTGGCAGACTGGTTGGTGAGTTGAGCTATGGAATGTTCTGTTTTTGTCATTCTTTTTTTAGCAGAGACCCTAGAAAATAAAATGACTATTGTTGCAATATGTTATGTCACACTATATTTGTGCAGCGGTCTTTCAAAAGCAATTTTTTGGGAAAAAATACACTTCAATGAATAAAAAAAAACTAAATAGTAAAGTTAGCCCAATTTTTTTTTTTTTTGTGTATAATGTGAAAGATGCTGTTACGCCGAGAATTGTGATCTTTATTCTAAGCAAAAAAATTGCGATTCTCATTTTATCCAGAATCGTGCAGCCCTACGCCATATGCCAATCATCCTAAACTTTTTTATAACAAAATAAAATTGCCTAACCACCAGAATCTTCATGTCTTATGCAGTATGCAGTGGATCACCAGGCAAGTGAGCATGCAATCAGAACGATTAGGCTTATGGCATGAACATTCTTATTTCTTTTTTGTTATTACCAATGATTTTTATTTTTTGTTGAAAAGAAAAATATACATTCATCTTGAAAATTCTCTTCAGGTACATAATACTTGCAATCAATTACAGAGTCAACAGGAAAAAAAAAAATGTTGTCAACACAATTGTAACTGATTAGTACCGGCATATAACAACATAACTTGAATTTGACATTGCCCTGATGGATATCTAAGATTATTTGATTATCGAAAAGCAAAAAAATCCTAAGGGAACTATACGCGAAAACTGTAACAAGGAAAAAGAGAAACTAAAAAGAGAGAAAAAAAAAGAAAAAGAAAACTTCTGTATTAGGGAGGTGAGTGGCTCTAATCTGTCAGCAGTGAAGCACCTTCCATATGTGAATTCGCCTACCAAGTATCTTATATATCATATGATGACCAGGGGGCCCATTTCTTGTCAAACACACGCATGGTGTCCGACAGGGTGTGGTGGATCCTTTCCATTAGACGGATTGCCTCCATGCGATGTAATACTTGGTCCCAGGGAACTGTCGGTGATCTCCAGTGCAGGGCCATGGCCCAGTGTACTGCACTGAAGAGTGTATGGGCTAGTTTTTGAGCTGGGGGGTGCCTCAGAGAGGTTCTCAAAAAGTAAGCCCATATGAAATGTTAAATTATAATGTATTCCAGTGATCTGGGCTACCCTGTTAGATACTTTAAGCCATAGAGGTTGCAGCTCCAAAAAATGTGGAGGTGTGTACCCCTATCTGGGCAACCCCTGAAGCAGTTCCCTGGGACCAAGGGACTAAATTTATTCAGTCTGGAGGGGGTGTAATACCATCTTGTGTGGAGGTTCAAAACTGTTTCTCTAACCGCCATTGATTTTGTACATATTGGAAACCATATCCGTCCAACTTTCTGAGGTTATTTCTAGCCCAGCTTCAATTTCCCAGCTGAGCATCGCTTGTGATTTGGAGGGAAGATCCCGTTCCTTTAGGTATTGATATAAAGTTGATATGGTGCCTTTATCCCTGGAAGAAAACCTGCATAGGTGTTTAACAGTGTTTGTAGTAGAAGACCCCTCTCTCTGGAAGTGGGTGGTATAGAAGTGCCTTATCTGTAGATATTTATAGAACTCCGCCCCTGGAAGCCCATGCCTCTCCTGCAGGAGAGTGAATGGGCTAAAGGGGGGCTCTTGTGTTAAAGCCTCGAGGGTATCAGGGGAATATTGTTTCCAGGCACCAAAGCCGCGTTCCTGCGCGCATGCGCGACGGAACGGCTCTCCGACGCATGCACATTCGGTGCACGCACATGCGCACTAGCGCAGGTCCTACGTGACCCTTGGGCTGGCCTATAAAAAGGACTCTGGCACACAGAACAATTGCTGGTTTGTCTTCGGCTTCCTGTGTATCTCTGCTTCCTGTTGTTACCTGATTACCTGCCTTTTGACCCGGATTGACCTCGGCTATTCTGCTTGTCTCCTGAACCTGACCCTTGGCTTGTTATATGGATTCCGCTCTTCTCCAGTGTTCGACCCTCTGCCTGTGACCCGGACCTGCCTGCTGTCTCCTTGCCCTTGAACTATTGCTTGTATCCTGGACTTCTCTTGTGTCTTCCTGCCACACTACCTCAGCCTGTATTTGGATATACTAAACCTGTATATGTTTGACCCTCAGCCTGGTTCTGGACTTTCTCTTGTACCCGCTCCAGCCTATTCTCCACCTGCCAGTCGCTGCACAGCTACTCCTCTCTGACAAGGACTTGCCAGCAAGTTTCTTTAAATATTGTGAAGCCAAAACTAGATTGGATTCATAGTAATGTAGGTTGTGAGATATTAATTGGAAGTGCAGCACATTTTGACAGGTTGACCACTAAGCCTGATATGTCCTGGAAGGTATTTAAGGTGGGGATCAGGTTTGGCAAAGAAACCACAGGGTCCGAGGAGCAGAAGAGGAGTATGTTGTCTGCCTGTCTACATACAGCTTAAATTCCCGTTCACCCTTCTCGTATACCTTAATGTTTGGATTTAAACAAATTGATCTGGCAAGCGGTTTAATCGTCAAAGCGAAAAGCAGGGGTGAAAGAGGACATCCCTGCCTGGTTCCCCGGCCCAGCGGAAAATACTCTGAAGTGCTGCCCGGAAGCTTGATGCGGGTGCGAGGGTGGTGGTATAGAGCCCGAAAACCATGTACAAACTCTTCCCGAAACCCAAACTTACTGTAGATACAACTGATTCTAAATAAGGCCAAGTCACACTGTCAAATGCCTTATGTATGCCAAGGCTCAGCATAAATACTTGTTTAGAGTATAGGTCTGCGTCTTGGATTATGTTAGATGCTATTCGTATATTGTCTGTAATTTGGCTATCGGGGATAAAACCCGTTTGGTCAGGGGATATCAGGGATGGAATTATGGTCGATAGCCTATCTGCTAGGAGACCAAATAGCTTCAGGTCATTGTTTATGACCGAAATGGGTCTGTAATTTTGGAGGAGGAAGTGGTCCTTATTTGGTTTGGGTATTAAAGACATGTTGGCCAGCAACATGTCTTCTGTAAAAGTGTGTCCTTCTAAGATGTGATTGAAGAGCTTCATTAAGTGTGGGACCAATTGTCCTGAAAATTTTTTGTAGTGAGTGGATGAGAATCTGTCTGGACCCGGGGCCTTATGCCGCGTACACATGACCGGACTTTCTAGCAGAAAAGGTCCGACAGAATCATTCCATCAGACATTCCGATCGTGTGTGGGCTTTATCTGACTTTTTCTTTCTGACGGACCTAGAAATAGAACATGTTTCAAATCTTTCCGACGGAATCAGTTCCTATCGGGAAAACCGCTCGTATGTATGGTATTTCTGACGGACTAAAAACGACGCAAGGGCAGCTATTGACTACTGGCTATTGAACTTCCTTTTTCTAGTCCCGTCGTACGTCATCGCTTTCTAAACGATCGGACTTTGGTATGATCGTGTGTAGGCAAGTCCGTTTCAGTGGAACTCCGTCAGAAAGACTATTCTGACGGAAAATCCTGTCGTTTGTACGCGGCATTAGATGGTTTCAGGGATTTAATAATGGTCAGGATCTGTTCTGTATTGCAAGGGGCATTCAGGTCATTGAGTTATTCTGTTGTTAGAGAGGGGAGGGTCAGTCTATCTAACCATGAGTTGGCCGAGGGACCAGGAAGGGCGGATGGGGAAGATTCTGATAGAATTTTAGAGAAAATCTTGAGTACCTCTGTGGGGTGGGTGGCCATATCCCCTCTGTCGTTTTTTAAGTTTTTTAAGTTTATATGAGTGAGGGGGTTGGATAGTGGAGTTAAATTTTCTAGCAAACATTGCTGAAGCCGAGTTGCTGTGTAGTAAGAATTTTGCCTTCGACCATCTCAGGGCCCTCTCCGTTTGCTCAGAAAGAATTGTGCCTAGTTCAATTCTCTTGGTGTTATTCAATCTAAGAGAGTCTGGTGATCTCTGCCAGTTTACGTTTCTTCCTAGCCGATGCTAATGAAATAAGATGTCCCCGGATATCTGTCTTGTGGGCAGCCCACAGCATAGTGGGGTGAGTATCTGGAGTGTTATTCAAGCAAAAGTATTCCTCTAGACGGTCTGCGACCTTAGAGACTAGATCTGGGTCTGTAAGGAGGGAATCGTTCAGGCGCCAGGAGGCATTACTAGGTGAGATACCAATATGAGTGAGATCAAGCCATACCATGTGGTGATCCTACCATGGGCACGGATGTATGTGCGCAGCTGTTGAGTTGGCTAATATGACCGAAGTACCAAAGATATAGTCCAGCCTAGAATAGCTGTCATGAGGGTGTGAGAAGAAGGGCTAGTCCCGGGAACCCACATTATGGGCTCTCCAAGAATCAATAAGCTGGTGGGTACTGAGCAAATGGGAGAGGGTTTTTGGAAAAGTGTTAGCATTACTCACAACTCGGCTTCTGTCTAGTTTCGAATGGGCCACCGTGTTGAAATCCCCTCCAATCACTAGGTGTGGGGAGAGATACCTGTCCAGAATCTGAAAAAAGGAGGCATAAAAAGAAGCTTGTGAGAGATTTTGAGCATAAACATTTGCAATAGTAATTGCTTTACCATTGATTAAGCCCTGTATTATCAGAAACCTGCAAGCAGAGTTTTTATAAACATGCTGCACATCCAATATCAATGATGATGAATATTCTTTTTAAAAATTGCTACACCTTTAGACCTAGAATTGAATGTGGTGAAGAAGTGCTGTCTATAATGGTGATCAAAGTAGCTAGGGTGGTTAGAGGTGGAAAAATGTGTCTCCTGAAGGAGCAATATGTCAGCCCCCAGACTTTTGTAAGATCTAAAGGCCTTCTTCCTCTTTTTGTGGGGAGTTGAACCACTCTACATTGTGTGATATTATCTTAATCCCCATGAGTACAACCTAGAGGGTTGAGGATTGACATGACCTGGTAGAGAACCGTGTGCATACTTCAGTAATACCCTTTTTAGAAAGCAGGAGACCCCTAGGTATACCGTGCCTGTGGCTAACAATAGGTCTCACCTTACTCCTAGGCAACCTAGATACCTTCACACATTTAACACATAGCATTCTAGAGTCAGAGCCACCACCAAAAAATAAAAATGAACATTCTTATTTCAAATGAACTCCAATTTGCTGCTACAATCTTTTATTGTCATTTATTCATCAGGTACAAAGGCAAGCACAACATGAGTTTCAAGAGTCTCTGCTCTTCCTAAGGTATAGTGTGCATCAGCAAATTGTAGTATGGAAATTATTTTGAATACCGTGTATATACTCGAGTATAAGTCGTTCCGAGTATAAGTCGAGGCCCTAATTTACCACAAAAAAATGGGAAAAACTTATTGACCCGAGTATAAGACGAGGGTGAGAAATGCACAGCTACTGTAAGTGGAAAAGAGGGTCAACAATGCCCATTTGCAGCATCACTGTGCCCATTTACATGCCTCACTGTGCCCATTTGCAGCTATAGGTCCCCTGAACTTCAAACTCTGTAGTTAAGGGTTCCTAGATGCCCCCTAACTGCAGCCAAAATTTGGGGTCTCTGAACCCAAAGGGTCCCGAAATGACATTGCTGCAGGTGGACACAGTTGACCAAATTTGGGGGCGCGTATCTCGGGGCCACTTAGTGCTAAGAACCCCAAATTTGGTGTGCAATCCCAGTGGAACTAGCACCATAAAATTTCCAAAGCTGGGGTTCCTAACACCAAGTGGCCCTGAGATATGGGACCCCAAAGTCGGTTCAGAAAATGTCAAGCACTTCTGCAGCAGAGAATGACATTTTCCAAACCGATTTTGGGGCCCTGTATCTCGGGGCCACTTAATTTGGAGTTCCTAGCACCAAGTGGCCCTGAGATACCGGGCCCCAAAGTCGGTACGGAAAATGAAATTTTTTGCTGCAGAAAAGTGCTTGACTCGAGTATAAGTCGAGGGGGGCACTTTCAGCACAAAAAAATGTGCTGAAAAACTCGACTTATACTCGAGTATATACGGTATGTATTAGTGACAGATTGGATCCCACTTGCACCCATTGGTTTATGAGGACTGCAAGCACCCCACTATATATATATATATATATATATATATATATATATATATATATATATATATATATATATATATATATATATATATATATATATATATATATATATATATATATATATATATATACAGTGAGGACGGAAAGTATTCAGACCCCCTTAAATTTTTCACTCTTTGTTATATTGCAGCCATTTGCTAAAATCATTTAAGTTCATTTCATTTTTCATGTTTTTTTTTCTCATTAATGTACACACAGCACCCCATATTGACAGAAAAACACAGAATTGTTGACATTTTTGCAGATTTATTAAAAAAGAAAAACTGAAATATCACATGGTCCTAAGTATTCATGACCCTTTGCTCAGTATTTAGTAGAAGCACCCTTTATATCTAATACAGCCATGAGTCTTTTTTGGGAAAGATGCAACAAGTTTTTCACACCTGGATTTGGGGATCCTCTGCCATTCCTCCTTGCAAATCTTCCCCAGTTCTGTCAGGTTGGATGGTAAACTTAGGTGGACAGCCATTTTTAGGTCTCTCCAGAGATGCTCAATTGGGTTTAAGTCAGGGCTCTGGCTGGGCCATTCAAGAACAGTCATAGAGTTGTTGTGAAGCCACTCCTTCGTTATTTTAGCTGTGTGCTTAGGGTTATTGTCTTGTTGAAAGGTAAACCTTCGGCCCAGTCTGAGGTCCTGAGCACTCTGGAGAAGGTTTTCCTCCAGGATATCCCTGTACTTGGCGGCATTCATCTTTCCCTCGATTGCAACCAGTCGTCCTGTCCCTGCAGCTGAAAAACACCCCCACAGCATGATGCTGCCACCACCATGCTTCACTGTTGGGACTGTATTGGACAGGTGATGAGCAGTGCCTGGTTTTCTCCACACATACCCTTAGAATTAAGGTCAAAAAGTTCTATCATGGTCTCATCAGACCAGAGAATCTTATTTCTCACCATCTTGGAGTCCTTCAGGGTTTTTTTTAGCAAACTCCATGCGGGCTTTCAAGTGTCTTGCACTGAGGAGAGGCTTCCGTCGGGCCACTCTGCCATAAAGCCCCAACTGGTGGAGGGCTGCAGTGTTGGTTGACTTTCTACAACTTTCTCCCATTTCCCGACTGCATCTCTGGAGCTCAGCCACATTGATCTTTGGGTTCTTCTTTACCTTTCTCACCAAGGCTCTTCTCCCCCGATAGCTCAGTTTTGCCAGACGGCCAGCTCTAGGAAGGGTTCTGGTCATCCCAAATGTCTTCCATTTAAGGATTATGGAGGCCACTGTGCTCTTAGGAACCTTAAGTGCGGCAGATATGTTTTTGTAACCTTGGCCAGATCTGTGCCTTGCCACAATTCTGTCTCTGAGCTCTTCAGGTAGTTCCTTTGACCTCATGATTCTCTTTTGCTCTGACATCCACTGTGAGCTGTAAGGTCCTATATAAGGTCTTATATAGACAGGTGTGTGGCTTTCCTAATCAAGTCCAATCAGTATAATCACTCACAGCTGGACTCAAATGAAGGTGTAGAACCATCTCAAGGATGATCAGAAGAAATGGACAGCACCTGAGTTAAATATGTGAGTGTCACAGCAAAGGGTCTGAATACTTAGGACCATGTGATATTTCAGTTTTTCTTTTTTAATAAATCTGCAAAAATGTCAACAATTCTGTGTTTTTCTGTCAATATGGGGTGCTGTGTGTACATTAATGAGGAAAAAATGAACTTAAATGATTTTAGAAAATGGCTGCAATATAACAAAGAGTGAAAAATTTAAGGGGGTCTGAATACTTTCCGTCCCCACTGTATATTGATCCATTGCTGCATTTGTCCCGTTGACTCCTCGGTTCTCACAGCTCTCTATTCTGCCCTACGCGCTCACTGTGGAGGGCACGGGAGTGGCTGGTTCAGCCTCTCAGCAGCTTGCTGAGAGGCTGAGCCTGGTGCCGGTCCAGGTATGTGGGTGGATCCCGACTCCATTGTTGTGATCTTGCCCAAGCCTTGGCTCTGTGAGATCAGCGGGCTTCAGACCGCTGTCTGTTGAAAATGGGTCACAGGAGTGCAGAACTTACTGCACTCCTGTGATCTACAGGAGATGTACAGCCAAATGTGCTTTGGCTGTACTTCTCCTTCAGTTAAAGATGCTGTTTCTACCACGGGTCCCTCCTATGATGGCATGGTGCAGGTGACCGCAGATGCATGCATGATTGAAAGCTCTGCTTTGAGAATGAATGTTACAAGTGTAGTATATAGACTTGCATGTAAAGAATGGAAAACCCACAGCCAACTCCCCTTGTAAGCAACAATATGACCTTTTAAGATAGTGGTCAGTTTGAAAACACACATTCCTATCACGAGTCAGCTAAGTATCCTGTATAGTCCCTTAGCCAAGGAGGCATTTTTAAATATTGTAAAAATAAAAATTAAAAAATTGACAACTTTAAATGGGGAAAGATGTAATATGTAATTTCCCCATCAATACATAGCATTAACCCTTTTTAAAGCCCATAAATCCTCCCAGCATGGCCAAAGATGGCTTGAATTTCAAAATCAACTGAGCCAGGTAAGAAAATTATCAGCCGAACAGTGACTGCATCCTGTCACTGTTTGACAGCTCCAGCTGCAATGCCCATGGCTGCCTGAATACGATACCTGGCAGTGGACTTCACTGTTAGCATGGATAGGGGAAAAGACTGATGTTTTCTCATTCAGCCTGTTTATGGCTATTTCTACTGTCTATTTGGTGCTTCAAGGTCATTGGAAAGGCATACAAGAGTAATATAATTTCGTACATGGTTCGATGATGTTACCATTCTATTGGGGCTCATCAGAATCTTCAGTCCTGGAAGAAATACTGGCTGAATATTCAACATGTAGATATATTAATTTGCTTCCAGCCAACATTTCTTCTTCTGTGTTCAAGAAATAAGAAGTACGCTAATAGGGACAAAACTTCAAGACTATTCTGTAGATGAAAGGAATCTATTCTTCTTTGTTACTTGTCCATTGATGCTCTCAATCCATACATTATTAAGGGCCCATCACTTTTACTTTACTTTATGCTATACAATTTTCCATGTGTTTGTATTTGGAAGAGTGGAAGAATGCGGGCACATTCAAAGCAATGCAGCAGGGGTACTGCTGAATTCCATATACTTTAAAGACCTAGGTAATAACATGTCATCTTTCTGATTGTCTGTTTAATAATTAAAAAGCCTTACAGCAAGTAACTATATAATGTGAACTTTTATCTCATCTCTCTCTATCCATCTGAAGAGTACTTGCTAGACAAAGGATTGGAGATACTGTCCCAAGGTCCTTCTCAGGGAGAAGTGAGTTCATGGAAAGGCCAGTTCTGTAAGACTCCAGTTAAAAATAATATTCAAAGCAAGTTCTTGGGTGCGAAAAGTCTGTTCAAACAAGCAGATGTGTTATATTACTTTTGTCATTATTCGCCCAAGGCTATTTCAACCATGATGAAGGTGAGAATTTATCTTAGATGGCGTCCTCTAGAGGTAGCATAAGAAATGATTTATGGAAACTGAACAAATGGGAAGTCTATGTTTATCTATCTATCTATCTATCTATCTATCTATCTATCTATCTATCTATCTATCTATCTATCTATCTATCTATCTATCATCAAACATCTATTAAATCTGACAGAAGGTAAAATAGTTGTTTACTATCATGTGATAGAAAGGAAATATTTTACATTTTTTTTTTTTTAAATCTGAACCACAGCTAAATAATGGAAATACACATATGAGCTGGATTATCTGCCAATAGATTTGCAATTCTGTCCAGTCATACACCTCTGCCAGACATCAAATCCAGGAGGTTGGCACCAATTTCCCTGTTGGCACTGAGGAGTACAATGCTGTCATCTTCCTATGTGCAGCCTGATGGCAAGGAAAGAAAGGCATACTTAGAAAGAAGTCTACAGTGGGTGTATGGGACTTTTCAGGCACCAACAAAAACACATTCATATATTTAAAAATAAAGTTTTATTATAACAACAACAAAAAAATATGATAATATATATAGGCTGATTATTTAGCATTGTAAGTTTTTTTTATTTTTTTTTTTTTTTTCTCAAAGATATAAATACAGTATACAGGCATCAATATAATATAAGGGCTAATAGGTCAATAGTTACACCTCAACAACAACAGAATGTCTGTATATTAGTGCATATGCCCGGCATGTTTTGAGTTCCCTCTTATCTAGGGGCAAAAGTGAACATTGATATTTATATTGTTATAATAAATTTTTTTTTTTTTTATACATTTATGTGTTTTTGTTGGTACCTGAAAAGTCCCATACAACCACTGTAGACTTTCTAGATCTGTATTCCAATTGGGATGTTGGCACTGTATGCAATCTCAAGTCACACTTACTTATTCATACAACCTCAGTCAATCCCTGACAGGAAGGGTGGCCAGTAGGAGGCCGAGGTCTGTATAAATAGACTGGGGCCTGGAACAACAGGGTCCTTGTTCCTATGGGAGAAGCTGCAGCTTAGAAGAGGTCATCTGAATACAAGCTCTGGCTAGAGCTAGGGGACCCACATCCAGAGTTACTGAAGAGCAGTGCAGAAGTCCACAGAGGATCTGACCTAAAGGCAACCAATACAGAGATTGTCTGGTACTACAAGAAAGCACTGAAATATATAGGGCACAGTGAGTACAAGCCTTAAAGATTCAAGAGACTGCCCTTGCTACTTTTTAGAGAGTTCACTCCAGTTTGCTGACTCAGGTTATACCTTCACATTGGGGTCCCCTGAGTTTTAGTTCACTAGACACTGAATACAAGAGGATGGCTCCACACTTTCTGCTAGTTTGAGATATCCCAAAACTCACCCTATCCAAGTTAAACCAGGAAATAAACTACAAAAAATATGCACTGCTTGCTTTCTGTGTTGAGTGACTGTGAAGTGCTCTGTGCTTGGCTATCATGTGCCTCACAGAGAATAGAACCTGGGATTAATCAGCCAGCCCAGTTTGGGGGCTGTGCTACATATCTGGAGTTGTATGTGTAAACCTGATCACTAACATCTTATGCAAGCCTTAACTTTTTTACCTGATAATCCTACCATGAAGGGTCAGGAACATTTACAACAAACAGAGAAAACCTGAGGATGTCACATGACCTGTGATCGCCCAGTGGACAAATAATGTGCACTGGAGATGTTGGATAGCTTTATTAAAATAGATAATCAGCCCTGACCAGACAAAGAGTAACTGTAACTTGCAGTTTACTAAACAGGTGCAAAATTGTAAGCAATAAATGCAAAATAGGTTCAGAATAGCAAAAAAACATGCGTGCACTACAGAATCTCATTATGAGATTATTGAACCCGGGTTGTAGTTTTTTTAGTTTTTTTTTTTTTTGTGTCCCGTTTAAGGACATTGCTTTCATTCCCATTGATACTGGTCACTACTTACCACGCCCCCCCCTCCCCACACCCAACTGCTTTATGAGCCCAAATGGGTATATTTCATATTACTTTGTGTTCCAGTGGTGCAACAGGAATTGTGAGATGTAATCATTGTCGGAACCCATACAACAATAAAAGTCTCATCTCTGTGGTTGTCTAGGAAGGTGCAAAACTGTTGATATAGGGTTGGTTTATGCTGCTCTGATGTTTTTGCTAGCTCTGTAGTGTGTAGGGTGCTGTGTTTAAGGACAAGTCTCCTCTGACTGCTCAACTCCTGGAGTAGTCATTATGGATGTGGACCCTTTACAAGTGTAGTTCAAGTGCTTATGGTCGAAGAGCAATATAATACGTTAAAAAACTTGTGAATTGAACAATCTATTTTTTTATTTCTAACCCAAATGATCAAATAACCAATACATTTATGGTTTCATTTTTTGGGTACACCTTTTTAAGGGCCCTGTAATTAAACTAGATAAGGTCTAAATAATAACTGGGATTAAAGTTGTTTTATTGAAAAAGCTGGCCATAGATGGTTTGAATCTCGGCCAGTACAACAGGGACCGGCCGAGATTCAAACCATCTATGGGCTGGCTGACTGTGCCCAAGTCAATTCATTGATCAACTTGGATGTTGGATTTTTGTCATGTGAGCATTGCCAGCAGCTATAGCTGCTAGCAATAATCACTGTGTTCTCCTGGCCTGGGAGGCCCCACACCCCCCCCGCCAAGAGAACACAACTGATTGTGTTGATGGGGTAATCGAGTGATTTTCTTTCCTGCAACCAGGAAAATTCCATCATTTATGGCCTGCCTTTATGTTCTGGTTCAGGGCTGCATTTCAAAAACAAAAAAATATTTGTTGCAATGTATACCAACGCAACAATGGAGATATCAGAGCTTGGCAAAAAAATTTAACAACAATATGAAAATATGAACATATATTTTTGTAGCCTATAATAAGCAACATTGATGTTGAAACATCACTTAGCACATACAAATGGATACAGGACCCCCAAAATTCCAGGATTTCTCATGATAAATATTGTATCCAGCAATAACAATGAGTCAGCTCCCAGGTAAATGATTTAATGGATAGGAATCAATAAAACACAGTCTTCCAAATGAACTCTTAAATCAACAGATCATACAAGCTTTTCTGTTTTGCTCATATTGATCCATAACATTCCAAACTCACTTTCCTGACACTATAAAAAAAGAACTGTAATCCTTTCCTTCATTTAGCAGCTAAAGGCAAAAAGCCTGCCTCCAGTAGGTGAATAACATAAACATAATTACCAGCAAGTAATTTGTTAAAGGAGAATAGTAAATCGAATACATTAAAAATCGGCTTAAGTGGTATACAACAAGGGTTATTACTGGGCATCTCTTTTCAATCTACTATTTAATGGTCTAGTGGCAGAAACCATAATACTGCAATGTTTGCTAATGACACAAAGGAGTGTTATTAAAACTCAGCAGGAAAATTACATACAGTATTACAGAAGGATCTTGATAAAATGGCCAGTAAATGGCAAATTAAACTTAAAGTGTGTTTAAACCAAAAAGTAAAAATGTAATACATGGCAGCTCACCATTCCATAAATGGCTGCATTCATTTTATTTATTTTTTTTATTTTTTACCTTCACACTTCCTTTTTGGATAAATGTTTTGCATAAATTAATTAAAGCTGATCATTTTTTTTACATTTTTTTTTTTTTTTTTTTGTTTACAAAAGTTTTTATTTGGAAGACTAAAGAAAAATTTCAGTACAGTGAGGGCAATATCATTAAAGCTGATCATTTTAAGCACACCGTGTTAAATGTTTTTTTCTCAACTCTCTAACTACTACTTTTGCTTGACAGATTTGTCTGTTAAAGGAATTAGAAAAAAATAACAATGCACATGTTCAGATCACCTGGTAAAAATTAAGTCTAATTTTCATCTGGTGATCTAGCCAGTACCACACTTCCTGTTTGAGGGCGGCTTTCCTATCTATGGAGGAGCAATGGAGACACCCTTGAGCAGCAGCATTGTCTGTAGAAGGTAGTCTTGATAGATTAGTAGATTTAGATGGATTTTACATAAATTACCAACTCCAGCAAACACTTTTTAAGCAGTTACAGAAACAGTATTTTTATTTTAAAGATTTTAACTAAATAAATAAAAGTTGATCATTGTAAGCACCCATGTCAGTGTTAAATGGTTTGCCTCAAGCTGCTGCCCCCCCCCCCCCCAAAAAAAAAAATGCAGCCTTCTCATGTGACCATTGGTAAGCTGAAAAAAATTACATTTTTATTTTTCGGCTTAGATACACTTTATATTGTGTATGTGTGTGTGTGTGTGTATATATATATATATATATATATATATATATATATATATATATATATATATATATATATATATATATTGCCCATTTTTGTTTTCTAGATTTAAAAAGTAGAGTTAAACCCCCTAACAGGTTATCTTTGTAATTTGTGTACCATTGGGGATATTTCCTTAATTGCACCCAGAGATGCAACATGACACGGAAATCTCTCAAAGTGAGCGAAATTTCTTTCGTCTCCAGGACAGGTCTCCCCATTGAAACATTTACCCCATTTACTCTCACCCCTTGTTTTGGTGACAATTCCAAAAAAATTTCCCCTTACTTCCTGCCTTAGTGACAATGATGACCAGTACAAATAAAGGGCTGAACCATCCCAAAGAGAGCAGACAGCAATAAAAACTTACCAGAGTGCCTAATGATGTCAATATCCACTCACTGTATTATATCTATGAAGAAGCAATGTTGCCATCCTAGGACAGGGTAATAGAGCACCTTCCCCTTTTCCTCTTCCCTATAAAATAGAGCAAGGTGTTCTGTAGTCCACAGAGAGAACAATTCTAATGGATAACAGTCACCAAAGGCAGAGTGCATCAGCAGTTTTCAGTGCCCGAGATCTCTGGCAGGATAAACAAGTATTATTTGCGTGCATCTAATCAAATCTAAAGAAACACTTTTAATGGTGTATTTAACATACTAAAAGAGAGAAAATAAGAAAGGTTAATTATTAGGCTTTATGAACACTTTGATGGATCAAGGCAACCCAACACCAATAGTTTCTATGGAAACCACAAAATAATCTATTCTGTTAGTAGTAATAGCTGCTTTGATTTAATTATTTTTTTGTTGCTTAACTGGAATTGGTTGACATTTCCACAAAATTGCATAGTATAAAGACCACAGTTACAATTACTTGCAGTCACTTCATCATTATTGTTTACCTACACCAGGGGTAGGCAACCTTTTGAGCACAGTGTGCCGAAAAATGTTTTCAAAGAAATTGAGCGTGCCGATTTTATTAAAAAATGTGAACTTCACACTCTCAATCACAAAAAGCATTTTTTTTATAAAGTAAATGCAGTAAACTACTTTAGTAGTGAGAAATTAACATCCTGCAACTCCACACCTTCACACCTCAGATGAGCCCCAATTCATGCATCTTCACACCTCATATCACTGTCCCCCTGCAAATCTGTTTCACCACTGTAACCCCCTGCTCATCTGCCCCACCACTGTAACACCCTGCTCATCTTCCCCACCAATGTACCTCCTTTCTCATCTGCCCCACCACTGTACCACCCTGCTCATCTGCCCCACCAATTTACCTCCTTTCTCATCTGCCCCACGAATGTACCCCTTGCACATCTGCCCTACCACTGTAACCCCTTGCACATCTGCCCCACCACTGTAACCCCTGCACATCTGCCCCACCACTGTAACCCCTTCCACATCTGTCCCGCCACTGTAACCCCCTGCACATCTGCCCCACCACTGTACCCCCCCTGCTCATCTGTCCCACCACTGTACCCCCCCTGCTCATCTGTCCCACCACTGTACCACCCTGCTCTGCTGCCCCACCACTGTACCACCCTGCTCTTCTGTCCCACCACTGTAACCCCCTGCTCATCTGCCACACCAATGTTTCCCCTTTCTCATCTGCCCCACCACTGTATCTCCTGCACATCTGTCCCACCACTGTACCCCCTGTTCTTCTGCCCCAACACTGTTACCCCCTGCTCATGTGTTCCACCAATGTATCTCCTTTCTCCTCTGCACCGCTCTGCACATCTGCCCCACCTCTGTAACCCCTGCTCCTCTGCCCCACCGCTGTAACTCCCTGCTCATCTGTCCCACCAATGTACCTCTTTTCTCCTCTGCCCCAACACTAAACCCCCGCTCATCTTTCCCACCACTGTAACCCCCTTCTCATCTGACCCAACACTGAAACCCCCCCCCACTCATCTGTCCCACCACTGTAACCCCCTGCTCATCTGCCCCATCACTGTACCCCCTGCTTTTCTGTCCCACAGCTAAACCCCCTTCTCATTCCTCCCACCACTGTACCTCCTGCACATCTGCCCCACCACTGTACCCCCTTGATCTTCTGTCCCAACACTGTACCCCCTTGCTTATCTGCCCCATCAATGTACCCCCTTTTCTCATCTACCCCACTACTGTACCTCCCTGAACATCTGCTCCACCGCTGTATACACATGCTCTTCTGTCTCACTACTGAATCACCTTCTCATCTGTCCTAACACTGAACCCATCTGCTTATCTGCCCCACCACTATAACCCGCTTTCTCATCTGCTCCACTAATGTACCTCCTGCACATCTGTCTCACCTCTGTACCCCCTGCTCTTCTGCCCCACCTCTGTTCCCCCTGCTCTCCTGCCCCACCACCGTAACCCCCTGCTCATCTGTCCCACCAATACACCTGCTTTCACATCTGCCCCACTGCTCTACCCTCCTCATTTTCTGTCCCACCACTGAACCCCCTTCTCATCTGCCCCAACACTAAACCCCTCTGCTCATCTGGCCCAACACTGAACCTCCTGCTCATCTGGCCCAACACTGAACCCCCCTGCTCATCTGCCCCATCACTGTACCCCCCTGCTCTTTTGTCCCACTGCTGAAACCCCTTCTCATCTCCCCCACTACTGTACCTCCCTGCACATTTGCCCAACCGCTGTACCCTCCTGCTCATCTGTCCCACCTCTGAACCCCTTCTGCTCATCTGCTCCACCGCTGTACCTCCCTGCTCATCTAAGATATGCGTGATATGCAGAGTGGTGAAAGGAAGCAGAAATGAAACACATCTACCTGTCCTGGCACACTCATCCTGCTGATCCAACTCTTGCATCCAGCCCATGTGCTTGTGTGGGATGTATGTGATGTATGAAAAATATGGGATGTATATGATGTACTGTATGTGATATATGGGATGTACAGGATGTATGGGATGTATGGGAATGTACGGGATGTATGGAAAATATGGGATGTATGTCATGTACTGTATGTGATATATGGGATGAATGGATGTATGGGATGTATGGAAAATATGGGATGTATGTCATGTACTATATGGGATGTGCGGGATGTAGGTGATGTATGTGATGTTTGAAATGTATGGGATGTATGGGATGAATGGATGTATGGGATGTATGGGATGTATGTGATGTACTGTATGTGATATATGAGATGTACGGGATGTATGGGATGTAGGTGATGTATGTGATGTTTGAAATGTATGGGATGTATGTGATGTCACATACAAGCATCTGGAATGGATACGCAATGATGAGCTCAGGTCAGGGGTATCTTCTGAAAGCAGTGGGCCTGTGTGCAGGATCATAAGTTGGGCCCCCTGAGAAAGTGCAGCACAGAGTTGGGTGTGATTTTCATTGCGCTGAATACTGGCGTTGGATTAAAGGGACACATAGTGCTGGGGTTCAGTAGTAAGTGACACAGAGTGCAGATGGGTTCAGTAGTAAGTGACGCAAAGTTTAATGAATAATTTCAACAAAGTTCCCAGAAGCACAACAGTAATTCCACAAACTGTCACCTGGTTGTGGTTTTCTCAATCACAGTGAAATCCCTTCTTTCTGAGATTGGTAGTGGCAACCAAGCGAGTCATCTTCCTCCATATGGTGGGCGGGGCTAGTAGGACTGTGATTGGCTTCAGCAGTGGCCAATGACAGTTCTCCTCCTGGAAACAGGGGCCGCCCCCCCTAGCAGAACTGCACTCAATCTCTTCCCCATCACAAAAGCTGACGATCACAGCTACAGCAAACTTACAGAACCAAAGAATGTTTCCCATCTTTTACAATGTGTGTGGGCACAGTGCCTCCCCCTCAGTGCAGGTGCGGTGTGGGGAATTCTGAAATTGGAATGCATTAGTGCCCCACTGACACTTCCCTGCACTGCTCTGCTGATGGGGAGGGAGTCAAGTGGCGGCAAAAGAGGCTTTGTGTGCCACTTGCGGCACCGGTGTCGGGGATTGCCTACCCCTGACCTACACATTTTAGTCTCTAGCAGGTTCACTTCAAATATATCTAACAAAGTTTTTTGTGTTTTTTTTTTTTTTTTTTTTTTTTTTTTTAATCCCAAAGGTAGGAAGACATCTTTAGCATATAAAGTAAAGGCAATTTTACCATTATCTTAGATAGGAATATCAATGCCTTTTTTCAATTATGGAACTTAGCCATGGTTCCACCTCACTTTTGGTAATATTCAGTCTTGAGCTACTGACCAAAGAGAATTTTGGTAGTCTACAAGTCCACCAGTGCATGGATTGTAGACAAGGACTGTCATTATTCTTTATTGTGAGAGTCTTGCCCTTTTTCTGGCATATGTGTGTGTGTGTGTGTGTGTGGGGGGGGGGGCAGAGTATATGGAAAGTGTGCTTGCTAAAATGTCTGCTATATTATTAACCACACCCCTACCAGCTGGGAAGTGGTTGTACTAACTGGACGTTTTAATATATTCTTTTGTTTACTGTCATGCTCAGACAGCTGAGATAGATTAAAGGCACAAAGCCAAACAAAGTGGCTCTGTACCTTGTGATCACTGTGATGGCTAATCACAGTGACTACAAATGTACACAGTACTGCTATTTACATTGGAGTGTCCTCCTGCCCTCTCACAATGGAGTAAGGAGGGTCAGTGCAGGAAATTCATGAAGAGGAGAAAGAGGCTGCAGCAGAGGAATACTTCATTCAAGGTGGGGTTAGAGTTCCATTGACCACTGAATGTTCATGTAGAATTGTTTTATGGCATCTAGTTATTGCACATGTAGTGCCCACACCCCAATTTCCACGCCTGATGGTGACCCCCAGAGACAGAGAGGGCCAACATTTCTCCTCAGGGTTCAGGTTACTAGGCATGGTGGTTGGTGTACAAGGTAATAAGATGGGCGTCAGTCACTTTTACAAAGAAAATTTTATTTCTCACAACAGGAAAAATGTGGGCGAGAGGGGATGGGGCACAGGACACCCGTAGTCATAAATAGTAACAATCAGCAGACAGACAGAATTCTTAGACAAAAAGGCGAGTTAAGGCAGACAGCAGTACAGGAAAAGAGCCTTTAATCTGAACCAGCACATCTGTACTTTGTAGAATAGGTTGTCTCCTATAGTAACTGAACTTTACTCACAGCATCATACAGAATTCTCTTTGATAAATTCTCTCTTGAAGCTCTCCAGCCACCTCATGGGTCCCCAGTCCATGAAGAGTCACCTCTTGTACTTCTCTAGCACTTTATCCCTCTCAGCATTATTTCCTGATATTGAGCAGGCTCTCCTCTGTAAAATCTTGATAGGCCCCAGGCTTCAGGCATAGCAGCCAGGAGCTGTTTCTTATGCACCCACCCAATATCCGTAGGTGCGGAACTAAAACTTAAAAAGTAAAGCTCTGCACCAGTTTCTAGCTTTTACAAGCAATAATCAGCCTTTTTTTTCAATGTATGCTAAATAAGGTCTGCCTTCATTGACAAAAGCCACCAGTCAGATTCAACTTTCAACCGATGATCTGTTGCTTTAGGGCAGTCTTTTTTTAGACCTGTTTTCCTTCAGAGGTTGCTAGGGATTCCTTGTGCAGTGAGCATCAGTGTCATGGTTATGCAGTAATGTTTGTCTGTCAGTTTACCTCTCCATGTGTTCAGATTAAGAGGCCAGCCACTCTCACCTGGCTACTTAAGTAATCTCTCCTCAAAGCATGGCTCCATCCCAGCCCCTATCAGGGAACTCTATATTAACCTGTGCACTGCAAGCCAGCTCTGCTGATCAATAATGTGTGATTTGGCTTACGTGTGCTCATTGCTCTGTGTCTTACGTCTGATCCTGTTTACCGATCTTGGCTTGTTCTTGGCTATCCCTGCTTGCTTGTGACCCTGACCTTTTGGCGTGTTCTCTGTCTATCCTTGTCTGCTAATCGCCCTGACCTTTTGGCTTATCTCCTTACTATCCCTTGTTGTCCTGGGCTGCTGCTTCCTCTCTGTCCTCCTGTAGCCTACCGTGATCTGGGAGACCCTGGGGGCAGCGACCTGGAGTCAGTTGCAGCGCAGTCCATCCTCACCACTAGAGGCCCTGGTGAACACCTGCAGGCTCTTAGATTCCGCACCCTGGGGAATCTTATGCTCTAGCTCCCAGTGGGATCCGTGTTGGCGCTTCAGTGGACCTGCCTTCCTGAACCACCCAGAGTTCCATCCGCAGCAGTCAGCCGTAGGGTCCACTACCTTATCGGTGCACTCCAATGATGTGCATCTGTCACCTGGACTCAGGTGACCTGACAATCAGTTTACTGATCTCCCACCTGACTGTGCCTGCATAGTTCCAGCATCAATGACACAGCCAGGAACATGGTACTAGTGGAGCCTTGCCTCTCATCTGCCAGGTAAGTAATTACTCGCAATGATCTTTATAACTGTCTCTAAGGGGTTTTCTTTCTACTGAACCCTTGTGTAATGGGAAATTGTTCTTACAGACCATCAAATAGGGGGAAGCGGGAGGCAATACACTGACAACCGTTAAAACAGTGCATCATTCCCACTAAAACCCAATGTAATCGTGTATTCTATCAGTCTTCCCATTGTATATCTATAGAAGGGGCACTACAATGGCCACCAGTGTAAGTGTGACCACTATTGTACCAGCCATTCTTTCCACTGACTATTTACGTATGTAAGGAGGCCACCTCTCCTACTGATCCCCAGCATAAGGCTGGCCTTCTACAATGACAACCAATGTATGAGGCAATACAATTTTCACTATTCATATTTAATTTCATAATTATTAGTGAAAATATTTTTTCTTCTGACAGACTCCATGGCAGCCTACGTGTGGGTTAACCCTGCCTCCTCTCCCATAGATTTGAACTCATCACTAGGGATTGCGTTCCTTTTTTATCCTCCTACATTTCGTTGTTCCTGAATGGCGTCCAGTTGGATTTTTTCCAGATTACAGCATATCTTCTTTGCGGTGCAGGCCCAGAGCCCAGCCATGGGCAGGTGAGTGGCTGTCTTCAGGTGCAAGTGGTGGAGGGGAGGATGCCTCTATATGCCTGGAATGGATGCCTATCAAGTACAGCGGGCAAGGTCTACAGTCCCTTTTTCTGCTTTTTGTCTCCATGGCAGCTGTTTTTGTTCTTTTTTGTGTCTTATCATATGTTTTTTCCCCTCGCTGGTGACTGATTTTTCCCTTTTTATAGGTGGTATTATAGAGTCTTCACGGCGTCTGGAATGCTTCTGCGGTCCAGGATGCCATAGCACCTCTGGGTTGCAGATGCCGCAATTGTCTGTGCGAGGCATCCGTGACATCAAGGCTTCGCATGCGCAGAGTGGAGAAGCACCCGGCGGTCACACAGGTGCCGTCCGAGAGCCCTGTCCTGCGCAGGCGCGAGGGGTGGGATGACATCATCCGGGCGGGGAATTTAAAAATCTGCCAGCCTCTGTCTTGTGGCGATACCTACAGGCAGTGAGCGGCAGCCTCCCCAAAGCCCAGCTAACACAGGACGAGGTAAGCCCCTGTGTGGGGTGGCAATACATGAAAAATGTTTGTTTTTTAAAAAAAAGGAAAAATATATAAATAAATTAATATAAATATATGTATTAAAAAAGTGTATATATTTACAATAAATATATATGAAATAAATATGTCCAATCCCTGTCCAAATCCTGCCGCCTCAACCTCTACAACATCTCCAAAATATGCCCCTTTCTAACCAATGACACAACAAAGCTCTTCACTCGCTGGTCATCCTTCGCCTCGACTACTGAAACTCCCTTCTCATTGGCCAGAGTCATCCACCTTACCAATCGCTCTGTGTCTGCTACTCCTCTCTGTCAATCCCTCCACTGGCTTCCACTCGGCCAAAGAATTAAATTCAAAATACTAACTATGTACAAAGCCATCCACAATTTAGCCCCCAGTTACATCACTAGCCTAGTCTCTAAATACCAACCTACTCATTCTCTTCATTCCTCTCAAGGCCTCCTGCTCTCTAGCTCCCTCGTCACCTCCTCCCATGCTCGCCTCCAGGACTTTTAAAAAGCCTCTCCAATCCTATGGAATTCCCTACCCCAATCTGTCCGCTTATCTCCTACTTTATTACCTTTTAGACGATCCCTGAAAACCCTTCTCTTCAGAGAAGCCTACCCTACCCACACCTAACAACTGTATTTTCATTTTCTCCATCAGCTCATCCCCCACAGTTATTACCTTTTGTTTCCACTTGACCCTCCCTTCTAGACTGCAAGCTCTAACGAGCAGGGCCCTCTGATCGCTCCTGAATTGATTTGTGTTGTAAGTGTACTGTTTGCCCTCATGTTGTAAAGCACTACGCAAACTGTTGGCGCTATAGAAATCCTGTATAATAATAATAATATGTATTTTAAAAAAAAAAAAATGTATAGTTTTATTTTATGTTTTTGGTTACCATGGTGCTTTCTTTTTCTTTATTAGCTCCGTAGTATGTTCTATAACACATCTGTCTATTGCCGCAATCTCGTGTGATTCTTTGCTTTTGACGTTCCATCCAAGAGTCATGGACAGGTCACGGCCCCTGTGCGGCCAGCCCTCTCACACAAGGTATGTGCAGATGAGGGGGTGGGGCTGAGATTTGTTTCTGTTGGTTGAAAATTAGGGATGAGTTGAACACCCCCGGTTCGATTCGCACCAGAACCGGCAAACGGTACGAAACTTTGCACGAACGTTAGAACCCTATTGAAGTCTATGGGACTCGAACGTTCCAAATCAAAAGTGCTAATTTTAAAGGCTAATTTGCATGGTATTGTCCTAAAAAGGGTTTGGGGACCCGGGTCCTGCCCCAGGGGACATGTATCAATGCTAAAGTTTTAAAAACGGGCGTTTTTTTTCGGGAACAGTGATTTTAATGATGCTTAAAATGAAAAAAAAGTGAAATATTCTTTTAAATATCGTACCTGGGGAGTGTCTATAGTATGCCTGTAAAGTGGCATGTGTTTCCCATGCTTAGAACAGTCCCTGCACAAAATGACATTTTTAAAGTAATAAAAGTCATTTAAAACTGCTTACGGCTTTAATGTAATGTCCGGTCCTGGTAATATGGATGAAAGTCAGTGAGACAAACGGCATGGGTACCCCCCCCAGTCCATTACCAGGCCCTTTGGGTCTTGTATGGATATTAAGGGGAACCCCGCACCCAAATTAAAAAAAAGAAAGGCGTGGGGCCCCAGGCCCTCTGAACAGCAGTATACAGGTGGTGCAAACAAGGCAGGGACTGTAGGTTTGTTGTTAAGTAGAATCTGTTTGTAATTTTGAACTGGTACATTTTTAAAGTGTTTAGCTCCAGCCAAAAAATCTATTTTAAGCTTTTGGGAAAACATAGGGAAGGGTTATCACCCCTGTGACATTTATTTTGCTGTCTGTGCTCCTCTTCAGAAGATTTCACCTCACTTTCTGTCCCAATGACCAATTTTTTTTGAAAATTTGGGGTTTTTAGTGAAACAAGGATTGGTAAAAAAGCATCAGTGGAAAGGAGAAACGTTTTTCCCATATTGTCTCTTACACGAGAGAATTTCACTTCCTGAGGTATATTTCATCTCACTTCCTGTTGTCTCCTTCCGTTTGCAAGTAGGAGTCGTTTGTAAGTTGGATGTTTGAAAGTAGGGGCCTTCCCTATATACTCAGCAGAAATTGGGGCCTTAGGTGTTGGTGTTGCGCCAACACTGTAAGCCCTCACAGGGCCCTGCTGTAAAATATTAGATCAAGAATTGTAATTACATGCCCCTGTTGAACAGGGTCAGAAAAATTTGGCCTTTGGTGATGGTGGTGGTGCTGGTGCCACAACACTGTAAGTCCTCACAGTTACTCTTGGTGGGCGCTGGAACGGGCCCTGCTGTGAAATACTAGATCAAGAATTGTAATTACATGCACCTGTTGAAAAGGGGCAGAAAAATTGGGCCTTTGGTGGTGCTGGTGCCACAACATTGTAAGTCCTCACAGTTACTCTTGGTCGGTGCAGAAAAGGGCCCTGCTGTGAAACATTAGATCAAGAATTGTAATTACATGTCCCTGTTGAACGGGGGCAGAAAAATTGGTCCTTAGGCACTGGTGCCACAACACTGCAACCCCTCACAAATACTCCAGTTGGAGCGCAGGAACGAGCCCTGCTGTAAAGTATTGCATCAAAAATTGTAATTACACGCCCCTGTTAAACAGGGGCTGAAAAATTGGGCCTTAGGCATTGGTGCTGGTGCCACAACACTGCAACCCCTCACAGATACTCTAGTTGGAGCGCAGGAATGAGCCCTGCTGCAAAGTATTGCATCAAAAATTGTAATTACATGCCCCTGTTAAACAGGGACAGAAAAATTGGGCCTTAGCCACTGGTGGCGGTGCCCAGAACAAAAAAATATTCTTACAAGCTATGAGCATGATCATTGAGGAGGAAGAGGATAGTCACTCAGCATAACAGAATAGTCACTCAGCATCAGCATAGGGAGTCTTGAAGGAATCTGACATTTCAAAAAAAATGATTCGGCTACATCAGCATCAGGTGCTTGGTATCTGGTGGTGATCCAAGACTGATTCATTTTTATGAAGGTCAGTCGATCAACGGAGTCGGTGGACAGGCGCACCCTGTGATCGGTTACAAAGCCTCCAGCAGCACTGAATGTGCATTCCGAAAGAACGCTGGATGCAGGACAGGCCAGTAGCTCAATTTCATACTGTGCAAGCTCTGGCCAGTGATCCATCCTCAAGACCCAGTAACCCAGAGGATTTTCGGTGGGAAAGGTGTCCAAGTCAGATCTTGCCCCTAGGTATTCCTGCACCATGTGAAACAGACGCTGGTGATGGGTGCTGGAACTGATCATACCTTGGGGCTGCTGACTAAAAAATTGTCTGAATGCATCGGTCAGACAGCCACCTTCTCCTCCGCTTCTTCTTTGACTGACCGAAGCCTCAGCAACACGTTGCCCAGGAACAGGAGTTTGTAACCTCCCAGTCTCTGGGAACGCATTGCACAGACCTTTCTACAAGGCCTCCCGAATATGTTTCATCCTCTGCTCCCTCTGCGATGGAAAGATAAGGTCTGCAACCTTACCCTTGTAACGTGGATCAAGGAGGGTTGCCAGCCAGTAACAATCCCTCTCCTTGACACCACGAATACGAGGATCCTTCCTCAGGCTTTGCAGAATTAGGGAGGCCATGCAGCGTAGGTTTGCTGAGGCATTCGGTCTGGAGTCCTCTGGGTCACTAAGGATGACATGATCCGCAGCCACCTCCTCCCAGCCAACAAGTCCATGGGATTCTTGGGACTGTAAATGATCCCTTAAAGACTGCTGTTGATGCTGATGTGCCAGGCTCCACCTCTATGCTGACACAATCCTCCTCCTCGTCCTCTTCCTGTGTGATCGGCAGGCACGCAGGAACACTGTCTGGCTAAAGGGGGCCTTGAGAGCCTAGAAGTCCTCCCCTTCCTGCCTCTGTTCTGCCTCAAGTGCCCTGTCCATTATTCCATGAAGCATGTGCTCCAACAGGTGGACAAGGGGGACAGTGTCACTGATGCATGCACTGTCACTGCTCACCATCCTCGTGGCCTCCTCAAATGGTGACAGGACAATGCATGCATCCCTGATCATGGCCCACTGGCGTGGGGAAAAAAACAAGCTCCCCTGACCCTGACCTGGTGCCATAGTCGCACGGGTACTCATTGATGACTCTCTGCTGCGTGTGCAGCCACTGCAGCATGGCCAACCTTGAGTTCCACCTGAGTTCCACCTGGTGGGCATGTCACAGATTAGGCAGTTCTTGGGCAGGTTAAATTTCTTTTAGAGGTCAGCCAGCCAAGCACTGGCATTATACAACCGGCAGAAATGCACACAGACTTTCCTGGCCTGGCCTGCCTCAGGACATCCTGTAAGCCCGGGTACCTGCCCAAGAACCACTGCACCACCAAGTTAAGGACGTGAGCCAAACAGGGCACATGGGTCAGTTGTCCCTGTCAGAGGGCAGAGAGGAGGTTGGTACAATTGTCGCAAACCACCATTCCTGGCTTAAGCTGGCATGGCATCAACCACCTCTGAACCTGCCCCTACAGAGCTGACAGAATCTCTGCCCCAGTGTGGCTCCTGTCCCCCAAGCACACCACCTCAAGCACCGCATGGCATCTTTTGGCCTGCGTACTTGTGTAGCCCCTTGAATGCCTACAGAGCACCGCTGGTTCCGGGGACAAAGCACAGGAAGAGGCTATGGAGGAAGAAGAAGAGGAGGGGTGGAGGAGAGAGATGTGTCAGAATCACCAGTAGTAGCATTTTGGAGGCGCGGTGGCGGAACAACCTCCAACACTACTGCACCTTGTCCTGCATCCTTCCCAGCTGCCAGCAGAGTCACCCAATGCGCCGTGAAACTTAGGTAACGTCCCTGTCCATGCCTGCTGGACCATGAGACAGCGCTAATATGCACCTTACCACTGACCGCCCTATCCAGCGAGGCCAAGACATTGCCTTCCACATGCTGGTAGAGAGCCAGAATTGCCTTCCGTGAGAAAAAGTGGCGTTTGGGAACCTGCCACTGAGGAACAGCACATTCCACAAATTCACGGAAGGGGGCAGAGTCTACCAACTGAAAAGGTAGCAATTGAAGTTCTAGCAATTTTGCCAAGCTAGCATTCAACCTCTGGGCATGTGGATGGCTGGGAGCGAACTTCTTTCTGCGGTGCAGCAGCTGGGGCAGGGAAATTTGCCTGTTACAATCTGACGTCGGTGTACCAATAGCAGATTGCCCGCAAGTACTTGGCTGTGACACACCTAATTCTACACCTTCATTCCTCTCAGTGCAGGTCTCAGAGAGGACTGAAGGTATAGTGGGGTTGAAGATCCCAGCTGATGAGGAGCAAGGAGAGGTCCTCTTTGTTCTTTGGTGTGGGCCATTTAGATACGCTTGCCAGAAAACTGCATGGCAGGTCAACATATGTCTGGTCAAGTATGTGGTGCCCAAACGGGAGATGTTTTGACCATGCAAGATACGCTTGAGACATATGTTGCAAATAGCAGCGGTGCGATCTGATGCACTCATCTCAAAAAGGGCCCACACCAAAGAACTTTTGGAATAACACGCAGAGACAGCAGCGCCCTGCACATGCGGAGCTCTGCGGTGTGATGCAGTCAGTGTGCTGCCCTTAAGCTGGCCCCTGGAGGGCATCCTGCCTCGTTGATGATGTGCCTCCTCCTCCTCCTCTCTCCTATCAGGCACCCACGTGGAGTCAGTGACCTCCTTATCCCCTCCCTCCTCATCACTGGAGCAAACCTGGCAGTATGTTGCAGCAGGGGGGAACATGACTACCAGATTGCTGTTCTTCTTGGGCACCCCCTCTGTCTGGGCTCACGTTACTGCCTTCTTCTGGCTGAGTACCATCATCGGAGCCTTCAAAACGCTGGGCATCCTCCTGGAGCATGTACCCAACACTGTGGTCAAACAGTTCGGGGGGCTCCTCAGGAGGACATGGTGGGGCTAGGGAAGGAGTGACTGATGCTATTGAGCCAAGGGGAGAGGCCGCATTGGCAGCTGCTTTGCCAGACAAAGTACCCTAAGCCTGGGTGAGAGAGGAGGAGGAGGATGAGGATGGCTTGGTCATCCACTCAACCAAGTCTTTCACATGTTGCGGCTCAACACGGCCAGCTGCCATAAGAAAGGCTAAGCATGTCCCACGGCCATGTGCTGATGAGGATGCACCGTGTCCACGACCAGCACTGTTGCCTCTAGACACAGAGCCTGCTTGCCCTCTTTTATTGGCTTGTGACTGTCTGCCTCTCCTTGTTGGCCTTCCAGACATACTAATGGCCTGCAGTGAGATGTAGCTGCACAAAACTGGGATGTATATATATATACCGATTATACTGCAGCTAGCAGAATTAACTGCCTTATTAGTATGAGAACACCTGCACTTGTCTTCAGGTAGCTATACTGTGGGTGCAACTGTGCACGGTACACAGTACACTAACTGTAAATACTTCAAAAGCCTGCCTGTGCTATTAATAGAATCAGAAGAAGCACACAAGCACCTGTCTTCAGGTAGCTATACTGTAGGTGCAACTGTGGAGGGTACACACTACACTAACTGTAAATACTTCAAGAGCCTGCCTGTGCTATTAATAGGATCAGAAGAAGCACAGAAGCACTTGTCTTCAGGTAGCTATACTGTAGGGGCAACTGTGCAGGGTACACAGTACACTAACTGGAAATACTGTAAAAACACCTGCCTGTCAGTATATTAGGAAGAGAATAATAGGAACGGATCTAGCTAAACTGAATACAGTGTGTGTGTGTGTGTGTGTGTGTGTGTGTGTGTGTGTGTGTGTGTGTGTGTGTGTGTGTGTGTATATATATATATATATATATATATATATATATATATATATATATATATATATATATATGTACACACACATACACACAACACCTGGGATGCATATATATACACAATACACTGTAAGTGCAGCTAACTGACTCGACCTGCCTACTCTATCCATACGTGGGGCCAGTCCACTACACTATCAGGCTCCATGGCTGACGAGGCCCAGGAGGATCCAGGCCCATCCCAGCCCTACGTTCCTTCTCCCGGATATTCAGACAGTGAGTTAGAAGGAGACGAGTTTGCTGGGGGTTTTGATTTCGCTCTTGTTTCTCCATTAGTCAAAGTGGTCAAAGAAGCCCTAAAATGGGAAGATCCTTCTACTCCACCGGTTAAACAAAAGAAGTTCTTTAAACACTTGGTGAAAGAACGTTATCAGACTCCTACTTACCAGACCGGTGAGTCCGCTTGGGCAGTGGGTAGGCTCCCTTACGCGTCCGACTCGCGGCCCCTGGTAAGGTAAACAGGAAGCACAGGAGTGCGGAGTGGTATGAGAGCCTGTGAACTGAAGTCCAGATACTGATGGAAGAGCAGTCTATGACAGCAGGTGCAGGCTGGAACACAGGCGATGAGACTGAGCAGGATGGTCAGGAGACAGGCTGGGTTCAGCAACAGGCAGGCAACGAGGTACAGTGGAGCAGGCAAAGGAATAGTCAAACAGGCCAAAGGTCGGGTGCAGGCGGAGTTCAGAGGGAGGTTCAGGAAGCAAGCCGGGTCATCAGGAGATCAGGAGAGTATAGGAACAGGTTCTGGTACAGGTACTACGGATGGCAAAGCTGTTGATCAGGCAGCACTGATCACAGAGGCAAGCCGGCTTAAATGGGCAGTTTGGCGCCAAACGGAGCACGTGCACACGCATCGGCACGCACAGGCACGCGCCCCCACACACGCCCGCGTGTGCGCCCCCGCACACCGGCATACACAACAGATCTGACCGGGACACGCATACCGGAGCTGCAAGGAGCGCGCGCAACAGGACCCGCAGGAACACGCGCGCCAACGCGTGCCGACGCGCCCCGATGCCCACCACCGCGAGCACCCTGCCTGCCGAGGTAACCTCTCTGACAAACGTTCTAACTTTCCGCTCCTTTCAGAATTGAAGGATGTCATTGACGAGGAATGGAGCAAAGTAGACAAGAAAGCTTCTTCGTCACGCAAAACCTCCAGATTATATCCCTTCATGGCAGAGGAAGTGAAGTATCTGGAAAATGCTACCCTCGTAGATGCAGCACTAATGCACCTAGCAAAACACGTAACTCTTCCTCTGGAGGATGCAGTGTCCTTTAAAGACAGTCTTGACAGAAGGATAGACCAAGACCTCAGGAGAATCTATGGGCTAGCCGGTATGGCTTGCAAACCCGCCCTGGCTCTAGCGGTTATGTCCAAGGCTATGGAATCCTGGACAGAGAATGTGGACTTAGTACTCAGAGGGGTTTCAGAAGAGTTAGCCACAGGTTCAGCAGTCCAGGAACTGAAGCTGGCAGCGGCCTTTCTGGGGGAGGCTTCTATCGATCTTATCAGTCTGCTGGCCCAGACTATGCTGTCCTCGGTCACGGCTAAGCGGGCCCTGTGGTTACGGCCTTGGGCCACCGATCTGGGGTCTAAACGAGCCTGGTGTAGGATTCCCTTTTGAGGGTCCTCAATATTTGGTAACAGTCTAGACAGCGCCATAGCCCGGGCCACTGGTGGGAAGTCGGGCTTCCTGCCCCAGGATAGGCGTCTAATCGGTCAGAAGAAACCTCAATGTAGAAGACGCAGTACCGAGTGTTCAACGCTCAACTCTTACAGGCCCGGACAGGACTTTAGAAGGAATTGGAACAGAGGGCAAGCTCCTTTTCAGAAATCTGCTAAGAGCCAGGCGTCCAGTGGGCGTGAGCCGGCTAAGTCATGTTGAGATTGGGCCCACCCAGGTGGGTTGGGTGGGGGCTCGTTTGCTTCTTTTCTGGCATGTCTGGGAGGCCTCAATCTCGGATTACTGGACCATCAAGATGGTATCCTTAGGCCACACATGATCCTTTACCAGTATTCCTCCCCCCAGATTTATTTCCACCCTGCTTCCACGGTCAAAAGAAAAGAAGCAGGTGCTACTTTCCTATGTGGATTCGCTGAAAACACAAGGAGCTGTGGTGCTGGTCCCACAGGATGAAAAGCTCCAGGGGGTGTACTCCCCTCTCTTCTTAATTCAGAAGAAAAACGGTTCATGACATCCAGGGATGGACCTAACGTACCTCAACAAATTTATAAAGTAAGAAAGGTTCAAAATGGAAACCCTGTCTACCATCCAACAAGCCGTGCAGCCAGGTGATTGGCTGATCTCAATTGACCTAAAAGATACTTACTTCCATGTGCCTTAGTTTTCAAGTCAGGCAAGAACATCTGCAGTTTACCTTCCTTTCGGGCTGACAACCACACCCCAAGTCTTTTCAAAGGTTCTACTTGCCGTGGTGGCTCTCATCCGAACAAGAGGGATACACTTTTACCATTACCTCAACGACCTTCTGCTGCTGTCCCAGAACAAGGAGCAATTGTTGATCCACAAGGAGCAGGTTATCTCCACACTGATCGACTTTGGGTTGCTCCTAAACCTGGAGAAAAGCCATCTAGTACCAGTCCAGCGCCGATCTACTTGGGTGCACAGTTCGACACAGTGGAAGGCACCATCTCTCTTCCTGTGGAGAAAATTCCAGTTATCCGAGAGAGAATCTCTCGGGCTTTGAACACCTCACACCTGAGGGTCACACAGTGCCTAAGGATCAGTGGCGTATCCAGGGAATGGCAGATATGGCAAGTGCCATGGGCGCCATGTGAAGGGGGCACTCATGAGTGGCTGGGCAGAAAGGCACTTATCACATACTTGCCAGCAACAGTTACAATTTTGTTGGCATATTCCCGGGTTTTGGACCTGCGGCCGTCCCGGGTTGTTTCCAGAAAAATCATTTTTGGGCATGGATGAACTGGGCTAAGGTGTCTAAACCCCCCCCCCCCCCTAAAAAACTTAAACTGCTTTGCTCTCAACCGGCGCCGCCCACACAGTGTGCTGGGAGGGATGTAGCAGCCAGCTATGAGCTAAATAGATAGCAGGGGAGTCCTAGCCAATCAGTGCCCTCAGAAGTGTCAGCTGACTGCTGACTGCCATCACATGACAAGAGAGATGGCTGCCACCTGTTGCATGCTGCTGATGGTGTTGGTTCCCTCAGTCCTGAGGGCACAGAGCTCGGAGGTGTCTGTCACCCACTCTCTGGGAGCCTCAGAGCACCGTGCCCGGAAGGAGGAGGGACGCTGTGGCCTGTGCTGCCCTGAAAGACACCATCAAGCAGAACAGGTGAGGCATACAGGCTGACCAGGGGAGGGAGATCATAGATAACGTGAGGACAGGAGAAGGTGGGAGCTCATTACAGAGCTGATACCAGGAGGAGTGCCCGTTGTATGTGACATGTAATGAGGATGGAGCAGGGCCGGACTGGCGTACCGGGATACCGGGATATTTCCCGGTAGGCTGGCTGCATTTAGTACCGCTGAGGCCGCTTTTGCCTCAGAGTTTGGCTGGCTGCCTGTGTCAGCTATATGCATAGTGCAGCGGCGGCCGCCGCACTATGCAATGCAATGCCTGTGTCTCCTCCTCCGATCCGGCACCGCCAGCATTTGGTTAGCAGCGGCCGGTGGCTGTGCATAGTGTCACTGGCCCCTCATTACCCAGCTGAGTGCAGCCTTTTCACCAAGTGGCCCGGGGGAAGATTGCCACCCTGCCCCCTGGCCCAGCCCGCTGTGTTTGCAGGTACGAATATTGCCTGCTGGAACTCAGAGCTAACACAGGTCACGGCCGCCGCTCACCTCCCGCTGTGCGGCCGTGCCTGTGTCAGCTTCGAGGTAGATGGCTCATGGCTGCAGTGCTGAGCTATGTCTCGTCTCACACATAGCTCAGCCTCAGAGCACACCGGCGCTGACATCCCCTTCTCTCTCTACACACACGCGAGGAGAGATAAAGCTCATCTGCTCCGCCTCCTTCTGGGTCTGCTCCGCCCACACTCCCCGGGCATGTGTGGGCACTGGGCAGGAAGTTTGAACCCAGAAAAGCGGCAGGCAGACTGTGCCTCAGCCTTCATCCTGGTAAGCTCACCCTCTCTCCTGCCTACTATTGTACAAAAAGAGGTGCTCTGTGGACCTTGTTAAAGGGGAGGGGGGGGGGGCAGGCTTTGGTGAGCAGAGACCCCCTTTACACCAGAATCCACAGCATGCCCCCTTAAATCAAGTTTCCCAGAACTCCCCTTTACATTAGATTCCACAAAGCTCCCCTGTGTGGACTCTGATGTAAGGGGGGCTTCTGTGCGGACTCTAATGTAAGGGGGGCTCTGTGCAGACTCTGATGTAAGGGGTGGCCTCTGTGCAGACTGATGTAAGAGGGGGCTCTGTGTGGACTCTGATGTAAAGGGGGGCTCTGTACGGACTCTGATGTAAAGGGGGGCTCTGTGCGGACTCTGATGTAAGGGGGCTCTGTGCGGACTCTGATGTAAGGGGGCTCTGTACGGACTCTGATGTAAGGGGGCTCTGTGCGGACTCTGATGTAAGGGGGGCTCTGTGCGGACTCTAATGTAAAGGGGGCTTCTGTGCGGACTCTGACGTAAGGGGGGCTCTGTGCAGACTCTGATGTAAGGGGGGGCCTCTGTGCAGACTGATGTAAGGGGGGGCTCTGTGCAGACTCTAATGTAAGAGGGGGGCCTCTGTGCAGACTCTGATGTAAGGGGTGGCCTCTGTGCAGACTGATGTAAAGGGGGGCTCTGTGCGGACTCTAATGTAAGGGGGGCTCTGTGCAGACTCTGATGTAAAGGGGGGCTCTGTGCGGACTCTGATGTAAGGGGGGCTCTGTGTGGACTCTGATGTAAGGGGGGCTCTGTGTGGACTCTGATGTAAAGGGGGCTTCTGTGCGGACTCTATTGTAAGGGGGGGCTCTGTGTGGACTCTAATTTAAGGGGGGCTCTGTGCAGACTCTGATGTAAAGGGGGGCTCTGTACGGACTCTGATGTAAGGGGGCTCTGTGCGGACTCTGATGTAAGGGGGGGCTCTGTGCGGACTCTATTGTAAGGGGGGGCTCTGTGCAGACTCTAATGTAAAGGGGGCTTCTGTGCGGACTCTGATGTAAGGGGGGGCCTCTGTGCAGACTGATGTAAGGGGGGGCTCTGTGCAGACTCTAATGTAAGAGGGGGGCCTCTGTGCAGACTCTGATGTAAGGGGGGCTCTGTGCGGACTCTGATGTAAGGGGGGCTCTGTACGGACTCTGATGTAAGGGGGCTTCTGTGCAGACTCTGATGTAAAGGGGGCTTCTGTGAGAACTCTGATGTAAGGGGGGCCTCTGTTTGGACTCTGATGTAAGGGGGGGCTCGGTACTGACTCTGATGTAAGGGGGGCTCTGTGCGGACTCTGATGTACGGGAGGGGGCTTCTGTGCGGACTCTGATGTAAGAGGGGGGGCCTCTATGCGGACTCTGATGTAAGAGGGGGGCCTCTGTGCGGACTCTGATATAAGAGGGGGGCCTCTGTGCGGACTCTGATGTAAGAGGGGGGCCTCTGTGCGGACTCTGATGTAAGAGGGGGGGCCTCTGTGCGGACTCTGATGTAAGAGGGGGGGCCTCTGTGCGGACTCTGATGTAAGAGGGGGGGCCTCTGTGCGGACTCTGATGTAAGAGGGGGGGCCTCTGTGCGGACTCTGATGTAAGAGGGGGGGCCTCTGTGCAGACTCTGATGTAAGAGGGGGGGCCTCTGTGCAGACTGATGTAAGAGGGGGGGCCTCTGTGTGTTGTCAGGAGTATTTAATGTACTGGGTGCAGGGTTCAGGAGTATGTAATGGACAGGATTCAGGAGTATGTAATTTTACAGGGTGCAGGGGTCAGGAGTGTGTAATGTACAGGGGTGAGAGTCATGGTACAAGAAGAGGGTCCCATGAGGACCAGAGTGAATGAAGGTGTTCACTGTACACTCTGTTAGAAAGAGGCCCCCTTCGGGTTCCATTATACTACTTTGTAGTCTCTAATGGGGCCTGGAGGAGGAAAAAAACTTGGGGTAGGGGGTTAATTAATCTACAATGACATTTGTTATATGCAGCATGGAGGGGGTTAATGTATTGCTATTGATCACCGATGCATTAGTGACCAGTGGCAGTTAATTAACCTCTTTGTGCTGCATTAGCAGCAGTAGTGTCAGTGTTAATTGCTGCAGCATAAAGGAGTTAATTAGCACTGACACTGGTCACAAGTGCATCAGTGACCAATAGCAATACATTAACCCCCTCCATGCTGCATATTCTAAATAGCATTGTAGATTAAAATGGTTGTAAATGTTGTTGTTTTTTTTATATAAAAATAACAAACTTGTTATACTTACCTGCTCTGACAAAGGGTTTTGCACAGAACAGCCCAGACTCTTCTTCTGGGGTCCCCCACCGGCACTCCAGGCCTCTTCTCTTCATCCCGCCTCCTGTCACCTTAAAATCATCACATAGGGGACTTTTTGTCCCCTATGTGATGAAAAAAATAACTTAAGGAAAAAAGGTACACCCAAGCACATAAACCCCCCTCCCCCCAATTTTACTACAATTTATTTATTTTTTTAAGTAATCATGAAATGAAACAAATAATTATGACGGTCAGAAAAGAAATGAATGTAGACGTTGCTGTGGTCAAGACTATATAGTTTACAGCACAGCTGCTTACAATGTGCGGTGGTCAGGAGTATGTAGGAGAGCACAATCATCAGAATTTGAAGTGTATCTATACTATAAACGTTTTATTTATTTTTTGGATAGAATAAGGAAAGATGAGTACCCCTGTCAGGTTCTACCGCAATCTAAGCCTGTATTCAAGAGATTACCCTTTCTGTTCTGGGACAACCTTTTATGAGACAGGAACTAAAGGAAAATCTGCAGCAGGGGAATGGACAACATAAAATACTGACGGAGGCTCTCATTGCTCTACATTAAAAAAAAAATTCAACATTTTTATTTCTGGTCGAGTTCTGAGAGATTTGTCATCACTTCCTATTCTAGGGACAATTTTTTTTTTACCTGACAGGAAGTGAAGAAATCTTTCTAATTGGGCCTTCAACTTCAATAAAACCTGAGAAGCGTTTCAATCCATTGCTATTTTACCCAAAACTAAAAAAAAGTTTTGGCTATAGATGGACGTGTCAAGTGGCAAAACCAGGTGGCTGAGGTGTGCCCAAACCAGGCAATGGGGTCCATAATATTGTTACATGCAGGCAAGGGATATTCATTTTTATCTTTTATCTTCAAGAACTGTTGTACCCATCGATTACAGCCACTGTGCCCATTAAACGCAGCCACTGTGCCATCAAGCCCAGCCACTGTACCCATAAATTGCCACCACTGTGCCCAATAAACGCAGCCACTGTGCCCATAAATTCCCGCTACTGTGCCCATTAAACACAGCCACTGTGCCATCAAGCGCAGCCACTGTACCCATAAATTGCCACCACTGTGTCCATTAAACGCAGCCACTGTGCCCATAAATTCCCACCACTGTGCCCATCAAACACAGCCACTGTACCCATAAATTGCCACCACTGTGCCCATTAAACGCAGCCACTGTGCCCATAAATTCCTGCCACTGTGCCCATCAAACACAGCCACTGTACCCATAAATTGCCACCACTCTGCCCATTAAACGCAGCCACTGTGCCCATAAATTCCCGCCACTGTGCCCATCAAACACAGCCACTGTGCCATCAAACGCAGCCACTGTACCCATCAATTGCAGCCACTGTGCCCATTAAACACAACCACTGTGCCATCAAGCGCCACCACTGTGCCCATCAAGCGCCACCACTGTGCCCATTAAACGCAGCCACTGTGCCCATTAAACGCAGCCACTGTAACCATCAATTGCCGCCAGTTTGCCCCATCAATTGCCACCAGTTTGCCTATCAAATCCTGCCAGTCCCCCCCCCGCTCGGCACTTACCTGTCTCAGGTCAGCGCGTTGCTCCACGCACCCTCCGATAGGCATCCAATCACAGCGCCTGTCGCTTCAGCCAATCAGGTGACAGGTAACCAGACCCAGTGCATCTGATTGGCTGAGAGGCGGGTCAGTGTTAGGGAAGCGATTTATTTGATTTCCTAACACACCACTGTGTAAGCAGCGAACACACAGCAGTGTGTATATATATATATATATATATATATATATATATATATATATATATATATATATATAAATAAAGCCCTATGTGCTTTTATATGTGTCTTATCTATATATAATGCACTCTTTAAATGTGCTTTAAAATGCATGGTTTTCCACTTTATGAACAAGAAAATAACGACGTTATGCTGTTGGGCTGGTATAATGATGCTATGGGGCTGGTATGACATTTTTTCCAGGGCTGGTTTTCATACCCAGTCCGGCCCTGGGATGGAGGAGTGCTCATGGCAAAGGTGATATCAGGAGATGGGTCTCTCTCTCACACTGTGTCACAGCTGCAGAAGTCTAAGCAGCAGCAGCAGCTCACTTGTCCTGTATGCAGATCAGCCAGCACCCACACTGGTTAGAAAATTATTCCCTCGCTCTTCGCTTTATCTATTTACACTGCACACAGGACGGGTGAGCACACTGGTGCTTAGACTTCTGGAAGACGCTGCAAGAGTGTGACACAGTATTCCTCATGATTTGATTTGTTTGGTTTTTATATGTCCTTTCAGGATTTGGGCTGGTTAGGCTTGGATCTTCACAGACTTTTTAACCATTTATTATCTTACTAATTGTGCTTGGAAAATAGACTGTTGGTAAGCCAGAAACTGCAGTCTTTGAGTTCCTGTATCATGTCTGAAGTCTCTGACCCTCTCCTGTACTATGTCTGCAGTCTCTGACCATCTCTTGTACTATGTCTGCAGTCTCTGACCATCTCCTGTACCATGTCTGCAGTCTCTGATCATCTCCTCCTGTAATATATATATACACACACACACACACACACACACACACACAGACAGACATACAGTTACACTGACATCATACAGGTATGTATGTCAGTATATGTTAACGATTATGTGTGTGCATTGAGTGTGTGTGTCATTGTTTTTGTATGAGTTACTGTGTGCACCAATGTATTTTAATGACTGTGAGTGCCAGTGTTGGTATCATCAGTGATTTTTGTATCAGTGTGTGCCTGCGGACCATTATGTGTGTGCTGAGTGTAGAAAGAGTAGAAACAGAAAAAAATGACTTTGAGCACATCATAGACCAGTTTGCATTAGTGAAAGCAAGGAAGGTGTAGTTGTAATTTTTATGTAGTGCCAATCCATAATTTGTTAATTGAAAGATTAAAGAGCTTGACTTGTCATTTTGTTAGCTGTCTTTTCTGCTAAGGTTATCTGAAAGATGGGTTTCAAATGTTTTGACAGGGGCGCAGTTTCAGTGCTTGCCATTGGCGCTATTTTCACTAGATATGCCTCTGCTAAGGATTAGGGATGGGCGGAACATCCCCCCTGTTCGGGAACGCGAACACCGTTAAAGTCTACGAACATGAAAAATCAAAAGCGCTAATTTAAAAAGGCTTATATGCATGGTATTGTCTTAAAAAGTGTTTGGGGACCTGGGTCCTGCCCCAGGGGACATGTATCAATGCAAAAAAAGTTTCAAAAACTGCCGTTTTTTCGGGAGCAGTGATTTTAATAATGCTTAAAGTGAAACAATAAAAGTGCAATATTCCTTTAAATTTTGTACCTGGGGGGTGTCTATAGTATGCCTGTAAAGTGGCGCATGTTTCCGTGTTTAGAACGGTCTGACAGCAAAATGACATTTCTAAAGGAAAAAAAGTCATTTAAAACTACTCACGGCTATAATGAATTGTCGGTCCGGCAATACACATAAAAGTTCATTGACAAAAATGGCATGGGATTCCCCCGCAGCGGAAACCCGGAACCAAAATTTTAAAAAAAATGCGTGGGGGTCCTCCTAAATTCCATACCAGGCCCTTCAGGTCTGGTATGGATATTAAGGGGAACCCCGCACCAAAATTTAAAAAAAAAAGGCATGGGGGTCCCCCTCAAAACCCATACCAGATTTTAAGGGGAACCCCGCAGCAAAATTTTAAAAAAATGGCGTGGGGTCCCCCCAAAAATCAATACCAGACCCTTATCCGAGCACGCAACCTGGCAGGCCACAGGAAAAGAGGGGGGTCGAGAGAACGCCCCCCCTGAGCCCCCCAAAACACCTTGTCCCAATGTTGATGGGGAGAAGGGCCTCATCCCCACAACCCTTGCCCGGTGGTTGTGGGGGTCTGTGGGCGGGGGCTTATCAGAATTTGGAAGCCCCCTTTAACAAGGGGACCCCCAGGTCCCACCCCCCCTGTTTGAAATGGTAACGGGTACATTGTACCCGTACCATTTCACAAAAAAAGTGTGAAAATGGTAAAAAAAAAACAACACACACCGTGGGAGAAGTCCTTTATTAAAAAATAAAAAATAAAACTGTCCCACTTAGTCCATTCACCTCCGCCAATGGACTGAAAAAAAAAAAATAAAGATCTGCCTCCATGGGAGGCACATGCCATATGACACGTCCTCGTAGGTGACGGCTCTTTTAAAACTGTGGGCGGGGCCACCCGGTGTCATCACCCCGCCTCCCTCTGACGCATAGGGAACATCCCTATGGCTTCCCCCTTTGCGTCAGAGGGGGGGGGCCACCCGGTCTGCCCCCTCTGGCGCTATGGGAAAGCAATAGGGATGTTCCCGTGCTTCAGAGGGGGGCAGACCGAGTGGCCCTGCCCCCCTTTGACACTACAGGGGAAGGAATAGGGATGTCCCCGTGCGTCATTTTTTGTGAAATGGTATGGGTACAATGTACCCGTTACCATTTCAAACGGGGGGCGAGATCTGGGGGTCGCCTTCTTAAAGGGGGCTTCAGATTCTGATAAGCCGACTGCCCGCAGACCCCCACAACCACCGGGCAAGGGTTGTGGGGATGAGGCCCTTCTCCCCATCAACATGGGGACATGGTGCTTTGGGGGGGCCGCTACCCCAAAGCACCCTCCCAATGTTTAGGGCATGTGGCCTGGCATCATTCAGGAGGGGGGCTGCTCTCTCATCCCCCCTTTCTTCCTGCAGCCTGCCAGGTTGCGTGCTCGGATAAGAGTCTGGTATGGATTTTTGGGGGGACCCCACGCCATTTTTTTTTTTAAATTTGGCGCGGGGTTCCCCCTAATATCCATACCAGACCTGAAGGGCCTGGTATGGAATTTAGGGGGAACCCCACACATTTTTTTTTTTTTTTTTTTTATATTTTGGTTCCCATGCCATTTTTATCAATGAACTATGTGTATTGTCGGACCAACAATTCATTATAGCCGCGAGTAGTTTTAAATGACTTTTTTTCCTTTAGAAATGTCATTTTGCTGTCAGACTCTTTACAGGCATACTACCAGGTACGAAATTTAACCAGTTTAGATCCACGCTATTGCCGAATGATGGCAACAGTCCGGACCTGCTTTGTTGGGACGACGTCTATTGACGTCGTCCCGTGCACGAGCAGCCTACGTGCCCCCTGCAGGGTGCACGCGGCACACGCAGTGATCAGTGAGTCTGAGACTCGCCTGATCACAGATCGGAGTAAGGGGTTGGTCCCGACCACTTACCACGTGATCAGCTGTCAGCCAATGACAGCTAATCATGTGATGTAAACAGAGACGGTAATCCGCTATTTTTTCTCCTCGTGCTGACAGCGTTCCAAGAACCAGGAAATCGTCCTTCCTACATTCAGGTCCCCAGGATCTACCGTGGCTCATCCTTTGGATATTGGTGAAATACTGAAGGAATACTTGCAAGCTACTTCCCCTTTAGACGTTCTGAATACCTGTTCATTCTGTACTCTGGTAGTAACAGAGGGAAGCGAGCTTCAACCAGAACGATTGCGGCCTGCATTATCCAGTCCACTCAGCAGGCTTATAGAGCTAAGGGCTTGGCTCCTCCGGAGGCAGTCACGGCACACTCCACCAGGGGTATGGCGGCATCATGGGTAGCAGCCCGGCATGTGGCTCCTGACATCATCTGCAAAGCGGCCTCTTGGGCCTCACTTAATACCTTTTATGTTGCATTACTATATAGAACCTGCTTCTCTATCTTCTGTGAATTTTGGTTTAAGAATCCTGTCTGTTAAAAGGGCAAATTACATCTTTTTTTGTCCAGCATACCCACCCCATGTTATTTGGCTAGTTATTTCTCATACATAGGCTGCCATGGAGTCTGTCAGGAAAATTTATTATCAAATACTTACCGTTATTTTCCTTTCCTGATGGACACCATGGCAAACGGAGTTCCCACCCATTTGGTCAAAGAGTTGGCTAGTTACAGAACGTAGTCCCTAGTGGTGAGTTCAAATTTATGGGTATGGGGTCCTATAGTATTGGAGAGGAGACGGGGTTAACCCATGCGTAGGCTGCCATGGAGTACATCAGGAAAGGAAAATTACGGTAAGTATTTGATAATAAATTTTCAGTTTTTTTGCATAGAGCACAGGTGGGGGAGGGACTTATTTAAAGGGTAACTCTACTTTCATGGGGGAAAAAAAATGGCAAATAAAGAAAAAATAATATAGCACATATAATTGTGACACTAATCATATTGTAATTTAATGTTATTAAAAATTACCTTTCCTTTTCAATCTGCAGCCACTGTAATCTTCTAAAAATGCATTGCAATATGGCTACCTGGAGTTGTTCTGTACACAGAGTGTGTACTGACCACTCTCCAGAAACATAATTTCCTGCTTGTGTGATACAATACCAATTAAGAATTTTTTTCCAAAAGTCTGCCTAAGATACAAGTTAGAGTTTATGCATCCCCTCCAACAAAAATGTAATTTTTGGAGAGATACTTTCAATAGGAGCACACCTCATTAGTGCTCTGAAGCTGCCACAGCTGACTGTTAATTATGAAACCACTCAGATTAGACCCAATCAGTACAGAGGCACAGACAAACACACATGGATTACTTCAGGATAACAAAAGGTACTGTAGGAATCTGCAACAAAGGTTGTTATAATCCTTCTCAACAAAAGAGGAGTTACAGTTTGAGAATAATCTGCTCTAGGTTTAAATGAGCTACATATACAGTATATTCCATATTCTTTGTTTTATTTTTTTATTTATTGTTCTAGTGTACAATGAACTGTAGGTACAGTATAATAATTTTACCCATTAGTTCCTTCATCAGCAGATATTAGATATGTGTAAACATTCAGTCAGCTGAGTGCTTTTCAACTTCTCAAAGCCAAGTATTTGGTCAAAAAATGGTATCTGAAAAGTCATTGTTGTAGAATACATCATACTAGGGATGAGCCCGATGTTCGCCTCGAACGTAAGTTTAAATTTGGGGCAGGGTTTCCCTTAATTTCCATATCAGACCCGAAGGGCCTGGTATGGATTTTAGGGGAACCCCCACACCATTTTTTTTTAAATTTTGGTTCGGGGTTCCCCTTAATATTCATACCAGACCCAAAGGGCCTGGTAATGGATTGGGAGGGATCCCATGCTCTTTTTTTCGATGAGTTTTATCTACATTGCCGAGACCTGACAATTCATTACAGCCGCGTTCAGGTTTAAATGACTTTTTTTCCTTTAGAAATGTAATTTTGCTGTGGTACTGTTCTAAACACTGGAAAAATGCACCACTTTACAGGCATACTATAAACACCCCCAGGCACAATATTTAAAGGAATATTTAATTTTTATTGTTTCACATTAAGCATAAAAAAAAAAATAACTGGTCCCGAAAAAACAGATGTTTTTAAAAAATATTTTTGCATTGATACATGTCCCCTGGGGCAGGACCCAGGTCCCCAAACACTTTTTATGACAATAACTTGCATATAAGCCTTTAAAATGAGCACTTTTGATTATTCATGTTCATGTCCCATAGACTTTAACGGTGTTCGTGTGTTCTGCCAAATTTTTTGCCTGTTCGCATGTTCTGCTTCGAACCGAACAGAAGGGTGTTCGGCTCATCCCTACATCATACTATTGTGACTGTAGTTCTTGTTTGATGTAAGTGTTACCTACTATAATTATTTAAACCTTAAATAAATACTTTTTGTACCAGCCATATGCCAGCCATACAGAGCTGTCTTTAATATTGATTGGACCCTGGGCAAACATTTTTTTGGGGGCCCCCTCCATGCTATTTCGCTCTCCACCTGCCTGCACACCATGGACTGGGGAGGTGAGGGGACCCATCAATAGACAGAAAACTCCTAGGGATCAGTGGCAGTGCTGGGGGGAGGGGGAGGGGAGGGTGTGATCAGTGGCAATGCTGATTTTTTTTTTTTTACTGACTACCAATATAAAGAGGAGTTTCAACACTGGCCACCAATGTAATAGGGGTTAACACTAACCACTAATGTAATAGGGGTTTACACTGACCACTAATGTATTAGAAGCATTCAAAGTAACCACCAATGTAAGGAGGGATTTACACTGACAACCAATGTAAGGGGGACCTTCACACTGGCCACTAGGGGGAATAAAAGGATTGTACACCAAGCCCCAATGTAACGAGAAGATTTACAATGACCACCAATGTAAGGAGGGATTTAGACTGATCATTAATGTAATATAAGCATTCACATTAACCACTAGGGATGAGCTTCGAGTTCGAGTCGAACTCATGTTCGCCGCGGAGGAGATGCTGGACGAGAACACCGGAGGAAGAACCAGAAGAGCCAGAAGAACCAGAAGAACCAGAAGATGAAGGAAGATAGAAGAAAGAAGAAGTATTTAAATAAAGGAATTGTCAAAAACTGTCTCTTGTCATTTTTAACATTTTTGACAGTTTTTTAGTGAAATGGTAGGGGTACTTTTGTACCCCCTTACCATTTCACACAGGGGGGGGTGGGATCTGGGGGTCCCCTTGTTAAAGGGGGCTTCCAGATTCCGATAAGCCCCCCGCCCGCAGACCCCCACAACCACCGGCCAGGGTTGTGGGGATGAGGCCCTTGTCCTCATCAACATGGGGACAAGGTGTTTTGGGGGGCTACCCCAAAGCACCCTCCCAATGTTGAGGGCATGTGGCCTGGTACGGTTCAGGGGGGGTGCACTCTCGTCCCCCCCTCTTTTCCTGCGGCCTGCCAGGTTGCGTGCTCGGATAAGGGTCTGGTATGGATTTTTGGGGGGACCCCATGCCGTTTTTTTTTTTTTTTTTTTGGCGCGGGGTTCCCCTTAAAATCCATACCAGACCTGAAGGGTCTGGTATGGAATTTAGGGGGAACCCCACGTCATTTTTTTTTTTTTAATTTTGGCCGGGGTTCCCCTTAATATCCATATCAGACCTGAAGGGCCTGGTATGGAATTTAGGGGGACTCCTACGTATTTTTTTTTTTTTTTTAATTTTGGTTCGGGGTTCCCCTTTGGGGAATTCCCATGCCGTTTTTATCAATGAACTTCTATGTGTATTGTCGGCAATGCAATAGCCGCGGTAGTTTTAAATGAGTTTTTTCCTTCAAAATGTCATTTTGCTGTCAGACTGTTCTAAACACAGGAAACATGCGCCCCTTTACAGGCATACTATAGACACCCCCCAGGTACGAAATTTAAAGGGATATTACACTTTTATTGTTTGACTTTAAGCATTATTAAAATCACTGCTCCTGAAAAAACGGCCGTTTTTAAAAAATTTTTTTGCATTGATCCATGTCCCTGGGGCAGGACCCGGGTCCCCAAACACTTTTTATGACAATAACTTACATATTAGCCTTTAAAATTAGCACTTTTGATTATTCATGTTCGTGTCCCATAGACTTTAACGGTGTTCGCGTGTTCAAACAAATTTTTTTCCTGTTCGCATGTTCTGGTGCGAACCGAACAGGGGGGTGTTCGGCTCATCCCTATTAACCACCAATGTAAGGAGGGATTTACTCTGACCACCAATGTAAGGGGGACCTTCACACTGACCACTAGTGTGAATAAAAGGATTGTACACCAAGCCCCAATGTAATGAGAAGATTTACACTGACTACCAATGTAAGAAGGGATTTACACTGATCATCAATGTAAGGGGGGCCTTCACACTGGCCACTAGTGTGAATGAAAGGATTGTACATCAAGCCCCAATGTAATGAGAGGATTTACACTGACCACCAATGTAACAGAGATTTAGCCTGCGTTCACATTTGTGTGTGTTGGGAACGCATTCAAAATCGCTTTTCTGACACCACAGAAACGAGCTGCCCTTTACCAGATACACAGAAGTGCCGTTAATTATTAATGACACCCTCATGCATCTGTTGACATGTTCTGTGATTTTGAAAAAGTGTGATTTTCTAGCGCATAGAGCATCCCATTGAAATAATTGGGCTGCCCTACACGTAACGTACATCTTTATCCACCCTGTCAGTACACCTTTGCACGCCACACTACCCTCCCCCCCACTAATTTGCTTACCTTTGCAGAACAGGCTGATGTTAAGCTTAATGACCACAGTTGTAGGCAGGACTTTCAAGCATGCTCCTTTACCTCCCCAGTGGGCAGCATTCAGTATAGGTGATGGTGTGTGACCTCAGGGGGCATGATATATATATTTACATATTAATGCCGCCGCTATTTACATATCATCGCAGAGTCATCTGTACACAATAGGGCAGAGCTGGGCAGCATTAGTAGCAGCACTACTAAGCACTGAGATATCGGGACTAAAACGTCATGGGACAAGGTAATTAAAACCATGATAGTTGGCAAGTATGAGGCAGCTGCTTTGGGCCCCACAACCATGACAGGGCCTATGGCAGCTGCCCCTTTTGCCCTGTCTCAAACACGGCCCTGCAGCCATATCATATAATCCTAATCTTGCTGCACTGGCATCCACCACATGTATGTGTAATCTGTATGTGCAGACACATGTAACTATAATCTCTTTTCACTATTCATACAGTATATGATTTCTAACCACCATTCTTTCTACAACCCCCCCATCTCCCATAACATATCTCCACCACTCAATGGCAATGCACAAGTCCTCCTACTGACACATCTCCACTACCATATACACATTTCTCCCTTTTGCAACCACATCTCCTACATTTAATACACAACTCTTCTGTTGCAACTGCATTTTCACCATCCAACACACAACGCATTCATTCACCAGCCATATACACAATTTAGGCCGGCCATACACAGTTTGAATCTCAGCCAGTTCCTGCTGGATAATTGCTCTTCACTACCTGGTTGTACATCTAGTTGAGTCTCTGACCTTGGAACTTCTATCCCTCAGGAGAAATGGCAAGATATATGGTCTAACACATCGAAGAGCTATAGGAATGTCTTAGCTACTGAAATTAATTATAAAATGTTAATGTGTTGGTACTTGGTACCTTACTGTCACTCTCATGTCCCTGGATATCCTTCTGCTTGCTTTAGAGGCTGTTCTACAGATGCCACGTTTAGATGTATCTGGTGGGATTGTAGTAAAAGCTATCATTTCTGATCTCTCACCTATCATATTATTTACACTGTCTTAAATAGACCCCTGCAGAAACACCCAGTAGAGGTGCTGCTAGGTAAGAAGCCACATGATTGTTACAAAATGGTATTCTATCTGCCCTGCATTTTTACTGCAGCAAAACAGACAATTGCTAATTTTTGGAAAAAGCTGACTATCCCCCTTTGGGGAACTTAAATCTCGTATTATCTTATGCGTGACATATGAGAAAATTGCATGAAAATTATATAAAAATGGCAGCCAAATTAGACAATAAGATGTCCAAATTTCTAAAAATATGGGAACCTTGGTTTTCACATTTTATGCCGGTGGACTTTGACCATACACTTTTAACCATCTAGGCCTACAGCAACAGACCCATGTCAGGCCCATTTATCAAAATCTACCTAAGCCTGGGAATCCTACCTAGCTGAATACTGTGGTATCTTTTCAATTCTTCCCTTCCCCCCTCCTTTTTCCATTCTTATTCTCCCCTCTGACCCTTCCCTTCTTCCATAGCCCCCCTTTTTTGTTTCCCGCTCTCACTTTTCTATGTTTACTTATGTTGTTTCTTGGCTCACCCACTACAGAGGCAGTTTTGTGTTATTTTATGTGCACAATCTGTCCTCCCCTCGCCTTGCCTTCTTTGAGGCAGTTTTATGTTAGGGTACTTTTCACAATATTGTTGAGATCATAATACAGATTGTAATTTGCCATACAGGCTATTGTTTTTTATGTAATCTATTGATAATTTGTTGCTCACTGTGTGTAAAATGTATTTCTATATTTTCTAAAACTATAAAAATATTAAAAGAAAAAATTAAGACATAATATTGGAAGGTGCTCTAAAAGCATGCATTGGTATTACAATAATATCTATTTCACTATGTTGTTGATGAACGTATATAATTACAGTAATTGAAGTAATTGAAATGAATCTGCTGGCAGCACATATAGTTTACATGATTAGTAGCTGCCTATATGTTAGGTTATGAAGTCATTTAGCAATGAGTCATGATTCTGAAAGAGGAATCTGTAAAACTAAAACTATAGTATGATGTACTTTTGCACAATTGTTTATCGCATTCTAATGACTTGTGAAGCAACAGATGGTTCTGGCGTATTATGTGGTGCATTATATCTTCTCATTATTAGAGTTATCAAAGAGTAAGGCCTTTGTACAAAAGCCATTACAGAAATACACATATGTATATAACAATCAGCTTAATAAGGAACGCGATCATTCAAAAATGTTGCATTACTCATAAAATGTGATTTTTATGTGCACTTATATATGCTATATATGCTGTATTGGGCCCCGTGCCTTTACAGGCACGTAAATTTTAATGTCATCCCAGTCTTAGTCCGTAGGGTTCAATATTGAGTTGGCCCACCCTTTGTAGCTATAACAGCTTCAACTCTTCTGGGAAGGCTGTCCACAATGTTTAGGAGTGTGTCTGTGGGAATGTTTGACCATTCTTCCAGAAGCGCATTTGTGAGGTCAGGCACTCCACCCCAAACTCGCTCATCCATGTCTTTATAGACCTTGCTTTGTGCACTGGTGAGCAGTCATGTTGGAACAGGAAGGGGCCATCCCCAAACTGTTCCCACAAAGTTGGGAACATGGGAACATGAAATTATCCAAATTGTCTTGGTATGCTGACGCCTTAAGAGTTTCCTTCACTGGGACTAAGGGGCCATGACCATCCCCTGAAAAACAACCCCACACCATAATCCCCCCTCCACTAAATGATTTGTCCAGTGCACAAAGCAAGGTCCATAAAGACATGAATGAGCGAGTTTGGGGTGGAGGAACATGACTGGCCTGCACAGAGTGCTTGTGGACAGCCTTCTCAAAAGAACTGAAGTTGTTATAGCTGCAAAAGGTGGGCCAACTCAATATCGAACCCTACGGACTAAGACTGGGATACTAAAAGTGTGCGTGTAAAGGCCGGTGTCCCAATACTATTGACAATATAGTGTAAATATATATATATATATATCTATAATTAGCAACTATAAAAATGTAAGACAACCTACTGGACTTACATTTATTCCAAGATTATTCAATCTTTTTTTCAAGATTTTCAGATTTTCACTTTAATTCTGGATAGGACTCCTAATGCCGTGTACACACGGGTGGACTTTTCGACCAGACTGGTCCGACGGAATGAAATTGAAAATCAGACGGACTTTAGATTTAAAACATCAAATCTTTCCGACGGATTTGAGTCCAGTCGAAAAATCCGTTCATCTGTATGCTAGTCCCACGGACGAAAACCGATGCTAGGGCAGCTATTGGCTATGAACTTCCTTATTTTAGTCCGGTCGTACGCCATCACGTACGAATCCGTCGGACTTTGATGTGATCATGTGTAGGCAAGTTCATTCGTTCGAATATCCGTCGGAAGTCCGTCGGAAAGATCGTCGGACCTTTGATGCCGAAAAGTCCGCCTGTGTGTACACGGCATAACTCTTATTATATTATTATGTGCTGTGCAACCACCCTCAAAACGGCAGAGGACATTTGTAAGAACCAGAGGTCTTCTTTTTACTAGATCAGTTGTAGAAAATACAGAAATGCAGCCATAGAGATTTTGTAAGCAGGGCATAAGCTTTACCAAGTTGTGAACAAAAACCACTCTGCGGGGGAACTATGTTGGTTATTGATTGCAAAGGTAAAATGTTCATATTTGACTAGAGTGTACCATTAAAAAGCAATTCTGGTCAAAGAGCTAAATTTAACAGTTAAATACATACATGGATGCTGCTCCATTTGCCAAATATAAATATATTTTCCTCCTGCCAGTCCTGAGATTTACATAGCCCTGCCAGACAGCACAGGCAGGTTGGTGACTTGAATTTATTTGTATTATCATTAATAATTACAGCTTGGATATCTTCTTACCCCCAGCATGTGATTGGATAATGAAGTCATCTTTTATCACACCTGTCAGTATATGTTTGATCAGCACATGAGCTCTATTGGTTAGTGCTTCCCCTCCTTCTCCTAATCTGAGTATAGTGAATTACAAGATGCTTATACTCATTCATCAGATGTGGTGACTGCATTCGTTTTTTAGTTTTCTTTTTTTGCCTCTGTTTTCACCTTGTGATCTGGCTAGTAACTCACCAGTATTATTGATCTATGGGATGGTGTTCTCCCAAATTATGTTCTTTTTGAAAGTAACCTGTGCAAAATATTTATTAAAATTGAATATATATTTTTAAAAACCTCACCTGTATTAGAGTGCCTCCACTCAAGGCGAAGGATCAACAGAGACATCTTTGGAAAGCAGCATTGATAATCTGGGGGAGGGGTGTGTTTAATGGACTAGCAGATTTAGATATACTAACAAATTAACTTTTTTTTCACTTTTGGGATAAAGGTTTTGCATGAATGAATAAAAGCTGATCAGTGTAAGCACCCCTGTCAGTAGTAAATTGCTTGTCTCAACCCTGTAACTGCTACATCTGCAGGAAAGCTTGTTCTTTTGAAAAATAACAGACTTATTGGCTATATCACCAGTTTAAAAAATAAAAGAAAGAAAGCCTAAAAAAGTAAACTATAATGCAGCCATCACATCTAAGAATTGGTAAACTGCAAAATAATAATAAATATTTTCTTTCTTTTTTTAATATACCATTTTAAGGTAGATTCATTTATTAATACATTTATATTTTGTAATGAATATATAACAACATTAAATGTTTTTTTTTCAGTTCAGATTTAAATATCCATTTACGATCAAAATGATTTTACAAAATAATGATCATTACAAACCTATTGTGGACATGTGTATAGACAACCTTTAAAATCAAAGTCCAGTTTTGGGAAGTTCTTTTGTTCTGAGATGACAGAACAAAATGGTTAATTGAGCTCCACTGCTGTGTCGGCAGATCTCACACATGATTAGGCCCGGTGTACTGCGGAATGCCACTCTCCAGCATCATTGTGCATTTTGCTAGAAAATCGATGTTGCCAGAAGATCACCAGCACTGGGAATGTAGTATCAGCTAAATTAGATAACACTGGATTAATAGGTTTCAGATTGGAAGGGAAAAGTCATCTGCAAATCTAGATGAAAAACTCACAGCTACCCAAACCATTCAACTCTTCATATTTATCAGAGGAACTCTGTTACACCTTGGAGGGAAAATAAAAAATAGATCTGTGGAGTTTCACATATTTCTTTGTGTTCTGGGATAATTGAAAGATATCTTCCTAATTCCTGCACTGATATGGTCTTCAGTCCTGGCCACGGTGTAGCCATCATAATGATGGGACTATTACTCACTATGTGACTTGTGAAATAGTGTCCTGTTATGACTCGGGCCCTAGGAGTATTTATCATGTAGCATGAAGCCATATTTTAAGGCAGCCACTGTACTGGAGACAAGAGCCTTGTATAGTATCAACTAACAGGACAACCCTACTCATTTTAACCAACTGCTTAAAATATTACAAACAGCACATTTTTATGAAAATATAATTGTAGCAATGTTAGGTTGACTAACAAATAAAGCTATTCTCTAAATATGCTATTTAAAGAACATGATTAAAATGTCTATATCGCCCTACGGCCAAGGCTGTGTCAATGATTGCTGTGCCCAGGCTACCTTTTTAGGGTCAGATCAGGAAGTATCACAGACTCGCCAACATGACCTAGTCCATATAATACAGAATATTATGTTCCTGGCCATCTCTTTGTCTTTCAAATATGATAAATATGTCTCCAAATGATACTGTAGCACTAAAGAAATCATGAGGATCAACCGGGTTATAGTGTGGACAATTCAAAACATCACTTCTTAGCACATTCTGGTAACTTGTGCCAAAGTCACCCTCTTCAGACTGTGAAATCTTGGTGCAGCACCCTCTAGTGTAAGCTACTAGTAGTAAGAGTAGGTAAACTATACTCTGACTCATGTTACATGGTGAGTCTGTAATTGGGTCAGGGTTACAAGAGTTCAGGGCTGGATAACCTGGCAGCTCTCTGGTCCCCCCTCCCCCAAATTTCTAAAATGTTGGTGAATACTCTAGAATATAGTGGGTGGAGGCTTGAAGCGGCTGCCTTGAATATTTATGGGCCCTCAGCAATCCACAGGAGTGGGCCTGGCAGGGGACTGAGAAACCCATAAATAGACATGGGCCATGCCAGCAGGGCAGTCAGGTCGACGATGGAGAAGCAGTGCTGAGGAGATTTTGTTGATGACAGGGCGGGAGCTTAGGAGGCTGGCCTGGAAGGATCACACCACAGGAGGCAGTTGGAGGGATTCAAGCTGGAGAGGCAGCAGAGAGAGCAGGGAGAGATAGTGAGTAGATCAGCACAGTGCAGGGACAAACAAGGGGAGAGACTGCCAGCTGCAGCAGTGCTCTCTTGAAGACAGCAGTGTGCCAAGTCTTTATCCAACCTTGCCCTGGAGAGTCTCCATGTGTGTGTGTCAGTCGGGCAGTGATGGTGGTGCAGAGAGTCAGTCAGGAGGACTGAGAAGGAGAACAGCCAGGTGCAGTTGGTGGCAGCCAGGTGGGCTAGCATTCTGCAAGTAAGTTGAACTGGGATCAGTGGCCATAGGAAGCAGAGGGAGATGTGTTATGCTGTTCACTCCAATTTTGTACTTTGCCAAAGGAACTGAACTGAACTTTGCTGCAAAATTCTGTTACTTCCTTCAAGAGTGAGGCAGCAGGAGCTGTACATAGAGGAGTCAAGTGTGTGCAGGAGGAAGTAAGAAGAGGAGTATGTATATAGGGAGGAAGTTGTCCCCGAAGTTCTGTTTGTTGTCACATTGGGCATCCCATAATCCCTTTACCCCATCCAAGTTATCATCCCCTAACTCCAAAACAGGGGAATGTTCTAACCCGATCAGCGAACCCTATTGAAGTCTATGGGAGCCGAAAGAGAAAAATCAAAAGTACCCATTTTGAAAGCTTATATGCAAGTAATTGGCCATAAAAGGGGTATGGGGGTCTGGGTACTGCCCTGGGGGACATGTATCAATAAAAAAATTTTTTTTAATTATCAGTTTTTCAGGAGCAGTGATTTTAATGATGCTTAAAGTACAACAATGAAAAATTACTTTAAATATCGTGCCTGGGGCCCCCCCTGATGTTCCTTTTAAGATGACTTGCGGTTACAATTGCCCCCACCTGTCCAAACCACTATTTTTTTTTTTTACAGATTGGCGTGGGGTCCCCCCAAAATCCATATCAGGCCCTTATGAGCATGCAGCCTGGCAGGTTGGGAAAAAGGGGGGACGAGCGAGCGCCCCACCTTACAAGGGCTACCCTGCCTTTTTGGTCTGTTTTTTTTTTTCAGTTTTGGGCTTTTGTGAATATGCAATTATTTACCTTTTCTCTTTAATAAAGTTTATCCGATAATTCACTAGGCCTTTACTAGAGATGGGCCAAACACCCCTCGGTTCGTTTCGCACCAAAACTCTCCAACAACAACACAAGTTCTGACCCATGAACCCTATTAAAGTCTAAAGTCCATGGGACCCAAATTTGAAAAATCAAAAGTCCAAATTTTTAAGGCTTATATGGAAGTTATTGGCCATAAAAAGGGTATAGGGGCCTGGGTACTGCTCTGGGGGACATGTACCAATGCAAAAGAAACTTTTAAAAAAGATTGTTTTTAAAGGAGCAATGATTTTAATGATGCTTAAAGTGAAACAATAAAAATAAAAAATTCCTTAAATATAGTGCCCGGGGGGGGGTCCCCTGTAAAGTGGATCATCTGTACTGTGTATAGAACCTAATGCAGCAAAAGTCTGGTGTCTCTTTCGCAGCCTTTGGATAGAAGTAACAGTTGCTGAAAAATGGGGCTTTGGGCGTTGGTGGTGCCTTCACCCCGTAACCTTCTAGAGGTAATCTTGATAAAAGCAAGAATTGGCCTTGCTGTAAAAAAATTAAATTTGATGCCCCAATCAAACAGTTGCTGAAAAATTGTTCTTTGGGTGTTGGTGGTTTCTTCAACCTGTAACCTTTTTAGAAGTACTCTTAATGAAAGCAAGAATTGGCCTTGCTGCAAAAAAGTTTAATTTGATGCCCCTATCACACAGCTGTGCAAAAATTGGTCTTTGGGTGTTGGTGGTGCCTTCACCCTATAACCTTCTAGAGGTACTCTTGATGAAAGCAAGAATTGGCCTTGATGTAAAAAAAAAATTAAATTTTATGCCCCGGTCAAAAATGGTAACATGACTGCCAATTTGTTGTTTATCAGTGTTCTTTCCTCTCTGTAGGCTCATGTTACTCCCTTCTTCTACCTCAGAACCAACATCAGAATCAAGTAATGTCTATGCCTCCTCAAGAAACAAGTGGCTGACTCTATGTTCAAATAATCCAGCTGACTTCTCCATGCATGATGCTCGGGCTATGCCAGGAGTAGCTGTGGACAAGAAGGCAGATTAACCCATTCTGGCAGCTGCAGTGGACTATGCACTAGTCTCTGTTGGGCGTAGGGATGGCTTTCTGTTCGGGTCGAACATGTGTTCGACTCGAACATTGGCTGTTCGCCCGTTTGTCGAAAACCAAGCATTATGCCAAATTTAAGCGGCACATAACGGCCCATAATGCATGGGGGGAGCGCAGTGCATTGCTGTATGATGATTAGCTACACTATGCACCATGACCTGCATGCTTTGGCCAATCACAGCGCCCTCAGCTAAGAGAGCCATAAATGGCCAAAGGCAGGGTGCCTTTTGCCAGTCATGGCTCAGGAGCACTAAGTCCATGCCCCACACTATATAAGGCCGCTTGCACGTTGGCTTCGTGTAGTGTGTCGTTGCCGGTGTGGATGGAGAGAGATTGTCATTTAGATTGAGCAGGCAGGCAGGTTATTCAGTTAGCTGCAGTGTATTTAATATAAATATATATATATATATATATATATATATATATATATATATATATATATATATATATATACACACACAGTCAGTCTCGTATATACTGTATATGTATCCACTGTATCCAGTTTAGCTAGATCTGACTGCAGTCCATTCCTGGTGTATGTTTCTAATATATTTCAGGCAGGCAAGTGATTCAGTTAGCTGCAGTGTTTTTAAATATATATATATATATATACAGTCAGTCTCGTGTATGTGTATGTGTGTGTATATATATATATATATATATATATATCCACTGTATCCAGTTTAGCTAGATCTGACTGCAGTAGGTGAATAGGAACCGCGCTGTAAACAAGTAAATTGTAAATAGATCTCTGAGAGATCGAAATAAATATTAAAGAAAAAAACTATATCAGACACAACACATGTGAAAATAAAACAGTATGAAAAATCAAATCAGTGAAATAATAAAGTCCAAATAAAAATTCAAAAATTGTCCAAAAAAGTGCAATGAAGGTAATAAATTTTCCAGTGTCACCACGTGAATAAATCCGCCACCGGGTAAATTGAATGCTTACCAAGGGCAAGCTGTGAGACAGCTTGTAATAATGACCAGGCACACAATCGTATTGGCGTCCTAATAAGGTCAGCGATACAGGGGGAGGATGACCAGGATAGCCAGGCAAACCAAGCAGATCAGAGCAGCTCTGTCCAAAAGATCAATATACAGGCATACAGGCAGCAGGGAGGACCCAAAAAGAATGAAAACAAGGCTTTCCATAGCGCAAATCCGTGAGTTAAAACAGTTTATTAAATAGATTATTGCACTTACGTAGCAGCAAAGTATAAAAGCATAGGATAAAAATACTGTTTCTAATATACTTCAGGCAGGAAGGTGATTGAGTTAGCTGCAGTGTATTTATTATATATATATATATATATATATATATATATATATATATATATATATATATATATATATATATATATATACAGTCAGTCTCATATATATATATATCCACTGTATCCAGTTTAGCTATATCTCACTGCAGGCCATTCCTGGTGTACTCTTTCTAATATACTTCTGGCAGGCAGGTGATTCAGTTAGCTGCAGTGTATTTAATATATATATATATATATATATATATATATATATATATATATATATATATATATACACAGATAGTCTCAAATATATATATCTATCTATCCACAGCATACAGTTTAGCTATATGTCACTGCAAGGCCGTCCCTGGTGTACTCTTTCTAATATACTTCAGGCAGGCGATTCAGTTAGCTGCAGTGTATTTAATATATATACAGAGAGTCTTGTGTATGTGTGTGTGTGTGTGTGTGTGTGTATATATACGTGTGTGTATTAGCTGCAGTGTATTTAATATATACAGTGGGGACCGAAAGTATTCAGACCCCCTTAAATTTTTCACTCTTTGTTATATTGCAGCCATATGCTAAAATCATTTAAGTTTATTTTTTTTCCTCATTACCGTACACACAGCACCCCATATTGACAGAAAAACACAGAATTGTTGACATTTTTGCAGATTTATTAAAAAAGAAAAACTGAAATATCACATGGTCCTAAGTAGTCAGACCTTTGCTCAGTATTTAGTAGAAGCACCCTTTTGAACTACCCTGTTTCCCCGAAAATAAGACCTAGCGTGATTGTCAGTGATGGCTGCAATATAAGCCCTACCCCCCAAATAAGCCCTAGTTAATGTCCTTGTAGGTCTTATTTTCAGGGTAGGGCATATTTTATGGGAAACAGGGTAGGGCTTATTTGGGGGGTAGGGCTTATATTGCAGCCATCACTGACAATCACGCTAGGTCTTATTTTCGGGGAAACAGGGTAATACAGCCATGAGTCCTTTTGGGAAAGATGCAACAAGTTTTTCACACCTGGATTTGGGGATCCTCTGCCATTACTTCTTGCAGATCCTCTCCAGTTCTGTCAGGTTGGATGGTAAACGTTGGTGGACAGCCATTTTTAGGTCTCGCGAGAGATGCTCAATTGGGTTTAAGTCAGGGATCTGGCTGGGCCATTCAAGAACAGTCACGGAGTTCTCCTTCCTTATTTTAGCTGTGTGCTTAGAGTCATTGTTTTGTTGGAAGGTAAACCCTCAGCCCAGTGTGAGGTCCTGAGCAGTCTGGAGAAGGTTTTCGTCCAGGACATCCCTGTACTTGGCCGCATTCATCTTTCCCTCGATTGCAACCAGTGGTCCTGTCTCTGCAGCTGAAAAACACCCCCACAGCATGATGCTGCCACCACCATGCTTCACTGTTGGGACTGTATTGGACAGGTGATGAGCAGTGCCTGGTTTTCTCCACACACACCACTTAGAATTAAAGGCTTAAAAGGTTCTATCTTGGTCTCATCAGAACAGAGAATCTTATTTCTCACCATCTTGGAGTCCTTCAGGTATTTTTTTAGCAAACTCCATGCGGGCTTTCATGTGTCTTGCACTGAGGAGATGCTTTCGTCTGGCCACTCTGCTATAAAGCCCCAACTGGTGGAGAGCTGCAGTGATGGTTGACTTTCTACAACTTTCTCCCATCTCCCAACTGCATCTCTGGAGCTCAGCCACAGTGATCTTTGGGTTCTTCTTTACCTCTCTCACCAAGGCTCTTCTCCCCTGATAGCTCAGTTTGGCTGGATGGCCAGCTCTAGAAAGGGTTCTGGTCGTCCCAAACGTCTTCCATTTAAGGATTATGGAGGCCACTGTATTTTTAGGAACCTTAAGTGCAGCGGAAAATTTTTTTGTAACCTTGGCCAGATCTGTGCCTTGCCACAATTCTGTCTCTGAGCTCTTCAGGCAGTTCCTTTGACCTCATGATTCTCATTTGCTCTGACATGCACTGTGAGCTGTAAAGTCTTATATAGCCAGGTGTGTGGCTTTCCTAATCAAGTCCAATCAGTATAATCAAACACAGCTGGACTCAAATGAAGGTGTAGAACCATCTCAAGGATGATCAGAAGAAATGGACAGCACCTGAGTTAAATATTTGAGTGTCACAGCAAAGGGTCTGAATACTTAGGACCATGTGATATTTCAGTTTTTCTTTTTTAAGAAATCTGCAAAAATGTCAACAATTCTGTGTTCTTCTGTCAATATGGGGTGCTGTGTGTACATTAATGAGGAAAAAAAATGAACTTAAATGATTTTAGCAAATGGCTGCAATATAACAAAGAGTAAAAAATTTAAGGGGATCTGAATAATTTCTGTCCCCATTGTATATACAGATAGTCTTGTGTGTGTATATATATATATATATATATATATATATATATCATATATATATATATATATATAGATATATATATATATATATATATATATATATATATATATATATATAGATATCTCTATCCACTGCATACAGTTTAGCTATATCTCACTGCAGGCCGTTCCTGGTGTACTGTTTCTAATATACTTCAGGCGGTGTACACAGTACACAGTACCGTGAACCCCTAGTGCAGTTGTCACTACTTTTCTGGTGGTGTACACAGTACACAATACATACAGTGCACCCATAGTTGCTATTAGACTTCTGGTGGTGTACACAATACCGTGCACCCAGAAAGCAGTTGCTACTACTTTTCTGGTGGTGTACAGAATACAGTACACACATACTTGTTATTACACTTCTGTTGGTGTACACAGTACCGTGCACCCATAGTGCAGTTGCTACTACTTTTCTGGTGGTGTACACAGTACACAATACATACAGTGCGCCCATAGTTGCTATTAGACTTCTGGTGGTGTACAAAATACCGTGCACCCCTAGTGCAGTTGCTGCTACTTTTCTTGTGGTGTACACAGTACACAATACAATGTAGTGTGGTGTTGCAAAACATAATCTCCATTATGTCCGGAAGGCCACCAAGGAGAGGCAGACGCTCACAGGCCACTAAAAGAGGGCAAGCAGGCTCTGTGTCTACAGTCCACAGTGCTGGTCATGGACATGGTGCATCTTCTGCAGGTGGCCCTGGGGCACGCTTGTTCTTTTTTTCTGCTGCTGGGGCAGGGGCAAAAAAAATTGAGCCTTTGGTGGTGGTGGTGTCACAACACTGTAACCCCTCACAGATACTCTTGTTGGGTGCAGAAACAGGCCCTGCTGCGAAATATTAGATCACAAATTGTCATTACATGCCCCTGTTAAACAGGGACAGAAAAATTGGGCCTTAGGTAGTGGTGGTGTTGCCCTAAACCAAAAATATTGTTGGAAGCTAGCATCATCAAGATTGAGTAGGAATAGGATAATCACTCAGCATAGGCAGTCTTCAAGGGATCCCACATCCATAGACAAATCAATCAGTTACATCAGCATCAGGTGCTTGATAGCTGCTGCTGATCCAAGACTGATTCATTTTTATGAACGTGAGCCTATCAAGGGAGTCTATGAACAGGCACACTCTATGATCTGTTACAAACCTTCCAGCAACACTGAATGTGCAGGACAGGCCAGTGGATGCAGGACAGGCCAGTAGACAAATTGCATATTGAGCAAGTTCTGGCCAGTTGTCCATCCTCAAAACTCAGTAACCCAGTGGATGCTCTGTTGGAAAGGTCTCCAAGTCTGCTCTTGCCCCTAGATATTCCTGCACCATGTAATGCAGATGCTGGCGAAGGTTACTTGAACCGATCAGGCCTTGGCGCTGAGGACTGAAAAATTGGCTAAAGGCATCGGTCAGCCGGCCACCTTCTCCACTGCTCTTCCTCTGACTGAACAAAACTGTCATGGTTATGCAGTAATCTTTGTCTGTCAGCTTACCTCTCCTCCATGTGTTTACCTTTAGAGGCCAGCCACTCTTACCTGGCTACTTAAATAATCTCTCCTCAAAGCATGGCTCCACCCCAGCCCCTATCTGGGAACTCTATATTAACGTGTGCACTGCAAGCCGGCCGTGTGTTTTCTACGTCTGATTCCAGTTACTGATCATGGCTTGTTTTCCACTATCCCTGCCTGCTTTTGACCCTGACCTTTGGCGTGTTCTATGTTTATCCTCGTCTGGTAGTCGCCCCGACCTTTGGCTTATTCCCTTACTATCTCTGTCCTCCTGTAGCCTACTGTGGGCGTGAGCTGGGAGGCCCTGGGGGTCACGACCTGAAGCCAGTTGCAGCCCAGTCCATCCTCACCACTAGAGGCTCTGGTGAACACTTGCTGGCTCTTAGACTCCACGCCCTGGGAATCTTATGCTCTAGCCCCTGTGGGATCCATGTTGGTGTTCCAGCAGACCCGCCTTCCTTAACTACCTAGACTCCCATCCGCAGCATATAAAAATGGGAAGACCCAAAGAATTTCTTCAAAAAGGATAGACCGGTGAAATACTAGAATTCATGTAATGATTATCCAAAAATACTTTATTAAATACATTAATGTAAGAAAAATATCAAAATACACACCAACCTTCAACACATAATCTAAAATAGACTGTACGTCTAGATGAAAAACAGGTGGCCACCAAACACTGTATCACGCACTCCGCAGCACTCTCATACACACAGACAGACACACACCAACCCAAGTTTCTGGTCTGGGAAAGCAGTCCTGAAAACGCAATTTGTAAGTAAAGGAAGATTATTAAATTTTCCAGAAAATGAATTTTCATAAGATGATATATGAAATGTCAGTAATGCTGTTTCCCTATGGTATCAACAGGATACTGCTGGAATTCAATTGAAAGTTCCCATATGCATGTGCACTTAATACTTGTCATGTGCAGAGATTTCCCTGTTTGCAGGTAAGCTATAGTTGTTAAACACAACGGTCCATGGATCAGCAATGGAAAGGGTTATTTTGGAGAGAAGATTACAGACAGCTGACAGGTGCTGTGGGAGATAGCTTTTAACACAATTTGGAAGGACGAAGATTGCTAGTACTAGATCTTAAAAAAGATAGTTTGAAAATACATCTCACCGTTTTCAGCCTTCTCTGTGTAGATTATCATAGCCTTGTCTTGTCTCCAATCTAATCATCTTTCACCATTCCGATTGCAGAGGAAGTCAAAGGCAAGATATCCCATGAAGTTAGTTCCACCCTTAGGTGGTTGTGGAATGTTAGTGGGTCAAAATCCAATGGCTTCAGTGCTTGCAGAGATATATTCAAAGTCCTGGACCGGGACAGCGTAATGAACCTGGTCCCTGTCAGCAAATAGATTGCATGTAGCCACTCGGGGTAAGCTGCGGAGGGGTCACATCAGCTGGTGTAGTTCACCGTGTCTTCACCACGGATACCGTGATTTAGAAATGCTTACATGTTTCGCTTGACCTCAAGCTTCTTCAGAGCATGCACAATGGTACTTAGTCCTTGTTTAAATAATAGGGTAAATTAAAGATAATTAGTTCCCATCCAGGTCATTCCCAACCCACTGCTAACCAATCAAGGTATTATTCACCCATAGTGCAAACACACAGTCACATACAGGGGCCATGAAAGTCTGACATATACATGTGTATATCTGCTGCCGCATAGATATGCACATGCTCATATATACACATATATCTCCAGAGCAGATCGAATATAACCTTAATTCCCATCCGCAGCAGTCAGCCGTAGGGTCCACTACCTTTGCGGTGCACTCCTGACCCAAACGGTGTGCATCTGTCACCCGGCCTCAGGTGACCTGACAAAAGCCTCAGCAACACGTTGTCCAGCACCAGGAAATTGTATCCTCACAGGGTCTGGAAATGCATTGCCCAAACCTTTCTTCATGGCCTCCTGAAGATGTTTCATCCTCTGCTCCCTCTGCGAAGGCAGGATGAGTTCTGCAACCTTACCCTTGTAACGTGGATCAAGAAGGGTTGCCAGCCAGTAATGATTCCTTCTCTTTGATACCATGAATCCTAGGGTCCTTACGCTGCATGACCTCCCTGATTCTGCAAAGCCTGCGAAAGTTTGCAGAGGCATTCGATTCTGAGTCCTCTGGGTCACTAAGGATCACATGATCCGTAACAACCTCCTCCCAGCCACGTACAACTCCTTGGGTTTCTGGGGACTGAAAACCATCCCTTGAAGACTGCTGCTGAGTGTTATCCTCCACTTTCATGCTGACACAATCCTACTCCTCCTCCTCCTCCTCTTCTTCCTGTGTGTTTGGTGTGCCTGCAGGAATAATATCTGGATAAAGGGGGGCCTTGAGAGGTAAGGAAGTCCTCCTCTTCCTCACACTGTTCTGCCTCAAGTGCCCTGTCCATTATTCCATGAAGCGTGTCCTCCAACAGGAAGACAAGAGGAACAGTATCACTGATGCATGCATTGTTGCTGCTCACCATCCTCGTGGCCTCATCAAATGGTGACAGGACAGTCATGCATCCTTGATCAGTAGCAACTGGCCTGGTGAAAAGAAGCCAAGCTCCCCTGACCCTGTCCTGGTGCCGTACTCACAGAGGTACTCATTGATGGCCCTCTGCTGTGTGTACAGCCGCTGCAGCATTGCCAACGTTGACTTCCACCTGGTGGACATGTCACAAATGAGGCGGTTGGTGGGCAGGTTGCATTCTTTTTGAATGTCAGCCAGCTGAGTACTGGCATTGTATGACCATTGGAAATGACCACAGACTTTTCTGGACTGCCTCAGGAGATCTTGTAAGCTTGGGTACCTGCTCAAGAACCGCTGCACCACCAAATTCAAGATGTGTGCCAAACATGGAACATGGGTCAAGTGTCCCTGTCGGGGGGCAGAGAGAAGGTTGGTGCCAATGTTGCATACAACCATTCCTGGCTGAAGCTGGCGTGGCGTCAACCACCTCTGAACCTGCCCCTGCAGAGCTGACAGAATCTCTGCCCCAGTGTGGCTCCTGTCCCCTAAGCAGTGGTATAACCTTAAACTATGTAGAGGGTTCTTTACTGTAAGAGCGGCAAGGATGTGGAATTCCCTTCCACAGGGGGTGGTCTCAGCAGGGGGCATCGATAGTTTCAAGAAACTATTAGATAAGCACCTGAAGGACCGCAACATATATACAATGACATACAATCACACACATAGGCTGGACTTGATGGACTTGTGTCTTTTTTCAACCTCACCTACTATGTAACTATGTAACTATGTAACTCATGCACCGCATGGCATCTTTTTGCCTGAGAGCTTGCGTAGCACCTTGAACACTTACGGAGCACCGCTGGTTCAGAGAACAAATCTGCAGAAGAGGCCATAGAGGAAGAAGAAGAGGAGGGGGTGGAGGAGAGAGTTGTGGCAGAATCACCGCTAGCATTTTGGAGGTGTGGTGGCAGAACAAGCTCCAACAATACTGAACTTGGTCCTGCATCCTTACCAGCTGCCAGCAGAGTTACCCAGTGCGCTATGAAGGAAAGGTAACATCCCTGCCCGCTAGACCACTAGTCTGCAGTAACATACACCTTACTGCTGTCCGCCCTGTCCAACAAGACAAAAACATTGCTTCCACATGCCGGTAGAGAGCTGGAATGGCCTTCCATGAAAAGAAATGGCTGCAAATGAGGTACAGCACATTCCACAAATTCACAAAAGGGGGCAGAGTCTACCAGCTGAAAAGGCAGTAGTTGCAGTGCTAGCAATTTGGCCAAGCTGGCATTCAAGCTAGCATTCAGACTGTGAGCATGTGGATGTGTCATGAAAAGGTTCACCCGTTGGTTGCGCTGTTGGTCTCTTGGATCGCAGTACCAGTGTCCACCAGCGGGTTTCTTCCAACACCCATGACCTGTAATAAGAGGACTCACCTTCTGGTGGCACTGTTGCATCCTTGGGCCGTAGTACCGGTATCCACCAGCGGATGTATTCCGGCAGTATGGAGCAGACAGCACCTGCTGTGCTCAGGTGTAACGTGAGGTCAATTACTGCAGTCTGATAAATACCCGGCAAACCCTCACATGCTTGCCTTGGTGTCTCTCTCCCTGTGCCCTGAACTTGCTGCCTGTTATCTTGACCTTGAGCCTGCATCTGTCCTGACCTGACCTGATCCGATCCAATCCCTATCCTAAGCCCATCCTGGACTTGTCCCTCCTGTTTCCTGAATTCCATGGATCCTTGCCCTGCAGCCTATCCATCCATCCTCTCCCTGTCCTGTTGGTTTCCCGTCCTTACCCATCTGCTGACCTCCCTGTGTATGACCTCGGCCTGGCTTTGTTTACGATTTGTATCTCCATTTATTTTTATATACTATTTGTTGTTTGTGGGTCTGTGGTTGGTCTTGCACTGTTTCATTTCACTTACTTGTCACCTATGTAAATAAACACCATTATTCACTTATTTGCGTTTCTGGTTTCCTCTGTGCAATCCACACAGTCTGGTCTAGTAAATTCCCTGACAGGATGGCTGGGACCGAATTTCTTTTTACGGTTTAGCAACTGGGGTAGGGAAATTTGCCTGCTAAAATCAGATAGTGGTGTACTGCTAGCAGATTGGCTGCAAGTACTTGGGACACCTATTGATATACCTTCATTCCTCTCAGTGCAGGTTTCGAGAGGAATAGAGTAGGGTTGGAGATCCCAGATGAGGAGCAAGGAGAAGTCCGCCTTTTTTTTATGTGGGTCTACGGAACTGTTGCCCTATATGAGTTTATGTGAAATCTACATTAATAGCTATAAAATATTGGAAATATGAATATATTTAATTATTTTTATTTATATATTTTATATTTAATGAATATATTTAATTTAGCATTTATCTATGTAGGGCGGAACAAATTATCTTCACAGAAATCTCTGATAGACCAGACAAGTCGGTGCCTAGGCTTGTGTATACAAACAAGGATCCAAACCTCATTGTTTTACACATACTTCCTTCAAAGGATCCCATGCTGGGATATGCAATGAAGGGAGGCCAACCCATAATCAATACTTAACCTCCCAGGAAAATTCAAGTTAAGCTCCTGCTCAGAATAGTCACAAGGATTTGCTTTAAAGGGGGCTGACTTATGCAAAGTATAGGGATTGGAGATGTAGCCAGTCCTTAACCAGGAATAGGGAAGATCACCAATCAGAGCCACACTATGCCAACCAATAAGGCATCAGCATGTAATGATATACACAGACTAGATGGGAGGGAAACACACACTTTTATGGGAGAGCAACCATCAGAATGGAACCTTGTTGCAAAGGGTAATTATGGGAAAGGTCTGCATTTTACTTGTAACTAATAGTGATGAGCCGAACACCCCCCAGGTTGGTTCGCACCAGAACCTGCGAATGGACCGAAAATTTGCACGAACGTTAGAACCCCAATTGACGTCTATGGGACTTGAACATTCAAAATCAAAAGGGCTCATTTTAAAGGCTAATTTGCATGGTATTGTCCTAAAAAGGGTTTGGGGACCCGGGTCCTGCCCCAGGGGACATGTATCAATGTAAAAAAAACTTTTAAAAAGGGCCGTTTTTTCGGGAGCAGTGATTTTAATGATGCTTAAAGTAAATAAAAGTGAAATATTCCTTTAAATATCGTACCTGGGGGGTGTCTATAGTATGCCTGTAAAGTGGCGCGTGTTTCCCGTGCTTAGAACAGTCCCTGCACAAAATGTAATTTTTAAAGGAAAAAAAGTCATTTAAAAATGCTTGCGGGTATAATGTAATGTCGGGTCCTGGCAATATGGATGAAAATCAGTGAGACAAACGGCATGGGTACCCCCAGTCCATTACCAGGCCCTTTGGGTCTTGTATGGATATTAAGGAGAACCCCGCACCCAAATTAAAAAAAGGAAAGGTGTGGGGCCACCAGGCCCTATATACTCTGAACAGCAGTATACAGGCGGTGCAAACAAGACAGAGACTGTAGGTTTGTTGTTAAGTAGAATCTGTTTGTAATTTTGAACGGGTACATTTTTAACGTGTTTAGCTCCAGCCAAAAAATCTTTTTTAAGCTTTTTGGAAAACATAGGGAAAGGTTATCACCCCTGTGACATTTGTTTTGCTGTCTGTACTCCTCTTCAGAAGATTGAACCTCACTTTTTGTCCCAATGACCAATGTTTTTTGAAAATGTGGGGTTTTTAGTGAAACAAGGATCGGTGATAAAGCATCAGTGGAAAGGAGAAAAGTTTTTCCCATATTAACTCTTACAGGAGAGAATTTCCCTTCCTAGGGGTAGATTTCATCTCACTTCCTGTTGTCTCCTTCCGTTTGCAAGTAGGAGTCGTTTGTAAGTTCAATGTTTGAAAGTAGGGGCCTTCCCTATATACTCAGCAGAAATTTGGGCCTTAGGTGTTGTTGTGGCCACAACACTGTAAGACCTCACAGGGCCCTGCTGTGAAATATTAGATCAAGAATTGTAATTACATGCCCCTGTTGAACAGGGGCAGAAAAAAGGGGCCTTTGGTGGTGGTGCTGGTGCCACAACACTGTAAGTCCTCACTCGCTCTTGGTGGGCGCAGAAATGGGCCCTGCTGTGAAATATTAGATCAAGAATTGTAATTACATGCCCCTGTTGAACAGGGGCTTAAAAAATTGGGTCTTTGGTGGTGGTGGTGGTGGTGCTGGTGCCACAATACTGTAAGTCTTCACTCGCTCTTGGTGGGCCTTCTTTGACTGACCGAAGCCTCAGCAACACGTTGTCCAGAAACAGGAGTTTGTAACCTCCCAGTCTCTATGAACGCGTTGCACAGACCTTTCTGCAAGGCCTCCCGAAGATGTTTAATCCTCTGCTCCCTCTGCGACGGCAAGATAAGGTCCGCAACCTTACCCTTGCAACGTGGATCAAGGAGGGTTGCCAGCCAGTATTGGTCCTTCTCCTTGATACCACGAATACTAGGATCCTTACGCAGGCTTTGCAGGATCAGGGAGGCCATGCAGCGTAGGTTTGCTGAGGCATTCGGTCTGGAGTCCTCTGGGTCACTAAGGATGACATGGTCCGCAGCCACCTCCTCCCAGCCACGTACAAGTCCATGTGTTTCTTGGGATTGATCCCTTAAAGAATGCTACTAATGCTGAGTGCCAGGCTCCACCTCCATACTGACACAATCCTCCTCCCCCTCTTCCTGTGTGATCGGCAGGCACGCAGGAACACTGTCTGGATAAAGGGGGCCTTGAGAGCTAAGGAAGTCCTCCACTTCCTGCGTCTGTTCTGCCTCAAGTGCCCTGTCCATTATTCCACGCAGCGTGTGCTCCAACAGGTGGACAAGGGGGACAGTGTCACTTATGCATGCACTGTCACTGCTCACCATCCTCGTGGCCTCCTCAAATGGTGACAGGACAGTGCATGCATCCCTAATCATGGCCCACTGGCGTGGGGAAAAAAAACAAGCTCCCCTGACCCTGTCCTGGTGCCATAGTCGCACAGGTACTCATTAATGGCCCTCTGCTGCATGTGCAGCTGCTGCAGCATGGCAAACGTTGAGTTCCACCTGGTGGGCATGTCACAGATTAGGCGGTTCTTGGGCAGGTTAAACTCCTTTTGGAGGTCCGCCAGCCGAGCACTGGCATTATATGACCAGCTTAAATGCACACAGACTTTCCTGGCCTGCCTCAGGACATCCTGTAAGCCCGGGTACCTGCCCAAGAACCGCTGCACCACCAAGTAAAGGACATGAGTCAAACAGGGCACATGGGTCATTTGTCCCTGTCGGAGGGCAGAGAAGAGGTTGGTGCCATTGTTGCAAACCACCATTCCTGCCTTAAGTTGGCGTGGCGTCAACCACCTCTGAACCTGCCCCTGCAGAGCTGACAGAACCTCTGCCCCAGTGTGTCCCCCAAGCTCAAGCACCGCATGACATCTTTTGGCCTGCGTACATGCGTAGCCCCTTGAATGCCTACGGAGCACTGCTGGTTCCGAGGACAAAGCACAGGAAGAGGCCATGGAGGAAGAAGAAGAGGAGGGGGTGGAGGAGAGAGGTGTGTCACAATCATTAGTAGTGGCATTTTGGAGGCGTGGTGGCGGAACAACCTCCAACACTACTGCACCTTGTCCTGCATCCTTCCCAGCTGCCAGTAGAGTCACCCAATGCGCCGTGAAACTTAGGTAACGTCCCTGTCCATGCCTGCTGGACCATGAGTCAGCGGTAATATGCAAGTTATTGTCATAAAAAGTGTTTGGGGACCTGGGTCCTGCCCCAGGGGACATGGATCAATGCAAAAAAAAGTTTTCAAAAACGGACGTTTTTTCAGGAGCAGTGATTTTAATAATGCTTAAAGTCAAACAATAAAAGTGTAATACCCCCTTAAATTTTGTAGCTGGGGGGTGTCTATAGTATGCCTGTAAAGGGGCGCATAGTTCCCATGTTTAGAACAGTCTGACAGCAAAATGACATTTCAAAGGAAAAAAAAGCCATTTAAAACTACTCGCGGCTATTGCATTGCCGGTCCGACAATACACATAGAAGTTCATTGATAAAAACGGCATAAGAATTCCCCACAGGGGAACCCCAAACCAAAATTATAAAAAAAATTACGTGGGGGTCCCCCTAAATTCCATACCAGGCCCTTCAGGTCTGGTATGGATATTAAGGGAAACCCCGGCCAAAATGTTAAAAAAAAAATGACGTGGGGGTCCCCCTAAATTCCATACCAGACCCCTATCCGAGCACGCAACCTGGCAGGCCGCAGGAAAAGAGGGGGGGACGAGAGAGCGCCCCCCCCCCTCCTGAACCGTACCAGACCACATGCCCTCAACATTGGGAGGGTGCTTTGGGGTAGCCCCCCAAAACACCTTGTCCCCATGTTGATGAGGACAAGGGCCTCATCCCTACAACCCTGGTCGGTGGTTGTGGGGGTCTGCGGGCGGGGGGCTTATTGGAATCTGGAAGCCCCCTTTAACAAGAGGACCCCCGGATCCTGGCCCCCTTGTGTGAAATGGTAAGGGGGTACAAAAGTACCCCTACCTTTTCATTGAAAAACTGTCAAAAATGTTAAAAATGCCTTTTTTCCTTTGAAATGTCATTTTGCTGTCAGACTGTTCTAAACACGGGAAACATGTGCCCCTTTACAGGCTTACTATAGACACCCCTCAGCTACAAAATTTAAAGGGATATTATACTTTTATTGTTTGACTTTATTAAAATCACTGCTCCTGAAAAAACAGCCGTGTTTGCGTGTTCGAACAAACTTTTTTCCTGTTCGCATGTTCTGGTGCGAACCGAACAGGGGGGTGTTCGGCTCATCCCTACTGATGACATTGAGCCGAGGGAAGAGGCCGCTGCTTTGCCAGACAAAGTACCCTGAGCATGGGTGAGAGAGGATGAGGAGGATGAGGACGGCTTGGTCATCCACTCGACCAAGTCTTCTGCATGTTGCGGCTCAACGCGGCCAGCTGCCGAAAAAAAGGCCAAGCGTGTCCCACGGCCACGTGCTGATGAGGATGCACCGTCTCCACGACCAGCACTAGACACAGAGCCTGCTTGCCCTCTTTTATTGGCTTGTGACTGTCTGCCTCTCCTTGTTGGCCTTCCAGACATGCTAATGGCCTGTAGCTGCACTAAGCTGGGATATATATATATATATATTTAGCTGAACACTGTGCAGAGGTCACACCACACTAACTTGTAGTTTTAGCTGAACACTGTGAGCAGGACGCACTACACTAACTTGTAGCTTTAGCTGAACACTGTGCAGAGGTCGCACTACACTAACTTGTAGCTTTAGCTGAACACTGTGCAGGGGTTGCACTACACTAACTTGTAGTTTTAGCTGAACACTGTGAGCAGGACGCACTACACTAACTTGTAGCTTTAGCTGAACACTGTGCAGAGGTCTCACTACACTAACTTGTAGTTTTAGCTGAACACTGTGAGCAGGACGTACTACACTAACTTGTAGCTTTAGCTGAACACTGTGCAGAGGTCTCACTACACTAACTTGTAGTTTTAGCTGAACACTGTGAGCAGGAAGCACTACACTAACTGTAAAAAGTCTAGCTGCCTGACTGTGGTACTAATAGGATCAAAAGAACACCAGCAATTTTCTTCAGGTAGATACTGTAAATACTGTAACAAGACAAGCCTGCCTGTCAGTAGGAAGATAACAGGAACGGATCTAGCTAAACTGAATACAGTGTATATATATATGCAACACCTGGGATGCATATATTTACACAATACACTGTAAGTGCAGCTAACTAACTGACTGTCCTGCCTAATCTAGCTAACTCAAATGAAATGACACTGTCTCTCTCTCTCTATCTCTCAGCATGCCGGAACACACTACACAGGGCCGCCGTGCAGGCGGCCTTATATAGTGTGGCGCGTGTTCTAAACCCCCTGAGCCATAATTGGCCAAAGCCACCCTGGCTTTGGCCAATTACAGCTCTCTCTACTGACGGCGCTGTTATTGGCCAAGAATGCGGGTCATAGTGCATGCTTACCCAATCATCAGCCAGCAATGCACTGCGATGCCGCCGTGAATTATAGGCCGTGACGCGCCACACGAATTTGGCGCGAGCGGCCCATATCGTTCGCAATTCGGCGAACGATCGAACAGCCGATGTTCGAGTCGAACATGGGTTCAACTCGAACGCGAAGCTCATCCCTAGTAACTAAATATGTTTGCAGATTAATGTTTTCAGGAATATACTCTGTAATTCTCTTATTTTAACCTAACATTTTCTTCCTTGGTGTAGACTATAGATAGATGGTTGTATATTAGATAGACTTTCAACTACTCAACAATAAATGTTGTTATTGTGTTAAAGCTGTTCTGCCACAAACCGAACTGGGGGGTGTTCGGCTCATCCCTACTTGGGCGATAGAGGATGAGGAGGAAAAGGATGGCTTAGTAAGTCAGTCCACCACCTCCAGGGGAGGGCTGGCAGCCTTAGGCCTGGGGAGCAAGTCCAGTCAAGTGGCCCATAGAACCAGTGGTGGCAAAGTGATGGATCGGGAAAACGGTCTCTAAGGTTTTTCATGATCACAAAGGGGGAGGGCAGGGAGGACAATGTGGCCCTCCAGGGCCTGTGGGGGACTTGTACTACCATGGCCTTCCGGAACTAAATTGCAAGCAAGTCCCTGTATGAATCCCTCAGAGCTGAGGATGTGTCCCCTTAGATCCCATGGGTTCATGCTGTGCCCTGTAGTCCTTCACTAATTGGGGGGGGTGACACATCCTCAGCTCTGAGGGGTTTAAGCTGGGACAGTGGGACCTGTAGTCCTTCACTAGTTGGGGGGGCAGGGGTGTGTGACACATCCTGAGCTCTGAGGGGTTCATGCTGGGACCTTTAGTCCTTCACTTTTGGGGTGTCACATCCCCAAAAGTAAAGGACTACAAGTCCCAGCATGAACCCTGGCTGAGATTTAAGGATGTGATCTCCTCCTCTGCTGCTGGCTCATGCTCCCATGACACACATATGTTCTAATTCATTCACTGCTCCCAACCTCACCTCAGGCAGCTTGACCAGAGGCTCTAATAGGCTTCAAAATAGGGTGGACTCGGAGTGCAGAGCATTGCGCTCAGAGCCCACCCGGGTGTGTTAGAAAAGCAAATGAATATTTGCTTTTCTAACACTGAACCGCCTCTCTGCCAATCAGTAAGAGTGGGTCTGATACCCATCACCTGATTGGCTGAAAGGAAAGGTGCTCCAATTGGATGTCTAGCAGGAGGAAAAGCATGGAGGAAGCATAGAGAACACAGGAGCTGCTGCCTGTCCGACAGCTCCCCACCGTCACTCACTGTCTGACCCACCACCAAGATGGGGTAAGTGCCGGTCAGACAGCGGGCGAGGTGGGGTGCTGGTTAAATGCCAACAGGGGGGTAACATTGGCTGCATTAGATGGGCACAGTGGCTGCATTTGATGGGCACAGTGAGGCTGCAATTAATGGGCACAGTGAGGCTGCATTTGATGGGCACAGTGAGGCTGCATTTGATGGGAACTGTGAGGCTGCATTTGATGGGCACAGTGAGGCTGCATTTGATGGGCACAGTGAGGCTGCATTTGATGGGCACAGTGAGGCTGCATTTGATGGGTACAGTGAGGCTGCATTTGATGGGGCACAGTAGCTGCATTTGATGGGGCACAGTAGCTGCATTTTATGGGCACAGTGAGGCTGCATTTGGTGGGCACAGTGAGGCTGCATTTGATGGCGCACAGTAGCTGCATTTGATGGGCACAGTGAGGCTGCATTTGATGGGGCACAGTGAGGCTGCATTTGATGGGGCACAGTGAGGCTGCATTTGATGGGCACAGTGAGGCTGCATTTGATGGGGCGCTGTAGCTGCATTTGATGGGCACAGTGAGGCTGCATTTGATGGGCACAGTGAGGCTGCATTTGATGGGCACAGTGAGGCTGCATTTGATGGGCACAGTGAGGCTGCATTTGATGGGCACAGTGAAGCTGCATTTGATGGGCACAGTGAGGCTGCATTTGATGGGCACAGTGAGGCTGCATTTGATGGGGCACAGTGGCTGCATTTGAGGGGACACAGTGGCTGCAATTGATGGGCACAGTGAGGCTGCAATTGATGGGCACAGTGAGGCTGCAATTGATGGCACAGTGGCTGCATTTAATGCCAGAGTGAGGCTGCAATTGATGGGGGTTTTTTTTCAGTATTTTTTAGTTTTTACCCCCCCCCCCAAAACATTTTGAGCACCAGCCACCACTGACAGAGAGAGACATAGCTCCAAATTGTCCACACACAGAGAGACCACTACTCAAGAAAATTGCTTGATTCCTTTATTAACATAGTAAAGCCTTGAACACACCACTAATTTTTTTTTTTTTTTGCTCAATCCAGCGAGTTGAACAAAATAACTGACAGCTCTGGTTGGAGCCGCTGAGCATGAGCAAAAGTGACCCGAGCATTGATCACTTTTCAGAGTGGCAGTGCCTGCTGCAAGTGTGTACAAGCCTTTGGGCACACACCGGTTTGGCCGCAGTGCTTATGTACACAGTTTTCCTTAGCCGCAGTCCCATAGGTTTCTTTTAGGTTGTGCGTTTTTGCTGCAGTTTTTTTTATAGCGCACCAAAGATGCAGCATGCAGCCATTTTTGTGCACTTTCAGAAAATGCAGCAAAAATGTGCAAACTAATAGAAGTCTATGGGACATGCAGGAAGACAGTGAGATCACCAACACTGCAGCAGATCAGTGTGAGCTCACTACATAGTACATAGGAGCAGGTACTGCACCGGCCGCTGAAAGAAACCTCCTTATCTGCAGAGAGAGGGGGGGAGAGGAATTTGGGAGAGAGGGGGGAGAGGATTTTGGGAGAGAGGAATTTGGGAGAGAGGGGGGAGAGAAGGGAGAGAGGCCAGTCACAGATCACTCACTTGAAAGGAAGGACTCAGCAGGCAGAAGGCTTAGGCTCAGTTATCAGCTTCCAGAGCGTCCCATACAGAACACCGACGGATCTCAGTTTGATTGTTCCCGCCCACACGTTCTATTCACAGAAGCAGCACACAGGCTGCCCGGAGTGTGGGTGGGCACAGTGAGAGAGGGAGCTGGAGGAGGCAGAGCAGATCCACCCTCCTCCATTCAGCTGTGCTCAGTCTGAATGGACACAAACTGTCAGCTCTGAAGTTGGGAACAGCACTGTGACAGGACAGATGTCCGCTCACAGCACAAATGTTCCTGCAGATTCTGGGCTGTTATCCAGCCCTGCCAGCCTCCCTCCGGAGTCACCCTGCAGTAACACTCGGCCAACTGCACATGCTCAGTTCCCAGCTGGCAGCACATCAGCCTTTTTATGGGGAATCAGAGGGGCCTGGGGGGAAATTGCATCCATGCCCCCCGGCCCAGCCCGCCCGTGACCACCTCCTGTTCATGCTGTGGCTGGATAGCACAGGCAACATCACTAAACAGAGGACAAGGAGGCAGAATAAGCAGCTCTGGCAGCTGTGGACAAGGAGGCGGAATAAGCAGCTCTGGCAGCTGCAGTGGACTGCACACTTGTGTCAGCTTGGGTGATAGAGGATGAGGAGGAAGAAGATGGTTTTGTAAGCCAGTCCTCCACCTCCTCTGCATGCTATGGCTGGATAGCATGGGCAACATCACTAAACAGAGACAAATGTGCCCTGCCTGAGGATGGACCATGTCCACCTTTGCCTGTGGATACAGACGTTGCTTGACCCCTCAAAGTGGCATGGGAATGTCTTCCTCTCCTTGTTGTCTTCCCAGACATGGTAGGGGGGGGGTGTATTACCCAAATCTAATAGAAACTGGCAAATGTGTGATTGGATGCAATTTATTGAATGAAAAGTGTTATTTGGTGCACTTTAAATAGAGGACTGATTCTGACAGAAATGTAAAAATTATAAAAAAAGGGGGCAAACACCAGTGTTGCAGTCAGAAAAACTGCAGCTGACAATTTAAAAAAAAGGGTTTAGGCAGGGGACAAAAAAACATAAGAAAAAAAAAAACATGCATAGTTACATAGTTAGGTTGAAAAAAGACATCTAGTTCAACCATAAAATAAATAAATAAATTAAATAAAAAATATCATACAATCCCATATACCCAATCCTATAGCCACAGTTGATCCAGAGGAAGGTGAAAAAAAACAGAAAAGCAGGATCCACTTTGCTACAGTTGGGGAAAAAATTCCTACCTGATCCCAGAGAGGCAATTGGATTTTCCCTGGATCAACTTTACCTATAAATGTCAGTACCCAGTTATATTATGTACATTTAGGAAAGAATCCAGGCCTTTCTTAACCACTTCAATACCCGCGTATAGTCATATGACATCCACAGATGGGATCTCCCATCCTGGGTGGACGTCATATGACGTCCTGGGATTCCCGGCCATCTAGGGGGCGCGCGCGCACCGCCGGGATTGCGCACGCGTGCCCGCCGCGTTCTTTGGGACCCGGTGCGTGTGCCCGGCGGCCGCGATGTCCGCCGGGCACCCGCGATTGCCCGTTAACCGGGCCGGCATGTGGATCTGTGTGTGTAGACACACAGATCCACAGCCTGTCAGCTCTGAGGAGAGCGATCTGTGTTCCCAGAACGGAGGAACACTGATCGGTCTCCTCCCCTAGTGCGTCCCCTCCCCCTTCAGTTAGAATCATTCCTAGGAAACATACTTAATCCCCGCCCCCTAGTGGTTAACCCCTTTACTGCCTGTCACATTTACACAGTAATCAATGCAATTTTATAGCATTGATCGCTGTATAAATGTGATTGGTCCCAAAAATGTGTCAAAAGCGTCCGATGTGTCCGCCATAATGTCGCAGTCACCAAAAAAAATTGCGATCGCCGCTAAAAAAATAAAAAAATATATTTTTTTTAAAAATGCCATAAATCTATCCCGTATTTTGTAGACGCTATAACTTTTGCGCAAACCAATCAATATACGCTTATTGCGATTTTTTACCAAAAATATGTAGAAGAATACGTATCGGCCAAAACTGAGGAAAAAATGTGTTTTTAAAAAAAAAAATTGGGATATTTATTATAGCAAAAAGTAAAAAATATTGTGTTTTTTTCAAAATTGTCGCTCTTCTGTTTGTTTATAGCGCAAAAAATAAAAACCGCAGAGGCGATCAAATACCACCAAAAAAAAGCTCTATTTGTGGTGAAAAAAGGACATCAATTTTTTTGGGTACAACGTCGCACAACCGCGCAATTGACGTTTAAAGTGCGACAGCGCTGAAAACTAAAAATTGGCCTGGGAAGGAAGGGGGTGAAATTGCCCTGTATTGAACTCGTTAAAGCAATCTACTGTGCTGGCAACCAAAAAAAAGGGGGGGTATACAGCACTGTATACAGCACTAAATGTTATTTAATGCCGTGTTAAACACTGCACTACACTAACACAATACACTGACACTACACAATACTTACACACTACATTATACTGACACACTATGCTGACATACTATACGCACACTATATTAACACTACACTAACACTCTACACTCAAAGTCACAATAAGTGATTACACTAACTTGCTAGTAGCAAACTGAGCCCTGCTCTATCCATCTCCACTTAAACAACACACTGCAAAAGCTTCCTATGGGTAGAAACCTTTTATAGTGCGGGGTGGGGCTATGAGCACTGAGCCGTCATCATCACTTTGTCCGATCAGGGCTCTGAAAGTACTCTGTGCCCTAATTGGCTTCTTCCAATTATGGCCCTAAAATGCACTGTGAAGCATGCAGGGCATTGTGGGGTGCTCAGTGGGCAAACCCCCCCCCCCCCGAGTGCCCCACAAAAACAGGTGTTCACCAAATGGGTGAACAGGCATTGTTCGTGTGGTCTTCAACCTTTTGCTCGGCCTGAACTGTTTGCCCGACACTAGCCTTTACACTCTTTTGTTCTTTTTGTTTGTTTTCATGTATGATAAGAACAGTCCTCATCGACGTTGACCTCTTTTTGGTTAAATAAATTATTAAAATGTTTTTTAAGCAGAAAAGGAATAAACTAGAGATGGACAAACCGAGAAAAGCTCCCGGATCCCCAAACACTTTTTATGACAATAACTTGCATATTAACCTTTAAAATTAGAACTTTTGATTATTCATGTTCGTGTCCCACAGACTTTACCAGTGTCCGCGTGTTCGAACAAATTTTTTGCCTGTTCGCATGTTCTGGATGCAAACCGAACAGGGGGGTGTTCGGCCTATCCCTAGTTGACAGCAATTACCCTGTAAAACTGTGAACTATAAACATCAGTGCGACGTGTGAAAGAAAACCTGAAATATAGTAGACAGTGACACCAGTGTTAAATTTGTTAATGAAAACATAATTTTCGTCTGCGGCATTTTTACATTGATGAAAACTAAATGAAAAGTACATCACATTTTCGTCCTCTGATTATGACGTAAATCAATTCTGTTTTAGTTAACGAACAAAAACTAAACTAAAATGTGAGGCAGGGACGTTTACCCTCAGAACTTATGGTTTCCATGGAGCTCCTCCTGCTTCCTCTGGATGGAGCCTGGTGTTTGTAAATAGGAGGCTGTCCAAGGAAGGTTATTGTAATGAAACGTCCCACACTCCGCTTGAGTGCTTTCATCATATACAGCTTCCTCCGGTCTGAAAATAGATATTAGATATTATTGCCTCATGTTACAACCACGAACAAGGCAGGACTTGTTTGGCTGCAAGCTGGAACATGAACTGTTTTATTGAAAACACAGGTACACAGGTAATACTCAGGACAATCCCCCCCTTTGCATTCCGGGTGGGGTAGACTGTCCAATCAGCAGGAGAGCTGTTGGAGGATTCCCCCTCCCTCCTCACAGCAAACACAGTTACAAAAACCATAATATCAGAGGCAGACAGACAATAGAACAATGAAATACAGCCACACCCCAAATGACCCGGCAAAGAGTACACAACAAAATGAGACAATATACTATATATATATATATATATATATATATATATATATATATATATATATATATATATATTTACATACAACATTCCAGTGTGGTTGTACAGTAACTCCGATTAGTACAGATCAGACTGGATTTCTCAGTCACCCTGTGCCCCTATTAGAGATACAGGTTGATTTAGACATAGGAGGTGCATGGGGAACTGAAACAAGGGTTTCCAAACTTCTCAAAGGGATTCTGGGTTCCAAAGCCCCCCCGTCACATCTCTTCCCTTTTGGCAGCAGACTAACACAGGAGGAGACTCCAGATGGGTTGACTCTGAAGTTTGTCAGTAGTTCCAGTCCCCCAATGCTGGTATCCACACAGTACCCCAAATAAATTGTCCCAAACAGAGCACTACTTACCCAGCCAACCTCTGCCTCTCTCAGAGAACATATCCGCAGCTGGGGAGTGCGTGGACTGGCCTTTCTCCCTGGAGTCCTTTCAGCCGCTGTAGAGAAGACTTGGTGACTGGGCTCACTCCATCATGCTGTTGGGGATCTGGGCTGCAGTCCCATCCACTTTTGGTAGGTGAAAATCCCCCAGTGCTTGCAAAGCATGGCTGATATCCTCCTGTCTCAGTGCCGCACCATTTTCTGGGGTTGTGTCAGTGGAGACCGAAGTCCCATCCACTACCACAGGAACTTCCTCTTCTGTTAGTTGAGGGCAGAGGCCAGTAGCACTCTGCTCTGTTGTCAGCTCTTCTGCTGGGTTGGTGTCAGTGGAGAGCACAATCCCATCCAATGATATCAGCTTAAGCTGCAGTTGTGTGCAGAGGACAGTAGCATTCTGCCCTGTTAGCACTTCAGCTGAGGACCCCATATCATCCACTCTGGCTAACTGTTGGGGAGTGACCATCTCCTTCTCACCATGGGCCCCTAGAACTGCCACAGGTGTGGAGCAGAGGTCTTGGACCCTCTGTCCAGTGGCCAGCACTTCAACTGGAAGAGTCTTTTGTAACTCCACAGATGCTGCTGTGAAGTTTGGCCGTGATACTAGCTCTTCTGCTGGAGGCTCACCAGGCTGTTCTTCCTTAGCAGAAAAGTCTACAAAATCCCCTGTTTCTGCAACTGGTGTTTGGGGATAGAGGTTCACCATCTCCTATCCGTGGAACCCAGAAGATGCTATTGGTGATGGGCAGAGGTTATCAGAGCTCTGAAGTGCTGTTGTCAGAACTTCAGCTTTGGGGATGGCAGTCTCCAGATTATCCACTGCCAATTCTCTGGCATGCTGCTGGCATATTCCTCCATCCAACCTCGTCTTGTGCAGAAACAGGTTTGTCAAGGTCAGTGAGCACTTGCTGCATCCGCCAAAAGACCTCCGCATCCATAGCTGCGAGGGCAGGTGGGCAAAGCACACTGTTACTATGCCACATTGCCGGCTCTTCAGCCAGGATTTCAGAGCTGTCTGCTGATACTTCCTGAAAGTCCCAGGCAAAGGAAGCCCAGCCCTGGCGCTGAGCAAAGTCTAGAAGCTGTCTGTAGGCAATCTCCAGCTCCCATTCTTGAACAGCCAGAAACTCTATATCTTCCAGTGCCCAGTGCACTCCTGAGATGTTCAGTATCTCTTCTCTGAAATCCATGATTTTGACCAACCGCCACTCCAAATCACTCCCAAGTTAGGGTCCCAGTCAGCTTCACATACAACAGTCCCAAAGCCTTCCATTGGGCTGTCATCCACTATCCAAGGGCATGCTTGGGATACATGCCACCAGAGGGTTCTGTAGCTCTCATCCAGCCACATCTCTGCCCAGACTAGCCTGCTTAAGTCAGCTGTCTGTTCCTTGCGCGGGTAATCCATACTGCGACCAGTACCTTTCCTGGTTGGAGGGGAGAACTTTTACATGGTGGCGCTCACAGGCTAGCTTTACTTCCAGAGTTTGCAGTGGATAGATATTATTGCCGCATATTAAAACCTCAAACAAGGTAGGACTTGTTTGGCTGCAAGCTGGAACATGAACTGTTTTATTTTGAAATCTCACACAAATATATACACCAGAATGACAATACAAACTGTAACCAGAAACCTAATTAACATGAGCTAATTAACTAATTGTTTAGACAGCCTAGGTGACTCAGAGGCATGACCTTTCAGGACAGACTTGTCGTCTGTTAGCTCAGAAGACATAATCAACATTACCATAAATATAAACACAGCAAATCTTCTCACAATAGCAGAAGCTAATTACAATTAACAATACAAACTGTGATCTCCCCCTCCTCAGCCTAGTAGGCAACAGACTATAGTAGGGGTAAACTGTCCGGCTCCTACCCAGTTCTAGAGGCCTGTGATCAGCTATTTATATATATATCCTGGGAGATATTGTGGATAAATATTACTGTTACATTTAAGTAACAACCTTCGCATTGTCCATTAAACAGCTGCCCATAATTTTTCTCATTCACCCTGTGCCAATAATAGACAGAGGGTAACTTAGACATAGGAGGTACATGGGGAGCTGAAACAAGGGTTTCCCAACTTCTCCAAGGGATTCTGGGTTCCACGGGCACCCCGCCCAAAGTGACTCCTGTCACAGTTAGACCATCAATGGCTATTTGCAGCCTGAAAGGGGATATTCTATTAGGATGATGGGGGCTTGGCTGTGTAGTTAACCCTCTCACACACTGCCACACACTCACACTTTATACTGATCTATAGAGTCCCCTTGCAGGAGGCCTGCTCCTTGTCAATAGGCTTCACAGCTTGTCCACTAGGGGAGAGCATAAACACCCCCCCAAACATGATATATTTTCCTAAAGCAGACAAGGTCACATAAATGTGCACTGAATGGTGGTATCATCACGCAAAGGGTTTTTATTTTTATTTTTTTATTTTAACATTACACTTCTGTCAAAAAAACAATTTTCTTGTGACGAAACTTGGTTTACTGATGACTAAAGCTGTGTTATGTTCAAACCTTAATACCAATAATAATAACCTATTCGAGTTTTCACTCCAGGAGTACATAAGGAGTTTGGAAATTGTAAAGAAATGCTAATAATGCATTACAATGTAACTAAATCCATTAGATTTTAGTTGACTAAAATGATTTTAGTCTACTAAAATGTACTGGAAATCAAGGCTCGGTTCACACCTAAACTGGCCGCAGATCGCACAGCAACGCTGTTTGTCCCTGTTCTCCATTTCAAGGATGAATTGGGGCAGAATCTTTGCCTGAATTCGGTCCTGAAACGGAGCCAAAGATGCACAGCGTTTCTGTACAGTGCGCTCCGCAGCTGCAACGTAGATATGTGAACCGGCTCCATAGGGAGCCAGTCACATTCTCCTGCTATGCAAATTAGATGCGGGGAAACCCACATCTAATTTGCATAGGTGTGAATCCGGCCTTAGTCTACTAAAACTAAAACACTTGCAGAAGACTAAAATGGGACTAAAACTAAAATGCCATTTAAGTCCTAAGACTAAAACTAAATCGAAATTTGCTGCCAAATTTAACAATGGTATACACCTTGCTGGTGCTATTTTCATACAATTGGTGATTAGTTTTGGGCGAACGGTTTGGGCCGAGCATAATGCCCTGTACACACGATCGGACATTGATCGGACATTCCAACAACAAAATCGGATTTTTCCAACAGATTTTGGGCCAAACTTGTCTTGCATACACACGGTCGCACAAAGTTGTCAGAAAATCTGATCGTTCTGAACGCGGTGACGTAAAAAACGTATGTCAGGACTATAAATGGGGCAGTAGCCAATAGCTTTCGTCTCTTATTTTATTCTGAGCATGCATGGCACTTTGTGCGTCGGATTTGTGTACACACGATCGTAATTTAAACAATCGTTTTTTGTTGTCGGAAAATTTTATATCCTGCTCTCAAACTTTGTTTGTTGGAAATTCCAACAGAAAAAGTCCAATGGAGCCCACACACGATCGGAATTTCCGACAACACAATCCGATAGCACTTTTTCCATCAGAAAATCCAACCGTGTGTACAGGGCAGGCCTGAACATTGGCTGTTTGCCTGTTTGTGGAAACTCCTGGAAGCAATGAAGGCTTTGCCCAATCAGGGCACAGAACACTGTCAGAGCCATAATTGGAGAAAGTAATGATGACTGTGCCCAATAATGGCTCATTGCTCATAGACCCACCCCATACTATAAAAAGTTCCTTCCCAGAGTAGCCATTTGAAGTGTGATGTTGGAGTTGAGATAAATAGAACAGGACATTTGCTACTAGTGAGTCAGTGTGCTATTGTGATTCTATTGTGAGTGTAGAGAATCAGTGTAGTGTGAATATAGTGATGCGTGAGTGTAGTGTGACCTCACTTTTTTACTTTAGTGTCAGTTAATGTGGCAGGCAAGGCTTACTGAAGTATATTGAAGTGTATCAATTTAGTGTTTCAGGGCAGGTTTAATACAATATATTGGAGTTTATCAGTTTAGTGTGTCAGGGTAGGTTTACTGCAGTATATTGAAGTGTGTCAGTGTAGAGTGTCAGGGCACTTTTACTGCAGTATAATGAATTGCGTAAGTGCACTTTTACTGCAGTATCTTTATATGCATTAGTGCGCTTTTACTGTAGTATATTGAAGTACATCAGGGCACTCTTACTGGAATATATTGAAGTGCATCAGGGAACTCTTATTGTAATATATTGAAGTACGTCGGGGCACTTTTACTGCAGTATATTGTAGTGTGTCAGTGAAGTGTTTTTATGTAGTGAGTCCTCAAGTTAATGTGCACCAAACACCACTTTCCATTGATTGAAGTGCATCCAAGTGTACATATTCCCGTCTCTATTACATTTCGGTAATAAGTCCCCCCATCATGTCTGGGAGGCCAACAAAGAGAGGCAGACGTTCCCATGGCACTGTGAGGAGGCCAGCAGCATCTGTGTCCACAGGCAAAGGTGGACCTGGTCCATCTTCTGGCAGGGCATAATTTCCTCCTTGTCCACAGCTGCCAGAGCTGCTTATTCCTCCTCCTTGTCCTCTGTTTAGTGATGTTGCCATTAGGCAAGGAGGTTGTGGACTGGCTTACTAAGCCATCCTTTTCCTTCTCATCCTCAATCGCCCAAGCAGAGACTAGTGTGCAGTCCACTGCAGCTGCCAGAATGGCTTATTTTGCCTCCTTGCCCACAGCTACTCCTGCCATAGTCCCAGCATCATGCATGGTGGTGTCCGCTGAGTTTTTTGAACACAGAGTGAGCTACTTGTTCCTTGATGATGCACAGGCATTAGTTGATTCTGATGTTGGTTCTAAGGTTGAGGAAGGTAGGGACATGAGCCTACAGAGAGGGGAGAACACTGATAAACAACAAATTGGCAGTCATGTTCCCCCAGCTGCAGCGTACTGGCAAGTTGGCCAAGTGTGACTTGGCTGCTGGATAGAGCAAAGGAGGAAAGTGAGGCTGAGGTACAACCCCAACAAGGCAGCCATTATGGAAGAGGAGTGTGCAGCCACCCTATTCCATTACATTGTGGAGCTGTTACTTCCCACAGCTCAGATGTCTGGGCCTTTTTTAGCACATGTGCAGCCAATTGCACTGTTGCAATTTGCAAACTTTGCCTCAAGCAGATCAAGCGTGACAAAAACTCCAGTCATTTGGGTACCACATGCTTGACAAGACATTTAACCACTTAAGGACTGAGCCCCTTTCTGAGATTTGTTGTTTACAGTTTTTTTTCGCTAGAAAATTACTTAGAACCCCAAACATTATACTTTTTTTCTAACACCCTAGAGAATAAAATGGCGGTCGTTGCAATACTTTCTGTCACACCGTATTTACGCAGCAGTCTTATAAGTGCACTTTTTTTGGAAATAATACACTTTTTTGAATTAAAAAATAAGACAACAGTAAAGTTAGCCCAATTTTTTTTCACTGTTTTTAAAACAAAATAAATAAATTGTGTCACTTTTATTCCCTATTACAAGGAATGTAAACATCCCTTGAAATAGAAAAAAAGCATGACAGGACCTCTTAAATATGAGATCTGGGGTTAAAAAGACCTCAGATCTCATATTTACACTAAAATGCAATAAAAAAAAATGTTATTAAAAAAAATAATTGGCCCTTTAAGAGCTATGTGTTGACGTCACTTCCGCCCTGCATTGTTATGTAGACAGTTGGGGGCCATCTCCCCCTCACTCGTCTCCATGCCCAGCAAGGGTGAAGATCCGATAACCTCCGTCGCTGCCGATGGATCCAGTAAGCGGCGGAGGGCACTGGACCGCCGCAGAGACCACTTTTATCTGAAACCGGACTCCTCACTGAAGAAGAGGATACCGGGGTTATGGCAGCTAGCTGCTGCCATAACAATGATATTCCTCTTCAAACAACTGACGGTATGGAAGTGGTTAACTTTCCACCACTCAGCCAGTTAGCAAGAATACCTGCAAGCCACACAAAAGGAACGCAATTCTGCTCCTCCTCACTCCTCCTCACCTTTCAGGTCTACCCCCGCTATATATCATGACCTCTCAGCAGCCTCCACTGACAGGGAAGATGGTATAGCAAAGGGTGTCACAGGTCCTTGCATTACGTTTGCCAGCAGCACACCATCAGCTGTAGAGTATAGCAGGCAAATTTCTCTGCCTCAGCTGCTGCAGCGAAAAAAAAATACAGTCACTGCCCCCCACATGCCCAGCGTCTCAATTCCAGCTTGTCTAAGCTGCTGGCTTTACAACTCCATCGATTCCATCTGGTGGATTCTGCCCCTTCCATGAATTTGCAGAATGTGCTGTACCACAATGGCAGGTTCCCAGTCGCTATTTCTTTTTGCGTAAGGCCATTCCAGCTCTATACAATTATATGGAAGGCAATGTTGTGGCATTGTTGGGCAGGGCAGTCAGCCACAAGGTTCACATTACTGCTGACACGTGGTCCAGCAATCATGGTCAGGGATGATATATTTAGTTCACAGCACACTGGGTAACTCTGCTTGCAACTCAAAAGGATGCAGGACAGGGTTCAGTGATGCTGCTTGTTTTGCCACCACCTCTACATAGAGCTGGTGGTGATGATGCGAGATTTGTCAGCTTCACCCCCTCCTCCTCCTCCTTCTCCATGCCCTCCTTTGCTAAATTGTCCTATTAACCACCAGTACCGCCTAAGCGTTCAAGAGGATATTCAAGGAGTCAGGCTAATAGATGCCATGCAGTGCTGCAGCTGGTCTGTCTAGGGGACAGGAGCCACACCGGAGCAGAGATTCTTTCAGGTCTGCAGGGGCAGGCCCAGAGGTGTAAAACAGAGAGGCGATAAGGGCGCTCTGGTAGAGGTCAATAGCTGGTCAGAGGAATGATAGGGATGAAATGGCACTTCTGGCAGCACTTTGGTTAGAGGAGAAGCAACTCTGAAGATACAAAAAGGAAAAGAAAGGCACCTGTAAGTGCAGTATGCAAAGTTTAATAAAGTGCACAAAGGGTTAAAAGCACTAACAAGATTGTTGAGTGTTAAAAAGCATGATAAAATCATGAGTCCTCTTCTGTGGCCTTTGTCCATCCTCAGCATGGTGGTAGAGAGCAGTGTAGAGCCGTCCAGCAGCTGTAAAGTCTTCTCGTATGTGCTGGAGAGAGGAGGCAGCAGGAAAGCCTGTGTTCTGGGTTCACTATGGGACACGCAAGGCTGATGGCGCCAATAGGGAGAAAGGGGAGGTCTGACGAAGGAGCCGCACATGCTCTGAAGCGCGTTACTGCCCTTTCTCCCCACTGATGCCATCAGGACTGGAGGAAGAGAGACATCTGTGTTCCTCATTAGCAGGAATCACAGATCTCTCTCTCTTCCTCTGTGACAGAATGACGGTCTGCCTTGTTTACATAGGCAGACTGCCATTCTGTCTCTCCTATGAATGATCGCAGGTGGCCGGTGGAGCCATCGCATACGCCGGACATGCTGATTGGCTCCTTCTGTGTCCAATGACAGTGGAAGGCGGGTCTCCGGTGGTGTGCGTACATGCGCCCTAGACCCAGAAAGAGGAAACAATGTACGTTGTTTTGCGCAGCTGGGCCGCACTGCCGCAGTATATGTATGGTGGGCGGTCCAGAAGCGGTTAAAGTGAAACAATAAAAATTAAAAATTTCTTGGACAGAGCTTGAGCCAATCAGCGGATCTGGCGATCGCGATGACCCCACCGGCCACCCGCGATCATTCATAATGGCGGTCTGCAAACATGGTAAACATGGCAGGGAGCAATAAAGGGTCCTGGATGGCCGCACAACGATACAACAGATTTATTTGTAAATTAAAGTCCAACAATCAGTCCATATGATGCACAGGCAGAGACGAATGGCTAACACGTTTCACACCGTGTGATGGTGTGAAGTGTTGGTACTTAATCATAGCTAGTGTGGCATGGTTTGGCTGTGCATATAAATAGGGGTGGATAACCAATCAAAATGAATTTCATTAAAATCACCCTCTCTGCACAATCAAAGCATGAATGAAAAACATCTGCGGGAGAACCCATAGGAATGTGCAAGTACGCAAAATTCTATCAAGGAACATATACACACACTGCAACCCCTCTCAATGGACTTCCCACCTGAGGCATTCATATGTATGGAATATTCAAATCATCATAACAAAACAGATTACATACGTAGACAAAATCATGGACCGATTTCCTGTCATATTGCATTAGGTAAAATTAAACTGGTAATAACATATATTTCAAAAGTAATTGATGTGCAAGTCTTAAACTGATTAATGTATAAATCATGAACCGTAAATAAAAGAATCATGATTTAAAATAATTGTTTTGGAAAGATGTAGTTATTCCAATGCCACATCCATGCTAAACGTAACAGACAGTCACTATATCTGTGTAAGCGTACATTGTGTTAACCGGTTCAATACAGGGCATTTTCACCCCCTTCCTTCCCAGACCAATTTTTAGTTTTCAGCGCTGTCGCACTTTAAATGACAATTGCGCGGTCATGCGACATTGTACCCAAACAAAATTGATGTTCTTTTTTCCCCCACAAATAGAGCTTTCTTTTGGTGGTATTTGATCACCTCTGCGGTTTTTATTTTTTGCGCTATAAACAAAAGAAGAGCGACAATTTTGAAAAAAACACAATATTTTTTATTTTTTGCTATAATAAATATCCCAATTTAAAAAAAAAAAAAAAAAAATGTTTTCCTCAGTTTCGGCCGATATGTATTCTTCTACTTATTTTTGGTAAAAAAAATCGCAATAAGCGTATATTGATTGGTTTGCGCAAAAGTTATAGTGTCTACAAAATATGGGATAGATTTATGGCATTTTTAAAAAAAATATATTTATTTTTTTTTTTTTTACTAGTAATAGTGGCGATCACAATTTTTTTTCGTGACTGTGACATTATGGCGGATACATTGGACACTTTTGAAACATTTTTGGGACTATTCACATTTATACAGCGATCAATGCTATAAAATTGCATTGATTACAGTGTAAATGTGACAGGCAGTGAAGGGGTTAACCACTAGGGGGCGGGGAGGGGTTAAATGTGTTTCCTAGGGAATGCTTCTAACTGTAGGGGGAGGGGACGCTCAAGGGGAGGAGACCGATCAGTGTTCCTCTGTTCTGGGAACACAGATCGCTCTCCTCTGAGCTGACAGGATGTGGATCTCTGTGTTTACACACAGAGATCCACAGTCCGGCCCGGTTAACGGGCAATCGCGGGTGCCCGGCAGACATCGCGGCCGCCGGGCACACGCACCGGGACCCAAGCAATGCGGCGGGCGGGCGCGCACGCGCGCCCCCTAGGCGGCCGGGAATCCCAGGACATCATATGACGTCCACCCAGGATGGGAAATCCCATCCCAGGACGTCATATGTACATACGCGGGTAGGGAAGTGGTTAAACGTATAAATACATACTATAAATACATACAGTATCTCACAAAAGTGAGTACACCCCACACATTTTTGTAAATATTTTATTATATCTTTTCATGTGACAACACTGAAGAAATGACACTTTGCTACAATGTAAAGTAGTGAGTGTACAGCTTATATAACAGTCTCAGTTAAAGTGACGCAGTGGCGAATCGCAAAAAATGGCCTGGTCATTCAGCAGCCAAATCTTCCGGGGCTGAAGCGGTTAAGAAAGGGTGGGCTCCTTCCAGGTTCATCAGCCCTCTTCCTATCCATTAAATTGCATGTGCTCTCATTGTGGAGACTCACCTAAGTTAGAGTTAGGGACTACAGAAAACAGGGTGCCTTGGCGGGGCCTGTAGCTTACGCATGTATTTGCAAATGTGTGCAGAATAAACTCCTGTTCTTAGCGCATATTGTTTGACAGGTCAATTCAGTTGGTCTCTGGCTGGTTGGTAAGTTTGAGCTTGGAAATCTCTTTGTATTTATTTGACCCACTTTGAAAAATATTTGTATTTCTTTGAATCCAGTCTTGTCCCTTTTTAGCCTACAAAGTAAAAAGAGAAACAGCAGACTAATAAGCATTTTTTTCTGTCACTCTGCTCTCTACTCCTACTGGTAGGTTCCTTGTTATTACAAAAGCAACGCAGAACAACTAATTAGCTCCTTGTGCTGCTTTTCCCCTTTCCCAGTCTGAGCTCTGCTGTAAAGCGAAATGTAATGCCCCGTATACACTATAAGAAAATCGGGCAAACGATTTAATCTGAGGAATAATCATACGATTTTCTGATAGTGTGTACACAACTTTCGACATTTGATTCTGACCTTCCAAATGAAAATTTCCAAAGGGACAAACTCCAATGGGAACAGAATGAATGTGTAACATTTTAGTACAATTTTCGTTTTTGTACATATGAGAAATATCAGATATGAATGACTGCACATGATCAGAAACAACAAATAACAAAAAAAAAGCCTTTGTCATATAAGAATTTCCATACATTATTTCTATCCTCAGTTCCGATTTGCTGTAAAACATTGAGGAAACCAGCCTATCGTTCGCCCGATTTTCTCATAGTGTGTACAGAGCATAAGAGTCAAATGCAGGTTCTTACACTGCTTGCATTTAAACAAATACATACATATAATAATAATTACAGAGCTGCAATAATTTGTGTCCTTTTTATCTGCCTGGATTTCTGCTTTAACAGTATTTTCTTCTAAATGTGATCTTTAAACTTTGGGTTAAGCTACAACTTCACAGTTTATAACTTTTAGTAAGCGAGTCTCAGTCAGAATCCACTGTAATACTGTTGAGATGGGACATGTTTATTATTATCATCACTAATCACTGTTTGTCATCCTGGAAAGTCACACATATCAGTACAAGGTAGTTTTCCACAGAGTAAATCCCTATCTCAAAGTAAACTTACAATCTTATTTTGGAGTTTGACAAACACAGATGTAATTAATAGCACTCAGCCGCATATAAAGGTGTGTTTTAATCAAATGCTTTCTTATCCAAACCATAGCAAAGTACATAAGAGTGACATTCACAAACTGCAAAGTTGGTTTTCCATTGTTTCAGTGAGTAAGCAAATTTTGAGGTGGCCAGGGGCAAATACAGCTTTGCCCATAATGTAAACCACATGTGTGCGACTTAAGGCCATGCTCTATGCTTATGGAGAATAAGTCATAGGTCACATACTCAAGTGATAAATTAAAGTGTTACTAAACCCACAACAGTAAAATCAATCTATATATGCAGTAACTCATGCTTGTTATACTCACTGTGGAACCTAAGGAGTTAACTCTCATTGTTTAAAAAGGCTGTTTGATCCCGTCTTCTATGATCCCCCCCTTTTCTTTTACTGTCCCCAATCCATTTGCTGATAGTACAGAGTCTTGGGGGCACTCTACACATGCTCAGTTTGGTGTGTATTGCTAGAGAGATTTTTTTTTGATGAGGGTGCAGGTGGTCAGCACAAGACCAAACAGCACTGTCCAGACAGAGGGTAAGGGAGCCCCTCCATACATCTGTCCCCCCAGCGGAGCCCCTCCATACATCTGTGTCCCCAGCGGAGCCCCTCCTTAAATCTGTCTCCCCAGTGGAGCCCCTCCTTACATCTGTGTCCCCAGCAGAGTCTGTCCTTACATCTGTGTCCCCAGCAGAGCCCCTCCATACATCCGCGTCTCCAGCAGAGTCCATCCTTACATCTGTGTCCCCAGCGGAGACCATCCTTACATCTGTGTCCCCAGTGGAGCTCCTCCATACATCTGTCTCCCCAGCGGAGCCCCTCCATACATCTGTGTCCCCAGCGGAGCCCCTCCTTACATCTGTCTCCCCAGCAGAGCCCCTTCTTACATCTGTGTTCCCAGCGGAGTCCCTCCTTACATCTGTGTCTCCAGTGGAGCTCCTCCACACATCTGTATCCCCAGTGGAGCCCCTCCTAACATCTGTGTCCCCAGCAAAGCAGCAGGGTCCTCCTCACATCTGTGTCCCCAGCGGAGCAGCAGGGTCCTCTTTACATCTGTGTCCCCAGTGAAGCAGCAGGGTCCTCTTTACATCTGTATGCCCAGCAGCACAGCACTGCTTCAAGCCGCCTCTGTGCTATTTCCTGGCTTTCTCTGTGTGTTTTTTTTAACTCTAGAAGTCCTGGTGCATATTAAGAGTACACAGAGGCATGACTGTTACAATTACAGTGACCTAACAGTAACCATTATTTCACCCCAGATGCCAAGGAAATGTTTTCCTCTCAGATTAAGCTGTTGATTTGAATGCAGGCTTTTGAAATGTATTTTTTTTAGTGATCAGATTTTTTACCTGTGATTTGGGTGAAGTGAAAGAATGAATAAATCCTCTTTTTTTAAACTCTGAACATGTGTACCTAAGCTTGGCTGTGATGGCAAAAAGAATATTCTTGCAGCCACATGTAACTGGAGTCATCAAGGGGTTGTCGTAAATGCGGAATGGTCCTGGGAAACATTCAAGATCTTTCTCAGCTGCAAACTACAAACCAACTACATATTAGAGAAGGGAAGGGCGTTTGTAGTCCAAATCAAGAGTGCAGCCTATGGTGGCAATGCAGCTCCTCCATAACCACAGTGAAGAAAGTGAACATTGTCACTCTAGGACAGGAAATGTGTTAATGGCAGAATCAGCAGGTAAAAAAATGACAAACAAAGCCTGAAAAGGAAAAAATAACACAGACACCACATCTAAAGACTAAGTAGTCACAATATACTATATTATATTGTTGTTTTTGGTTTGAATACACTTTGGGGGTCATTTACTATAGCGCTGTGGCACTAATTAGCAAAAATTACTGCAAATTAGCTATATTTAGTGCTAAAAATGGTCTTTACTATAGCGCTGGCAAAAAAAATACTCCCAAAATCGAATTTACTATAGTTCCTTAAAAAAAAATAGCGCCCAAAACCCTTACTCTGCTAAAACCTGGAGTAGTGCACATGGAAATAATGTTAAGAGCATGATATAATTGCCTAAATGGTATTGAAATAAGCAGTATATTATTTAATGATATTCTGCTTTTAAACTGTGTAAAAAAATTATTTCTACACTGAAATATCTTTAAAAGTCTGAAAAGAGAGAAATTCCCTGTCTCTGTACAACTAGGTGCCAACACAACTGAGCATGCTCAGACCTGCAAACAGCTCTCATGTTAGCTCCCATTGCTTTTTTACAAGGTGCTATAGTAAATATCAAAATTAGCGCTGGGCTAAAATGCATTTTTGAGAACGAAAATCTGCGCTATTATAGTCCAATGCAAGTTTCAGCCATTGATTCTAATGCCGCGTACACACGGTCGGACTTTTCATCTACAAAAGTCCGACAGCCGGTCCGACAGACTTTCGGCGGACTTGCGGCGGACTTGTTGCAGACTTTCTAACGAACGGACTTGCCTACACACGACCACACAAAAGTCCAACAGATTCGTACGTGATGACGTACACCGGACTAAAATAAGGAAGTTGATAGCCAGTAGCCAATAGCTGCCCTAGCGTGGCTTTTTGTCCGTCGGACTAGCACACAGACAAGCGGATTTCGGGGTCCGTCGTAGTTACGACGTAAAGATTTGAAGCATGTTTCAAATCTAAAGTACGTCGGATTTGAGGCTAAAAAAGTACGTTGAAAGTCCGGAGAAGCCCACACACGATCGGATTACCAGCCAGCTTTAGTCCGTCAGCGTCCGTTGGACTTTTGTAGACGAAAAGTCTGACCGTGTGTACGCGGCATAATGGTACAATTGTAACTTCCCCAAATAAATACTTTGAATGTTGAGATGAAATATATCTTTCTCTGAAATAAATGTTCCTTGCAACAATTTTGCTGCTTCTATTTTGTTTTTTCCCCTCTATTTTGTTTTTAAGAATGCTAGATGGTGGAATGTTTTGATGTTTTGGTAAAATATATTTTTCTGTCACTTTCACGTGTTACTCTCCATCTCACAACAATCTTTGCCCAAACTTAAACAGGTGTCTTTACAAACCACAAACAATACAATTGCTGATGCAAATGTAAAATGGGTCACAATTTTGTGTGTTTTTTTTATTATTATTTCCAAACAAACATAATTTGAGCCCAAAAAATTTGATATGTGTACCAACATCAGAAATCAAAATGTAATTCCCAAAAATAACATCACTAGTGTATACTCACCCATTAAATATCATAGAATAAATCAAGAAGAATAACTCTTGCATAATGTAATTCCACCACCTATATGTCCAAAGGAATGCAGTATATGTGTATTTATGTGTAGGCGATTTCTACATGTGGTGTCTCTGTGGTTTAGAGGTTAGAACTTCTGCTTTGCATCACTGAGGGTCTGGGTTCAAATCCCAAACATGCTGTTTCATGTAAAGAAGATGTCTCTTCTCTCTATGTTGTTAAACATGACCCAGGTCCTAAGACTAAATGTCTAAATGTAGTATTTATGTGTAGAACGGTTCAGCCATCATTGTAAATCCTGCCAGATACACTATCTAGCCAAAAGTATTGGGACGCCTGCCTTTACACACACATGAATTTTAATGGCAGCCCAGTCTTTGTCTGTAGGGTTAAAATTTGATTTGGCCCACCCTTTGCAGCTATAGTAACTTCTGTGAAGGCTGGGAAGGCTGTTCACCAGGTTTAGTGTTTCTATGGCGAACCTTGGCACCCCAGATGTTTTGAAACTACATTTCCCATGATGGTCAACTACACTGCAGAGTGCATAAGCATCGTAGGAAATGTGGTTCCAAAACATCTGGAGTGCCAAGGTTTGCCATCACTGCTCTATGGGAATGTTTGACCATTTCTCCAGAAGTGCATTTGTGAGGACAGGCACTGATGTTGGGTGAAAAGGCCTGGCTCGCAGTCTCTGCTAAGGGTGTTCTATTGGGTTTAGGTCAGGACTCTGTGCAGGCCAGTGAAGTACCTCCACCCCAAACTCCCTCATCCATGTCTTTATGGACCTTGCTTTGTGCATTGGTGTGCAGTCATGTTGGAACAGGAAGGGCCCATCCCCAAACTGTTCCCACAAAGTTGGGAGCATGAAATTGTCCAAAATGTCTTGGTATGATCATGCCTTAAGTGTTCCCTTCACTGGAACTAAGGGGCCAAGCCCAACCCTTGAAAAACAACCCCACACTATAATCCCCCCTTCACCAAATGATTTGGACCAGTGCACAAAGCAAGGTCTATAAAGACATGAATGAGTGAGTATGGGGTGGAGGAACTTGACTGGCCTGCACAGATTCCTGACCTCAACACAACAGAACACCTTGGGAATTAATTAGAGCAGAGACTGTAAGCCAGGCCTTTTCATCCAACATCAGTGCCTGACCTCATGAAGGCACTTCTGGAAGAATGGGCAAACATTCCCATAAACACACCTAAACCTTGTGGACAGCCTTCCCAGTAGAGTTGAAGCTGTTATAGCTGCAAAGGGCATCCCAATACTTAGGCCAATATAGTGTATATTGGTTGTGACACTGAGCATGACTATGGACTTGGGGTTGGTTCACACTACAGAGATACAGACTACATGGGTGATGCTGCCCACTGGCAAAATGGGTAGCAATTCTGTCTAGCAGCAATGGGGTTGCTGGTTTAATTCCCCAACATGCTAATGCTTGTGTTGAAGTTTATATGTTCTCTCTGTGTGGGTTTCTCACCACAATCCAAAGACATGCTGGTGTTTTTTTTGTCTCCTGTCGAAATAGTCTCTAATGTAAGAAAGTTAGTTTTGGGCTTTAGATTGGAAGCTCATTGCAGCCAGGGACTGATGTAAATGTTTGTTAGCACTAATCATGCCCAGAGACTTGGACATTTAAAAGTGTAGGCTTTACACAGAACAGGTACATATGCTTAGAAAACTGTTGCTTTGTTTATGTGCATGCAAATTAACTTTGATCTTTGGCCTGCAGTTGGAGATTTGATGCACATAGCCAAGGGCTAACACAGTTGTAAATAGTATTATGTGTCCCTGCTCACCAGGTGCAATAACTTTAGATATACATGAAGAAACAGATTGAAAGATACTGGTGGGCGTGTATTTCTAAGGGGCGTGTGTCAGTGTGCTAACAATACAACTTATCTTATATAAAGGGCTGCAGTAGGGGGTTTGTTTGGCCTGTGCAGAGGCCAGGTATTTTGTTGTGATTTGTGGGGAGAAGCAATGATATTGTGCATATTGACAAATGCCCAACTAGGGCTGTTTGCTAAAATTATTGTGCGATTTTTCCATCAAAAGTGGATTTATGTGGCCATGCTGTCAATGTTGTGTGTGCATTGTTCCTGTCTTACCATTCATGGTTTGGGAGCATGTGCTGACCTTCTATCCTTTGATCTCATTGCTTAATCAGAAACACAGAAATGCAGCTTCCAGCAGAACCTACTCACCAATGTATGTATTGTGGGTTGGTGGTGGGTGTTATATTTTGAATATGTGCCTTTTTTAATATTATGTTGGAATGCTTTGTAAGAATAATGACTAAATTAAGTATGTTTCTATAATCTTGCAGATAAAAATGTGATGTGTTGCCCGTTATACACTGAAAGTAAAGCTGTGTCCACTCTAAGTTTTAGACACATTTTAGATTGTACACTCCTATGAGCAGGGCCCTTAAAACCCAGTTTATAACTGTTTTGCTAAATATAGCGCCATATATCCTGAAGAATTTTTTTTTAATGTTAGTAAATGTACATAATTGTGTTTCTGCTGGCAAAATAAAAGTACATTATTGAGCTTGTTTGTTGTTTTTTTTTCTCTCTTTTCTTTCTCCCTTTTTAATTAGTTTTGGGGGTGGTGGTTTTGGGCAAGTGTAATATCTTACTTATAGCCATAGAAATGATAAGATATAATTGTGCACCAAAAAAAGAATCTCTTCAGCACACCTGCAAGTAAATTATAAAAATGTTTAGGTGGAGTCTTTGTATATAACAGTTGTGGAGAATTGCAGGTAATGAATTCAGCTGGTGGATAGACAGTGTTGTATGTGTCAGCCCTGGTTCACATTGGTGCATAGGCGTGCGCACGGGGTGTGCCGGGTGTGCCTGGGCACACCCTAATCACCCGTGCTGTGTCCAGAGATTTGCCCCAAAATGCTGCATCCAAGAGTGTGTGGCCCGCGCTGCCTGTGAAACAGTTTCACAGGCAGCAGATCGTGAGACTTGCCAGAGCTGTTCAGTGTATGAAAGTGTCAGATAATGACACTGCATGCAGGGAGAGATACCAGCTGTCAAAATGTCGGGGTGATGTCGGGGGTGGGCGGGACAGAACAGCCATCAAACACCAGCCAATGGGATGGGGTCTGGGCGGGCCGCTACATTTATGTGGCCCCGCCCCCTCTCTGAAGCAGCTCATACATTGGCTGGTGTTTATAGCGCTTGGTCCCGCCCACTCCCGACATCGCGGCTGAGTTGTAAGTCATCACAACTCAGCTGCGATGTCGGGGGTGGGTGGGATAAAGCGCCAACACCAGCCAATGATTGGGCTGCTTCAGAGAGGGGGCGGAGCCAGAGAAATGTAGCGGCCCGCCCAGACCCATCCTATTGGCTGGTGTTTGGTAACTGTTCAGTCCCGCCCACCACCAGCATCACCGCTGACTTTTAACAGCTGGTGTCTCTCCCTGCATGCAGTGTCATTATCTGACACTTTCATACACTGAACAGCTCTGGCAATTCTCACGATCTCCCGAATGTGAAACTCCCCCTCTCTCCTATCTGTGCCACCCAATGCTGCCTATCAGTGCCAACCAATGATGCCAATCAGTGCCAACCAATGCTGCCTATCAGTGCCAACCAATGCTGCCAATCAGTGCCAACCAGTGCTGCCAATCAGTGCCAACCAATGCTGCCAATCAGTGCCAACCAATGCTGCCTATCAGTGCCAACCAGTACTGCCTATCTGTGCCAGTGCTGCTTATCAGTGCCAACCAATTCTGCCTATCAGTGCCAACCATTGTAAACCAGTGCTGCCTATCAGTGCAAACCAGTGCTGCCTATCAGTGCCAACCAATGCTGCCTATCAGTGCCAGTGCTGCTTATCAGTGCCAACCAATGCTGCCTATCAGTGCCAGTGCTGCTTATCAGTGCCAACCAATGTTGCCTATCAATGCCAACCAGTACTGCCTATCTGTGCCAGTGCTGCTTATCAGTGCCAACCAGTGCTGCCTATCAGTGCAAACCAGTGCTGCCTATCAGTGGCAACCAATGCTGCCTATCAGTGCCAACCAATGCTGTAAATCAGTGCCAACCAATGCTGTCAATCAGTGCCAACCAATGCTGCCCATCAGTGCTGCCCATCAGTGCTGCATATCAGTGTCCATCAGTGCTGCCTATCAGTGCCAATCAGTGCTGCCTATCAGTGCCAATCAGTGCTGACAATTAGTGCCCATCAGTGCTGCCAGTCAGTGCCCATCAGTGCTGCCAATAAGTGCCAACCAATGCTGCCTACCAGTGCCAACCAATGCTGCAAATCAGTGCCAACCAATGCTGTCAATCAGTGCCAACCAATGCTGCCTATCAGTGCCAACCAGTACTGCCTATTCGTGCCAGTGCTGCCTATCAGTGCCAACCATTGCAAACCAGTGCTGCCTATCAGTGCAAACCAGTGCTGCCTATCAGTGCCAACCATGCTGCCTATCAGTGCCAGTGCTGCTTATCAGTGCCAACCAATGATGCCTATCAGTGGCAACCAGTACTGCCTATCTGTGCCAGTGCTGCTTATCAGTGCCAACCAATTCTGCCTATCAGTGCCAACCAGTGCTGCCTATCAGTGCAAACCAGTGCTGCCTATCAGTGCCAACCAATGCTGCCTATCAGTGCCAACCAATGCTGTAAATCAGTGCCAACCAGTACTGCCTATCAGTGCTGCATATCAGTGCCCATCGGTGCTGCCTATAAGTGCCAATCAATGCCCATAAGTGCTGCCCATCAGTGCTGCATATCAGTGCCCATCAGTGCTGCATATCAGTGCCCATCAGTGCTGCCTATCAGTGCCAATCAGTGCTGACAATTAGTGCCCATCAGTGCTGCCTATCAGTGTCACCTACCAGTGCCCATCAGTGCTGCCAGTCAGTGCCCATCAGTGCTGCCTATCAGTGGAGCCTATCAGTGCCCATCAGTGCTTCCAATCAGTGCTGCCTATCAGTGCCAATCAGTGTCCATCAGTGCTGCCAATCAGTGCTGTGAATCAGAGCCTATCAGTGCCCATAAGTGCTACCAATAAGAGCCCATCAGTGATGCATATCAGTGCCCATCAGTGCCACCTATCAGTGCCAATCAGTGCCCATTAGTGCCAAACAGTGCTGCCTATCAGTGCCACCTATCAGTGCACATCAGTGCTACCAATTAGTGCCCATCAACGCTGCCAATCAGTGCAGCCTATTAGTGCCCATCAGTGCTGCCTAGCAGTGCCTTAGCAGGGATGGTGGAAACCCCTCTACAGATAATTGCAATACAAATTACCTTCGAGTGCAACAACTTTTTAGTTGGGAGGTTCACACCATTATAGCACTTTGGATTTTTTATTTTTTAGAGTGTTACACTTAATTGTATATGTTTTAGTTACAGTTATAATGTGAATTATTGCACTTGAAGTTAATTTCCCACCACCCTGCTAAGTCCATGTCTTTATGGACCTTGCTTTGTGCACTGGTGCGCAGTCATGTTGGAAGGGGTCATCCCCAAACTGTTCCCTCAAAGTTGAGAGCATGAAATTGTCCAAAATGTCTTGGTATGCTGACGCCTTAAGAGTTCCCTTTACTGGAACTAAGGGGCCAAGCCCAACCCCTGAAAAACAACCCCCCACCATAATACCCCCCCCCCACCATAATCCCCCCTCCATCAAATGATTTGGACCAATGCACAAAGCAAGGTCCATAAAGACATGGATGAGCGAGTTTGGGGTGGAGGAACTTGACTGACCTGCAAAGAGTCCTGACCTCAACCCCATAGAACACCTTTGGGATGAATTCGAGTGGAGACTGCGAGCCAGATCTTCTTGTCCAACATCAGCGCCTGACCTCACAAATGCCCTTCTGGAAGAATGGTCAAACATTTCCATAGACACACTCCTAAACCTTGTGGACGGCCTTCCTAGAAGAGTTGAAACTTTTATAGCTGCAAAGGGCGGAGCCAACTCAATATTGAACCCTATGGACTAAAACGGCATTAAAGTTCATGTGCGTGTAAAGGCAGGCGTCCCAATACTTTTGACAATATATATATATGCATGTGTGCTTGAACTTTCGGGTGCACACCCTAATGCAATAGGCTGCGCACGCCTATGCATTGGTGCAATTTGACATGTCAAATCGCATGCCAAATTGACAGCAATTGGACCGTCCTTATCGGTGCGGTGCTGCAATTTCCAAAAGTAGTTTCTGTACTACTTTTGGCACCTACAAGGTGCTATTTCGATTCTGCACAGATGTCTCTAAAATTCCCCCCCGCGGTCGGGACTGAAACTGTGTGAGTTCAGCTGAACTCCCATGATTTCCTCCTGCTGTCAGTGTGAACCAGGGCTCAAATGGGGCCTTTCATCTGCTGCAATCACAGGGACACCATTTCCATATCTCCTAACTGTCCCTGATTTCGAGGGACTATGCCTGATTTGGAGCAATGTCCCTCTGTCCCTCATTCCTCCCCATTTGTCCCTCCTTTTGGTCTGATCTATATAGTTGTATATAAAATGCACTTTTTATCTATCAAAAAGTGTTTTCCAGTGCTAAACCTTTCATCTGATATCTAAATTGCTGCATTTGTAAATTCCAAAAGCCAATATAAAGGAATCGTAGTGGTAAAAAAAGTACTTGTGGATTTAACTAATCTTGTTTTTTTGTACAATTCTTCTTTAAGGGGGCGTGGCCAGGGGTGTGTCCTATACCTGCATACTTTTGCTGATAGGTGTCCCTCATTCCAATCTCAAAAAGTTGGGAGGTATGCATTTCTTATCAAACTCTCTTAAGTTTGCCTTCAAATATCGTTATATGTAGAAATACAGATTTGCATATCTGCAAATAAACGAAAATAGAAAATACTAAGCGTGGTTGCGATCAAATATTTGCAGCTGTGATCAATAGAGCGTGGTTTCACCTTCTGACCTTGAAATGAGCCATTGTAATCACCTTGAAGTGCCTGTGCTGGTCAGGATCTCCACCTAGGTGGACTTGGTGAGGTCCCTCTTTAGCAAATAGGAGGTGCTGCTCATTTGTCGGGTAAGTGTAGGATATTTACTTGTGCTTACTCAATGTGGGGGTGGATGTGGTAGTTAGATTTGATGTGGGTGGGCTGACGTGATGCTGACGTGATGAGTCAGAGTGGGGGGAGGGGCCTGATGGCGGCGCTGGTGTGAGGGAGTAGAGGCGGGCTGGACGGATTGAATGGCTTAGATGCAGAGCGGGTTGAGAGCCCGCTGTGATACTGACTAAGGAAACCCCGGGACAACTCCCCTCTACGGCAGCTGGAGGTTACTGGTTCTCGTCTGGGTTGGGCGGAAACAGACGGGAGAGGAGCACGGGAGTGAAGACGCAAGTACACTGAGCACTATCTGAGGAGCAGTGAAGCTTTTGAAGCAGCCCATTGGGTCAGATGAGGCTCGCTGCTGTACAGTGTGATGCATGGCATTCTCTCCTACATGACCCCCCCGTAGCCCTTCTCACGTCTTAACAAGTGACCCGGAGCCGACCCCGGTTTGAAAGGGGATAAGATGAATGGATGCTATATACACCGACAGCTTGTGTAACCAGTGGACCAGGACATCTCTGGCGCTATGTAACTAGTAGCTGTGTAATTGGTATGCCACAGAAGACAGAAGCACCTGGCACAGATCATTCCAGGAGGTATGGAGATAGGAGAAGGAGCACCCCTCAGGTATGGAATTTAACCCTCACTTACCTTGAAGAACTGCAGTGTTTAGCACTACTAAAGTATCCTTAAAGAGACTTAAAGAGACTTGCTTAATGACTTTGTCTATTGACTCTATGGTATAATACAAGCTTTTTATTGCTCATCCGTCTCCCTATCTTCTCGAGCTAGCAATCTATACCTAATACATATCGGGATGGATATTTATGTGGAATAATGATAAACATGCTACCTGCTACCATATTTAGATTATAGCACTGAGTTAACAGGCTTTTGAAGAAAGATCATATTATTAGCTGTTGCCTAGTTTCTCTCAGACATATCTCGTAAGATCAGTTAGACAGTTTGCTTTCCTGTTTCTTTCCTTATTAAGCGAAAAGTACAGTGCATTTTTACAGGGGACTCGGACAAAATACAAAATACAAACAAATAATATTTTCAGCAAGATCGAGTTATAACAAGGGACAAATATTTTTTTTCTCTCTCTCTCTCCTTTCTGCGGGCCCCGGGGGCTCTTTGAGCGGGGCCGAGGCTGGGGGGAGTGGAAGGATCCACCAACGCAGTTTAGCGAAGAGGGAAGAAGAAGTTTGGAAGGGTTCTCTTTTCCTCTTTGTTTAAAAGAGGGGGAGGGGAGGGGCCTTGACAGAAGAAAGGGGAAGGAGGGAAAAGGGAAGAAATAAAAGGGGAAAGGAAAAAGTTCAAAGAATAATAAAAAGGAAGGGGAGAAATAAAGGAGGTAATATGAGAGGCTGATCACAAAGAACAACAGAACCTAAGACCCCAAGAGAGAGTCTAAATTCCAGCACAATTTAGAAATATCTCAAAGACGTGAGTTCAAAAAGTCCTGGACCAGAAAAGAAAGAAACAGGAACAAAAGAAAAAAAAGACCTGGTGAAACAAAAGGGGGAACAAGGGGAGAGGCCCAGGGAGGAGTTGGAACAGGAAAGAGAGCCTGATCTCAGTGAAATGGATGAGCAAAGAAATATCGCATTAATTCCATCTAAATTAGAAATGCTGGAAATGTTCTCCAAGTTCTATAAAGTCAGAGATACTTAATGTACGGACTGTCATGGGCCACTTGCTATGGAGAGTAGAGGTGGCAGAAGAAGTATCAGGAAATCAGGCTAAAGAAATACTAAAATTAAAAACGCAAATGAGGAAAATGCAGAGCGACTACCGAAATCTGTCATATACATTGGAAGAGCAAGAAAACCAAAGTCGCCGCCAAAACTTGCGGATTAGATCCCTACCTGAACAACAGAGTGAAGACCTGGTGATTAAAATGAAAAAAATCTTTAACCCAATCCTGGGCAGACGGGAAGAAGAGGCCCTAAAGATAGACAGGGTACACAGGATCAGAAAGCCTCCAAATTTGAGACAGGATACACCCAGAGATGTAATTAATAAATTCCATTCATATGAAGATAAAGATAAGATCTGGAACAGACTTCGGGGAGCCCCCCAGTTCATTTTGAGAGCACAGAATTACAAATATTCTTGGACCTATCAGCAGGAACCCTGGCGCGGAGACGGCAGCTAAGACCACTGCTTGAACAACTGAGAAAGGCCAACATAAAGTACAGTTGGGGCTTTCCTACATCCCTAATAGTACTGAAAGAAGGAAGATTGATTAGGCTGAGGTTCTTGGAAGACCTCCAAGACTTTTGTGAAAATTTTGGCTTTCCCGTACCGGACATTCCTAGATAAGAGTTACAAGTTTTCTGGATCCTAGAGAGGATTTCTCTTTTTTTCTTTCAGCTCCTACAGTACTCTTAAAGGGTTTATTTGGTTCCTAACCTTAAATATCTTGAATTTGGGTGGAGAGGGGGGTAGATGCTAAATTAATATAGATAAAATGTGATGTTGTGAAGGGGGGTCTCAGGGAAAGGTGCAGCTCGGTTTGGTCCGCCCGCTTTTGCCCCTCCCCCCCGCTTTTCACAGAGGGGGGTGGAGGCAACAGTGGCTGTGACCGGAGTCTCACCCTGTGTGAAGAAGTACGTAGTATGGGATCAGTTTCAATTCACATCTGCGGGCTTAGGGTCGGATCGCAGCCAGGGACGGAGGGAGGGGAGCTGGGGGGAGTTGGGGGGGAGGGTGGGGATGGACCACTATCCTGCAGGGATGGGTACAAATTTCCTTTGGAAGACTGATTATGTTAGATAGACAAAATCCCTTACTAGACCAAAAAAAATGACAGATTTTAATTTTTTATCATGCAATGTTAAGGGCTTGAACTCTTCGGTTAAGAGACATAAAGTACTAATAGAACGGGGGGGCGCATGCGCGAGGCTCGACATGGCAGACGCTGCACTGTAGAGCTCCGTACTCCCCGCCGCATACACGGAACTCGTACGGACGACTGAACCACCCCACCAGCTTCCTCCTTCAGGTACCGTTTCCTTATAAGTCTGAGCACCCTCCGGTATGGTTCTAACGGGGCACAGAGGCAGAACAAAGACCAAACCCATCAAAGAGGCATTAGCCCGCGCCTCCTCCAAGATGGCGGCGAAGGCCCGAGCCCTGGCAGAGCAGCCTACACTCTCTCCCGCTCGCTCAGAGATGCTGGATAGTGAGGAAGATAGCGAACTACATCCCATTCCAGGTGATTCTCCTCCTATCTCACAGCCTGGTATGTCACAGGCAGCTTTTATTAAACTCATGGAAACTATGCTCCATAAAGCACTAAAAACCACATCTGACCAGATTACCAGCAGTCTGACTCGTGAAATACGCGAGTTAGGTCAACGCACAGCAGACTTAGAAACCAGGGTGGATGATATGGAGCTCACAATCCAGGAACATGCCCAAGAACTCACGGCTCTCCGTGAAGAGAACACCATGCTACTATCTCGTTTAGAGGACGCAGAAAATCGCTCGCGTAGATCCAACCTACGCCTCCGCGGTATACCAGAATCAATTGACGATATCCAATCTTTTACCACTGCCCTTTTTCAGGAACTCTCACCCTCCATTCCTATCGAACGCTTGGAATTCGATAGAATCCATAGGGCACTAACACGACGCCAAGCAGATGGCCCGCCCCGCGACATTATTGTCAAACTACATTTCTTTCGTACAAAAGAACAGCTGATGACAGCAGCCCGCAACCAGAGCTCCTTACAATTCCAAAGCCACACGTACCAGCTGTTCTCGGACTTAGCACCCCTCACCATCGCAAAACGCCGTGCTATGAAACCCCAGCTCCAAATCTTACAACAGCACCAGCTCAAGTACACTTGGCGGTTCCCGTTTGCCCTCCAATTCTCCCACCAGGGACAACAACACACATGCACCACGCCTGAATCTCTCCAGAGGCTCCTGGAATCACTCCACCTGACACCGTCGCCACAACAGTCAGAAACTGCCCTTCCTCGTACACCTGCAAGATCAGCCATCCATCCATATGCCGCGACTCCAAAACGAAACAACCCTGATCCTGTATCAATCCGGAAAGGGACTCCGGCTCGACCATCTGGAAGCTACCACCCAAGCCCGAAACCTCAAGCTCTACGTTGATCATCCGCGAACTGTTTTTTGTCCACTTTTCCTTTTTTTTTTTTTTTTTCAGACAGGTCCTCGGCGGTACTCACAGATACTGACTTCTGGATTCTCCAAGAAGACATGACAACACCCGTGACCTGTCTGACGACTACAGCTCGTCGGATTTTCACCGTGTCCTGAACTTTATTCTCCAGGGCACCCAGGCCCCATTGGGCCCTCTCAGGTTCAGTTATACAATTTCTAGTATTTTTTTTTTGTTTTGTTTGTTTCCCTTTTTTCTTATCTTTTTAGGGTTTGCGTCTTAAGTTTTGATGTTAACCAAGGTATTTACCTGCAAACCCACATCTGTAACATTAAGTCTATATCCTTAATCTACTTTAAGTAGGCGCTAGTGTAATGCAATTGTTAAATCTCATGGTCTTTGCTGCTCGCACCCCTTGTGCTAAACGGAGAACTGTTAGCGCAGCTCAGACTATTCGTTTTTGAATTTATATATCACATTTACTAAAATATATTGTTCCCTTTCCCCCATCCTCCCCTCCTCCTCATTCCTCTCCCCCCCCCCCACCCCCTTCTTCCCCCTTCTTCCCCCTTCCCACCCCCTTCCCACCCCCCTCTCCCCCCTCCCCACCCCCCTCTCTCCCCCCCACCTTCTTCTTCCCCTCCCCCTCTCCCCTTCTTTCCCCCCCCACCTTCCTCTTCCCCCTCCCATCCCCCTCTTTCCTCCCCCCCATCCCTCTTTTTCTCCCTTTCCTCCTCCCCCCCTCCCCCTCCTCTCCCCTCCTTCCCTTCCCCCTCCCCCCCTTCCTCCCCTCCCCTCCCCCTCCCCCTCACCTCCCCCCTCATCCCTTCTCCCCTCCCCTTCCTCTTTTGTCCCCTCCCCCATACCCCATGTTTAGAACACCTGTTTTCTTTTTAGTCATCTATAAATATACCCCTACTTAAGTATTTATGACTATCTGTATATACCTTGAAATCAGCAGAACATACAAACTGTATTGATGTTGTTATCACCGTCTGCGGCGGGGAGCAGTCATTGCGCCCCTCTTCTATAGCGCGCCCGCTCTCTGGCTAGTTTACTGGCCGTGGAACTGGTGCACTATTCAGTCGGGCAGTACTGATCCGCAGTCCCTCTAAATGGGCTGTGTCTCGGTACATTGCCCTACGCTTACGTCCTTCCCCCCTCCTTCCCCCTCTCTTCTCTTACTCTAACCTTACTTCACTAACCCTCATCTTTCTCTTCTTGGCTGGTCGGCTCGCGCGGGCCCCCTACCAACTATCAGGATCCTCCCACATACCCGCCAATGGCCCCACTAAATATACTAACCTTAAATGTTAAAGGGCTAAACTCTCCCCAAAAACGGGTAAAGGCTTTCCAAACATTTGCATCCCTAAGGGCCAGTGTAGTGGCCCTCCAAGAAACTCATTTTTCCAAACGCCACACCCCGAGCTTCCTTAGCCCTAAATACCCACAAACGTTCACCGCCTCCGCGGAAACGAAACATAGAGGGGTTTTACTCGCTTTTCACCATACAACCCCATTCACTCTACAATCCGAAATAAAAGACCCGGAGGGTCGATATCTAATTTTAATAGGGTTGCTTCAGGACTCAGTAGCCACTTTTGTTTCCTATTATGCCCCTAATACGAACCCTAACCCCTTTTTCTCACATCTTCTACAGGTAGTAAAAACACACAGTAAAGGAACCCTGTTCCTCTGTGGCGACTCCAACTCAGTTATACAGCCCCATCTAGATAAATCACCCTATACCCCTGAACACTACACCCCTTCTACACAATTTCGCAGACAGCTTGTAAAAGCCTCCCTTTTAGACACCTGGAGAGAATGCAACCCTATCAAGAAAAATTATACTTTTTACTCCCACCCCCATAAATCCTTCTCCAGGATTGATCACATTTTCATTTCTATAGCATCTCCACCAACCCTACTTCAATCCCATATCCAGCCAATCACTTGGACAGACCACTGCGCTGTGATCACCGCGGTAACCTCCCTGATTCCACAACCCACAAACAGAACATGGTGCATGAACGATGCACTTTTAACCAATCAATCATATTGCCTAGACATTCAAATTGCCCTTAAGGACTATTTATTGCACAACACCACCTCAGACATCACCCCTACACTCCTCTGGGAAGCACACAAACCAGTGATTAGAGGCACATGCATCTCAGTCGCATCCCACCTCAAGAAAGACAGAATCCATAAACAACAACAGCTTGAGTCAGAATATCACCAGAGTTTCCTCCAGTTTCAAACTTCCCCTACTGAAGCTCACAAACGAACCCTAGATAAAATTAAATTAGAACTTGACATTCTACTAGCTGAAACGGCTGATAAGTCTATACGTAGATCCAACCATACTATCTACACAAAAGCCAACAAACCAGATACCTTTCTGGCCTTGCGTCTACGCAGACCAGACCGTGTTCGTGTTCCCATCAGACTTAGATTATCTAAAGATAATGTTACTAGTAACCCGATCAAGGTGCTCTCGGAGTTCCGTAGACGATTATCCAAACTTTACGAGGCAGGGACTGCTTTTCCCACACGCCAAGCTGAAAAGCTTTTCCATAACTTACCAATCCCTACGCTGTCCACGGATAGTCGGGAGTCTATGGAGAGCGCGATCACGGTTGAGGAAGTCTTAGCAGCCATTAAAACACTTAAACCACATAAACGTCCGGGCCCGGATGGCCTCCCCAGTCTCTACTATAAAAAATTTGCAGCCGAACTCGCTCCCCTCCTCACTAACGCATTCAACGCTTTACTCAAACAACACTCCTTTGGTCGTGACACATTGACAGCACTTATTTCCATGATCCCGAAACCAAACACTGATAACACAATATGGTCTAATTTTAGACCAATTTCCTTGCTAAACGTTGATATAAAGATCCTGGCCAAAATTTTAGCCCTTCGCCTTAATCCGATTATTGGCAGTCTAATACACAAAGACCAAGTTGGTTTTATACCCAAACGACAAGCCAGCGATAACATCAGGCGTGTAATCCTTCTGCAACATTTAGCCCGATCGCGTAAAATACCAATGCACCTCCTCTCCCTAGATATAAGGAAAGCATTTGATACAGTTTCCTGGTCATACCTCCTTTACATCCTCCAACGCTGGGGCTTCGGCCCACATTTCCTTGATTGGATCAATGCTTTATATAACCACCCACAAGCATATGTGCAATACTCAGGATTCCGCTCAAATCCCTTCCCTATCTCCCGTGGAACCAGGCAGGGCTGCCCCCTATCCCCCCTATTATTTGCCCTAGCAATAGAACCCCTGGCAGCCCTAATCAGAACTAACCCAGACGTTCGTGGGCTGGAGATAGCTTCCACCACACACAAGTTATGCCTTTTTGCAGATGATGCACTACTGTTCATCACATCACCACACACCACCCTACCTAATCTCATGCACATCCTAGATAAGTTTGCTCTGGTCTCCGGGTTAGAAGTTAACCAAACGAAGTCCAATGCCCTCAATGTGTCACTACCACAAACTGATTTTGAATTACTTCGGCAAAACTACTCTTTCAATTGGTCCACGACATCCATTCCCTACCTAGGGATTAAACTGACTAGTGACCCTTTAAATTTATTCCATTCCAACTACCTCCCGATGTTATCCCAACTCTCTTCATTACTTAATTCCTGGCAGCCTCTTTGTGTCTCTTGGCTGGGACGAGTGGCAGCTGTGAAAATGTCCTTATTACCGAAATTACTATATCTATATAGAGTACTCCCGATAGCGATCCCCCCTTACTATCACAGGGCCATACAAAACCGAGTTTTCAAATACATTTGGGGCCCCACTAAACCTAGAGTGGCCAGACCAGTACTACTCCGTCATAAGTTAAATGGAGGTCTGGGTATACCCAGCTTCTTACACTATTATCACGCAGCCCGACTGGCCCAGGCTACTCTATATCATTCTAGGAATGAAACCCCAATATGGGTCAGTCTGGAAGCCATAGATCTCCACCCAATCACAGTTACCAATTTACTGTGGCTCCCCCCAGCTGCACGCGGCGTCATAACAAATCCAATTACACAATGCACTCTCAAACACTGGGATAGATTACGTACCCCCTACAAATTGGTCTCACTACACTCCCCACTTTTATCATTCTTGGGCCATCCACAGTTCTACCCTGCACTCTCTGAACCAGCCCTGTTCCAGGCTTGGGCTCAAGCGGGTCTGACTCGCATTTGTGATCTACTTAGTGGTAACTCTATAAAATCTTTCCCGGTCATACAAGCGCAAGCACACCTCTCACCTAAAGAGTGCTTCCGTTACCTCCAAATCGCCCATTTTGTTAAAACAAACTTAAAATCCAGTACTGAGCTGGACACACAGACTGAGTTTGAGGATATGTGCGACTCAGACCCGCACGCACCAGGTATCATCTCTCGCCTCTACACTCATCTCACGACATTGACCACAAATCTTCCCACTTATGCGAGACAATGGTCTAAAGACTTAAACATCGAACTTGAAGCAGATGACTGGTCTACCATATGGACTAATACAAAAAACTCATCTCAGAATGTTGTTGCCTCAGAAGCAAACTACAAGGTGCTCATGCGATGGTACCTGGTCCCGTCCAGAATTGCCAAATACCTACCCGAATACCCCCCAACTTGCTTCAGGGGCTGTAAGGATGAGGGAACGCACACCCACATTTGGTGGACATGTCCATTAGTGCAACGTTTCTGGGCGGCAACATTCCAGATGGCTTCCACCCTCCATCAAGTCACATTACTACCAAACCCAACTATAGCCCTACTCAACCTTATACCCCAGGACTATACCAAAGCCCAACGTTGTCTCCTTCTTCACCTATTCACGGCTGCCAAGCAAACGATAGCCAAAGCCTGGAAAACACCCGCACTTAACACAATTGAAATGCAAAACAGAGTTACCCAGGCAATGATCCACAGCAATATTGAAGCAATAATACTAGATAAAGTCCCACAACACTTCAGAGTCTGGCAGCCGTGGATAGAAAACTTTTTGCCCCCAGACATTGACATGAGCCTACTGGAACCCTGAGAAGTTTTGGTAACCAATTCCTTCTATGAAACCACACCGGTGCCCGCGCGTCCCGACCACCTCCGTTCCCTCTCTCAACTCTACCCCTCCTGATTCTTTTTTCTCCCTATCTCTCTATCCCCCTCTCATTCTTTCCACTCATCCCCTTAATTACCCCTGATAATGTGGGAAGTATACTCTGTTTTATTTTTCCTTTTTCTCTTGATGGGCTGGTCCCGATAGTTTGCTGGGACCGACCCTTCCGTTATAATCTTCAGTTTTATATTATGTCTAAGCCTAGGACCACGATCCACCTTAATGCTACTATATCCAGTCCTACTGGATCTTGAAATATTTGACAGAGTGTAAATTGTCTGCAAGCTTTAACCTCTATTAGGTCAACATGCTCCTAACTTGTTTAGTTGTACATTACCTGATAACCAAATGAAACCTTGTATTGTGAAGCTTGTAACTAATGTTTGTTATTTACCAATAAAATATTTGAACAGAAAGTACTAATAGAACTTTAACATTACCGAGCAGATGAATTATTCCTTCAGGAGACCCATCTAGCTCTGGATACAAATATTAAGCTATATTCTCCTGCATTGCCTTTCTGGTTCTATAGCGATACACCCATAAGGAGAGCTAAGGGGGTAGCGATAGGGTTTTCTAGAACGTCTAAGTTCTCTCTGACCAACAGATTGACGGACCCTGAGGGCCGCTATCTCTTTCTAAAGGGTAAGCTGGGGAATAAAATGTTTACTCTAGCAAATGTCTACTGTCCAAATAAAAACCTGATTGTATTCTTAAAGCAGGTACTGGATAAGTTGATGGAGTTCAAGATGGGGGAGGTTGTCCTGGCGGGGGACTTCAATTATTGTCTTAATCCTTCCTTGGATAGTACGTCCTGGGCACAGGGGACAAGTAAGGTTCAATTAAAAATGATTGGGCGTAAGCTGCATCAATGCCATATTATGGACGTGTGGAGAGTGCAGCACACAAAAGTAAACGACTATACCTTCTTCTCCCCTGTGCATGGGACATGCTCAAGACTAGACTACATTATGACTGACCATAGCTTACTGGACCTTGTGGAGGAAACTAGAGTAGAAATATCCACGCTATCTGACCACTCTCCAATCTCAATGAGGATTAGGATACCGGGGTCCCAAAGACAACCATTCTCATGGAAGCTAAATGAAAATCTATTAAAAGATGATAAAGCGACAGAAACCGTGCAGAAAGAAATTGAATTCTTTTTCAAGGTTAATGATACAGGCGAAATACCTGCTTCCACACCTTGGGAGGCTCACAAAGCTTACATTAGAGGGGGATCCTCATATCCATCGGGGCCAGGGAAAAAAAAAGAGAGAATAAAAAGAAGGGGAAAACTTATTGAGGAAATACATTTATTAGAACAAGAACACAAAAAATACAAGGGACATCATCAGGAAAGCTTTCACCAACTGACTATTAAAAGGGAGGAGTTAAGGGACAGCATGGATCAGGATTCTAGCAGGTCCCTAAACAAAATATAAGAGATAGATATCTTTGGGGAAATAAGTCAAGCAAGCATCTAGCGAGGTTATTGAAAAGAAAAGAGACTTGAATTTTATTGAGAGAATTCAAAATAAAAATGGCGAGGCAGTATCTATAACTAAAGGGATAGCAGAAGAGTTTAGGAAGTACTTTGAAGCCCTATATACTGTAGGACAAAAGGGACATCCAGAACAAATAGAGGACAGGAAGGTGGAAGAATTCTTGAACGGAGCAGGAGTGGTAGGTCTGACTGAGGGAGACAGAGCTGACTTGGATAGACCTATAACAGAAGACGAAATTTATACTGCAATAAAGGACTCTCCCTTGGGAAAAAGTCCGGGCCCAGAAGGGTTTACTACTTATTATTTAAAAAAATATAAAAAAACTTTGGTTCCAAAGCTCTGCCATTATTGGAATGACCTGGGTACCAACTGTGAAATGAGGGGAGATGCTCTATCTGCAACCATTACCCTGATATTAAAAGAGGGCAAAAATAATATTCTGTGCTCTAGCTATAGACCCATTGCCCTATTAAATGCTGACACCAAATTATATGCCAAGGTTCTAGCGGGCAGATTGAAGTACAAAATGACTACTCTGGTGCACCCAGACCAGGTAGGTTTTATATCGGGAAGAGAGGGCAGAGACAATGGAGTGAGATCATTGCTCCTTCTCGAGTCCATTAAATCCGGTGGGTCCCCAGCTCTATTCCTGTCGATGGATGCCGAAAAAGCGTTCGACAGGGTAGACTGGGGACTCATGATAAAAACATTGGAATTTAAGGGAGTCGGACCAAGATTTATTACATGGTTAAGAATATTATACAATCACCCTCCGGCTTCCGTTAAAGTAAATGGGGTTCTTTCGAGACCTTTTAAGATGGAGAACAGAACCAGACAGGGGTGTCCATTGTCTCCCCTCTTATTTGTATTAACATTGGAACCCCTGCTGGCTTTCATCTGAAACAATCCAGACTGTAGTGGGGTAAAATAGGAACAGAGGAACATAAACCCGCGGCATTTGCTGATGATGTCCTTTTTTATAATACTAATCCTAGGATTAAGATTCCAAATCTGCTGCAGATCTTAAAAAGTTATGGCGACATCTCAAACTTTAAGATAAATCTCAGCAATTCTGAAGTCTTAAACATAAATATAGACAAACAGGAAGAAGAAAAACTCTCAAGGGAATTTCATTTTCCCTGGAGAAAGGACATAAAATATAATACATCTAATTCTTTGAAGAAATTATATCTAATAAACTATATACCGTTATTAGACGAAATTAAGAAAGAAACAAAAAATGTGTCAATGCGCCCCCTCTCTTGGATCGGGCGCATCAACACAGTAAAAATGGTGTTGGCTGCGAAAATCCTTTACAAATTCCAGATGCTTCCGATTTCCCTCCCACAGCCATATATGAGAGCCCTACGAGGTCTAATTGCAAGGTTTGTCTGGTGTAACAAAAAGCCACGAATTGCATACACGGTTTTGACTACCGTGTTTCCCCGAAAATAAGACATACCCATAAAATAAGCCGTAGCAGGATTTCTAAGCATTAGCCCAATATAAGCCATACCCCGAAAATAAGACGTAGTGATAGGCGTGGCTATGCGTACCGGCGCGGAGCGGTAAAGAAGACGTATGACATACCTAGTGATACAGTAGTGTTGCGGAGCGGTAAAGAAGTCGGGCAGCCCTTCTCATCTGCCCCATCATGACAGCTGCTACTGTATCTCGGATGTGACCTGTGACCAGCCTCATCAATAAGGTCTGTTCCGCCTGTCAGGTCTGTGAAAGTGAAAGTCTCCTCAGACTGACGTGAGGAGCAGGACGCTCTGTATTGTTTATCCTCAGGGGAAGAAGTAAAGCTGCTCCCCAGCACTGAGCAGCAACAGTCTGTGGGTCTCTCTCACCCCACTTAAACCACCAGGGGATAGGGGAAAAACTTTAGCAAGCAGTCTGCTACTGAGCCAAGAGACCCCATAGAGATCATCCCAGCTCCACTTTGCAGTTCTCACTGGATCCCTGATAAATAAGCCAACCCTTACACATCAGCTTTGCTGGCCTATCTCTGCTTTTCCTGAGTATCTGTACAATTAGACAAGATGAGTGCAAAAAGAAAGAGTTATTCTGTTGAGTACAAAAAAGGAATTGTGGAGGACTCCCAGGGCAAGAATCTTACAGCTTTCTGCAAAGAGAAGAAGTTGGATATTCGAATGGTCCAAAAATGGCGAGCAGAATATGATAACCTCAGTCTACAGGTGGACAAAGGAAATGCTAAGAAGCGCAAGTGTGGTTCAGGTTGGCAACCTTTATTTCCTGAGCTGGAAGACATGATCAGTGAATGGGTTGCTGACAGGAGAGCAAAGGCTTTGGTTGTGCGCAGGGCTGATATTCAAGCATTTGCCCTTGCAATGGCACCACAATTCGACATATCCCCAGAATTCAAAGCATCACAACACTGGCTGGATGGCTTCCTTCAGCCATATGAACTGTCTCTCAGAAAATCAACAACACTGTTTAAGATGGAAGATGCTGAAGTTATTAAGCGAGCACTTGCATTCAAGTCCTTTGTTGATGGTATCGACTTTTCTAAATACCAACTTTGCAACATGATTGCTATGGATGAAACTGCAGTGTTTATGGGTCAAGGAGCCCAAACGACAATTGAACAGAGGGGTGCCTCCTCAATCTACGTTCCCTCCACTGGTCACGAAAGTTCACGTGTTACCTGTATTTTGGCAATTCGTCTGGATGGAACGAAAGCCACACCTGTTATCATCAGTAAGGGAAAGAAAGATAGGGTTGAACGTGTTTCTGGCATTTATGTTCTTGAAAGCAAAAAAGCCTGGTGCACACAAGCAGTTATAAGGAAGTGGCTTGATTTAATGCTGCCACTTGTTTTGCGAGGTGGCCAAAGAGGTCTGCTAGTCTGGGATTCAGCCAGCACTCACCGTGCTAAAGACATGAAGAACTTCCTTGCAGAGAAAAGAATAGATCAAATAATGATTCCTGCTGGAATGACTGCCTATCTGCAGACTCTTGATATTGCAATAAACAAGCCATTCAAAGACCATTTGCGTATGGAAATTAACGACTACATTGAAAATAGAATGACAAGAAATCAGCGTGGAAACTTTGTGAAACCTAGCCTGCAAGAGGTCGTGATTTGGGTGAAGAATTCATGGGATAAAATCACTGACAGTGTTGTTGCCAATGCACTCCGAGCAGGTTACATGGATAAGAGCTGCTCATTTCATGAGAGCTCTATTGCTCGACATGAAAGATTGGGGCCAATGGTTCTAAAGGAAATGGAGTCGCAAGAAATTCAGGATGGAATTCCAAGTTTGGAGAGTTATGACGATGTTCCAGAAGAAGACGACTTAACTGTAATTGAATAAATGCTGATTGTTGTACCATACTTAATAAAAATAAGACACCCCCTGAAAATAAGCCATAGTGTGTTTTCTTGAGGAAAAATAAATATAAGACGGTGTCTTATTTTCGGGGAAACACGGTAGGGGGAAAAAACAAGGAGGATTAGCTCTACCGGATTTCAATAAATACTACATTGCAGTAACACTTTCACGGGTAATGGAATGGTCAAGGGAAGTTTTGGATAAGAGATGGGTTAATATTGAACATAGTATGAGTAGCACACATCTAGGTCAAACAATATGGAACCCTCCAGAATACAGAACACTTAGCACAAAGACACCGGATTTAACACTTAATACACTAAAATTATGGGATCAAATCCACACACAAAACAAATGGTATTATAACTCTCCTTTTGATTTACTTGAAGGATAATACATTTTTTGAACCCGGAATGAGGGAGGTGGGAGGGAATTGGATAAAGAACGGAAACACACAATTAAAAGATTTAATTAGAGAAGGGAAAATTCGCACATTTCACGATCTGAGAACTGAGACAGATTTAATGGTGATTTATTCATGGAGGTACATCCAGTTGTCGCATTTTGTCGAGAAATTTCCAAAGCTGATTAGAGGTGAAGAAGACTATAGGCCGCTTGAGCAGCTCTGTAATAGAGAAAAATCAAGAAATAATATTTCTCGACTTTATTAAATTCTAATGTGTAAAGAGGAACTGGATGTGCCTCCCTATATCAAGAAATGGGAAAGGGAATTAGGGATACAATGTAGTAAACACACTCTAAGAAAAATTTTGAAAATGATACACAGTTCTTCAGTCGACAGCAAGGTGATGGAAACAAATTTTAAGTGCTTAGCAAGGTGGTATGCGACACCAGACAAAATTAGCAAATTCCAACCGGAAAAATCCGTGGAGTGTTAGAGGGGGTATAAAAACAGTAGAACGATGGCTCATATATGGTGGGATTGCCCCATCATTAAAACATGCTGGTAGAAAATTTTACAGCTAATAAAGGAAATTACTAACAAAACTATATCGGAAGATCCATGAACATGTTTATTCCATGGGACAGATGAGTCAATTAAGCAATATCAAACAATATCAAAAAATCTATTGTCCCTATATTGTTGAACGCTGCTAAGAGTCAGATACCAAAAAAATGGCAGGAATCAGAGAGACCTAAAACTCGAGAATGGCTTTTTTGTGTTAATGAAATCTATAATATAGAGAGTTTGGATTGTACAAGAATAGACCCAGACGAGGGGGCTGAACGAAAGGACAAATGGGCAGGGTGGCGGAGGTTTAAGAATACGTGGAGTTATGTCGAGGAGATCATTGGTTAAAGCTTAATCAGGTTTTCTGTGCGCATAATAGAATAACTGCAGGATGGTGGTGGGTGGGGGCGTGATTTTAGTTTTAATAGGGATGCTAGAGAAGTACTTTTTCAAGCTGTATGTCAATGTATGGTTTTAGTTTTGTATTTGTAAAAAAATAATTAAAAAAAAAAAAAAAGATTTGATGTGGGTGGGATTCATTGATTTGTTTGGCATCACCACACATTTGCTTCCAGCCCATGTGCACACATCACTTCCTACATTTTTTTTGCTGATGTAAATCAGTAAGGACTATGCAAATATAAATGAGAGCCCCTTTCTATTAATAACCATTCATATCTGTGCAAATTCAAGTCACACCAACTTCCAATTAGTCTCTGTACTACTTTGGAGTGACTTTCATGCGACTTGAGGTACATAGGTTGCTATATTACACAGGCATTCCCAGAAGTTGGGGCCAAGTTGCAGCGGCAAAGTGGCAGCAAAATAGTGTGACTTTCAGGTTGAAGCAGTGTGAATGAGATTCATGGATAACGCCTTTGAATTTGGCCCTATTGTCATTTGTGCATCCTGAAAGTGGGGCAAATTCGTCCCTGCACTACCTTGGTTTGACTTTGATGCGATTTGAGGTCCATACACAACAAGATTACACAGGCATTGCTTCAAGTCATGGCAAAGCTGTGCAATTTTAAGATCACACAAGTGCAAATAGGGCCTAAGTCAAAGGTGTTATCAATTAATCTCATTAGTTTACTTTCACACTTGGGTGACTTTTCATGCAGATTTGGACCTCAGAGTCGCATGAAAAGTTGCCCCTCGTGATTTCCGTTCATTTCTATGCAACTTCACAAATGTTCACATAGCTCTGAATTCACATGTCAAATTGCAAACCAAATCGGCGCCTATTGACGGCAATGGAACTGTCCGAATTGGTGCAAGGCCACACAGATTCCCAAACATAGTTCCTGCACTACTTTGGGTGACTCAGGGGGCGATTTCTTACCTCCCAACTTTTAAAGATGGGTATAAGGGACACCTATTAGCAAAAGTTTGTAGGCATAGGACACCCCCCCTAAAACACCTACTTAAAGGAGAATTATTCCAAAAAAATAAAAATAAATTATTAGTTAAACCCCCAAGTGCTTTTTTTTACCAATAAAATTCCTTTAGATATTTTGGCTTTGTTAGATAGATTTGGCTTTGGAAATTTACAAACAAAGCAATTTAGAAATTAGATGAAAGGTTTAGCGCTGAGAAACCCTTTTTGAAATATAAAAAGTGCATTTTATATACAACTATATAGATCAGAACAAAATGAGGAACAAAAGAGGAGGAAAGAGAGACCAAGGAACTTTGTTACAAATCAGGGACAGTTGGGACCTATGCGTTTTCACTAGACATCTGTGCAGGAAAGTGCACTAATGTCTCTGAAATCACTCAGTAGTAGGGCTGAGGCCCCTTTCACACTTGTGCGACTTTTCCTGTGACTTTGGAAATCAGAGTCGCATGACAAGTCATACCCCTTGATTCTCAATGAGTACCATTCATATCTGTGCAACTTCAAGTCACACCGATTTCAAAGTAGTCCCCGTGGTCATAGACCTCAAGTTTACACAGGCATTCCCTGAAATTGCGGGAAAATTGCCAACCCAAAATCGCGGGAAAATGGTGTGACTTTTCCTGCGACTCCTGCGTCCCTAGACCTCAAGATTACACAGGCATTGCTTAAAGTCGCATCAAAATCGTGCAAATTTCAGGTCGCACAAGTTTGAAAGGGGCCTGACTCACTGTACGCAGTACTATTATACCTAGAATATAAAGTAGTCCCACCATAAAACACTATCACCTCCTCAAAACATGCCTTGTACTCAGCAGCATAATTAGCCAATGCACATCAGTTTGGTTTATTGCATATTTTAACTCTTCAAATGCATGCAATCGTATGTCCTTATTCAATAATATTATGATGTGGAATTCCAAAAAACAAGGAAAAAAACATTGTAGAGCCCCCCCAGTACATACTAGGCCCTTCAGGTCTGGTATGGACTTTTAAGGGGAACCTCACACCAAAATGTAAAAAAAATTACGGTGGGGCCCCCCAAAATCCATACCAGACCCTTATCAGCCTGGAGGTCAGGATAGAGGGGGACGAGTGAGCACCCTCCCCTTCTGAATCATACCAGGCCACGTGCCCTCAACATGGGGAGGGTGCTTTGGGGTCCCCCCAAAGCACCTTGTCCCCATGTTGATGGGGACAAGGGCCTCTTCCAGACAACCCTGTCTGGTGGTTTTTGGACTGCAAACAGGGGGTTTATCAGAAACTGGAAGTCCCCTTTAACAAGGGGCCCCCAGATCCTGCACCCCCTATGTGAATGGGTAGGGGTACATTGTACCCCTACCCATTCACCAAAAAAAGCTGTGAAATGTAAAAAAAAGCAATAGCCGGTTTTTGACAAGTCCTTTATTGTAAAATAGCTCTGAACTGTCTTCTTCCCTGAGCCGTCTTCTCCTGCCACTGTCTCTCCCACCACCATATTCTCCTGAAGCTGTCCTCTCCCACAGCCGTCTCTCCTGCTGCCGCCGTCTTCTCCATCTGCTGTGTTCCTCCACACCGCCGGTTACCCGCTAATAAAAAAAAGCCGCTCTTCTTCTGTGGCGGACTTCCTCCTCTGTGTTGTCACCCACTGTGTGGCATCTCTTACATAGCCATGGGGCGAGCTCTCCAGGTGACTTCATCGATGGCCACAAAAGTCCACCACAGAAGAAGAGTGGCTTTTTTTTATTAGCGGGTTACTGGCTGCGCAGAAGAACACAGCAGTGGGAGAAGAAGTCTTGGGGAGAAGACAGCCCAGGAAGAAGAAACATCAAACACTAGTAAATGTATTTTCAATGTATGATTGTGCTAAGCCCAATAGGCTAGTGGTCAGTGCTTCTACCTTGAAAAGCTTAGGCTTTGAAGGATTCATGGGTTCAAATCCCACAGAGAGAGATACTAAAAGATTGCATTTGTTAAAAAAAGGTGAATGCCAATTAGCTAGAGCAGCATATGCTGAAAATAGGCGATTGCCAATTAGCAAATGCACTTTAGTTTGGCTGATTCTATTATATTAACGCTTTAAATGCAAGCAATGGTATGTAAGTATTCAATAATTTTATAGTGTGGCATTCCAAACAACAGCTAATGGGCAGTTTACATTTCTATGTTTGTTTATTTTAACACAGCTGGTGGATGGTAGGTTGGTTGGGATTTGAACTTATATGTCACACATTCCGACAACAAAATCCATGTTTTTTTCCGATGGATGTTGGCTCAAACTTGTCTTGCATACACATGGTCACACAAATCTTGTCAGAAATTCCTATCACCAAGAACGCTGGGACGTACAACACATACAACGAGCCGAGAAAAATGAAGTTCACTAGCCAGTGCGGCTCTTCTGCTTGATTCCGAGCATGCGTGGACCTTTGTGCGTTGGAATTGTGTATACACGATCGAAATTTCCGTCATCGGATTTTGTTGTCGGAAATTCTGATGGAAAATGTCCAATGGAGCCTACACAACAGGCTCCCATCGAACATTTCCCATCAGAAAATCTGATCGTGTGTACGCGGCATTACTGTGACTACCGTGGAGACATCTGAGCAGACCACCAAGCCATTGTGCTAAGTTTGCTGAGGCCTGCATAGTTTAATATGATTAAAGTATGAACATAAATAATTACCGCTTTATAGTCACCTGAATAAAAATTTTAAAAAATTTAAAAACAGCATACAACAAATAGGTAACCTAAATGTTTAATATATGTAACTTTACAAAATAGCAGAGATTACTCTGTAATAATCATTCATAACTGCATTTGATTGCAAAGGAAGGAAAAAAAATAGGAATACTAATTGCAATATACATCAATAGATGCACATGAGGTAGAGCACATCTCACATAAAAATGTTTCTTTCACATACATGGATCATGGTTGCAGTGCAGTGCTATATAATAACTTAGCAGAAATTAGCATTTGCATATACGCAGAATCGCTACTTAGTGCTGATTTCCGAATTGAATAACGCTAATAGTGCTCTTTTTCATTCGCATGTTCGCGTGTTGAAATCTTAATAGCTTAAAATTAGCACTATTATATGTATTAGTGCCCAGTACATCCCAGGACTATAGTAAATGACCCCCTTTATCTCTTCTGTTTCATACACCATAGTTCTCAACTAGGGATGAGCTTCGAGTTCGAGTCAAACTCATGTTCGACTTGAACATTGGATGTTTGCAAGTTCGCCGAACAGCGAACAATTTGGGGTGTTCACTTCAAATTCGAATGCTGCGGAACACCCTTTAAAAGTCTATGGGAGAAATCAAAAGTGATAATTTTAAAGGCTTATAAGCAAGTTATTGTCATAAAAAGTGTTTGGGGACCTGGGTTCTGCCCCAGGGGACATGGATCAATGCAAAAAAAAGTTTTAAAAACGGCCGTTTTTTCAGGAGCAGTGATTTTAATAATGCTTAAAGTCAAACAATAAAAGTGTAATATCCCTTTAAATTTCGTACCTGGGGGGTGTCTATAGTATGCCTGTAAAGGGGCGCATGTTTCTCGTGTTTAGAACAGTCTGACAGCAAAATGACATTTCGAAGGAAAAAACCCATTTAAAACTACCCGCGGCTATTGCATTGCCGACAATACGCATAGAAGTTCATTGATAAAAACGGCATGGGAATTCCCCACAGGGGAACCCCGAACCAAAATTTAAAAAAAAAAATGATGTGGGAGTCCCCCTAAATTCCATACCAGGCCCTTCAGGTCTGGTATGGATATTAAGGGGAACCCCGGCCAAAATTTTTTAAAAAAATGACGTGGGGTTCCCCCTAAATTCCATACCAGACTTTTATCCGAGCATGCAACCTGGCAGGCCACAGGAAAAGAGGGGGGGACGAGAGTGCGCCCCCCCCCTCCTGAACCGTACCAGGCCACATGCCCTCAACATTGGGAGGGTGCTTTGGGGTAGCCCCCCAAAACACCTTGTCCCCACGTTAATGAGGACAAGGGCCTCATCCCCACAACCCTGGCCGGTGGTTGTGGGGGTCTGCGGGCAGGGGCTTATTTAACAAGGGGACCCCCAGATCCTGGCCCCCTCCGTGTGAAATGGTAAGGGGATACTTACCCCTACCATTTCACTAAAAAACTGTCAAAAATGTTAAAAATGACAAGAGACAGTTTTTGACAATTCCTTTATTTAAATGCTTCTTCTTTCTTCTATCTTCCTTCATCTTCTTGTTCTTCTGGTCCTTCCTCCGGCGTTCTCGTCCAGCATCTTCTCCGCGGCGTCTTCTATCTCCTGCTCCTCGGGCCGCTCCGCACCTATGGCATGGGGGGGAGGCTCATGCTCTTCTCTTCATCTTCTTCTTCATCTTCTTCTCTTCTTCCTTCTTCTCTTTTTCTCTTCTTTTCTTCTTCATTTTCTTCCCCAGGCTTCTCCGCATCCATGCTGGCATGGAGGGAGGCTCCCGCTGTGTGACGGCGTCTCCTCGTCTGACGGTCCTTAAATAATGGGGGGCGGGGCCACCTGGTAACCCCGCCCCCCCCGATGCACGAGACATGACGGGACTTCCCTGTGGCATTCCCCGTGACGTCACAGGGAAGTCCCGTCAAGTCACCGTGCGTCAGAGGGGGCGGGGTCACCGGGTGGCCCCGCCCCCCATTATTTAAGAACCGTCAGACGAGGAGACACCGTCACACAGCGGGAGCCTCCCTCCATGCCAGCATGGGTGCGGAGCGGCCCGGAGAAGAAAATGAAGAAGAGAAGAAGAGAAGAGAAGAAAAGAAAAGAAGAAGAGAAGAGCGGGAGCCTCCCCCCATGCCATGGGTGCGGAGCGGCCCGAGGAGAAGAGGATAGAAGACGCCGCGGAGGAGATGCTGGACGAGAACGCCGGAGGAAGAACCAGAAGAGCCAGAAGAACCAGAAGAAGAAGATGAAGGAAGATAGAACAAAAAAGAAGAAGCATTTAAATAAAGGAATTGTCAAAAACCGTCTCTTGTCATTTTTAACATTTTTGACAGTTTTTTAGTGAAATGGTAGGGGTACACCCCTTACCATTTCACACAGGGGGAGGGCCGGGATCTGGGGGTCCCCTTGTTAAAGGGGGCTTCCAGATTCCAATAAGCTCCCCGCCCGCAGACCCCCACAACCACCGGCCAGGGTTGTGGGGATGAGGCCCTTGTCCTCATCAACATGGGGACAAGGTGTTTTGGGGGGCTACCCCAAAGCACCCTCCCAAAGTTGAGGGCATGTGGCCTGGTACAATTCGGGGGGGCGCACTCTCGTCCCCTCCTCTTTTCCTGCGGCCTGCCAGGTTGCGTGCTCGGATAAGGGTCTGGTATGGATTTTTGGGGGGACCCCACGTCATTTTTTTTTAAATTTTGGCCGGGGTTCCCCTTAATATCCATACCAGACCTGAAGGGCCTGGTATGGAATTTAGGGGGACCCCCACATCTTTTTTTTTTCAATTTTGGTTCGGGGTTGCCCTGTGGGGAATTCCCATGCCGTTTTTTATCAATGAACTTCTATGTGTATTGTCGGCAATGCAATAGCCGCGGGTAGTTTTAAATGGCTTTTTTCCCTTCGAAATGTCATTTTGCTGTCAGACTGTTCTAAACACAGGAAACATGCGCCCCTTTACAGGCATACTATAGACACCCCCCAGGTACTAAATTTAAAGGGATATTACACTTTTATTGTTTGACTTTAAGCATTATTAAAATCACTGCTCCTGAAAAAACGGCCGTTTTTAAAACTTTTTTTTGCATTGATCCATGTCCCCTGGGGCAGGACCCGGGTCCCCAAACACTTTTTATGACAATAACTTGCATATTAGCCTTTAAAATTAGCACTTTTGATTATTCATGTTCGTGTCCCATAGACTTTAACGGTGTTCGCGTGTTCGAGCGAACTTTTTTCCTGTTCGCATGTTCTGGTGCGAACCGAACAGGGGGGTGTTCGGCTCATCCCCAGTGGTCTGTCACACCTCAGTTTTGAATGCCAACATTCTGAAATTGTTAAATATACCTTACTATGTTTATATGGGATTTTTCACTCATTCTGCTTATACACACACACACACACACACATAAATCAATAACATTTAATTTTTTAGAAATATGTTTGAATAACATAGATAAAAAAAAAACAATATATCAGGACATGATAATGATAAGAGCATGTTGGGTAGAATTTTCGTCATTCCAAACGTGTTTTGAATAGACTATATTTCTTCCTCAGGGGAATGAGAATTTTCTACATGGATATTGCTTGGGATTCTACAAGTCTTCCTTGAAATTATGACCAACCCACACTTCAATCCCAAAGAGCCCAGTGGGTGGTTAGGACAAACAGGGAAGAAATTACTCAGAGTACCATCCAGCCTAAAGTCCAAATTTGACAAAAGCCATGTCAAATAGCCTTCAAAATACAAGTCTTGCCACCCTGACAATATCTGTTTTGCATGGCCAATCTCTAGATCCAAGCACGGTGATCAAGAATCAAAAATCAAGAAGCACATGCATAAGTAATACACAATGAGTAAGCAGATTTTTTGTTTAATTCGTTACAAACCCTTTATGTTTGACAGTCTAACAAACAAGCAAGTCATGTTTACTGGGCACTTCATTTTTCCAGATCTTGTCACAAGTGACTTTTGTCAGTTGTCCTAGACAAAGTCATTGTACATAGTGTCACTAGAAAGATGGAATAATCAATAACTTATTACCTTTGTACTTCGGTCAAATAGTGTGTGTAGATAGGATATATCCATGGATGGATGAAGGGATACAGAAATATAGATAGATACATTTGATTGATAGATAGGTAGATAGACAGTGATACTGTAGACAGATAGATAGATAGATACGATAGATAGATAGATAGATAGATACGATAGGTAGATAGATACGATAGATAGATAGATAGATAGATAGATAGATAGATAGATAGATAGATAGATAGATAGATAGATAGATAGATAGATAGATAGATAGATAGATAGATGCACTCTTACTGCTATCAAAAATTAAAAGATATGCACATAGATCGCAGTTTCAAAACGCACTGTAGTTGTGATCTGCAGAGGGTGTCAATGTTAAGTTAATGATACTCCATTGGTTGCAAAGGCAGTGTGTTTGCCTGCACTGGATTGCCTGGTAAAGAAGTACCATGTGATTCAATTCAGTGTGTTCTCTAATGTAGTGCATGCATTTCAAATCCCAACTGTACTGCACCACATGTGAATTACATGTTCCTGTGTGATTGCTGGTGTGAATCGGTCCTCAAAATCCAGTTTAACTGTCAGGTAGTTCCTACAATTTCTAGTTAAGCAGAAATAAATGCAAGATGTTGAACACATGGTGAAAAAGCATAATAGAAAATGCTTTTGTTTATAAAAAGTCAGCAGCTACAAAAAGTATAGCTGCTGACTTTTAATAAACAGAAACGTACCTGTCCCACGGTCCAGTGATGTGGGCTCCCGGACCTGTGACATGTCCCAGAAGATGGCAGGGAGGGGCCGCCTAGGGCGAGAGGAGGAGTCGCCTAGGCGGCCAAGAAGAGGAAGGAGGAAGTGGGACAGGAAGTCCCACTAAAAAGAAGGTACACACTCCCCCCCCAAACAAATGACATGCCAATGTGGCATGTCAGGGGGCAAGGAGTGCTTACAGCGGAAGTTCCACTTTTGTGTATTACATATGCACTGAGTCCACAAGGTGAAAAGCTTTATAGAAATATTATTATTATTATTATTATTATTATTAATATTGTAAGATGCTTTTTTTTTACTTTTTCTGTCTAGGCAATTGCCCACTTGTGTCATTTATTACACGTATTTAAAGATAAAATTATTCATATAAGGGGTAAAACTTTGGTGGGGCACACAGGACATGTGCCCCGCATGTCCTTCAGGGTGCCCCAGGTGTTCAGATTGCCCACACAAAGTCTATGATCTGTGCTGTCATTAGACAGTGTAGATCATAATCAAAGGCACAAAGCCAATCAGAGTGGCTTTGTACCTTTGGTCACTGTTATAGTCAATCACAGCGATCGTAGCTTGTGGTTAGTTTTGAGGGCCTGTCCCTGCCTCCTCCATCATCAATACTCTTCTTTCTACCTCTGTCTCGCTTCTCTGCAGATCACGTAAGTGTAACATTGCTCTCACTGACCACCAAATGAATGGGGGCACAGGGCACACTGACCACCAATGTAATGGGGCACATCGAGTTACACATGCATAATAAGTATTACACAATGAGCAAGCAGATTTTTTTTTCATTCATTACAAACCCTTTATGTTTGAGAGCCTAACAAGCAAGCCAGTTATGTTTACTGGGGAATTTCCAGATCTTGTCACAAGTGACTTTTGTCAGTTGTCCTAGACAGCGTCATTGTTCATGACTGTGACTAGAAAGATGGAATAATCAACAAATTGTGTACATTGGTCAAATAGATAGGTAGATAGGATATATCAATGGATGGATGGATGGATGGATGGAGGTATCCAGAAATATAGCTAGATACATTTGGTAGATAGATAGATAGATAGATAGATAGATAGATAGATAGATAGATAGATAGATAGATAGATAGATAGATAGATAGATAGATAGATAGATAGATAGATAGATAGATCTTGGGTCGGGCACATTTTTTTTTCATTCATTACAAACCCTTTATGTTTGAGAGCCTAACAAACAAGCCAGTCATGTTTACTGGGGACTTAATTTCTTCAGATCTTGTCACAAGTGACTTTTGTCAGTTGTCCTAGACAAAGTCATTTTACATGGTGTGACTAGAAAGATGGAATAATCAACAAATTATTACCTGTGTAGATTGGTCAAATATTGTGTGTAGATAGGATATATTCATGGATGGATGGAGGTATCTAGATAGATAGATAGATAGATAGATAGATAGATAGATAGATAGATAGATAGATAGATAGATAGATAGATAGATAGATCCAGAAGAAGAAAAAAATGGAGGAAGAAACCGAAGGAAGATAGAAGATAGAAGAAAGAAGTTAGAAGATAGAAGAAAGAAGAAGCATTTAAATAAAGGAATTGTCAAAAACTGTCTCTTGTCATTTTTAACATTTTTGACACTTTTTTTGTGAAATGGTAGGGGTACCCCCTTACCATTTCACACAGGGGGAGGGCCAGGATCTGGGGTTCCCCTTGTTAAAGGGGGCTTCCAGATTTCCGATAAGCCCCCCGCCCGCAGACCTCCACAACCACTGGGCAAGGGTTGTGGGGATGAGGCCCTTGTCACCATCAACATGGGGACAAGGTATATCAAAAAATGGGGTTGTGGCTGAACGCCTTACGCGTTTCGACTAAAAAGCCTTGCTTTTTAGACATGCCCCAGTTGAAGGCTTTTTAGTCGAAACGCGTAGGGCGTTCAGCTTTCCACATTGCCTCCAATTTTATCTTGTGATCACTTTTATTTTGTAAGGTTTTTTATCCAATAAATCCCTTATCTTTTTGACCTGCGCCATGTGGAGCCCCTTTGTCTTTCTTTTTCCTCCATGGTTTTACCTTTAACTGGTCCCTTTGAACTCATCTGGAACCGGAGAACGTGTGAGAGGGCCATCCACTTCCACCATCTATCGTTTGGCTATCGGTTATTGTGACCCATAAGACAACCCGGCCGATTGAAGATCGCGATCGAGGGGTGGACCCTTGGAGAGAGTGCACGGGAGGTCACCTCCACAAGCTCAGATAGACGCACAGCTATATGGCTGGTACGTCCCACATGTTCCGGTAAGAGTATTTTACTCTAGATGTTTTTTCCGTGCTGTCCATGATTGATGTGCTTTTCAGTCTCCAGTCAACATCATGGGTTCATGTACCCTAGCTGTCTGAGAAGACTCCTTCTATGTACTGACTCCAGTTCCTGATTGCAGTCCGTAGAGCTCAACACAGTGCTATTGGACATTTTTTTCTCTCTTTTTAATGGTTTTTGGACTTTCACTCACACTTTAATTGTGTTTATATATAGAGTAACATTTAATTATATTTGGTTTTTCTCACCCATCATATTTTTGATTCATCTACTTTCTAGCGCTGCACTTATTTTGTTTATACTCTATGAAACTTGGTTTGTTTGTGTGCTAGCAGCTATTCAGTATTTGTTCACATTTTTGGGGTCAGCGCAACTTGTTTTTTTCACATCAAAATCAATAGTATATGCTATGATATGATATCTGGGGTAGGTCCTGTACATAATTATATCCACAAAAGTTTACAAGGTAATAATGGTATAAAAGTTTAATAACATAGATCCTAGCGCCAAATACAATCATGAATGGAAACATCTTAGGCCACAATTGAGCATGTTATAGACAGTATATTGAAAGGCATAATTCAAAAACTAATTGTACAGTTGCAAGAGAGAATACATTATACAGTAAATAAATATGTGCATCAATAGTTATTAACTCAATGTGTTTCTTGGCTTATAACCAATCATCAGGAGTCCGATGCAATTTGGCTGCATAGAAACAATGAAACATCTGTTAGTATACGGACAGATATGTAGAGAAAAGATACAATGGAAATGTAAATTTCAATAATACTCACAAGTAGTGCATTGGTCGGTAGTGACCTATATACTAGAATGCAGCATTGGTCTGGGTCTACAAAGTCTCCCCCAGGGTTGAGGCAGAAAGCACGCCCCAAGAAACCGTCGGCCACGGCTACCGAATTGACCGAAGTACCCATAAGGGCCGCCAGGTGGGGACAAACAACAAGGCCACAAAACACTGGAATGACTGTGGAGAAAATGAGAGGAGGTATGTGAGCTTGGGATGAAATGTGAAAGGTTAAAAGTGAATAGGAAGGGTGAAAACATCGGCAGAAAATCAAGAGGTGAGTGAGTGTCTGTGTGTAGAGAGGAGCCAGAAAACGAAAGAGGAGTGTTAAAGTATGAGTAAGAGTAAGATTTAACGGCGGTCTTTGGCCAGGTGCTTTGAGGTCTCGCTACGATTTTGGGGCATCTGGTCTGGCCCAGGACTTTCACCACACAGGTAACTCTCCTGCACACCTCCACTCTGGTCTATTGACAACAGCAGTGGCCTCTAAGTCGCACATACACTCTATCTTACTCATACTTTAACACTCCTCTTTCGTTTTCTGGCTCCTCTCTACACACAGACACTCACTCACCTCTTGATTTTCTGCCGACGTTTTCACCCTTCCTATTCACTTTTAACCTTTCACATTCCGTCCCAAGCTCACATACCTCCTCTCATTTTCTCCACAGTCATTCCAGTTTTTTGTGGCCTCGTTGTTTGTCCCCGCCTGGCGGCCCTTATGGGTACTTCGGTCAATTCGGTAGCCGTGGCCGATGGTTTCTTGGGGCGTGCTCTCTGCCTCAACCCCGGGGGAGACTTTGTAGACCCAGACCAATGCTGCATTCTAGTATATAGGTCACTACCGACCAATGCACTACTTGTGAGTATTATTGAAATTTACATTTCCATTGTATCTTTTCTCTACATATCTGTCCGTATACTAACAGATGTTTCATTGTTTCAATGCAGCCAAATTGCATCGGACTCCTGATGATTGGTTATAAGCCAAGAAACGCGTTGAGTTAATAACTATTGATGCACATATTTATTTACTGTATAATGTATTCTCTCTTGCAACTGTACAATTAGTTTTTGAATTATGCCTTTCAATATACTGTCTATAACATGCTCAATTGTGGCCTAAGATGTTTCCATTCATGATTGTATTAGGCTCTAGGATCTATCAAATTAAACTTTTATACCATTATTACCTTGTAAACTCTTTGTGGATATAATTATGTACAGGACCTACCCCAGATATCATATCATAGCATATACTATTGAGTTGACACATCCACCAACATGCCTCACGCAAAGTCCCGTTTCTATCCTCCAACTTTTTTTGCATGGGGACAAGGTGTTTTGGGGGCTACCCCAAAGCACCCTCCCAATGTTGAGGGCATGTGGCCTGGTACGGTTCAGGAGGGGGGGCAGTCTCTCATCCCCCCTCTTTTCCTGTGGCCTGCCAGATTGCGTGCTCGGATAAGGGTCTGGTATGGATTTTTGGGGGACCCCACGCCATTTTTTTTTTAAATTTTGGCGCGGGGTTCCCCTTAAAATCCATACCAGACCTGAAGGGTCTGGTATAGATTTTGAGTGGGACCCCACGCCATGTAAAAAAAAAAAAATTGTCCAGGGTTCCCCTTAATATCCATACCAGACCTGAAGGGGGACCCCCCACGTCATTTTTTTTTAAATTTTGGTTTGGGGTTCCCCTGTGGGGAATCCCCATGCCGTTTTTATCAATGAACGTTTATGTGTATTGTCGGACCGGCAATTCATTAACAGCCGCGAGTAGTTTTAAATGACTTTTTTTCCTTTGAAATATCATTTTGCTGTCAGACTGTTCTAAACACGGGGGGCATGTGCCCCTTTACAGGCATACTATAGACATCCCCCAGGTATGAAATTTAAAGGAATATTACACTTTTATTGTTTCACTTTAAGCATTATTAAAATCACTGCTCCCGAAAAAAAACCTTTTTTTTTGCATTGATCCAGGTCCCCAGACACTTTTTATGACAATACCATGCATATAAGCTTTTAAAATTAGCACTTTTGATTTCTTCCATAGACTTTTAAGGGGTGTTCCGCGTCTTTCGAATTTGCAGCGAATACCCCAAATTGTTCGCTGTTCGGCGAACAGCCGATGTTCGAGTCGAATATGAGTTGGACTCGAACTCGAAGCTCATCCCTAGTCCTGAAATGTTTTGTCCTTGATTGCAAGCATGGCTAAAGCCGCGTACACACGATCAGACCTTCCGAAGGGAAATGTTCAATGACAGGCTGTTGGCAGTAAATCCGACCGTGTGTATGCTCCATCGGACAAATGTTGTCGGACTTTCCGCCAACAAATGTTGGCTAGCAGGTTTTAAAATTTTCTGCGGACAAATGTGTGTTGTCGGATTTTCCGAGCGTGTGTACACAAGTTCATCGGACAAAAGTCCAAAGTACAGACATGCATGCTCGGAAGCAAGGACGAGCCGGAAGCGGTCAGTCTTGTAAAATTAGCGTTCGTAATGGAGACATCACATTCGTGACGCGACAAATTATGAAATCTCTCAATGCAGCGCATTCTCTCCTTCTTTATAATGGTATAATAATGAAGCTGCTTTGCTGGTGATATTGACAGAGTTCTGCCAAACGTATTTCAAATTTTTTTGATAGTGATCTCCATAATAATATTTTTTTTTCTAGTTATCTCCAGAATAATATTTTTTTTTTCTGGTGATCTCCAGAATAATATATATATATATATATATATATATATATATATATATATATATATATATATATATATTTTCTAGTGATGTCCAGAATAATACATTTTTTATTCTAGTGATCTCCAGAATCATTTTTTTTTGGGTCAAGATACAACACCATTATTATCTCGTATTTTTTAACACCATTATTATCTCGTATGTTGGTTAATTTGACATTGTATTTTTGAAATGTACCTGCCTACTCACAAACAAACTGTCCTGTTTTAAGTAAAACACATAGCCAAGTATTTTTTAAAAAAAATATTTTTTTATTAAATAGGGAGCACAAGGTCATATTAAAATCAAGAGGAAGGCAATGATGGAGAAACCGTTGGGATTGGTGAAGCGTTTGTACTCCAGGGCAGACATCAATTATGTGAATTTCAAAATTGGTAGCTTGAGGAGTTCATTTAATAGGGAGCACAATACGGTCCTGGACTCCGAGAGATCGGGAGCAGCAGCAGATGCCATATATGTCCCGAGGCTGTGGTCTTCCAACAGCCTGCATTTTTTGCCAGACCAGACCAAACCCCAAGCCATCGCCCTCAATGCTTCCTTCCACACAAATAAACTAAATTAAATAAAAAATGCATTCTCTGCACAAAAAAAGAAGATCAACTCAAATCATAATTTTCAAAATAAACAAAAAGAAAATTATAAATTGTAGTGTTGAAAATCCCCAGCCCAGTGGGCTTTGATGGGGGTATTGGGGCTGCATTTGCCACTGTCTGCCATGCTGCTGTGGTGGGTGGGATGGCTGTGGTGTCTGTGGAGTTGGTGGAGGTGGTGGAGGATTGTGCTCTAATTTGCAGATGTACATTTTCGGGGTAATTTGGCCCCTTCTGCCCTTGTTGAGGAGCTGCAGGATCATCTCCTCGCACATGTTGCGTTGGTCCTCCTCCATGTCCTTCAACTTATTTGCAGTAATGCAGCCAAAAGCCTCCTGGGCATCTGGGGCCGTGCTAATGGCATTTGTTGCATGCCTGAGGAAGGAAGCCATGACATCATCCAGGTTTCTGGACTTCCTGGCCCTTTTTATAGGAGGGCGTAGGGAGGAACCTGGGACTCAGTCTGGCTGCTGGGCACGGCCTCCTCCTGACTGAGACTTTCCCCTGTATGAAAATGGGACATATTTTTAGGTTTTTGGTCATCAATCACACACAATTTTGAGCTAATGACTGTTGAAAAGTTGCAAATTGAATGTTAACAAATAGAAAAGACTATCATTCTGACCCCAGCATTTTTCATTCTTGTCCCAATCATTTTTGGTCACTACTTTCTATTGATATGTAAACCACTTTGTTAAGGCAACATTTTGTGATCAATAACGTTAACATCATTCAATTTTTGTCTACAAATATGTTCAACATTGTTATACCTGGGTCAAGCTGGGCTCCTCCACATCTTCTTTCTGTGTAGAAGGACCAGGGTAGACCTCAGGAGCTGTGGCCTCAGCCGATGTGGAAGGAAGCGTTGAGAGTGATGGGCATGGTTTGGTTTGGTCTGACAAAAAAAAGGCTGTTGTAGTACCACAGCCTGGGGACATATATGTCATCTGCTGCTGCTCCGGATCTCTGGGATTCCATGACCGTCTTGCGCTCCCTATTATATGTACTACACAGGCTACCGATTTTGGCCTTCAAACAACTGATGTCTGCCGTGAGATACAGAGGCTTCACCAATTCCAACAGTTTATCCATCACTGCCTTCCTCCTGATTTTATTGGAGTAATCCCTGCTTTTGACTTGCCATAGACATGGCAGCTCCCGGTATTGCTGGATATAAAATCTGGGGCTGTGAATTTATCAACCATTTTGCCTGCAAGACACAACACAAGACAAACCATAATGTCAGGCTAAACTCTCATACTCTGGTCCCAATATAGGCCTTAATCTATAAGCAGTATAGGCCACTAACCACTGATGCCCCAAATTACAATTGTACCTTCTTTTTAGCTTTCCGTTTGGCGATTTTGATCTTTCGTCCTCCACTCCCAGATCATTCCTACGGCTGTTCCATCGACTGGGCCTTCTGGCTTTATATACACTGCGCATGCGTGAAACTCCACCCCTGTTATTTTTTGCGTTATAAACAAAAAAAGAGCGACAATTTTGAAAAAAACGCATTATTTTTTACTTTTTGCTATAATAAATATCCCCCAAAAATGTATAAAAAAACTATTTTTTTTTCTCAGTTTAGGCTGATATGTATTCTTCTACATATTTTTGGTAAAAAAATCGCAAAAAGCGTATATTGATTGGTTTGCGCAAAAGTTATAGCATCTACAAAATAGGGGATAGATTTATAGCATTTTTATTATTATTTTTTTTTTTACTAGTAATGGCGCCGATCTGCAATTTTTATCATGACTGCGACATTATGGCAGACAAATTGGACAATTTTGACACATTTTTGGAACCAGTGGCATTAATACAGCCATCAGTGTGATTAAAAATGTATTGATTACTGTAAAAATGTCACTGGCAGTGAAGGGGTTAACACTAGGGGGCGGTGAAGTGGTTAACTGTGTTCCCTGGGAGGTGATTCTAACTGAAGGGGGAGGGACTAACTACAGGAAGTGACAGATCATGGTTCCTAGCTAATAGGAACACACAATCTGTCACTCCTGTCAGAGCAGAACAGGGAAGTGTGTGTTTACACACACTCATCTCTGTTCTGTGTCTCCAGTTCACGATCGCTCGTGACTGGCGGTCATCATGACTGTCGGCAATGAGCATCGGCAACACCACTGCGCACGACTGCTATCCGGACCCCGCGAGCCAACGTATAGTTATGTGGTGTCACACAGGGGAGCCAACCTGCCGCAGTAAAACTGCGGCGGCTGGTCCAGAAGCGGTTAAGAGTATACAGAGGCATGACTGTTACAATTACAGTGACCATTATTTCACCCAAGATGCCAAGGAAATGTTTTCCACTCAGATTAATCTGTGGATTTGAATGCAGGCTTTTGAAATGTCTTTCAAGATCTTTCTCAGCTGTGAACTACAAACCAACTATATATTAGAGAAGGGAAGGGCGTTTGTAGTCCAAATCCGGAGTGCAGCAATGCAGCTCCTCCATAAGCAAAGTGAAGAAAGTGAACATTGTCACCCTAGGACAGAAAATGTGGTCATGGCAGAATCAGCAGGTGAAAATAAAGGACAAAGGAAGCCTGAAAAGGAAAAATAACACAGACACCACATCTAAAGACTTATGCCGCGTACACACGAGCGGACTTTACAGCAGACTTTGCCCAGCGGATGGGATTTCGTCGGACAATTCGATCGTGTGTGGGCTCCAGCGGACTTTGTTTGCTCAAAAGTTGGACGGACTTAGATTTGAAACATGTTTTAAATCTATCCGTCGAACTCGAGTCCGGTCGAAAAGTCCGCTCGTTTGTATGCTAGTTCGACGGACAAAAAGCCACGCTAGGGCAGCTATTGGCTACTGGCTATGAACTTCCTTATTTTAGTCCAGTCGTACGTCATCACGTACGAATTTGACAGACTTTGGTGGATTGTGTGTAACCAAGTCCGTTCATTCAGAAAGTCCGTCGTAAAGTACGTCGAAAAGTCTGCCGGGCAAAGTCTACCGTAAAATCCGACCGTGTGTACGCTGCATAAGAAGTCGCAATATACTATATTATATTGTTGTTTTTGGTTTGAATACTCTTTACCTCTTCTGTTTCATACACCTTAGTTCTCAACATATTTGTTAACTACAAATACAGAGCTACAGGAGGATACTATAGAGAACAGCATATCTAAATACTTAATAGTCCCTGCAACAGGTCTCCTGTTGTTTCACCCATTTTATGACATTAAAATCTGCCATATAGAGGCCAATTACCCAGCCTTCAATAGGAAGGTTCCAAGTTTTGCATAGTTCTTTTTATATGACCTTTAATTCTGAATGAAAAAATGAAATTTTTCCTAATAATATACATATTTACTCATTGCATTTCATAATGTCTACATAGCTTATTTCATAGTGAAATATATATTGGCATAGTCCTACTGGGGACTCAGATTTACATACCTTTTTTCCTTAAAAAGCTAAATATGATCACTATTTTTAGATTTAATGTGGAACAGTCTTTGAAGAAAGTCATTAAAACTTACAGGCCGAAGCCATACTGGATCCCATGACAGCACCTTTGATCTGGAAATATATATTCTCAAAGAAACTATGCAGACATATCATTAATTATATTATGGTTGTTGTTTAATCATTTTTTTTTTGTGCAGCGTTTATATTTTTTCTAATTTTGTGTTATTTTTTACTAACTGTAATTTTTTTTAAAAAGATATGGTTTCAAAACATTTTTTCTCAGAAAGGACAGCAATTGTTATACCCAGTGTATAGCACAATGTAAGCATTTGTCACCCATATGCCCATCTGATCCTGACAGTAATTTTTTTATTATAAGAAAACACTTATTGATATAGATTTACAAAAAGTATACAAATATTACTCAACAATTAAATCCCCCTGCAAGTTCTCAAGTTGACCAAACAGGAACACACCAAAAATTGTATATAAAAATGTTGTGGTAAACAGAGACATGAATACAGTCAGGATTCTTAAAATATAACTAAAGCAAACTTTTTTTTAAGTTTTGAATAGAGCTGAGAGGGATTAGAACATCTTTCTAGTTTGTATTACTATCTGTGCCCCCATTAGGCCCAGTTCACACTGCCATGACTTTGAAGCTGACATTCCAGCGCAACTTTGGCACGATTTGCATACAACGTCTTTAACAGAAGTCAGTGCAAGTTGTGCCAAAGTCACACCAAAAGTAGTGCAGGAACCTTTTTTTAAGTTGGAGAGACTCAAGTTGATCCTATTAGAACGGTTCCATTGCACTTAATAGTGCACGACTTGTTATGCAACATGTGCTCTCAAAGTTGGAGCGCATGTCACACCAGTGGGAACTGGGCCTTAGGGAGATTCACCCTATTTGTGTTTTTTTACCATTATCATCAATAGTAAAAGTAAAAGAAAATCCAAAGTTTTACCTAAAGCAGTAATAGAGGGGAAATCCTCCAGTGGAGACACTAGATCTGATGACCCTGGTAGTGAAAAAGGCCTTTTGAAGGACAGAAGTACTGTAACTCACAGTTGATCTGTAGCAATCTACGTAAATTAAGCCTTGAGTTAAGCTTACAGGTGTCCCAACTTTTGTTGATTACTTACAAGCTAGAAACAATAATCAAGTGGTCACACCTCATTTATGAATGCCAACATATCAGGCCATGATAATGATAAGAGCATGTTGGGTAAAATTTTTGTCACTCCAAACGTGTTGTTAATAGACTATATTTCTTCCTCAGGGGAATGAGAATCCTCTATATGGGTATTGCTTGGTATAGTACAAGTCTTCCTTGAAATGATAACCAAACCACACTCCAATCCCAAAGAGCCCAGAGGGTGGTTATTACAAATACCAGGGAAGAAATTACTCAGAGTACAATCCAGCCTAAAGTCCAAATTTCACAAAAGCCGCGTCAAAGAGCCTTCAAAATACAAGTCTTGCCACCCTGCCAATATCTGTTTTAGCCTGCATGGTCAATCTCTAGATCCAAGCACAGTGATAGGAGCCTGTTGGAAAAATATAATAAATGATGTATGCTCACACGTGGTATAGGTGGGAAAAACAATTCTACTCTGCAGGGTTGTCATATGGTTTATTGATATTATAATATTCCATATAAAGCATAACGCAAAAATCAAGAAGCAAATGCATAAAGATAGATGCAACCTCTGCACTTTTGCTATCAAAAATGAAAAAATTTGCACATACATCCTGGTTTCCCGGACCACGTTCAAAAATGGTGTGATTGTGATCTGCAGAGGGTGTCAATGTTACGTTAACGACACTCGAAACGCTGGTTGCAAACGCAGTGTGTTTGCCTGCACTGGATTGCCTGGTAAAGAAGTACCATGTGATTCATTTCAGTGTGTTTTTTAAAGTAGTGCATGCACTACTTTTTGCTGCAGTCCAGAATGTGCTCAAATCTCAACTGTACTGCACCGCATGTGAATTACATGTTCCTGTGTGATTCCTGGTGTGAACCAGTTCTCAAAATCAGGTTTAACTGTCAGGTAGTTCCTATAATTTCTAATTAAGCAGAAATAAATGCAAGATGTTGAACACATGGTGAAAAAGCATAATAGAAAATCCTGATTTTACTTTACTTTGTGTTTTAGTCAGTTTAAATGCTTAAAGTGGAGTTCCACCCATTTTTTTAGTTTATTAAAAGTCAGCAGCTACAAAAAGTATAGCTGCTGACTTTTAATAAACAGACACTCACCTGTTCCACAGTCCTGCGATGCGGGCGCCCAAAGCCATGCTCCTCTCCTCCTCCTCCCTGCTGCGCTGTCATAGCAACTGTGAACATACGGCTGAGCGCGCAATGTGCATGCGCGAGTCACGCTGCACTCTGCTATTGGCCAGGCAATCTTCTGGGACCTGTGACATGTCCCAGAAGATGGCAGGGAGGGGCCGCCTAGGGCGAGAGGAGGAGTCGTCTAGGCGGCCAAGAACAGGAAGGAGGAAGTGGGACAGGAAGTCCCACTAAAAAGAAGGTACACATCCCCCCCAATCAAATGACATGCCAATTGTGGCATGTCAGGGGGCGAGGAGTGCTCAAAGCGGAAGTTCCACTTTTGGGTGGAACTCCACTTTAATAAAATTTTTGACATGGATATGTTCCTTTTAATTTCCAAAGCATATGGTCAATTTATGTATTACATATGCACTGAGTCCACAAAGAGAAAAGCTTTATAGAAATATTATTATAATTATTATTATTATTATTATTACTACTGTTAGATGCTGTTCTTTTTTACTTTGCTGTCTAGGCAATTGCCCACATGTGTCATTTATTACAGGTATTTAAAGATATAATTATTCATAACTTTGGGGGGGCACACAGGACATGTGCCCTGCATGTCTTTCAGGGTGCACCAGGTGTTCAGATTGCCCACACAAAGTCTATGATCTGTGCTGTCATTAGACAGTGTAGACCATAATCAAAGGCACAAAGCCAATCAGAGTGGCTTTGTGCCTTTGGTCACTGTTATGGCCAATCACAGCGATCGAAGCTTGTGGTTAGCTTTGAGGGCCTGTCCCTTCCTCCTCTGCCATCAATACTCTTCTTTCTACCTCTGTCCTGCTTCTCTGCAGATAACATAAGTGTAACATTGCTCTCACTGACCACCAAAGGAATGGGGACACAGGGCACACTGACCACCAATGTAATGGGGCACATCGAATTACACATGCATAAGAAGTATTACACAATGAGTAAGCAGATTTTTTTTTTCATTCATTACAAACCCTTTATGTTTGAGAGCCTAACAAACAAGCCAGTCATGTTTACTGGGGAATTTCCAGATCTTGTCACAAGTGACCTAGACAACGTCATTGTTCATAGTGTGAAGCAGAAATACAGGCTCTCTTTAAAGTGGTTGTTAACCCCGTCACACCACTTGTACCTACAGGTAAGCCTATAATAAGGCTTACCTGTAGGTACTTTAAATATCTCCTAAAGCTGCATGGTTTAGGAGATATTTACCATATACACTTGCGCCGACATTATCGGTGCATGCGCACTGAAGAAACGGCTCGATCGTGCCGTTTCTAAAGGGCTTGTGCCGTGACCCGCGGCTCCCACATGCATGCAAGGGAGTGACATCATCGCGGCTCCGGCCAATCGGAGCCTGCCAACCCGAAAATAACTTTGGGAGACATGTCGCCGGTCACAACAATGTACGATGCATACTAGATCATTATGCCTTTGTCTTGCAAGTTTTTCATTTATTTTGTAATATGGGTTTACAACCACTTTAATAACTTACTGAACATAACCATAAAACCGAATGAACATTTCTCTTTAAATACATGATTGCAACATATATGAGGTGTAAAATGTTCCATCTATTTTGTGGTATTGGCGTTAAAAGGTTGTGCACCACTGTTCTTTATAACTATTTACTATCCTCAGACTAGATTTTCTTGCATAAACATCAATTTCAATTTGACTGCACAACTCAAATAGTGGAAGCTTTTCTGGACATGGGAGGTAATAAAAGTCACCTTTGGGTGACTGCTGCTATGCAGCCCTTATGCCACATACACACGAGTGGACTTTTTGACCGGACTGGTGCGACGGACTGAATCCGGCTGACAATCCGACCGTGTGTGGGCTTCATCGGACCTTCAGTTGACTTTTTCTGTCGAAAGGCTGACGGACTTTAGATTTGTAACATGCTTCAAATCTTTCCGCTGTAACTCTGCCGGACCCAGTTCCTATCGAGAAATCCGCTTGTCTGTATGCTAGTCCGACGGACAAAAAAATGACGCATGCTCAGAAGCAAGTGCGACACGGAAGCGCTCGGTCTGGTAAAACTAGTGTTCATCTTGTAGCTAGCACATTCCTCACGCTGAAAATTCTGTGATCGTTCTTTATAATGCTAGAAGAATGAAGTTGTTTTGCTGCTCATATTCACACAGAGTGACCACCAATGTGATTTCTGATTTCTGGATTATTTCTCTTTGATCTCATGAATGATATTGTATTTTTTAAAAGCCCGATCTCCATACTAACGTTTACACATTTGTTTTTTGGAGTCATCTTTTATTATTTTTTATTTCATCAAGATCTTTTTTTAGGATTGTTACAAAATTATTTTATAGTGATCTCCATTTATATATATTTTTTTTTGTTGTAAAGTTACCACAAGAACCTTTTTTTGGGGTTTTTTTTGGTGTAAAGTTACCACAAGAATATTAGATTTTTTTTTTTTTGGAACCTCGAGGAGGTCGTTGTCCCTTGTTAATTTGACATTGTCTTTAAAATGTATTTTAATAAAAACACATAGGCAAGTATTTTCTGAAAATAAAATATCCATTTATTCTGGTTAACAAAATAAAGATGATGTCAACGCTGGAGAAACTTTTGGAATTTGTGAAGCCTTTTGGCCCCAGGGCACACATCAAGTCTGTGGAAAAGAAAATTGGGATCTTGAGGAGTCCATATAATAGGGAGCACAATCTGGTCCAGGAATCCCAGAGATCAAGAGCAGCAGCAGATGATATATATGTCCTCAGGCTGTGGTACTACACCAGCCTGCGTCTTCTGTCAGACCAGACTGAAGCCAGGTCATCACTTTCTTCTCTTCATTGCAGCCTTCCCTCCACCCTGCCCTGCACCCTTCCCTGCATCCTTCCCTCCATGCTGCCCTGCAGCCTTCCTTGGAGGCTGTGGCTCTGGTGGTTGACTTGTGGCAGGAGGAGGAGGAGGGGCTTGCTCATTTATTTGGGTGTTGACAGTTAACTCGTCCTTCAGCCCCTTGTGAAGGACATCAGAAAATTCACATAGGAGACGTTGGCCCTTCTCCATTTCAAGAAACCTGCTGCTATATAGGAGCCATAGGCCTCCAGCTTTGGGGGGCTCTTGAGGAAATTTGTAGCTTCTCTCATGAGGCACAGTGATGCCTCCTCTGTCACTGTCCCCTTTCTGGGCCTTTTTGTATGAAGGTGGAAGGGAGGCACCTGCGATTGTGTGAGGCTCCTACTGGGCCCAGCCACCTCCTGGCTGACACTAACCCCTGCCTCCTCCTGGCTGTCACTGGGCCCGGCCTCCTCCTGCCTGCCACTTTCCACACCTTCCTCCTGGCTAAGCTCATCCTGTGTATAAAAAAGGGACATAGTTTTAGTTTTTGGTTCATCAATCACACCCAATTTTCAGCTCATGACTTGCAAATTCAATGTTAATACATATAAATGAGTATCATTTTGACACCAGCATTTTTTCAAGCTGGTGACAAACATTTTTGGCCACTACTGTCAATTGATATGTAGACATCATTTTTTGGATAAAATCCTTAATAGGTAATCAATTAGAACATCTAGTTAACATCATAAATATTAGGACACTAAATATGCCTAAAAATAATATACCTGGCTCCAGATGGTCACATCCGGCTCTTCCAGGATGGAAGCCCCAGGTTGGTCCTCATCAGCCTCCGCTGGGGTGGAGGGAAGGGTGGATGGAAGGGTGGAGGGAAGGGTGCAGGGAAGGGTGGAGGAAAGGGTGGAGGGAAGGGTCGAAAGTGATTCTCTGGCTTCAGTCTGGTCATCAAGAAAACGTAGTTTATCGAAGTATCACAGCCTGGGTACATACACATCATCTGCTGATGCTCCTGATCTCAGGGAAGTCTGGATCTGCAGAAGTCTGCACAAATGCCAGTAGTCTCTCCAACATTGACTTCCTTACTGGTTTAATTTAATATTGAGGGTGTTTGACCTCCCACAGATTCCTCATCTCCCTGTTCTCAATAAATGGTATCAGAAATTCAGGTTCCTTAAACTTGTTATTTATTTTTGCTGTAAGACAATACACAAGACAAAAACACTAATGTCAGCCTAAACTCACATAATCTTTTCCCAAACATAAGTATCACTCTTTAAAAGCAGTATAGGCCGCTACAAAGTAAAGAAAATGTACCTTTGTTTTGGACGCTCGTAACTTCACTCCGCAAACTACACTTTGCTCCGCGCACAGAACGTATGTACGGCACATGCGAGTTAGCCTTATATACACTGAGCATGCCTGAAATTCTGCCTGCGTCGCTCGCCCCTGACGTTCTTTTTGACGAATATTCTCCGCCCCTTTTCTCTATGGTGCGCAGAGACACAGCAGGTGTGTACTAATTACTCCAGTGACGAGGAAAGCCCGAAGCCCGAAATGTCCCGATCCGGGAAGAGGAGATTTAAGGCCTCCAATATGGCCTTTGAAGAGATGGTGGAGATTGTAGCAATTTTGCAGAGAAAAAATTACAATGGGAAGCATGGACCGTACGCCCAGCCTAATTTACGAAAGGCAAAAAAAATTTGTCCAAAGTGGTGAAGACCCTGCATCAGAATTTTGGGGTATGACGCTCTAAAGACCAACTGAGGAAACGATGGTCCGACCTTAAATTGAGGGAGCCGAAACAGTACAGACGAATTAGGAAAGTTCTTAAAAAAAGTAAGTACTTGTCGTGTATTTCCTATTCTGATTATTAACTTGCATGCTGCTCCATGTGCTTTTCTTTACTGTACAGTTTTAATCGTTATTCCTTTGTTGGAAACATCGTTCGTAGGAACATCGTTAGCAAGTATATACGATGTATTTAGTTGATACAGGGTTTAAGCAACATTTTGGTCTTGGAAATTTGTCTTATTAAAATAAGTTTAGAACATTGTTGTATAGATGTCTTTGAAACTAGAATGCATAGCAAATTTCATTCAGTGGAATGTAAGGAGAGGACACTTAGCAGCTGTTTACACATCTGGACTCAGGATCACTAGTGTGGGACACCAGAATACATTTTTTAGGGTAACCCACACAGCTGCTCCAGTGGATACTTGTTGGGGTGTCTCTATCTGTGAAATGTGGACAAAAAAGGTAAGTATTCCTGCTTGTTTCAAACAGAATTTTAATCATGTCTTCAACTTGGATCTCTGCCCAAACAGACAATTGTACACCACTTCAATACAATGTTTCATATTCCTATTCCTGGACTCAAATATCTGCATGCTAAGTATACCCTTTATTTCATTCTCATAGGGGAGAAAAGACTCAGACAACCTGATCCCAGGGACCCCCCACCTCACCTGCTGGATTGGGAAATCAGCCCAAGCCCCACCGAGGATGTGGAGGAAGGAGAGGTGGAGAAAGTGAGTGACATGGGCACCCCACCAGGTGAGTGTCTGACACCCCAGCTTCTGGTAATCTATGTATGCCTGCATATTTCTAAATACATATTTTTTCATCAATTTTAGGTGATGTTCTGGTTGTGGAAGGGGAAGCGGTGGAACCAGTTCCAAGCACCAGCGCCCCCCCTGAGGATGTTGACGAAGGAGAGGTGGAGGAAGTGGGTGACATGTGCACCCCACCAGGTGAGTGTCTGACACCCCAGCTTCTGGTAATCTATGTATACCTGCATATTTCAAAAGATATTTTTTTTGCTCAATTTTAGGTGATGTGCTAGTTGTGGAAGAAGGGAACCATTTACCACAGACAGTGCCCAAAGATTAATTGGGCAGATCATGGCCTGGAATGGGGATATTGATGCCATGCATGGACAATATGCATCAGGAAATGAAGAACATGATTGATGTTTTGGGGAGAATCTAATCCCTTTTTCCCAAAAAAACATGTTCTTCATTTCCTTTTTTGCTGACCCCATTCTGGGCTTTTTTACTTTTAAAAATGTTAGGCCTGTTTGTTAAAACCAAAAAAAAATGAGGCCTGTTTCTAATAAAAAATTTAAAAAAAGGCCTGTTTATAATAAAAAAAATGAGGCCTGTTTATAATAATAAAAAAAAATAGAGCCTTTGTAATAGGAAGTCCCATCTCCTGGGCCACCATTGGACCACTGTTCTGTCTATCATAGGAGATTCTCACTGTACGTAATCTGTCGGCGCTCGTCCCGCCCCTCTCCCTGTCCCCTCTAGGCTGCACTGATGGCAATGGTGAGGCTGCTGCATTGATGGCAATGGTGAGGCTGCTGCATTGATGGCAATGGTGAGGCTGCTGCATTGATGTGGACTGATGAGGCTGCATTGATGGCACTTGTGAGGCTGAAGATGGGCATTGATCAGGCTGCATTGATGGCAATGGTGAGGCTGCAGATGGGCCCTGACCCTTATTTTGCTTCAAAGTTCCTTATTTAAAATTTAAATTTTTTTCATGAAACTTCCCTCTTAAAATGAATGTGTGTGTTATACACCTGGGCGTGTTATACGCCGATAAATACGGTATTTGTTGTTTACAGTGACAATGGGGCTTATTTACTGAAGGAAAATATACTTGGCACTACAAGTGCACTGGGAGAACCTAGGAGACAGCCAAAAAGAAAGGCAAGCAATAAATACATTCTAAATTCTAGATTTTATCTGATCACAATTTTTTTATTATGACAAATTAAAGATTGTCTGGCATTGCATTGGCCCCCCTACCAGTAAAAAAATCAACATATTTATCCCGAACTTGATGGGCGCTTTGGGGGGCCAAGCCAGTACGGCCAGTATCCAGGCCCATCAGAGGATTCTCTGTAAGTCCGGCCTCAGGCCCAACAGATGCAAGATAATTGCTTGAATGTTTGTATAAATAATTGTGCAGGATGCAGCATGCTAGGACAATGTGCTTAAGTTTGTAGTCCGCCATGTGGATGGCTGTCTGAAACAGGCAGAACCAGCTGGCCATTATCCCGAAGGCATTCTCCACAACTCTTCTCGCTCTGGCCAGCCAGTAGTTGAAAACCCTCTTATCCGGGGCGAGGGTCCTTTGGGGGAATGGCCTCATCAGGTGCTCGCCCAGACCGAAGGCTTCATCTGCAATGAAGACAAAGGAGAGTCCTTCCACGTTATTCGCATCAGGTGGCAATCCCAGGCCACCACTCTGGAGACCCTGGTAGAACTCCATCTGGGCGAAGACTCCTCCATCCAACATCCGGCCATTCTTCCCCATGTCCACATACAGAAATTCATATTGTGACGACACCACCGCCATTAACACAATACTATGAAACCCCTTATAATTAAAATAGTATGACCCTGAATGGGGTGGTGGCACAATGTGGACTAGTTTCCCATCTATAGCCCCTCCACAGTTGGGAAAGTCCCAACAGGTACCAAAATGGGATGCCACAGTCTGCCATTTCTGTGGCGTTGAAGGAAACTGGGGAGTCAAACAAGAAAAACAAAATATAAGTACTTTTGCACATAACATTGCAATCACATTACAAAAAAAAACATTCTTGCCCAGCATTAGTATAACATTAATTTTAAGTATTAATTAAAAACTAAAATATAAGACCCACTTATCAGATTTCTCACCCCCACTGATGGCCCATTGATAATTTTTTTTGGGGGGGAGGGGAGAATTATAAAGCAATTTAAGGACACACAGACCATTTGGATACATTTTTTGGGCCGGGGAGGGGATTATAAAGCAATTTAAGGACACACAGACCATTTGGATAAATTTTAGGGGGGGGGATTATAAAGCAATTTAAGGACACACAGACCATTTGGATACATTTTAGGGGAGGGGATTATAAAGCAATTTAAGGACACACAGACCATTTGGATAAATTTTAGGGGGGGGGGTTATAAAGCAATTTAAGGAGACACAGACCATTTGGATACATTTGGGGGGATTTTAAAGCAATTTAAGGACACACAGACCATTTGGATAAATTTAGGGGGGGTTATAAAGCAATTTAATGACACACAGACCATTTGGATACATTTTAGGGGGGGATTTTAAAACAATTTAAGGACACACAGACCATTTGGATAAATTTAAGGGGGGGGGATTATAAAGCAATTTAGGGACACAAGGACCATTTGGATACATTTTAAGTGGGAGGGATTATAAAGCAATTTAAGGACACACAGACCATTTGGATAAATTTAAGGGGGGGTTTATAAAGCAATTTAAGGACACACAGACCATTTGGATACATTTTAGGGGGGTTATAAAGCAATTTAAGGACACAAAGACCATTTGGATAAATTTTAGGGTAAAGCACTACAATGGAGCTGACAAAATACATTGTTAAGTGACTAGACTAGGTGGATATGGACCCAGGATAGCATGCTGGGGAAGTTAGTGAAGGCAAAATATGCATGCAGGACAAAAAAGAGCATTAAAAAATTACAGCATGCATGAGGGCAAAGGGGACATTCACAGCATATTGCAATCATGGTAATTAGTGTTTGAGTAAAGAAATACATTACATTAGCAAACATTAAATACAATAAAATGTGATGTTAAAGGATAAAAATCTTACCTTAATATAGTCCTTCTGCAGGACCTGGATGATGGCAGAACAGGTCTCTGGGATAATGATCCCTAGAGCCTGGGGGGAGATGCCTGTCGAGAACTTGAGGTCCTGCAGGCTTCTCCCAGTCGCCAAGTACCACAACGTGGCGACTAGCCTCTGCTCTGGAGTGATGACTTGCCTCATGCAGGTATCCTGCCTGCTGATATAAGGGGTCAGCAAAGCCAACAAATGGTGAAAAGCGGCGTCAATCATCCTGAGAAAGTTCCTAAAATCCTCAGGATTATTCTCACGGATCTCACGGAGCAAAGGCATGTGAGAGAATTGGTCATGCTGGAGCAACCAATTCTTGGTCCATAAACTCCTCCTCACCCTGTTCATGGACTGGGCTTGGGCTGAAGAATGAACTACAGCACCAAGCACATACAGTGCATGAGCTCTACGATGAGTACGTACACGCAACATGGCTTCAAAATGGTCGGCTGGTCAGAACGCACTTAACAGAACGCACTGAAGAGCAGCAAGGCCTGTGAAGAGTGAGCTGAAAATCAGCAACGAGCGGACAAGAACACACTGATAAATCAATGCAAACTGACTATACGCACTGAAAAGCAGATACAAACCTCACAAGTAGGGATGAGCCAAACACCCCCCAGGTTGGTTCGCACCAGAACATGCGAACAGGCAAAAAATTTGTTCGAACACGCGAACACCGTTAAAGCCTATCGGACACGAACATGAATAATCAAAAGTGCTAATTTTAAAGGCTTATATGCAAGTTATTGTCATAAAAAGTGTGTGGGAACCTGGGTCCTGCCCCAGGGGACATGGATCAATGCAAAAAAAGCTTTAAAAATGGCCATTTTTTCGGGAGCAGTGATTTTAATAATGCTTAAAGTGAAACAATAAAAGTGTAATATCCCTTTAAATTTCGTACCTGGGGGGTGTCTATAGTATGCCTGTAAAGGAGCGCATGTTTCCCGTTTTTAGAACAGTCTGACAGCAAAATGACATTTCAAAGGAAAAAAAGTCATTTAAAACTACTCGCGGCTATTAATGAATTGCTGGTCCGACAATACACATAGAAGTTTATTGATAAAAACGGCATGGGAATTCCCCACAGGGGAACCCCGAACCAAAATTTAAAAAAAAAATGACGTGGGGGGTCCCCCTAAATTCCATACCAGGCCCGTCAGGTCTGGTATGGATATTAAGGGGAACCCCGGCCAAAATTACATAACCCCGCCCCCTTCTGACATCATGGGGAATGCCACAGGGAAGTTCCCGTCAAGTCCCCATGCATCAGAGGGGGGCGGGGTCACCGGGTGGCTCCGCCCCCCATTATTTAAGAACGGTCAGAAGAGGAGAAGCGTCACACAGCGGGAGCCTCCCTCCATGCCATCATGGATGCGGAGCGGCCCGAAAAGAAGAAGAAGACAAGAAGATGAAGAGAAGAAAATGAAGAGAGAAGCGTCACACAGCGGGAGCCTCCCTCCATGCCATCATGGATGTGGAGCGGCCCGAGGAGAAGAAGGGAAGAAGATGCCGACACCGGGGAGGAAGATGCCGGACGAGAACACCAGAGGAAGAACCAGAAGAACCAGAAGAAGAAGAATATGGAGGAAGAAACCGAAGGAAGATAGAAGAAAGAAGAAAGAAGAAAGAAGAAAGAAGAAGCATTTAAATAAAGGAATTGTCAAAAACTGTCTCTCGTCATTTTTAACATTTTTGACACTTTTTTAGTGAAATGGTAGGGGTAAGTACCCCCTTACCATTTCACACAGGGGGGAGGGCTGGGATCTGGGGGTCCCCTTGTTAAAGGGGGCTTCCAGATTCCGATAAGCCCCCCGCCCGCAGACCCCCACAACCACCGGCCAGGGTTGTGGGGATGAGGCCCTTGTCCTCATTAACATGGGGACAAGGTGTTTTGGGGGGCTACCCCAAAGCACCCTCCCAATGTTGAGGGCATGTGGCCTGGTGCAGTTCAGGAGGGGGGGCGCTCTCTCGTCCCCCCCTCTTGTCCTGCGGCCTGCCAGGTTGCATGCTCGGATAAGGGTCTGGTATGGATTTTTGGGGGGACCCCACGCCGTTTTTTTTTTAATTTTGGCGCGGGATTCCCCTTAAAATCCATACCAGACCTGAAGGGTCTGGTATAAATTTTGAGTGGGACCCCACACCATATTTTTTTTTTAATTTTGGCCGGGGTTCCCTTTAATATCCATACCAGACCTGAAGGGCCTGGTATGGAATTTAGGGGGGCCCCCCACGTCATTTTTTTAAAAAATTTTGGTTCAGGGTTACCCTGTGTGGAATTCCCATGCCATTTTATCAATGAACTTTTATGTGTATTGTCGGACCGGCAATTCATTAATAGCCGCGAGTAGTTTAAAATGACTTTTTTCCTTTGAAATGTCATTTTGCTGTCAGACTGTTCTAAACATGGGAAACATGCGCCCCTTTACAGGCATGCTATAGACACCCCCCAGGTATGAAATTTAAAGGGATATTACACTTTTATTGTTTCACTTTAAGCATTATTAAAATCACTGCTCCCGAAAAAACGGCTGTTTTTAAAACTTTTTTTTGCATTGATCCATGTGCCCTGGGGCAGGACCCAGGTCCCCAAACACTTTTAATGACAATACCATGCATATAAGCCTTTAAAATTACCACTTTTTATTTCTTCCATAGACTTTTAAAGGGTGTTCCGCGGCATTTGAATTTGCCGCGAACACCCCAAATTGTTCGCTGTTCGGCGAACTGGCGAACAGCCGATGTTCGAGTCGAACATGAGTTCGACTTGAATTCAAAGCTCATCCCTACTCACAAGCACAAACTGAACAACAGTTAAACGATCTGAAAAACAAGAGTCTGAACAAGCGCAAATCGTCTCTCACCAAACTTCTACTAACACGAGATAAACATGAAATTAGCAGAAGGGGCCCAATGGGTGATGCACGAGCTATTACGCTTCCTTTTTATAGCCTCGTTGGACCTGGTGTACGTCACCGCGTAGTAGGCGGTCGGACTTTGGTGTGATCATGTGTAGGCAAGTCCGTTCATTCAAAAGTCCTTCGGAAGTCCGTCAAAAGTACGTTGAAAGTCTTTCGGAAAGACCGTCGGACTTTTGATGCTGAAAAGTCCGCTCGTGTGTACGCAGCATTAGAGTATTCAAAAGAGTGGTCAACAGGTTCACTTTCAATAGCATTGTCAATTGTGTAGTGAGATGCTTATTGGAAAATGTCCTGAAATGTTTTGACTTTGTTTGCAAGCATGGCTAAAGCCGCGTACACATACTCGGACTTTCCGACGGGAAATGTTCGATGACAGGCTGTTGGCAGTAAATTTGAGTGTGTGTATGCTCCATCGGACAATTGTTGTCGGACAAATGTGTGTTGTCGGATTTTCTAGGCTTGTATACACAAGTCCGTCGGACAAAAGTCCAAAGTACAAACACGCATGCTCGGAAGCAAGGACGAGCCGGAAGCGGTCGGTCATGTAAAACTAGCGTTCGTAATGGAAATATCACATTCGTGATGTGGCAAAATATGAAATCTCTCAATGCAGCGCATTCTCTTCTTCTTTATAATGGTATAATAATGAGGCTGCTTTGCTGGTGATATTGACAGAGTTCTGCCAAACGTATTTTTTTTTTTCTAGTGATCTCCAGAATTATAAATATTTTTTTTCTAGTGATCTTCATAATAATATTTTTTTTTTTTCTAGTGATCTCCAGAATAATATTTTTTTTTTAGTGATCTCCAGAATCATTTTTTTTTGGGTCAAGTTACCACAACACCATTATTATCTCATATTTTTTAAGCTCAAAGATACAACTAGGTTGGTGTCCCTTGTTAATTTGACATTGTATTTTTGAGATGTACTTACCTACTCACAAACAAACTGTCCTTTTTTAAGTAAAACACATAGCCAAGTATTTAAAAATAAAAATGCTTTTTTATTGAATTGGGAGCACAAGGTCATATAAAAATCAAGAGGAAGGCAATGATGGAGAAACAGTTGGAATTGGTGAAGTGTTTGTACCCCAGAGCAGACATCAATTATGTGAATTTCAAAATTGGTAACCTGAGGAGTCCATTTAATAGGGAGCACAATACGGTCCTGGATTCCGAGAGATCAGGAGCAGTGGCAGATGCCATATATGTCCCGAGGCTGTGATCTTCCAACAGCCTGCGTTTTTTGCCAGACCATTAACCTCCCTGGCGGTATGATTATTTCAGATTTTAGGTGCTGAAAGCGGTACAATTATTTCGCATGGAAATTTGGTGTTTTATTTGTAGGCCTGTAATTCTTAACAATAACACACTTAAATCTGTCCAAACAAGAGTCTAGTAGATATCCTGGGTATGATGAAGTCTGAAACACAAAAACATACATTATAATATAATAAATAGATATAAATAATTTAAAAAAATAATAATATAATAATAATAAAATAAATTTCCCCACGATTCACTATCGCTCAATTCTGCAAGTGTTCTAATTTACTATTGCTGTTTTCTAGCTGGTCTAAAGCCACTTTTGACGTAAAGGGACACTTTTTGGTTGCTATGGACAATCTCCAGTTTCCAGGCAAAAAGAACAGTATATATACTGTATTTATTGGCGTATAACACTCACTTTTTTACCATGAAAATTGGGTGCAAATAGTGCGTGCGTGTTATACGCCAATACTTCAGTTTTAGCTGCCTCGAAGGGGACAGGGAGAGGGGGCAGGACGAGTGCTGTCAGATTACATACAGTGAGAATCTCCTGTTTACTTGGCGGCCTCTGTAACAGGAACTCCTGTCTCCTGGGCCGCCATTGGACCACTGTTCTGTCTATCATAGGAGATTCTCACTGTATGTAATCTGTCGGCGCTCGTCCCGCCCCCCCTCCCTGTCCACTCTAGGCTGCAGATGGGCATCGATCAGGCTGCACTGATGGCAATGGCGAGGCTGCTGCATTGATGGCAATGGTGAGGCTGCACTGATGTGGACTGATGAGGCTGCATTGATGGCACTTGTGAGGCTGCAGATGGGCATTGATCAGGCTGCATTGATGGCAATGGTGAGGCTGCAGATGGGCACTGACCCTTATTTTACTTCAAAGTTCCTTATTTAAAATTTAAGTTTTTTTCCTGAAACTTCCCTCTTAAAATGAATGTGCGTGTTATACGCCTGTGCGTGTTATACGCCGATAAATACGGGTAATATAAAACTGCATGCAGGGCATTGGCCAAAGCACTGGGGACAAAAGGGAAGTGAAATAATTTCATACAGTACTGCAATCTGTAAGATTACAGTACTGTATGTGTTATGGTTTTTACATTTTTTTTAATTTGCCGCCAGGCTCCGCCCCCGTGCGTCGCGATGCTGGCAGGTAATGGAGCCTGGCACGAAGAGGCTTCGGAGGAGACAGAGCCTACAGACACAGTGGAGGACATCGCAGGATCCTGGGGACAAGGTATGTAAGGCCGCACCAGGATCCTGCAAAGTAATTCCGAGTGTGGCTCATGGGTTACCGCTAATGGGACTGAAATTTAACCCCCGAGCCACACTCAGGAAAACCGTCAGGGAGGCTACACAAAAAATGCATTCTCTGCACAAAAAAAGAAGATCAACTCAAATCATAATTTTCTAAATAAACAAAAAGAAAATTATAAATTGTAGTGTTGAAAATCCCCAGTTCAGCGGGCTTGTTGGGGGTGTTGGGGCTGCATTTGCCATGGTCTGCCATGCTGCTGTGGTGGGTGGGATGGCTGTGGTGTCTGTGGAGGTGGTGGAGGATTGTGCTCTAATTTGCAGATGTGTGTTTTCGGGGTAATTTGGCCCCTTCTGCCCTTGTTGAGGAGCTGCAGCATCATCTCCTCACACACGCTGCGTTGGTCCTCCTCCATGTCCTTCAACTTATTTGCAGTCATGCAGCCAAAAGCCTCCTGGGCATCTGGGGCCATACTAATGGCACTTGTTGCATGCCTGAGGAAGGCAGCCATGGCATCACCCAGGTTTCTGGACTTCCTGGCCCTTTTTGTAGGAGGGCGTAGGGAGGAACATGGGACTGTCTGGCTGCTGGGTATGGCCTCCTCCTGACTGAGACTTTCCTGTGAATGAGAATGGGACATATTTTTAGGTTTTTGGTCATTAATCACACACAATTTTGAGCTCATGACTGTTGCAAATTGAATGTTAACAAATAGAAAAGACTATCATTCTGACCCCAGCATTTTTCTTTCTTGTCCCAATCATTTTTGGCCACTACTGTCTATTAATATGTAAACCAATTTGTTAAGGCAGAAATTTGTGATCAATAACGTCTAGTTAACATCATTCAATTTTTGTCTACAAATATGTTCAACAATGGGTCAAGCTGGGCTCCTCCACATCTTTTTCCTGTGTAGAAGGACCAGGGTGGACCTCAGGAGCTGTGGCCTCAGCCGATGTAGAAGGAAGCATTGAGAGTGATGGGCGTGGTTCGGTTTGGTCTGACAAAAAACACAGGCTGTGGTAGTACCACAGCCTGGGGGCATATATGTCATCTGCTGCTACGTATCTCTGGGATTCCATGACCTTCTTGCGCTCCCTATTATATGTACTATGCAGGCTACCAATTATGGCCTTCAAATAATTGATGTCTGCCGTGGGATACAGAGGCTTCACCAATTCCAACAGTTTCTCCATCGCTGCCTTCCTCTTGACTTTATTGAAGTAATCCCTGCTTTTGACTTGCCATAGACATGGCAGCTCCTAGTATTGCTGGATAAATTCAGGTAAAAAATCTGGGGTTGTGAATTTATCAACCATTTTGCCTGCAAGACACAACACAAGACAAACCCTAATGTCAGGCTAAACTCTCATAATCTGGTCCTAATATAGGAATCAATCTATAAGCAGTATAAGCCACTAACCACTGATGCCCCAAATTACAATTGTACCTTCATTTTAGCTTTCCGTTTGGCAATTTTTATCTTTCGTCCTCCACTGCAAGATCTCTCTTACGGCCGTTACATCGACTGCGCATTCTGGCTTTATATACACTGCGCATGCGTGAAACTCCGTCCCTGTTCTCTTTCAGGGCAGTGGGAGAGCAAATGGCGGCCAGACAGCAGGTGTGTGCTGAGAGCAGCAATGAGGAAAACCCAGAGCAAACCCCTTCCAGATCCAGGAGGAGATATAAGGCCACAAATATGTTGTTTGAAGAAATGGTGGAGATGGTGGACATCTTAGTGAGGACAAGCTATAATGGGAATCATGGACCTTACAGAAACCCAAATGCCAGAAAGGCCAAAATCATGGCTAAAGTTATGAGAAGTCTGCACAGGATTTTTGGGGTATGACGATCCAAAGATCAGTTGAGAAAACGCTGGGCAGACCTTAAATTGAGAGAGGAAGATCAGTATAGAAAGATCAAGAACATGCTGTGAAAAAGTAAGTATTTGTCCTGTGTTCTTATTATTATTTTCGTGCTGGTCAATGTTCTTTTCTTTACTGTTCTACAGTTTAAAATGCCAAGTTTTATTTTCGTGGACACAGGAATCGTTCAGGGGACAATAAACATTGTTCGATCGACCACTAATACTTTGTTTTTGTGAGATGCAGGTTAAATGCATTTGTTATGGCCTATTTTGATTAAAATAAGTTCATTAGATTGTTTTCTAGATGTGTTTTTAACTATAATGAAATGTCAACTTTATTCAGTGTCAGTAGAGGACACTTAGCAGCTGTTTACGAATCTGGACGCAGGAGCACTAGTGTGGGACACCATAACACTAGAGTTGCCTCTTCATCCCCTTAAACCCGAACACCTTTGAATTACATAAGTACTGAGGCTAATTAAATGCAGATAAGGCACCAAGTGAGTTTAATTACCACCTTAATCAGCCACAGAACCTGTGTAATTAATATGTGTTTAAAGGTGGCAACCATACATAACACCCTTGTTATGGTGTCCCACACAGGTGCTCCAGTGGATACTAGGGGTATCTCCATGTATGAAACTTGCACAAACAGGTAAGTATTCCTGCTTTTGAAAGGGAAAAATCATGTATTCAGCTTGGAACTCTGCCAAAACAGACAATTGGAAGACACTTCCAAACAATGTTTCATATTACTATTTCTAGCCTAACATATCTGTCTGCTAAGTATACTTTTTTGTATTCACATAAGAGAGAGCAGAAGAGGGACATCCTAGCTGTGTGTGGACAGCAGTAAATCACCACTTCCTTAATATACAGAAAGTCAACTCACTACACACCCTGAAGATGTTGATGCTGATGTGCAGGAAGTACTGTGTAAAGTTCTCGAAATGGTGTTGACCACAGGTCAGTGTCTGAGACCACAGATTCAAGTAATAGATGGATGCCTGCAAATTTATAATACATGGTGTTTTTTTTTGTTTTTTTTAGGTCATGTGGATGTTGTGGAAGACCAAAATCACTTCAGCAGTGCAAGTGCACAAATCCTTGGTTTGCAATAGGGAATTGGAGAAAATGAAAGAAAACATCCATGATGTACAAAACAGAGTTATCAACATCATCAATATTTTATCGAAAATATAAAAACCAAACATGTTTTATTTTTGTCGTTATGTTGTACATGTGTTTGTAAAGTTTTAAATTGTTTACATTTGTGTGGCTTCATGCCCAGATGTCTATTGAAGTCGCACCTGAAATTGGAAAAAGTAGTGCAGGAACTACTTTTGCAAATTGTTGGGGCGCCACTAAATCAGCGTTGCACCGATTGGAACAATGCCATTGCCTAAAATAGGCTGCGACTTGTTATGCGATTTGATAAATCAAATCGCATGGCAAATCGCCCCAATGTGAACCAAGGCTTTATAGTGTCTGAGGTCAGTGTTTAGCAACTCGACTTCTCTAGGTGCACCACCAGGTCCAGTTTTCTTTATTTTCCACAGGCTATAAAAGGACTGTGTGAATTAATAACCTCGAAAATGACATCATCACCTGTGCCAAAAACAAAAGATATAGAAAATGTGACCTAGAAATCTGGAGAACGAGAGTTGTGAAACACTGCCCTAAGTAATGTTTTAATTGTAATCTTTATGTGGTTTTATGAATTGCACAGCCAAAATTTGAAGATGCACACAAATTGGGCCACAAAATTCGGAATTCCCTCATGATCCCATGCCTAAAATGTGCATGGGATATCAATGTACGCATTTTGTGGGTACAATCCCTTCCTCAAAACTAAAGTAGGTGAGAGGAAGGGTTTGCACCCTCTAAACATGTCCATTGATCCCCAAGATAGGAGCTAGCACATCATAAGAGACATTTAACAGTTATGCCTCTACGTGTATGTGGCTTCAAATTTTGGCTTTTAGAGGGGTGAGATCACCCATCTGAGGAAGGCAACATCAACACAATTTTGGGATACTAATGTCTCATTTGGCCTTCACTTTAGCAAAGTCGAACTTTGAAAGTTCCTGAGTTGGGGATGTGTATGCTATGTTTTTAAACATGTCTGTTTAGCCCCAAAAAAGGCAAAATAATGTCAAACATTCATGTTATATACCAAGATGTTGGTTTGTTCAAAAACCTTTTAAAACGCACATGTGAATGTGCTTGGAGTAAAATGTTTTATACTAAACAATGTGTGGCTTCTTATTTCAATGCTCAATACCAGTGTATTTGTTAAGTCGGGGTAGTTACAATGACAATGTGCTCTAAAATGTGGCAAACTTAATTAAATGGCCAAATTAAAAGGCCATTTGAGAACCACGGAGACAGATAAGAAACACAAACAGTAATTCAAATGAAATATGAGTTTCAACATTTTGCTGTAAAGCCACTGCCCCTCTACCCACAAAGTACTCCAGATACTTTTGCCGAACATCTCTGGCAGTTTGGGAGGGCAACCCAGCATGGCCACTTTCAAGAGCCGTCATCACAGTTGATTCAGCTGGGCCAGACACAGCAAAGTCAACCTCACTTGAAAGTGAGGCAAGGTAGCTGCTTGCATTCCTCCTTAAATAATTGTGCAGGATGCAGCAGCACAAGACAACATGATTCAGTTTGTATTCAGGCAGGTTAATTGCTGTTAGAAAAAGCCTGAACCGACTTGACAGTATTCCAAAAGTGGTCTCGACAACTCTTCGGGCACAAGACAGCCTATAGTTGTATATCCTCTACTCTGGGGTCAGATTCCTCATGGGAAAGGGCCTCATAAGATGTTCCCCCAGAGCAAAGGCCTCATCTGCAACAAAGACAAAATTGAGGCCTTCCACATTCTCCTTAGGAGGTGGCAAGCGTAAGGTGCCATTCTGGAGCCCGTGGTAGAATTCTGTCTGGGCAATCACTCCTCCGTCCTAGTTGTAGCCATTCTTCCCAATATCAAGGTAAAGGAATTCATAACTTGCAGACACCACCGCTAGCATCACTATACTGCAAAAGCCCTTATAATTGAAATAATATGAGCCTGAGTTGGGTGGTGGAACAATACGCACATGCTTCCCATCAATAGCCCCACCACAGTTCGGAAAATCCCACTGATGTTGGAATTGGGAAGCCACAGTCTGCCATTCCTGTGGGTTGGAAGGAAACTGTGGAGTCAAACAAGAAAAAAAAATACTATTTTTGCACACAACATTGCAAGCAGATTAGACACAAACATTCTTGGCTAATTATTGAAATTAGAATTTAAAGACAAAAGTATAAGGTCAACTTATCAGATTCCTCACACCCTCTGGTGGCCCATTCAAAAAATTTTATGGTGGGGGGATGGGTAGATTTTTTGGACAGGTAACCCTCTCCACTTCCATGGGAGCTGAATGCATAAATAATGTGTGATACTTTGGCCAGCCCCTCCTTACTTACACTATTGGCAGACCACTGGACAGGTAAGAAGTGTCATAATCCAGAAACATGGATACACACTGTCCAAATTGAAGCACTTTTTTTCATTCATAAATTACCTTTCAAGATTATAGGAGACAAAAACTTTTAACAGTACCATTTGAAGGTATTTAGGCAGGCCCTTGCACTACATGCTTTGGTGGATTCATCCAGAAATATGACCACAAGAGAGGTATAGTGTGTATGGGTTTGGCAAAGTCAGCAGATAGAGTATTGGTATCGGTTGACTTAGCATTTGGGGTGGTTCCAAATGAGTTTGAGCCCCAAAAAAATAGCCTCTTGCACTCTGTCTGAATTTGAGGACAACAATAACATTTGTACATATTTTAGGGGGTGTTTAGGATAAGCACAAAAATTAAGATGATAAAATACATTGTTAAGTTACTAGGCTAGGTGTGCATGGACCCAGGATAGCATGCTGGGGAGGTTAGTGAAGGCAAATATGCATGAAGGTCAAAAAAGGAGCATTAAAAGCTTACAGCATGCATGAGGACAAAGAGGACATTCACAGCATATTACAATAATTGTAATTATGGAATTAAGAAATTAATACAATACATTAGCAAACATTAAATACATAGAATGTGATGTTAAAGGCTAAAACTTACCTGAATATAATCCTTCTGTAGGACTTGGATGATGGCAGAACAGGTCTCTGCTATAATGATTCCCAGAATCTGGGGGGAGGTCCAAGTTGTAAACTTGAGGTCCTGGAGACTTCTCTCTGTCGCCAAGTACTGCAAGGTGGCAACGAGCCTTTGCTCGGGAGTAATGGCTTGCTTCATGCATGTGTCCTGCTTACTAATATAGGGGGTAAGCAAAGCCAATAGACCGTGAAAGCAGGGGTCTGTCATCCGGAGATAATTCCTGAAATCATCAGGATTATTCTCCTGGAGATCCTGCAACAAAGGCATATGACAGAATTGGCCATGATTAAGCAACCAATTATTGGTCCAAGATCTTCTCCTCCCCCTGTTCCTGGATTGGACTTGGGTCAAAGCAATAACTCCAAGCCCAAAAATAGCACAATCTCTCCGACGAGAACGCCACATGGCTAGTAGACAAACGGACGTTCAGAAACAAACTGACAAGAACACACTGAAAATCAGAAACAAACCGACAAGCACGACCTTAAAAACAGAAACTAACTGACAAGCACGAGGCATAAAAGTGCAAATCGACACTCACCAAACTTCTACTAACACAAGATTAGCAGAAGGAGCCCAAAGGGTGGCACGTGACTAGTGAACTTCCTTTTTATCAGCTCGTAGTACGTCTAGTACGTCACTACGTTCATAATTGTTGGCCAACTCTAGGAAGGGAAAAATTTTATACGGTTATTGGTACAACAAAATAAAGGAGGGAACCTTTGTTTCTCCTGTTTTTTTTCTTTTGTTTTTTTTGGTAAAAGAGTCCACAATGATGTGAACTTGAGAAGGGACGCGTTTCGAACGTCAAATTGAAAAAGGTCTCTCAAAGGTAAACACTGAAGTTGTAAAAAAAAAAAAAATAATTGTTGGCAAACATTTGTGTGGCCGGGTGTATACAAGACAAGTTTGAGCCAACGCCCTTCGGACAAAATTCCACGGTTTTGTTGGCGAACAATCTGTTCGTGTGTACGAGGCTTAAGATTTGCAGTGTTGCCATCAATATGGTTCATGACTTCTAAAATAAAAAAGTATCCCATGTATTTCATTCTTAGAACACCAGTAAAAATTCCTGTTGAACCTAATAATGTTTTGGGTTGTTTTCATAAGTTACAGAACATCATATTTGTACTATCATGTCATCTGTGGTTACATCTTTTATTTTTTTGCCAAAACATTTCATTAGCTGATTTAGTAGAAAATGGCAGATGTTTGAACTCCAGAGGTTTATTAAGAGTACACAGAGGCATGACTGTTACAATTAAAGTGACCATTATTTTACCCAAGAAGCCAAGGAAATGTTTTCCACTCAGATTAAGCTGTGGATTTGAATGCAGTCTTTTCTTCTTTTAGTGATCAGATTGTTTACCTGTGGTTTGGGTGAAGTGAAATAACTCATAAATCCCCTCTTTTTAAACTCTGAACATGTGTACCTAAGCTTGGCTGTGATGTCAAAAATGATATTCTTGCAGCCACGTGTAACTGGAGTCATCAAGGGGTTGTTGTAAATGCGGAATGGTCCTGGGAAACATTCAAGATCTTTCTCAGCTGTGAACTACAAACCGACTATACATTAGAGAAGGGAAGGGCGTTTGTAGTCCAAATCAGGAGTGTAGCCTATGGTGGCAATGCAGCTCCTCCATAAGCACAGTGAAGAAAGTGAACATTGTCACCCTAGGACAGAAAATGTGGTAATGGCAGAATCAGCAGGTGAAAATAGAGGACAAAGGAAGCCTGAAAAGGAAAAATAACACAGACACCACATCTAAAGACTAAGAAGTCACACTATACTATATTATATTGTTGTTTTTGGTTCGAATACACTTTACCTCTTCTGTTTCATACACCTTAGTTCTCAACATATTTGTTAACTGCAAATACAGAGCTACTGGAGGATACTATAAAGAACAGCATATCTAAATACTTAATAGTCCCTGCATCAGGTCTCCTTTTGTTTCACCCATTTTATGACATCATTAAAATCTGCCATATAGAGGCCAATTGCCCAGCCTTCAATAGGAAGGTTCCATCTTTTGGATAGTTCTTTTTATATGACCTTTAATTCTGAATGAAAAAAAATATATTTTTTTTTAATAATATACATATTTACTCATTGCATTTCATAATGTCTACATAGCTTATTTCATAGTGAAATGTATATTTGCATAGTCCTACTGGGGACTCAGATTTACATACCCTTTTTCCTTAAAAAGCTAAATATGATCACTATTTTTAGATTTCATTTGGAACAGTCTTTGAGTCTTTGAAGAAAGTCGTAAAATCTTACAGGCCAAAGCCATACTGGATCCCATGACAGCACCTTTGATCTGGAAATATATATTCTCAAAGAAAGTATGCAGACATATCATTAATTATATTATGGTTGTTATTTAATCATTTCTTTTTTGTGCAGCGTGTATATTTTTTCTAATTTTGCAGTTATTTTTTACTGGAGATAACCAGGTGCAAATTACGCCACCACTGACCTGTATTACCACCTCCGCGCTATGTTAATAAAATGTCAAAACCCTACCAAAGCTGCCACTTAACAATAAAATATATATAAACCGAATTCACCAAAAGAAAATTATAGATGAAATAGTGGCGCTAATCCCCAGGTGGGGAGATGCCAGACACTCTTATCCAGCCAATGAGCTGAATACAGACGTGACTAGAGAAAAAGTGAAAAAGCATATATTGCTAAATATCCCAAAACGTAAAAATTAATATTAAATAAAATTCAGTATGAGCTAATATAAATTATAACACTCAGTGAAAGTGATATACAAATATATAAATCCAAGAAAAAATATATAATGAAAATTGAGCACAGTAAATATCTATAAAGTCCAGAAACCAATCAATCGTGAAAAATAATCGTGAAAATATTTGAAGAAAGTCCAAAAAAAAAAAACCCCACCCATGATTAAATCTTTATGATGAAACATGTCGGGGCGTAGCTACACGGCGATCTCACACGAGTGCTAGAGGAGGGAGTGAAGGGGGACAGAGCGGAGCTCCAGTGAAGGGACGAGTGCTGCGGACGGGTGAGACGAACGTGAGCACACACACCTCCTGGGTCCGCCGTGGCCTGCCTGTTGTTAGTTTGGTTGCCATTGCTTGCTGTGCTGTGGGAGTTCCCCATTTGCCGGGAAGTGACTTGCCTGTTATTTTATTTTAAATGTGAGTTCAATACAAGTTGTTTTATGTGTGATTAAATCTTTTAAATGAGATTACACTATTGGAGCTTCTTTTATTTTTATTTTTATGTCATACTACCAACCTGAGAAAAGCGGTGTTCCTATGGAGCAGTGGAGGTGTATGCTCGCATGTTAACCCCCATGTAAGTGAGTTAGAGGCTCTGTCAGGCCAAACATGAGAGTGAGAGGCCTTAACAGCTGTTGAGTTTGAATTTCAGCAGGGAGTGGATTCACGTCACAGAGGTGTGGTGAATGTTTGAAAACACAGCTGAGCAGTTTTGGAGTCACCCTCACTCTTTTTTTTTTTTTGGACTTTCTTCAAATATTTTCACGATTATTTTTCATGATTGATTGGTTTCTGGACTTTATAGATATTTACTGTGCTCAATTTTCATTATATATTTTTTCTTGGATTTATATATTTGTATATCACTTTCACTGAGTGTTATAATTTATATTAGCTCATATTGAATTATATTTAATATTAATTTTTACGTTTTGAGATATTTAGCAATATATGCTTTTTCACTTTTTCTCTAGTCACGTCTGTATTCAGCTCACTGGCTGGATAAGAGTGTCTGGCATCTCCCCACCTGGGGATTAGCGCCACTATTTCATCTATAATTTTCTTTTGGTGAATTCGGTTTATATATAGTTATTTTTTACTAATTGTAATTTTTTTTTTAAAGATATTTCAAAACATTTTTTCTCAGAAAGGGCAGCAATTGTTATACCCAGTGTATAGCACAATGTAATAAGTAGGCATTTGTCACCTATATGCTCATCTGATCCTGACAGTTATTTTTTTATTGTAAGAAAATACTTATTGATATTAGATTTACAAAAAGTATACAAATATTACTCAACAATAAAATCCCCCTGCAAGTTCTCATGTTGACCAAAGAGGAACACAGCAACAATTGTATATAAAAATGTTGTTGTATACAGAGATATAATTACAGTCAGGATTCTTAAAATATAACTAAAGCAAACTTTTTTTTTAAAGTTTTGGACAGAGCTGAGAGGGATTAGAACATCTTTCTAGTTTGTATTACTATATATGCCCCCGTTAGGCCCGGTTCACACTGCCATGATTTTGAAGCCGACATCCCAGGGCAACTGGGCATTACTTGCATACAACTTCTTTAACAGAAGTCAAAGCAAGTCATGCCAAAGTCACACTAAAGGTAGTGCAGGAACCTTTTTCTAAGTCGGAGAGACTCAAGTTGATCCTATTAGAAAGGTTCCATTGCACTTAATAGGGCACGACTTGTTATGCAACATGTGCTCTCAAAGTCGGAGCGCATGTCACACCAGTGGGAACTGGGACTTAGGGAGATTCACCTTATTTGTGTTTTTTAAAATTATCATCAATAGTAAAAGTAAAAGAGAATCCAAAGTTTTATCTAAAGCAGTAATAGAGGAGAAATACTCCAGTGGAGACACTAGATCTGATGACCCTGGTAGCGAAAAAGGCTTTTTCAGGACAGAAGTACTGTAACTCACAGTTGATCTGTAGCAATCTAAGTAAATTAAGCCTTGAATTAAGCTTACAGGTGTCCCAACTTTTGTTGATTACTTACAAGCTAGAAACAATAACCAAGTGGTCACACCTCATTTATGAATGCCAACATTCCTAAATTGTTAAATATACCTTGATATGTTTAAATGGGACTTTTCAGCCACTCTGCTTATACACACACACGTAAACCAATTAAATGTTAATATAACATAGATAAAAATAAAAACAATATATCAGGCCATGATAATGATAAGAGCATGTTGGGTAGAATTTTCGTCACTCCAAACGTGTTTTGACTAGACTATATTTCTTCCTCAGGGGAATGAGAATCTTCTACATGGGTATTGCTTGGGATAGTACAAGCCTTCCTTGAAATGATGACCAACCCACGCTTCAAATAATGGCCCAATCCCAAAGAGCCCAGTGGGTGGCTAGGACAAATAACAGGGAAGAAATTACTCAGAGTACCATCCAGCCTATCACCCTGCCAAATTTCACAAAAGCCGTGTCAAGTCTTGCCACCCTGCCAATATCTGTTTTAGCCTGCATGGCCAATCTCTATATCCAAGCACAGTGATAGGAGCCTATTGGAAAAATATAATAAATTATGTATGCTCACACATGGTATAGGTGGGAAAAACAAATCTACTCTGCAGGGTTATCATATGGTTTATTGATATTATACTATTCCATATAAAGCATAATGCAAAAATCAAGAAGCACATGCATAAGAAGTAATACACAACGAGTAAGAAGATTTTTTTGTCATTCTTTACAAACCCTTTATGTTTGAGAGTCTAACAAACAAGCCAGTCATGTTTACTGGGCACTTAATTTTTCCAGATCTTGTCACAAGTGACTTTTGTCAGTTGTCCTAGACAACGTCATTGTACATAGTGACTAGAAAGATGGAATAATTGACCAATGGAGAGAGGAGTCTAGTAATGGCGCTATCTCCGAACCGGAGCACGTAGCAGGAGAACCTGGTCCCCAATCCAGATCCATGAACAGACCAGAGATTGCCCGGTCCATCTGAGTGGCTGCCCACCACCTGTTCCCCCGCGAGTACAGCGGACCTGACCCAAACACGCTGACCGAGCTCGGAGCTGGAGCTGGAGCTGGGGCTCGTCTGCTGAAAAATTTGTTTGCTGAAAACTGGACCTTGAATTGACCCTAGCTGAAAACCTATCCCCCATCTTACCAGCACACCTACCGGCATATCCATCAACTAAAACCGACTGATACTTAGTTATACCTTTGTGGGGTCTTTCCTTCAGAGGACCTTCCATCTCCTCCAGATAACATCTTGCCGGGCAGCCGGGCAGCCGAGCAGCGGCGGAGAGATTGCTGAGGAGGAGTGGCGTCAGACTCGGGATTTCCGGAGAAACCCGGCGGCACGGGACCACTCAGCTACTTGGTGGCGCGGCTGCCTCAGGGGAACATCGCAGAACATTGGGGGAAGACCGGGCTCAAGGAGAGAGCCGAGTGGACCCCCCTGATGGGAGGGGAGAGACAAGGAGGTGCTGTGACCCTGGCCCGCGTACCTTTCTTTTCAACGTTATTGTTTCATAACCCCCACTGCTTCAGAAGGCAGGACTCTCCAAATAAATAAAAGTCTTTATAAGCAAGTCATAGAAACTGATTTGCACCCCTGTACCCTTGAAATGAACTGAACTGAATCAACAAAGTGTACGGGCATGGATTGGTGAGTACTGCAAAATAAAAAACTGAAAATAGATGTATGTTTAGCAAGAAAATGCTCATTACTATAGCATTTTAAGCATTTTAAGTTGAACAAAATATATAAGCAAAGAGACTTATGGCATAAACTGAGAAAAATCCAGGGACCACGTGAATATGTGAAACACCCCTAAACATACAGTGACTCAGCAGGGGAACAAGGGGTAAAATCCCTGGAGGGGAAAAGGACAAGCGCCAAAAAGACCCCTAACTAGGTCCATACTTAACATAATATTATTCCAGAAATAAAAGGAAGAAGAAAACAAAAGACCCATCACCCCACTAAAGTACACTAAGTGAATAAATAAATTAATGGAGATCAAGAAGAAAAAAGTAAGGAAAAGGAAGATAAACAAGTGGAAAAATGAGGGGTAAGGCAGCAAGAGGAGGAGCGACCCCTAAATCACCCAGCCTAAGTCTAACCCCTAGCCCGGGCCCCACGAATAAATATGTCACTCAAGGAGTAAATGCAGAGAAACAACCAACGGAAAAACAGCGAGTCACTAGAAGCAGTCAGATGGAGAGCAGGGAGAAGAAAAAAGAAAAGAAAACGGCCCAAAATAAAACAGCCATTGAGACTGATACATCATCAGAATCCAGGATAGACCAGGAGTCAGACATAGAGACTCAATCAAGGGGAGAAGAGGAACATCAAACCAAAGTCCCTCTGCCGACAAAAATAGAAATGGAATCCATGTTTGCAGGTTTGGAAAAATTGTTATAAGCTGAAATGGAGAGAATACACAGAAACCTCGGCCATATCCTTGAACGAGTCGAGGAAGTGGAAAAAAAAAAACAGAAACCAAATGGTACTAGTATAAGAAAACTAGAAGGAGAAATTAAATCCATTAAAATGGTACAGCGTATAAAATTGAAGACCAAGAGAACAGGGACAGAAGAAAGAACTTAAGGATATGCGTTGTCCCAGATTCCTCCCAGTATGAAGATCTGCAGGAAATAATAATGAAGATCTGTAACCCATTAATGGACAAAGAAATAACATACCCAATAAAAATTGAGAAAGTACATAGAATAAGAAGACCGAAAGAAATCCCCCAAGAGAATCCAAGAGACATTTTAGCGCGATTTGAAAACTGGGAAGATAAAAATCATCTCTGGAGAAACCTGAGGAGGAAGACGCCAATAATGTTCGAAGGAAATAACATTCAAATGTTCCAAGACTTGCCACAAGAAACTTTGAAAAGAAGGAGAACATTAAAACCTCTGTTGGCGACCCTGCAGGAACACGAAGCTCAATACAATTGGGATTTCCCTTCTTGCCTGATCGGCAGGAGGAATGGCAGCTAGACTGTGGAAGAATTATTTTCCCCATGGGGCTTTAAAACAGCAATGCATATAATGAAAGGAAGTTCTTAATGGATGTATAAAAAGTTTTATCCAATATCATGGTTTGAAGTACAGTATAGAGAATCATCTGGTACAGTAACACACATCTTATTCCCCAGTGCAGTAACAAACACATATTAATACACATAGTTAGGTTACATAATGTTACATAAATAGCAAGCCCCGACGCGTTTCGACCTGTATATGGTCTCTTCAGGGGGACAGTTGGATCTAAAAAAGAATTACATAAATTAAATTCAAATAGATAAATATATATATTATTGTGCATCACTTGGATTAAACCAAGATAATGAGTCTTTACCGCTAAGTGGTGGAATGGCTGTTCTCTAGTCCAGGATATGTGCTGAGGGCCAATGGAAACACCGGAGGGCTCGGGGGGCCACCCTCACTCTCCCAGGAGAGCCAGCCTCAGGGGGCTTACAAGGAGCCACACTTAGCGCACCCCCCGGGAGGGGGGGGGGAGGGGAGATGAGGGGGAGGAGCCCACACCTGCAACAGAAAGGAAACCCAAGAATAGCCATATATTAGTTAGAGGAAGTTTAATAATTAACTTGGTAATGTACTGAGTGTTTCCAAATTGTCTATGTGGAGACTGGCATTGGATAGGATTTTTACTATGTAAATATATTGAGATGTTAGTTCCATCCCATAAATGTAATCGACAAAATTTAATGATCGTGTGATCCAACAATGCAGTGGTATAGTAGGTCTATTATAATGGATAGGTAAATAAGAAGGATGAAATGGGTGAAAAAGAGGGGGAAGGGTGTGTGTGAAAAAAAAAAAACAAACAACAACGATGGCCTAAATGGAGAGGAGTATATTATGTGGTGGAGGATAGTGTGAATGAGGTGGTGCGTGATGTGGTAACATGACATAGTGCTTGCTTGGTGCCTACTGTGTGAAAACAAAAATGAAAAGTAAACTAAAAGGTGAAAAAAGTCTAAAATTAGGTGAAAAGCCAATCAAAATGTGAAAATGTGTATGTAGGATGGTGGAAAGTGCTGTGTGGAATGAAGGTGAAATAACAAAAAGTTTACCTTATCAGTTGTATAAATCGTGTAGGCTGGAGGTAATGCTGGACTTGTTGAAAAGTTCAATGTGATAAGCTTAGTGGCGATCATGCAAAAATAGAGGCTCTAGTGTAGAAAGAACCTGGCAGCAGTAGCATTCATCTTGGCCTGCAGGAGATCATGATCTGATTGTCAGGCCTCCAGTCTCCCTTTATATCCAAATTCAGGCAAATGGGATAATCATGTGCAGGTGCAAACCCCCCACCCACACCGCCCACAAGAAAAAAAAAAAAAAACCCCGGAAGGATTGACTTTATGGGATCACCAACATAGCACACAGCAAATGTTGATGGTCTGGTATGTTTTGTTTACTTTTACATTTTTTACATTTTTTAGTTTTTACATGGGCTGTGTGTTGGTTCCAGGTCCCCACGTTCCTGCATCGAATGTCAGTATGAGATAGGTAGAATATAATACATACCCTACATACACATTTTCACATTTTGATTGGCTTTTCACCTAATTTTAGACTTTTTTCACCTTTTAGTTTACTTTTCATTTTTGTTTTCACACAGTAGGCACCAAGCAAACACCATGTCATGTTACCACATCACGCACCACCTCATTCACACTATCCTCCACCACATAATATACTCCTCTCCATTTAGGCCATCGTTGTTGTTTGTTTTTTTTGTTTTTTTTTTTTTTCACACACACCCTTCCCCCTCTTTTTCACCCATTTCATCCTTCTTATTTACCTATCCATTATAATAGACCTACTATACCACTGCATTGTTGGATCACACGATCATTAAATTTTGTCGATTACATTTATGGGATGGAACTAACATCTCAATATATTTACATAGTAAAAATCCTATCCAATGCCAGTCTCCACATAGACAAATTGGAAACACTCAATACATTACCAAGTTAATTATTAAACTTCCTCTAACTAATATATGGCTATTCTTGGGTTTCTGTTGCAGGTGTGGGCTCCTCCCCCTCATCTCCCCTCCCCCCCCCTCCCGGGGGGTGCGCTAAGTGTGGCTCCTTGTAAGCCCCCTGAGGCTGGCTCTCCTGGGAGAGTGAGGGTGGCCCCCCGAGCCCTCCGGTGTTTCCATTGGCCCTCAGCACATATCCTGGACTAGAGAACACCCATTCCACCACTTAGCGGTAAAGACTCATTATCTTGGTTTAATCCAAGTGATGCACAATAATATATATATTTATCTATTTGAATTTAATTTATGTAATTCTTTTTTAGATCCAACTGTCCCCCTGAAGAGACCACATACAGGTCGAAACGCGTCGGGGCTTGCTATTTATGTAACATTATGTAACCTAACTATGTGTATTAATATGTGTTTGTTACTGCACTGGGGAATAAGATGTGTGTTACTGTACCAGATGATTCTCTATACTGTACTTCAAACCATGATATTGGATAAAACTTTTAATACATCCATTAAGAACTTCCTTTCATTATGTGCATTGCTGTTTTAAAGCCCCATGGGGAAAATAATTCTTCTTTAATCTAATTTCGGGGTGTGCAGCCTTTCTTGTCTCTTTTTAAATGTGTCTTCCTTTTTTCACACGGCAGCTAGACTGTGATTTATTGAAGAGATCTCTGACTTTTGCAAAAAACTGGAGATCCCAATACTAGAAGAATGTATGGAGAAAAGGTCAAGAAATGGAAATGCTACATAAAGGCAGACTTATTAATATTGACCCAAAAAGAAACTTTCTGAAGGAAAAATAGGGAGAGTGGGGGAGAGAGGAAGGAGAGAGAAGGGAAACAGGAGTGGTTCTGTTTTTTTTTATCCTCTCTCCCCCTCCTCTATACATCTGATACTGGGGGCTGGGGTGCTGAGGGTGGGGAAGGGAGGAGGGTGGTTTTCATAGGGAGAGATGGGGAATTCTCTGGAAAGTTTAAAGATAAATAAGGGGAATTTGGGTACCTGGACTCTTGGCGTGTTCTGGAATTGCCTCTCTGGAAGTAGGGGAGGTGAGTTTGACAGTGCCATACAGAATACAACCTCAGGGAGTGCTCTAGACCATGGGGTCAAAATACCAACACAGGAGGGGGGGGAGAGGGGGACGGGGGAGGGAGGGGAGGAAAGGGGTGAGAGGGAAGGGGGAGAGGGGGGAAGATCTGTTTATCCGAGTGTAAAAAACTGTTTATTGATATAACATGACTGATGTCAAGTTTATTACATATAATGTAAGAGGGCTGAATTCCCCAGGAAAAAGAAATATGGTGTTAAGGGAATTGGAAAGGTATTCCGCCGAGATAATTTTTTTACAGGAGACGCATATAGCACTAGAATCAAATATCAAATTATATTCACGGGCAATACCAACTTGATTCCATGAAGACTCCCCAAATAAAAGGGCAAAAGGAGTCACCATAGGATTAGCAAAAGATATCAGCTTTACTCTTGAAGAAAGGAAAGTTGACCTGGATGGTCGCTTTTTGTTTTTGAAAGGGTCTCTCCAAGGGAAAGATTATGCACTAGCAAACGTATATATTACCCCAACAGATACCCCAAAAAATATTTAAAGGGGATCCTCAATGCTTTAATGGAGTTTAAACAAGGTCACCTGATTCTGGCAGGAGACTTCAATTTTCCCATAGACCACGATCTTGATAAACAATTAAGACCGATAAAAGAAAAGTGTTCTCTCAGCAGTTAGTCGATGCATGGAGAATTTTACATCCAAGTAAAAAGGATTTTACATTTCACTCGTTGGTGCACGACATTTACTCAAGATTAGATTACATCTTGGTGGATCATGAAGTACTGGAGTATGTACTAGAGGCCTCAATCGGAATAATATCAATCTCAGATCATGCCCCGTAATAATAAAGATAATATTCAATGAGAAAGAGTACAGAAAAGGAACTTAAAATAAATGAAGATCTTATAGACAACGTAGAAGTAAGAAAAATAATAACGCTTGAGATTGAACAATACTTCAGTATAAATGATACACCACATGTGACAAAGGCGACAATTTGGGAAGCCCACAAGGCCTGTATCAGGGGAAAGCTGATCTCCATAGGAGCTGGGAAAAAAAAGAAAGAGAAATAACTATGAAAAAAGTAATAAATGAACTATATGAGTTGGAACAAAAACATAAAATACAACTAGATAGGGCAACACACCAGAAGATTGTTATAAAAAGGGGCCAGTTAAGAGATCTGATGGAATAGGAAACTAGAAAAATATTAAAAAATGTGGCAAAAGAAAGATATAAGGCGGGGGGGGGGGGGGGGGAATAAGCCCGGGAAATATTTAGCAAAAATATCTAAGGAGAAAAAAACTCAAAACTATATATAGGAAAAATAAAAAATTAAAAAGGTGAAATGAAACATAAGACAACTGACTTTGCAAATGCTTTTAAAACATATTATAGCTCTCTATATGCAATTAAAAATAAAGAGACACGTCAGAAAGAGGAGAGAAGAAAAATCAAAATACAGGATTACTTAGTGGAAGCTAATCTACCAAAAATATCAACAGAAAGTGCTGAGTTCTTAGACAAGCCAATTACCCATGAAAAAAATTATAAAGCCCTAAAGGAAACACCAGGGGGAAAAAGCCCAGGCCCGGATGGGTTTAAGATCAAATATTATAAAAACAATTAGTTCCAGTACTGTGTGACTATTTTAATAAATTAGGGGAAAATGAAGAAGTAAGAAGAGAATCTGTCCTTGCTAATATCTCAGTAATACCTAAAACAGGAAAAGGCAAAACTGTTTGCTCTAATTATCGGCCTATAACGTTGCTAAATGCAGATACAAAGCTATATGCAAAAATCCTGGCATCAAGGCTAAAAAATCTTATGCCAGAGCTGATAAATGTAGATCAAGCAGGCTTTTTACCCGGAAGGGAGGGAAGAGACAATAGTATAAGAACACTGTTAACAATGAATAAGTACAAGGAGAGGAAATCCCCAATGCTACTCATCTCGATAGATGCAGAGAAAGCATTCGATCAAGTAGATTGGGGAATTATGATGGATGCACTCTGAAGTATAGGCCTGGGACCAAGAATAATGAAATGGATAAACAACTTATATAGACACCCTATGGCAAGGGTCAAGGTCAATGGAAGTATGTCGTCTGCCTTTTGAGATGTTCAATGGAACAAGACAAGGATGCCCACTCTTGCCACTCCTGTACGTGATTGCATTAGAACCATTGTTAGCAAAAATATGGAACAATGTGGATATTGAAGGGGTCAGAGTGGGAGAAGAAGAGCATAAGGTGGCAGCGTATGCAGACGACATACTTCTATATACGACCAAACCTAGATTGTCGCTTCCCAACCTAATGAAAGAACTGAAAGAATATGGCGACCTTACAGATTTTAAGATTTAAGGTGTGGAATCCCAAACATCACACACTAGCTAATGGGCAGTTTACATTTCTTTGTTTATTTTAATTCTCTTGTGCACTGAAAAAATAAACACAGCTGATAGATGGTAGGTTGGCTGGGTTTTGAACTCATACCTTGAGTGCTGTGGAGACATCTAAGCAGACCACCAAGCCATTGTACTAAGTACACTGAAACCTGCATAATAGTTTAGCATGATTAAAGAATGAACATAAATAATTACTGCTTTATAGTCAGCTAAATAAAAAAAAAAAAGCACTATTACTCTGTAATAATCATTTATAACTGCATTCGTTAGCAAAAGAAGGAAAAAACTAGGAATACTAATTGTAATATACACCAATAGATGCACACGAGGTAGAGCACATCTCACATAAAATGTTTTCTTTCACATACAAGGATCATGGTTGCACAATGCAGTGTTATATAATAACTTAGTAGAAATTGGCATTTGCATATGCATGGAATTGCCAATTATCGATGATTTCTGAATTTACTAACGAATATTCGCCGCTAATAGCACTCTTTTTCATTCGCACGTTAGCCTGTTGAAATCTTAATTAAAATGGGCGCTACTGCAACTCACTCCTTATTGGACTACCTTTACATACACTATCCCCCTTCAGTCCAAAATGAATGCTGCTGCAAGACTCATCCCCCTTACTAACCGTTCAGTGTCCTCCACTCCTCTCTGCCAATCCCTGCACTGGCTTCCACTCACCCAATGAATACAATTCAAAGTACTAACAATACTTTACAAAGCCGTCCACAACTCTGCCCCCAGTTAGATCACTAACCTAGTCCCAAAATACCAACCAAGCCGCTCTCTTTGGCCCTCCCAAGACCTCCTGCTCTCTAGCTCCCTTGTCACCTCCTCTTATGCTCGCCTACAGGGTTTCTCCAGGGCTTCTCTCATCCTTTGGAACTCCCTACCCCAATTGGTTTGACTGTCCCCTAATCTATCCATCTTCCCTGATGATCCATGAAAACCCTTCTCTTTAAAGAAGCTTATCCTGCTGCAGGGCCCTCTGATTCCTCTTGTACCAAATTGTAATGTAACTGTAATGTCTGCCTTAATTTTGTTAAACGCTGTGCAACTGTTGGCGCTATATAAATCCTGTATTATAATAATAATAATAATAGTGCCCAGTACTTCCTGGCGCTATAGTAAATGACCCCCAATGACTAAGCAGATTTTTTTTTCATTCATTACAAACCCTTTATGTTTGAGAGACTAACAAACAAGCCAGTCATGTTTACTGGGTACTTAATTTTTCCAGATCTTGTCACAAGTGACTTTTGTCAGTTGTGCTAGAGAAAGTCATTGTACATAGTGTGACTAGAAAGATGGAATAATCAACAACTTATTACCTGTGTACATTGGTAAAATGTTGTGTGTAGATGGGATATATCCATGGATGCATGGAGGGAAATATAGATATATAAAATAGATAGATAGATAGATAGATAGATAGATAGATAGATAGATAGATAGATAGATAGATAGATAGATAGATAGATAGATAGATAGATAGATAGATAGATAGATAGATAGATAGATAGATTTGAGTCGGGCACACCCTTCTACCTCTGTCCCACTTCTCTGAAGATCACATAAGTGCAGGGCCACTGTTAGAAATCATGGGGCCCTGTACAGTGTACCTGACAGGGCCCCTGGGTCCTGCCAACAACCCCACCCCTGGCTCCGCCCCTGGCCCCATGCTGTCACGAAATCTGGGGGAATGGTGGCAGGAGCTGAAACATGTAACATGTTCCAAAAGGTGAACCTTTAATAACCATTATTATTCTAAACTTTTTTACACTATCATAAAGCAGCAGAGATGTCTACTGTATATACTCGAGTATAAGCCGCCAAAGTCGGTTCAGAAAATGTCATTCTCTGCTGCAGAAAAGTGCTTGACATTTTCCGAACCGAATTTGGGGCCACTTGGTTCTAGGAACCACAGCTTTGGATATGTTGTAGTGCTATTTCCACTGGGTTTGTACACCAAATTTGGGGTTCCTAGTACCAAGTGGCCCTGAGATACGGGGCCCCAAAGTCGGTCAACTGTGTTCATCTGCAGCAATGTCATTTCAGGACCCTTTGGGTCCAGAGACCCCAAATTTTGGCTGCTAGGGGGCATCTAGGAACCCTTAACTACCTAGTTTGAAGTTCGGGGGACCTATGGCTGCAAATAGGCACAGTGAGGCATGCAAATGGGTGCAGTGAGGCTGCAAATGGGCATTGTTGACCCTCTTTTTCACTTACAGTAGCTGCGCATTTCTCACCCTAGGCTTATACTCGAGTCAATACGTTTTCCCAGTTTTTTGTGGTAAAATTAGGTGCCTCGGCTTATATTCGGGTTGACTTATACTCGAGTATATACGGTAATTTTCGAACTTTTTTGACAACAACTAATTAGCTGGGATGAGCTCAGGTGTATTAGGAACATAGTCTAAAGCCACCTTAGCTTTACCACCAGGAAGCTTTACAGCACCCCACCAATCATAACTGGGGCTGAATGGGAGAGATGTCAGTGTTTTGACATCTATGCCCATTGAGTTTGTGTCCGCATACACCATAGACTTGTGTCCATTTACATCAGGCTACCTCTGATCTGTCACATTTGGGTCTGGAAAAATAGAAAAGAATGTTCTTTTCCATTTATTTTTTTTGACCTGAATGCCCACAAGTCAATTCATATCTGGACTCCTGTAGACCTACATGGAGCTGTCAATCAGGTCCACATCAGTGGCGGTTGGTGCTCAAAATTTTTTGGGGGGGGGCAAACAAACTGAAAAATTCAGAAAAAAAACATATAAAAAGTTAATAAAGCGCTACCATCAACCTTAATATAGCACAGTGATGCAATAAATAAAGAGTAAATAAACTAATAATATATATATGTCCAGTAAACCACACTAAATATAAATTAATTACTGTTCTTCCAAAATGCTTGTAGATTTCTGAAGATGCTGGAAAAAAGTCAAATACCACTCATTTATAAGATAAAACACAGAAGGACAACGATACCCAAATTATCAGGTGTGTAGTCTCTGATGATGTTCACATGTGATGGATTGCTTTCAAACCTTCATTGCTTTCAATCCTTCATAGATCGATATTGCTCAAACAAAAGAAAGGACATACCTCATTGCGCAAATAAATAAACTAAGAACAACATGTGGTTAATAAAACACAATTGCACTCACACACATCAATAAGATTGCATTCAAGGTCAGTTGCATATATTCAGAGACAATTTCCTCACTTGGCTGTTACTGCTCACACAGCACTGGGGTTACTGGCTCCTCCTATGTGTTACATCACTGGCACGTGACTTTTTCAAGGTATTTCAATGTTTTTCAAGGAACCTTAAAAAAGTCACGTGCCAGTGATGTAACGCATAGGAGGAGCCAGTAAACCCAGTGCTGTGTGAGCAGTAACAGCCAAGTGAGGAGATATATGTATATATATATATGTCTCTGAATATATGCAACTGACCTTCTTGAATGCGTTCTTATTGCGGGGCATGTGTGAGTGCAATTGTGTTTTATTACCCATATGTCGTTCTTAGTTTATTTATTTGCGCAATGAGGTATGTCCTTTCTAGTTTTTTTATTCATTAAAGGATCACACCCTTTATTGGATCACATTATTTATTGGATCACTCTGATATATTAAGGTTGATGGTAGCGATTTATTAACTTTTTATATATTTACTTTTTTGTGAATGTAACACATAACACAATAGCAGTTACTATCATTTGTTCAGCTTAATATAATTTTTGGTTCACAATTTGATACAATCATTCACATCAGCGCTTTAGTAATTTTTATACAATCAGAAAAAAAACCCCATCAATTTCTGCCACTGTTCCATCAAACACAGCTACTGTGCCCATCAATTGCCGCCACTGTGCCATCAAACACAGCTACTGTGCCCATCATATGCCGCCACTGTGCCATCAAACGCAGCCACTGTGCCATTAATTGCCGCCACTGTGCCACCATACGCAGCTACTGTACCCACTGGTCCACAGGAAAAACTGACAGGTGGACCTGATTGCAAAGCTTGGGTGAAAAATTCTCAAAGGGGAGTGGTTTGGAGGGAGGTAACAATGCGGCTGTGTGTTTTCTCTGTACCTTCCCCCATCACATGTGTAAAGTAGCATCTCATTGTGTGCTCATGGTCATTATCATTATGATGATCAGAGCACAGCAGGTGCTGTATGGCTCTGTTAGTGTAACACTGTTGGGTGCTGACTTTCTTATGGCTGTGCTGTGTTATAGTCTGTAACACACAGTACAGCCATATATTAAGAAAGTCAGCACACAACAGTCATGTTACACTGACAGAGCCATACAGCATCTGCTGTGCTCTGATCATCATAATGATAATGACCATGAGCACACAATGAGAGTCTGGGGACTGAGGCTCAGTCTGTGTGATTTGTCACTCTGTGTGTGTGCGCAGGGGGATTGCTTGCCTGTGGACCAGCGTTGGGATTACTCTTTCTTTCAGTCTCCTCAGTGATTAGTCTCTCCCTCAGGCTGCAGCACGGCACTTACTGAGGGAAGGGAGCCGCATTACAATTGCATCCATCCGCCGAGGAAAGCATACAGTGAGCACAGAGCACAAGGTACACTGATGCAGAGAAGGGATTGTATGCCTCCACCCGAAAATGGAGAAAATGTCCCTCTTCTTCTCTAACCTCCTGGGCCCCTCTATTAACCTGATGGGGCCCAGGAAGGTACTATATACCTTGCCAATCAAGTAGGGGCAGGTTAATAAAGTTATTTAGATAATTCATTTTTTTTAGCTAGAAATCTGCTCGGGCCCCCCCTGCTGGCTGGGCCCAGTACAACAGGGCTGGTTGTAGTGCCCTATCAGCAGCCCTGCATAAGTGTAACATTTCTCTCACTGACCACCAAAGGAATGGGGGCACAGGGCACATTGACCACCAATGTAATGGGGCACATCACATTCCAATGTATTGGGAGCACAATGATTACCAATGTAATAGTGACAACACTGACCACCAATGTAAGTGGGCTACCAAGACCACAAACATAATGGGAGCACACTGACCACTAATATAAGGTGGTACTACACTGACCATCAATGTAGTAGGGGAATAATGACTACCAATATCAGGGGGTACATGACCCACCAATGTAATGGGACACCCTAACTACTAATGTAAAGGTGGCACACTGACCACCAGTGTAAAGAGGCACATTGACATCAATGTAATGGGGTACACTGACCACCAATGTAAGGGGGCACTACACTGACCAAAAATGTAATCATGGCATAGTGACCACCAATGTATTGAAGCAATACACTGACCACCAATGTTGACATTACACTGACCACTATGTAAGGGGGCACTATACTGAGCACCAATGTTACTGCAATGTATATCAATGTAAAGGGGGGAATCACACACTACCAATGCAAGGGGGCCCTTCCCCAGTGGCAACCATAGTAGGGATCCCCTATATAGGGGGGGCACACTGACTGCCACTGCAGGGGGGCAAACTGACCACCAATGTAAGGGGCACTATAGTGACCAACAATGTTTGGGGACACTGCAACAGCTACCAATGTAAGGGGAGCACTACACTAACTACCAATCTAAGGAGGTCCTTCCCCATTGGGCACTAATGTAGGGAGCAATACACTGATAACGAATATAGGGGGGGGGCACATAGACCTCCATTTTAAGGGTGCACATTGATCACCAATGTAAGGGGGCACAGACACTGACCACCAACTCCGTGTATTTTTCCTCTTATAAAACACCAAATACAGGCATTTTCCAACTGACCACCTATACTCAGTATTTTTCTTCTCCCTGACCACCAACACTGGATAATTTTTCCGCCCATTGACCACAGACGCCAACCATCTTTTTCTCCTGCTAACCAGCAATATAAGGCACACTGAGACACAATCCGACTGCTGCACTCTAAACAGTAAATCATTTCTGGTCATTTAGAGAACATTTTCCATTCCCACCTCACTAGTTAATCACAATTTTTTATTATGTATATTAAGCTAAAGACTCCAAATACTTACATAAACCAGTATCCACCTGACAGGCCTTTCTTTACTTATGCGCCACAGTATTGGAGGGTGCTTTTTGCAGTTGCACTGCCCCATGACTGCTGACAATATCTATCACCTTTGTACAGAGAGGGCTCTTTAGTCTTAAAGGCATTGTGGTAAGGGGTTGGTAGCAAAAGGGGTTAGGAGACAAGTAGAGATCAGAAATCAATTACTGATCCCCAATACTGGTTCCACAGTGGTTCACATAACAACATTGGTATTTCCATGGATGTCGCTAGACCCATGCACCTAGGGCATGTTCCTGGAACATTTCCATGACCCCAAGGTTTGCTTCACCTAACACTGGTGTTCAGTGGAGTGGCACTGCCACTTTGCCAAAGTCTCTGCAGAACCTAGGCTTCCAGCAGCTCTTCAGGACCCCTGTAAAGCTGCAATGCCTGTAAATTGCTGCTTCCTCATATGATCTGCTAATCAGAGCAGCTGCCAGTTGACTGTTGACAGTGTTCATCATGCCAAAAGGTGTTCCAAAAGGGGACAAAAGGGGATGGTAACAAGACCTGTTGGAAACCAGCAGAAAATAGTAAACAAGCATTGACACCCACCATTGGAAGTGGCTCCAAGAAGATTCACATAACCATAGATTTAATTAAGGAATGATGGTGTTTATAAGCATTATTATTTGTATTTGTAAATGCCAGATTAGCTAGGTGTTATGAAGTGGGAAGGCCACTCCTCCCTCCTAGCATATCATAGCTGAGTAGGTCTACTAATAAAAGAAAAAAATCTGCTGTCATGCAATGGAAGCATCCCTTATGCTTGCCATACATGGATAAAAATGTGTTCAGTTCAGCAGGGAGCACCCAAGATTTGGTCCATCTATGGTCAGGCTGATTGCACCCAAGTCGATCCATCCATCAACCCGCCCGTCTGATTTTTTAGCAGCTAGCAGTATTCATTGTGTTCTGCTGGCCGAGAAGGCTTCCTGTGCCCCCCTACTGGCAATAAAATAGCTCTGCAGGAGGCATTCCTCCATTAACACTGCCTGTTTTGATAGGGGAATCGAGCAAATTTCTTTCCTTCTACACATGGCGGAAGAAAAAAAAATCGAATCATCTATGGGCTGCTTTACTCTAAACCTGTATAGGCTGCACCGACAAGGAGTATGGCGTAATGCAGACGATGGGCACAGTCATATACTCTGTGAAAGAGTTACATGATGGGTTTGCATGTTAGCCACTCTCCTACTGCAAGGAACAAAGGGGAACAAAAAGGAAAGTGTTGATTGATTATATTTCATGATCTCAGCATTTTTTTTTATAGTATACACTGTAATTCTACTTTTCACTAAGGCTGGATATATATGTACCTAAACGTGGCCCACTCAGCAGAAACCGGACAAATTTCAGTATGTGTGTACTGCTGTCTGTACTGGCTTCTGTCGAATTGTCATGCCGGTCTATACCAGCTTCTGTTGGATGGTCATGCTGAAAAACCAGCATTTGATCAGTCCTAACAGCCAATGGCTGCAGTGCTGATCTGTGTATTCTGATGGGGGGTAGGGGAGTCCCCACTGTTAGAATATAAAGACACAATATTGGGAGAGATCTCTGCATTAACATCAGTTGAGTTGATGCAGGGATCTGTGTTTTTTTTTATTTAACCCACTGTTTGAACAAAGCAAACTCAGTGGGTACTGTATACCCTGCTTAAGACTCATGGGATCTTTTAATTATATATGGCCCAAGGGAAATGTGCAGGCTGCTATTGGTGGCTTAATCCTAAAATGCATGGCTGTATCTGGCTTTTGTACTTCTGCATCACAGACCTGAAACATGCATGCAGCAAATAAAAGTCAGATCCCCTTATGGGCATATTTATTCCAGGTCAGTAGGTTGAAGTCCAAGCATTGGAAATGACAGTTAAGCAACTGTTATTTTCAGAAAGTAAGATCAGCAGGTAGTTACAGCCTCCACATTTATCTCACAACAGGCTCCCTTTAATATAAATACAAATGTACATAAATGATGAAAATAATGAGGACAAATTCAATTTTCACCATAACATCTGCACGCTTTGATAAGTTATATTAAAGACTTGGCACACAGATCAGTGATCGTGCCAAATCCAAGTACTGCTACATAGCATTTGACAAATGCAGATTTCCTAGGTTACCAAACTTTCTCTCTTAAGAAATATGAGACAGGTCACAGGACCACTGAGAGCCATTAAAAAATGTGAATATAAAGCTGTACTGAAATTCCGGCTTTGCTGTTGTTTTATAGACCAGATGCTCTTCTATAGGGATGAGCTTCGTGTTCGAGTCGAACCCATGTTCGACTCGAACATCGGCTGTTCGACCGTCCGTCGAATTGCGAACGATATGGGCCGTTCGCGCCAAATTCGTGTGGCGCGTCACGGCCCATAATTCACTGCGGCATCGCAGTGCATTGCTGGCTGATGATTGGCCAAGCATGCACTATGACCCGCATGCTTGGCCAATCACAGCGCCGTCAGTAGAGAGAGCTGTAATTGGCCAAAGCCAGGGTGGCTTTGGCCAATTATGGCTCAGGGGATTTAGTACACACCCCACACTATATAAGGCCGCCTGCACGGCGGCCCTGTGTAGTGTGTGTTCCGGTGTGCTGAGCGATAGAGAGAGAGAGAGACAGTGTCATTTGATTTGAGTTAGATAGATTAGGCAGAACAGTCAGTCAGTTAGCTGCACTTACAGTGTATTGTGTATATATATGCATCCCAGGTGTTGCATATATATATATACACTGTATTCAGTTTAGCTAGATCCGTTCCTGTTATCTTCTATCTAGACTATTTACATTCAGTGCAGTGTGTCCTGCTCACAGTGTTCAGCTAGATCCGTTCCTGCTATTTACATTCAGTACAGTGCTTCCTGCTCACAGTGTTCAGCTAGATCCGTTCCTGCTATTTACATTCAGTGCAGTACGTGCTGCTCACAGTGTTCAGCTAGATCCGTTCCTGCTATTTACATTCAGTGCAGTGCGTCCTGCTCACAGTGTTCAGCTAGATCCGTTCCTGCTATATACATTTAGTGCAGTACGTCCTGCTCACAGTGTTCAGCTAGATCCGTTCCTGCTATTTACATTCAGTGCAGTACGTGCTGCTCACAGTGTTCAGCTAGATCCGTTCCTGCTATTTACATTCAGTGCAGTACGTGCTGCTCACAGTGTTCAGCTAGATCCGTTCCTGCTATATACATTTAGTGCAGTACGTCCTGCTCACAGTGTTCAGCTAGATCCGTTCCTGCTATATACATTTAGTGCAGTACGTCCTGCTCACAGTGTTCAGCTAGATCCGTTCCTGTTATCTTCCTACTGACAGGCAGGCTTGTCTGGTTACAGTATATAAAGCTACCTGAAGAAAATTACAGGTGTTCTTTTTGATCCTATTAGTACCACGGTCAGGCAGCTAGACTATTTACATTTAGTACAGTGTGTCCTGCTCACAGTGTTCAGCTAGATCCGTTCCTGCTATTTACATTCAGTGCAGTGCGTGCTGCTCACAGTGTTTAGCTACATCCGTTCCTGCTGTTTACATTCAGTGCAGTGCGTCCTGCTCACAGTGTTCAGCTAGATCCGTTCCTGCTATTTACATTCAGTGCAGTGCGTCCTGCTCACAGTGTTCAGCTAGATCCGTTCCTGCTATTTACATTCAGTGCAGTGCGTCCTGCTCACAGTGTTCAGCTAGATCCGTTCCTGCTATATACATTTAGTGCAGTACGTCCTGCTCACAGTGTTCAGCTAGATCCGTTCCTGTTATCTTCCTACTGACAGGCAGGCTTGTCTGGTTACAGTATATAAAGCTACCTGAAGAAAATTACAGGTGTTCTTTTTGATCCTATTAGTACCACGGTCAGGCAGCTAGACTATTTACATTTAGTACAGTGTGTCCTGCTCACAGTGTTCAGCTAGATCCGTTCCTGCTATTTACATTCAGTGCAGTGCGTGCTGCTCACAGTGTTTAGCTACATCCGTTCCTGCTGTTTACATTCAGTGCAGTGCGTCCTGCTCACAGTGTTCAGCTAGATCCGTTCCTGCTATTTACATTCAGTGCAGTGCGTCCTGCTCACAGTGTTCAGCTAGATCCGTTCCTGCTATTTACATTCAGTGCAGTGCGTCCTGCTCACAGTGTTCAGCTAGATCCGTTCCTGCTATATACATTTAGTGCAGTACGTCCTGCTCACAGTGTTCAGCTAGATCCGTTCCTGTTATCTTCCTACTGACAGGCAGGCTTGTCTGGTTACAGTATATAAAGCTACCTGAAGAAAATTACAGGTGTTCTTTTTGATCCTATTAGTACCACGGTCAGGCAGCTAGACTATTTACATTTAGTACAGTGTGTCCTGCTCACAGTGTTCAGCTAGATCCGTTCCTGTTATTTACATTCAGTGCAGTGCGTCCTGCTCACAGTGTTCAGCTAGATCCGTTCCTGCTATTTACATTCAGTGCAGTGCGTCCTGCTCACAGTGTTCAGCTAGATCCGTTCCTGCTATTTACATTCAGTGCAGTGCGTCCTGCTCACAGTGTTCAGCTAGATCCGTTCCTGCTATTTACATTCAGTGCAGTGCGTGCTGCTCACAGTGTTCAGCTAGATCCGTTCCTGCTATTTACATTCAGTGCAGTGCGTCCTGCTCACAGTGTTCAGCTAGATCCGTTCCTGCTATTTACATTCAGTGCAGTGCGTCCTGCTCACAGTGTTTAGCTACATCCGTTCCTGCTGTTTACATTCAGTGCAGTGCGTCCTGCTCACAGTGTTCAGCTAGATCCGTTCCTGCTATTTACATTCAGTGCAGTGCGTCCTGCTCACAGTGTTCAGCTAGATCCGTTCCTGCTATTTACATTCAGTGCAGTGCGTGCTGCTCACAGTGTTCAGCTAGATCCGTTCCTGCTATTTACATTCAGTGCAGTGCGTCCTGCTCACAGTGTTCAGCTAGATCCGTTCCTGCTATTTACATTCAGTGCAGTGCGTCCTGCTCACAGTGTTTAGCTACATCCGTTCCTGCTGTTTACATTCAGTGCAGTGCGTCCTGCTCACAGTGTTCAGCTAGATCCGTTCCTGCTATTTACATTCAGTGCAGTGCGTCCTGCTCACAGTGTTCAGCTAGATCCGTTCCTGCTATTTACATTCAGTGCAGTGCGTGCTGCTCACAGTGTTCAGCTAGATCCGTTCCTGCTATTTACATTCAGTGCAGTGCGTCCTGCTCACAGTGTTCAGCTAGATCCGTTCCTGCTATATACATTTAGTGCAGTACGTCCTGCTCACAGTGTTCAGCTAGATCCGTTCCTGCTATTTACATTCAGTGCAGTACGTGCTGCTCACAGTGTTCAGCTAGATCCGTTCCTGCTATTTACATTCAGTGCAGTACGTGCTGCTCACAGTGTTCAGCTAGATCCGTTCCTGCTATATACATTTAGTGCAGTACGTCCTGCTCACAGTGTTCAGCTAGATCCGTTCCTGCTATTTACATTCAGTGCAGTGCGTCCTGCTCACAGTGTTCAGCTAGATCCGTTCCTGCTATTTACATTCAGTGCAGTGCGTGCTGCTCACAGTGTTCAGCTAGATCCGTTCCTGCTATTTACATTCAGTGCAGTGCGTCCTGCTCACAGTGTTCAGCTAGATCCGTTCCTGCTATTTACATTCAGTGCAGTGCGTCCTGCTCACAGTGTTTAGCTACATCCGTTCCTGCTGTTTACATTCAGTGCAGTGCGTCCTGCTCACAGTGTTCAGCTAGATCCGTTCCTGCTATTTACATTCAGTGCAGTGCGTCCTGCTCACAGTGTTCAGCTAGATCCGTTCCTGCTATTTACATTCAGTGCAGTGCGTGCTGCTCACAGTGTTCAGCTAGATCCGTTCCTGCTATTTACATTCAGTGCAGTGCGTCCTGCTCACAGTGTTCAGCTAGATCCGTTCCTGCTATTTACATTCAGTGCAGTGCGTCCTGCTCACAGTGTTCAGCTAGATCCGTTCCTGCTATATACATTTAGTGCAGTACGTCCTGCTCACAGTGTTCAGCTAGATCCGTTCCTGTTATCTTCCTACTGACAGGCAGGCTTGTCTGGTTACAGTATATAAAGCTACCTGAAGAAAATTACAGGTGTTCTTTTTGATCCTATTAGTACCACGGTCAGGCAGCTAGACTATTTACATTTAGTACAGTGTGTCCTGCTCACAGTGTTCAGCTAGATCCGTTCCTGTTATTTACATTCAGTGCAGTGCGTCCTGCTCACAGTGTTCAGCTAGATCCGTTCCTGCTATTTACATTCAGTGCAGTGCGTCCTGCTCACAGTGTTCAGCTAGATCCGTTCCTGCTATTTACATTCAGTGCAGTGCGTCCTGCTCACAGTGTTCAGCTAGATCCGTTCCTGCTATTTACATTCAGTGCAGTGCGTGCTGCTCACAGTGTTCAGCTAGATCCGTTCCTGCTATTTACATTCAGTGCAGTGCGTCCTGCTCACAGTGTTCAGCTAGATCCGTTCCTGCTATTTACATTCAGTGCAGTGCGTCCTGCTCACAGTGTTTAGCTACATCCGTTCCTGCTGTTTACATTCAGTGCAGTGCGTCCTGCTCACAGTGTTCAGCTAGATCCGTTCCTGCTATTTACATTCAGTGCAGTGCGTCCTGCTCACAGTGTTCAGCTAGATCCGTTCCTGCTATTTACATTCAGTGCAGTGCGTGCTGCTCACAGTGTTCAGCTAGATCCGTTCCTGCTATTTACATTCAGTGCAGTGCGTCCTGCTCACAGTGTTCAGCTAGATCCGTTCCTGCTATTTACATTCAGTGCAGTGCGTCCTGCTCACAGTGTTTAGCTACATCCGTTCCTGCTGTTTACATTCAGTGCAGTGCGTCCTGCTCACAGTGTTCAGCTAGATCCGTTCCTGCTATTTACATTCAGTGCAGTGCGTCCTGCTCACAGTGTTCAGCTAGATCCGTTCCTGCTATTTACATTCAGTGCAGTGCGTGCTGCTCACAGTGTTCAGCTAGATCCGTTCCTGCTATATACATTCAGTGCAGTGCGTCCTGCTCACAGTGTTCAGCTAGATCCGTTCCTGCTATATACATTTAGTGCAGTACGTCCTGCTCACAGTGTTCAGCTAGATCCGTTCCTGCTATTTACATTCAGTGCAGTACGTGCTGCTCACAGTGTTCAGCTAGATCCGTTCCTGCTATTTACATTCAGTGCAGTACGTGCTGCTCACAGTGTTCAGCTAGATCCGTTCCTGCTATATACATTTAGTGCAGTACGTCCTGCTCACAGTGTTCAGCTAGATCCGTTCCTGCTATTTACATTCAGTGCAGTGCGTCCTGCTCACAGTGTTCAGCTAGATCCGTTCCTGCTATTTACATTCAGTGCAGTGCGTGCTGCTCACAGTGTTCAGCTAGATCCGTTCCTGCTATTTACATTCAGTGCAGTGCGTCCTGCTCACAGTGTTCAGCTAGATCCGTTCCTGCTATTTACATTCAGTGCAGTGCGTCCTGCTCACAGTGTTTAGCTACATCCGTTCCTGCTGTTTACATTCAGTGCAGTGCGTCCTGCTCACAGTGTTCAGCTAGATCCGTTCCTGCTATTTACATTCAGTGCAGTGCGTCCTGCTCACAGTGTTCAGCTAGATCCGTTCCTGCTATTTACATTCAGTGCAGTGCGTGCTGCTCACAGTGTTCAGCTAGATCCGTTCCTGCTATTTACATTCAGTGCAGTGCGTCCTGCTCACAGTGTTCAGCTAGATCCGTTCCTGCTATTTACATTCAGTGCAGTGCGTCCTGCTCACAGTGTTTAGCTACATCCGTTCCTGCTGTTTACATTCAGTGCAGTGCGTCCTGCTCACAGTGTTCAGCTAGATCCGTTCCTGCTATTTACATTCAGTGCAGTGCGTCCTGCTCACAGTGTTCAGCTAGATCCGTTCCTGCTATATACATTTAGTGCAGTACGTCCTGCTCACAGTGTTCAGCTAGATCCGTTCCTGTTATCTTCCTACTGACAGGCAGGCTTGTCTGGTTACAGTATATAAAGCTACCTGAAGAAAATTACAGGTGTTCTATCCCAGCTTAGTGCAGCTACAGGCCATTAGTATGTCTGGAAGGCCAAGAAGGAGAGGCAGACAGTCACAAGCCAATAAGAGAGGGCAAGCAGGCTCTGTGTCTAGTGCTGGTCGTGGAGACGGTGCATCCTCATCAGCACGTGGCCATGGGACACGCTTGGCCTTTTTTTCGGCAGCTGGCCGTGTTGAGCCGCAACATGCGGAAGACTTGGTCGAGTGGATGACCAAGCCGTCCTCATCCTCCTCATCCTCTCTCACCCATGCCCAGGGTGCTTTGTCTGGCAAAGCAGCGGCCTCTTCCCTCAGCTCAATGTCATCAGTGACTCCTTCCCTAGCCCCACCATGTCCTCCTGAGGATTCCCTCGAACTGTTTGACCACAGTGTTGGGTACATGCTCCAGGAGGATGCCCAGCGTTTGGAAGGCTCTGATGATGATACTGAGCTCAATGAAGGCAGTAACATGAGCACGGACAGAGGGGGTGCCCAAGAAGGACAGCAATCTGGCAGTCATGCTCCCCCTGCTGCAGCATACTGCCAGGTTTGCTCCAGTGATGAGGAGGGAGGGGATGATGAGGTCACTGACTCAACGTGGGTGCCTGATAGGAGAGAGGAGGAGGAGGAGGAGGAGGAGGAGGAGGAGGTGGCACATCACCAACTAGGCAGGATGCCCTCCAGGGGCCAGCCTAAGGGCAGCACATTGACTGCATCACACCCCAAAGCTCCACATGTGCAGGGCGCTGCAGTCTCTGCGCGTTATTCAAAAAGTTCTTTGGTGTGGGCCTTTTTTGAGACGAGTGCATCAGATCGCACCGCTGCTATTTGCAATATATGTCTCAAGCGTATCTCGCGTGGCCAAAACATCTCCCGCTTGGGTACCACATGCTTGACCAGACATATGTTGACCTGCCATGCAGTTCGTTGGCAAGCGTATCTAAAAGACCCACACCAAAGAACAAAGACGATCTCTCCTTGCTCCTCATCAGCTGAGATTTCCAACCCCACTAGACCTTCAGTCCTCTCTGCGACCTGCAGTGAGAGGAATGAAGGTGTAGAATTAGGTGTGTCACAGCCAAGTACTTATGGGCAATCTGCTTTTGGTACACCGACGTCAGATTGTACCAGGCAAATTTCCCTGCCCCAGCTGCTGCACCGCCGAAAGAAGTTTGCTCCCAGCCATCCACATGCCCAGCGGTTGAATGCTAGCTTGGCAAAATTGCTAGCACTTCAACTGCTGCCTTTTCAGTTGGTAGACTCTGCCCCCTTCCGTGAGTTTGTGGAATGTGCGGTTCCTCAGTGGCAGGTACCCAAACGCCACTTTTTCTCACGGAAGGCGATTCCGGCTCTCTACCGGCATGTGGAAGGCAATGTCCATGCCTCGCTGGACAGGGCGGTCAGCGGTAAGGTGCATATTACCGCTGACTCATGGTCCAGCAGGCATGGACAGGGACGTTACTTAAGTTTCACGGCGCATTGGGTGACTCTGCTGGCAGCTGGGAAGGATGCAGGACAAGGTGCAGTAGTGTTGGAGGTTGTTCCGCCACCACGCCTCCAAAATGCTGATTGTGACACACCTCTCTCCTCCACCCCCTCCTCTTCTTCTTCCTCCATGGCCTCTTCCTCGGAACCAGCGGTGCTCCGTAGGCGTTCAAGGGGCTACGCAAGTACGCAGGCCAAAAGATGCCATGCGGTGCTTGAGCTGGTGTGCTTGGGGGACAGGAGCCACACTGGGGCAGAGGTTCTGTCAGCTCTGCAGGGGCAGGTTCAGAGGTGGTTGACGCCACGCCAACTTAAGGCAGGAATGGTGGTTTGCGACAATGGCACCAACCTCCTCTCTGCCCTCCGACAGGGACAACTGACCCATGTGCCCTGTTTGGCTCACGTCCTTAACTTGGTGGTGCAGCGGTTCTTGGGCAGGTACCCGGGCTTACAGGATGTCCTGAGGCAGGCCAGGAAAGTCTGTGTGCATTTCCGCCGGTCATATAATGCCAGTGCTCGGCTGACGGACCTCCAAAAGGAGTTTAACCTGCCCAAGAACCGCCTAATCTGTGACATGCCCACCAGGTGGAACTCGACGTTGGCCATGCTGCAGCGGCTGCACACGCAGCAGAGGGCCATCAATGAGTACCTGTGCGACTATGGCACCAGGACAGGGTCAGGGGACCTTGGTTTTTTTTCCCCACGCCAGTGGGCCATGATCAGGGATGCATGCACTGTCCTGTCACCATTCGAGGAGGCCACGAGGATGGTGAGCACTGACAGTGCATGCATCAGTGACACTGTCCCCCTTGTCCACCTGTTGGAGCACACGCTGCGTGGGATAATGGACAGGGCACTTGAGGCAGAACAGAGGCAGGAAGAGGAGGACTTCCTTAGCTCTCAAGGCCCCCTTTATCCAGACAGTGTTCCTGCGTGCCCGCCGATCACACAGGAAGAGGACGAGGAGGAGGAGGAGGAGGAGGAGGAAGATTGTGTCAGTATGGAGGTGGAGCCTGGCACTCAGCATCAGCAGTCTTTAAGGGATCAGTCCCAAGGAACACATGGACTTGTACGTGGCTGGGAGGAGGTGGCTGCGGACGTTGTTGTCCTTAGTGACCCAGAGGACTCCGGACCGAATGCCTCAGCAAACCTACGCTGCATGGCCTCCCTGATCCTGCAAAGCCTGCGTAAGGATCCTCGTATTCGTGGTATCAAGGAGAAGGACCAATACTGGCTGGCAACCCTCCTTGATCCACGTTACAAGGGTAAGGTTGCGGACCTTATCTTGCCATCGCAGAGGGAGCAGAGGATGAAACATCTTCGGGAGGCCTTGCAGAAAGGTCTGTGCAACGCGTTCCCAGAGACTGGGAGGTTACAAACTCCTGTTTCTGGACAACGTGTTGCTGAGGCTTCGGTCAGTCAAAGAAGGAGCGGTGGAGAAGGTGGCCGTCTGACCGATGCGTTCAGACAATTTTTTGGTCCGCAGCCCCAAGGTATGATCGGTTCCAGCAACCATCGCCAGCGTCTGTTTTACATGGTGCAGGAATACCTAGGGGCAAGATCAGACTTGGACACCTTTCCCACCGAAAATCCTCTGGGTTACTGGGTCTTGAGGATGGATCACTGGCCAGAGCTTGCACAGTATGCAATTGAGCTACTGGCCTGTCCTGCATCCAGCGTTCTTTCGGAACGCACATTCAGTGCTGCTGGAGGCGTGGTAACCGATCACAGGGTGCGTCTGTCCACCGACTCGGTCGATCGGCTGACCTTCATAAAAATGAATCAGTCTTGGATCACCACCAGCTACCAAGCACCTGATGCAGATGTAACCGAATAATTTTTTTTGAAATCTCAGATCCCTTCAAAGACTGCCTATGCTGATGCTGAGTGACTATCCCTGAGTAATTATCCTCTTCCTCCTCAATCATCACGCTGATAGCTTGTAAGAACATTTTTGGTTCTGGGCGCCACCACCAGTGCCTAAGGCACAATTTTTCAGCCCCTGTTTAACAGGGGCGTGTAATTACAATTTTTGATGTAATACTTTGCAGCAGGGCTTGTTCCTGCGTTTCAACTAGAGTGTCTGTGAGGGGTTGCAGTGTTGTGGCACCAGCACCAGTGCCTAAGACCCAATTTTTCAGCCCCTGTCTAACAGGGGCGTGTAATTACAATTTTTGATGCAATACTTTGCAGCAGGGCTTGTTCCTGCGTTTCAACTAGAGTGTCTGTGAGGGGTTGCAGTGTTGTGGCACCAGCACCAGTGCCTAAGACCCAATTTTTCAGCCCCTGTCTAACAGGGGCGTGTAATTACAATTTTTGATGCAATACTTTGCAGCAGGGCTTGTTCCTGCGTTTCAACTAGAGTGTCTGTGAGGGGTTGCAGTGTTGTGGCACCAGCACCAGTGCCTAAGACCCAATTTTTCTGCCCCTGTCTAACAGGGGCGTGTAATTACAATTTTTGATGCAATACTTTGCAGCAGGGCTCGTTCCTGCGTTCCAACTAGAGTATCTGTGAGGGGTTGCAGTGTTGTGGCACCAGCACCAGTGCCTAAGGCCTAATTTTTCAGCTCCTGTTCAACAGGGGCATGTAATTACAATTCTTGATCTAATATTTCACAGCAGGGCCCTGTGAGGGCTTACAGTGTTTTGGCCACAGCAACACCTAAGGCCCAAATTTCTGCTGAGTATATAGGGCAGGACCCTACTTTCAAACATCTAACTTACAAACGACTCCTACTTGCAAACGGAAGGAGACAACAGGAAGTGAGATCAAATCTACCCCTAAGGAAGGGAAATTCTCTCCTGTAAGAGTTAATATGGGAAAACAATTTTTCCTTTCCACTGATGCTTTCCAATCCTTGTTCCACAAAAAAACCCAAATTTTCAAAAAACATTTTTCATTGGGACAAAAAAGTGAGGTGAAATCTTCTGAAGAGGAGGAAAGACGCAAAACAAATGTCACAGGGGTGATAACCCTTCCCTATGTTTTCCAAAAAGCTTAGAAAAGATTTTTTGGCTGGAGCTAAACACATTAAAAATGTTCAAAATTACAAACAGATTCTACTTAACAACAAACCTACAGTCCCTGTCTTGTTTGCACCGCCTGTATACTGCTGTTCAGAGTATATAGGGACCTTTCCTTATTTTAATTTGGGTGCGGGGTTCCCCTTAATATCCATACAAGACCCAAAGGGCCTGGTAATGGACTGGGGGGTACCCATGCCGTTTGTCTCACTGATTTTCATCCATATTGCCATGACCCGACATGACATTAAACCCGCAAGCAGTTTTAAATGAGATTTTTTCCTTTAAAAATGACATTTGGTGCAGGGACTGTTCTAAACATGGGAAACACGCGTCACTTTACAGGCATACTATAGACACCCCCCAGGTACGATATTTAAAGGAATATTTCACTTTTTTTTTTTTACTTTAAGCATCATTAAAATCACTGCTCCCGAAAAAACGGCCGTTTTTAAAAGTTTTTTTTGCATTGATACATGTCCCCTGGGGTAGGACCCGGGTCCCCAAACCCTTTTTAGGACAATACCATGCAAATTAGCCTTTAAAATGAGCACTTTTGATTTCGAACGTTCGAGTCCCATAGACGTCAATGGGGTTCTAACGTTCGTGCGAACTTGCGGTCCGTTCGCGGGTTCTGGTGCGAACCGAACCGGGGGGTGTTCGGCTCATCCCTACTCTTCTATCTCTGTAATCCGCTCTCATGCTCTCCATGACCTCGGCACAAAAATATGATATGGCTTGTATTAAACCCACTGGAGGTAGACAAAGTAGTCTCTGGGCTGAAAACCACAGAAGTGTTTAGTGCAGTTGTTTTCATTGCTTAATGTCACTATTACATACTGGGATCAAAAGAGCAACATTAAAATAAATTTATCTAAAATAATGATAGAAATAATATGGTCACACAGGGATATATCTATGAAAGCGAGGAATAGTCTCAGAGGGTCTGGGATGCTTACAGCAATCAAACAGGCTTTTTCTTTTAATCCTACCACAATATCATAGGAGAGTAAATAAGGCAATGTGATCAATTGTTTTGAGCAACGTAGACACTTTTATCATTTCATACACTTTCATAATTAGTCCTCTTCTGGATGCCTGTTCTGTGCAGCTGGATCCGGGTTCCCAGATCTGAAAACCATTGAGGGGGTCATTGCTCACTTTTACTGTGTCAATGAACCTGTCAGGATTAGCTATGATTAGAAATGAGCAAACCAATCTGCATAAGGCAAAGTTTATAACAGATGAGTTAATTTGCATGATGTTTTTTATATTCTCATTTCAACTCACATCATTTTGTTAACATGTGTTAATTTTTTTTTTGTGACAAGGTTAGGCTTTCCCATCATCACTAACAACTTCCATTGCTCCCTACCACATGTAGCAGCAAATCAGCAAGAATATATAAGATATTTACATTCTCATAGTACTCATGCTGCCAGTGGATATTAAGAAAAAATCTTGTGCTAACCATACAAAATTAAATAATCGGTGCAGCTGTTCGTGTAAGTCAAAAATACGAAAAAAGACCCAAAACATGTCTCCATTCCCAGTGGATGCCTGTTGAGGGGAAACGCGTTGGGTGGAGTTAGTGGCTGTGATGCCATCACGTTTTTTCCTTTCCCCATGCAGTCAGTCAGTTCACTCCTCTGCTACATGTCTGCTATCGTTTAGCTGATTTTTTATCCAGTTCCTGCTTGCTGTGCATTTTTAAGTTTTTGATTTGCAGTTCCTAGTGTGCTGTGTGTCATTGCTGTGACCATTTGCTGTGGAGTTTATTTTAAGCGACTTTGAAAATAACTTTTAAATAAACCAATGTTACACATCTGCACTATGGAGTCTCCCTCATTTTGTTTCTATTGAGGGGTTTGTTCTTTTGTGGACGATCCAAGGGAGATAATTAACCCTCCCCTCCGCGGTTGTGGAAACCAGCGATTAAAATAAGAAAGTGCCTGTTTGCTGATCGGTTGAAGTGGATGAGGACATCTCCCGGGATCGACATCCAGGTGGCAATCACTGAAGCCGACAGGCTAATGCAACAAGCCCATAAGACCTCTATGACTTGAGATCCATCTGAACCGGTAAGCGGTTAATTTTACCATATCTTTGAGCAGGAGGATCATTGTTTTATCCCAATTAGAAGATGTGTGATTCATCATCAACATAATACATTTCTATGTGGACTTTTTTGTTTAAGTTTTACACAGGATATTTCTACCTTTTAGATCATTTTTCAGCACGAGTTTGATGTGTTGAGTGGGTGCTACATTGTTGCCGGTCACAATTTTACCAACATTGTAGTTTGTATCACATTAACACATATAGTTTGTACTACATTAGCACATTTAGGTGGTAATAGTAGTACATATAGGGATATATTTGTATATTCTCTGTTTCAACAAAGGGTGTTTGGAGCATGTGGGTACACTTTTTTAGATTGGATACATGAATTTATTTTCACATATTTTCTCATTAATTTTTTGCATATAAATTGGTGTCACATCAATAGTGTTTAAAACACGTTTTTTGGGTTCTCATACATTGTATTTTTATATACTCTGTTTGGATGCGCGCTTGTGGATATTCCATAATGCTACATGAAGGAAAATTGACAATTAATGAATTGTTGTGTTTTATTTACTGTGCCAAAAACACTGGGGGATCTGACACTTTAAGATGACATTGTCAGTCCAGTTGCCAAACTGGCAAAAGCAGCAGATTGCAAGCTACTCAAACATCCTCAGTCTATATAGTGTGTAGTAATGCTCACTTGCCTTATTGAATTTGTTAACAGAGTAGCCTACCAACCATTCACCCATTTTATGGTATCTATTAGTTAAAGAAAAACTGACACTTGTGGTTGACTTTTTCACTCTGCTGAATAAAAAGCCATGCTATGTAAGTAACTCTCACACTAGACCATGCTGCCAGTGTGTTACCAACAGAGTATACCTACCTGCCTTTAATTTGTAGATGCCAGTAAAGCTGACATTTTTTTAATCGTTTTCTTTTGTTGCGCTGAGACAAAACACCAGTGATATTCTGTATCAAATGCTTTCATTCTAGGCCACAGCATGTTTCCCAATTGCCAACAACAGAGACCACTTGGCCTTTTTCCATTTTGTAGTACTGCCCGCAAAGCTCACCATTTCTAGAACATTGACTTTACATGAACATCTCCCACCCCCTTTAAAAGCCAACGTTTTCTAGAAAGATAAAAAGTTATTTTAAAAAATCTGTCTATATTACACCCTGTACATACAAGCTTTAATTCTTCCAATTTCAGCCTTTACAAATATAACTGCTCTATGTTTTTTAGGCCAAATCTTGTGGCAGATTGTTAGAGAAAGCTGAGTTGGTCCTACACCCGCTATCACAATTCTCTCAAGCGGGGCTTTTTTTTCCTGCCAGACCTCTGGCACTTCCCTGTCCTTGCTGACTTCTCATTAGTAAACTGATAGAAGCTTTTTTGCACTGCTCGCTTTCTCTGGTGTTCACCAGGGACAGATGCCTCTTTGAGAGGCTTAGGTGAGATGAGCTGCACCAGCCTCGCTGCTCCTCCCGCATCCCTTGACAAGGGCTTCTCCCTGGAACTCTCAGGTGAGTGGTGGGAAACCTCTCTGTGCTATTGGGGGAACTTTTTACTTAGGGGGGGGGACTGCGTACTGTGAGGGGGCTCTCTATTGTGGGGGGGATCTCTATTGTGAGGAGGGCTCTGTACTGTGGGGGGGGGGCTCTTTACTGTGAGGGGAAATATGTTCTCTGTGGGTAGTTCTGTTCTGTGGGGAAGGCTCTGTACGCTTGGGGGCTCTTTACCGTGGGGGGGAATTGTACTCTGTGGGTAGATCTGTCTTGTGGGGAAGGCTCTGTACTCTCAAAGGTTCTGTACTGTGGGGGGACTCAATACTGTAGGGTGGCCCTGTACTGTAGAGAAAGAACATGATATGCACTCCTCTTGTGTACATTACACTTTCCTTAATCCTGTGCCCTGTGCAATACAGTTTTGAGCCCTGAGCGCACTCACTAATTGGCACATGCCACTTTAATTCTCTCCCCCATGGAACAACATGGGGGGGTTGTGCCAAGTTGGCAGGGGGATGTGAGTACCTGCACCTATTCTCTTAGAAAAAAAAGCTCTGCTCTCAAGTACAGTAGGTGCATAATAATGTGTATGCAGGGCTTTTTTTCTCAGAGAAAAGGTGCAGGAACTCTCCCTCCCCAGCCAACTTCCTGCCCCCAAGCACACTCAAACCTGCCCCCAACCACGCCCAAACCCCACCCCCAACCTTCCTTAGGGTAGAGAAGTACAGCGGCACCAAATAATGGTAATAAGTAGAAATCCCCCTCTCCCAGTTTTTCTCTCTGCACAAATCTCCCCTTTTCCCAGTTCTCCTCTCTGCACAAATCTCCCCCTTTCCCAGTTCTCTTCTCTGTACAAATCTCCCCCTTTCCCTCCCTCTCTGCACAAATCTCCCCTTTCCCACCTCTCCTCTCTGCACAAATCTCCCCCTTTCCCAGCTCTTCTCTCTGCACAAATCTCCCCTTTTCCCAGCTCTCCTCTCTGCACAAATCTCCCCCTTTTCCAGCTCTCCTCTTTGCTCAAATCCCCCTTTCCCAGCTCTTCTCTCTGCACAAATCTCCCCCTTTCCCAGCTCTCCTCTCTGCACAAATCTCCCCTTTCCCAGCTCCCCTCTCTGCAAAAATCTCCCCCTTTCCTACCGCTCCTCTCTGCACAAATCTTCCCCTTTCCCAGTTCTCCTCTCTGTACAAATCTCCCCCTTTCCCAGTTCTCCTCTCTGCATAAATCTTCCCCTTTCCCAGCTCTCCTCTCTGCACAAATCTCCCCCTTTGCCAGCTCTCCTCTCTGCACAAATCTCACCCTTTTCCCAGCTCTCCTCTCTGCACAAATCTCTCCCTTTCCCAGTTCTCCTCTCTGCACAAATCTCCCCCTTTCCCAGTTCTTCTCTCTGCACAAATCTCCCCCTTTCCCACTGCTCCTCTCTGCACGAATCTCCCCCATTCCCACCTCTCCTCCTCTCTGCACAAATCTCCCCCTTTTCCCAGTTTTCTCTACACAAATCTCCCCCATCCTGCTCTCCTCTCTGCTAAAATCCCCCACCTCTCCTCTCTGCTGAAATCCCCCCCCCCCAGCTCTCCTCTCTGCTAACATTTTCTCCCAGCTCTCTTCATTGCACAGATCCCCCCTTCCAAGTTCTCCTCTGTACAAATTCCCCAAAACCTAACTTTCACCGTTCTCTCTGTCCATGTTCACCTTTCACCGTTCTCTCTGTCGATGTTCACTCTCAAAACAAAGCTCTTCTCCTCCCCCTTTCACAGTTCCCTTACCTCTTCTGGAAAGCAGCCACTGCTGTATGATATGCGCCACATCTTTTCTTTCAAATTCGTCACAGTAAAGTGAGGATCGGAGAGCTCCACCCATCTGAACTGTCAGAGCAGCGACAGGTGGGGATGTACACTGCCTCTTGGATGGCCACAAGCAGGTGCAGTGCTGTGACCCGACCCGATCGAGGGCAGGACTCACATGGGCTAGCACAGAGAAGCCGTTAGAGGGAGTAAGTTGTGCAGAAAACTTCCTCTACTGGCTATTGTGTTACAGGACATGTCGGAGCAGAGAGGGCTGCCATAGGTCCTGGAACGGCATTCCGCTGCGTTCCAGCAGAAAAAAAGCCCTGCGTGTATGTATTACCAAAAATCTATTTTTAATTTTTCATACAGTAGGAAAGGTTTAAAACCCATGTTAGTTTATATTTTGTAATCTGTGTCCCATTAAGAAGATTTCTCTTCACTTTCTGTACTTGAAGTGCAGCAGAAAGTGAGTGGAAATCCCGTCATAGATGGCAGGAACAGGGACAGAAGTCCCCACTGGAAGATTGTGCATCACCATTTGTTTTGTGACAACTGCAAAACGAATTTAATTTCCTATCACATTCTGTCTCCATGACAACAGTCACCAAGACAAATAGAGTGAATCTACCCAACAGGGACACAGACAGTAATAAAAGCTTGACAGAAGTTCTAACTCTTCCTTGCTCTATCCAAAGTTAGGCTATACATACACTTTAACAGTACCTGCCCATTATATTTTACTCAATATATTTTCTGCTTGTAATGGTAACCATGAATAAAAATGGTGTTACAAAAGATCCTGTCAACATTACAAATATATTTAATAACAATCTAACTTTCATGAACATATATAGTATATAAAACTATTATTTTCAATCCCCGCTTGTTTTTCCAAGAAGTAGCCTGTTGATCCTGCCATTGCTGCTGTGATGTCTTCATTTCCTGTGCAGGGGTAACAACACCATGCTTCCACTGATGCATTCACATCAATGTTCCCAGTATTCTAATCTTTCTCTCCTCATTCAATATACAGTGATGTCACTACACCTGCTCGACCACCACCCTCATAAGTCATATCAACTGGGAAGATGTAGTCCTGTGCTCGATTTAGAAGCATACTTTAATAAAGTAAAGCAGCTAAATAGGGACACACATGCTGAAGGGTACAATTTGTGTATTGATGTATAGATTTTGCTATCAATATTAAAGTGGAGTTCCACCCAGTGACATTTGGCATGTAATTTTTTTGGGGGGAGCGGATACCCTCTTTTTAGAGAGTTCCAGCTCCCACTTCCTCCCGGGGCTCTGCGGCGCCGGAAGGGAGATCACCTCTCCCCCCTTCCCTCTTGGCAATCATCTGCATGTGTGTCCCTAAATAGGGACACACATGCTGAAGGGTACAATTTGTGTATTGATGTATAGATTTTGCTATCAATATTAAAGTGGAGTTCCACCCAGTGACATTTGGCATGTCATTTTTTTGGGGGGAGCGGATACCCTCTTTTTAGAGAGTTCCAGCTCCCACTTCCTCCCGGGGCTCCGCAGCGCCGGAAGGGAGATCACCTCACCTCTCCCCCCTCCCTCTTGGCAATCATCTGTGACATGTCACAAGTCCCAGATGATTGCCCTGCCAGTCACAACGCTCAGTGCAGCTCGCGCATAAGCAGTGCGTGCCCAGCTGTGAAGCCACAGCCGGGCGCCCACAGTGACAATGTCGGCGCTGCAGAGAGGAGGGGGAGACCAGTGGGGCTTCGTTCCCCCACATCGCTGGACCCTGGGACAGGTAAGAGTCCAATTATTAAAAGTCAGCAGCTGCAGTATTTGTAGCTGCTGACTTTTTTTTTTTTTTTTAAGTTGTTTTTCTTCTTTTTGTAATCCAATGATATTTATTAACTCATCCACAGCTAAAACATTCAGATGGTTCATAGAATGTCTCTCTTTATTTCAGATATTATATTTCTTTGTGATATCCATTGAAGCAGTACAACTTGCATTTTCCTGTTTTTACTGGATATCATAAGAAAATTGTTGTTTTATTGTATTACTGTCAAATACACAGCATGTGTCTATTTGTATTGTACTGTATTGCTGTAAAACAGACCAAGGATATATATTTATACCTACTGAGGAGAATACTAATAATCACACCATTATAAATCCTTTACACTGGGTCTTTTTAAATAGGCCATTGCCCTGTGCAGTGCCTGCTAATATAGCCATTTTTCTTACCTTTTCATTTTTTGAAAGGACCAAACCCTGTGTGGCATAGCATTTGAACTTTATTTCTGGATTGTAATCTGGATGGTACTTGGAGTGAAAAGTTTTGTTTGTTTTTTTTCCAGGAAAAAGGAGACACTCCAAACATTAAAAAAAGTGGAAAAGATAAGAGAGCACTTACGGTGTAGCATTGGACCAAAGTTAATGACAATATACTTAATGGACAAATTAATGGTATAGGAAATAAGTGATTTACGTCTGATGAGGTTGCAAGTAACCATGGGTAAATGGTATATAAAACGTTGAACAGCACTTGTGGAGATTATAGCTGTCTTTACACCAAGGGCAATGGAGGTTATCAACGTTTCAAGGTCTAGCCTATTGGAGCTTCGTTTATGCTGTCACACATCATGATGCACTGTGGGCTGGATGGTACTTTGATACAATTGTTATTCTGTGAGTATAATACTTACCACTTTTCAATAATAGTCACATTTTTAGGATAATGCACTAGGTCGGTGCACCCTCTGTTTTGTTTTGCGGTTTTAGTGGTTCCAGACTCCCCCAGTTTGATGAGGGCAGCAAGATGAAGCTTATCCATGAAAGGCAGGATGGGAGTATAGTCTACCAAATATCTCTGGGCCCACTCTCAACTTCAGGAGTATCTCACTTTTGTGAGATATTGTATATACTGTATATACACTCACTAGACACTTTATTAGGTACACCTGTTCAATTGCTTGGTAACACATGGCAGCGACTCAATGCATTGAGGCATCTAGACTTAGTGAATACGGCTTGCTGAAGTCCAAACTGAGCATCAGAATGGGGAAGAAAGGGGATTTAAGTGACTTTGAACATGACATGGTTGTTGGTGCCAGACAGGCTGGTCTGAGTATTTCAAAAACTGCTGATCTATTGGGATGTTCACACACACAACCATCTCTAGGATTTACGGACAATGGTCCAAAAAAGAGAAAATATCCAGTGAGCGGTAGATGTGGGGATGAAAATGCCTTGTTGATGTCAGAGGTCAGAGCAGAGGAGAATAAGTAGACTAGTCTGAGATGATAGAAAGGCAACAGTAATGCAAATAACCACTCATTGCAACCAAGGTATGTAGGAAACCATCTCTGAATGCAAAACACATTGAACCTTGAAGAAGATGGGCAGCAGAAGACCACACTGGGTACCACTGTCAACTAATAACAGGAGACTGAGGCTACAATTCGCACAGGCTCACCAAAATTGGACAATAGAAGATTAGAAAAACATTGCCTGATCTGATGAGGCTCGATTTAAGCTGCTACGTTCAGATGGTAGGGTCAGAATTTGGCATAAACATGAAAGCATAGATCCATCCTGTCTTGTATCATCAGTTTAGGCTGGTGGTGGTGATGTAATGGTGTGGGGGATATTTTCTTGGCACAATTTGTGCCCCTTAGTACCAACTGAGCACCATTAAAATGCCACAGCCTACCCGAGTATTGTTTCTGACCATGTCCATTCCTATTATGACTACAGTGTACACATCTTCTGATGGCTACTTGTAGCAGGGTAATGCACCATGTTACCAAGCCCAAATCATCTCAAACTGGTTTCTTGAACATGACAATGAGTTCACTGTACTCCAATAGCCTGCCACAGTCACCAGTTCTCAATCCAATAGAGGATCATGGGATGTGGTAGGATGGGAGATTTGCATCATGGATGTGCAGCCCCTAAATCTGCAGCAACTGCGTGATGCTATCATGTCAATATGGACCAAAATCTCTCAGGAATGTTTCCATCACCTTATTGAATTTATGTCATGAATAATTAAGGCAGTTCTGAAGTCAAAAGAGGGTCCAACCCAGTTCCAGCAAGGTGAACCTAATAAAGTGGCCAGTGAGTATATATATTTATATATATGTATATATATATATATATATATATATATATATATATATATATATATATATATATATAAATATATATATATTTATAAAAATATATACAGTATCTCACAAAAGTGAGTACACTCCTCACATTTTTGTGAATACTTTGCTACAATGTAAAGTAGTGAGTATACAGCTTGTATAACAGTGTAAATTTGCTGTCCCCTCAAAATAAATCAACAAATAGCCATTAATGTCTAAACTGCTGGCAACAAAAGTGAGTACACCCCTAAGTGAAAATGTCCAAATTGGGCCCAAAGTGTCAATATTTTGGTGGCCACCATTTCTTTTCCAGCACTGCTTTAACCCACTTGGGCATGGAGTTTAGTAGAGCTTCACAGGTTGCCACTGGAGTCCTCCTCCACTCCTCCATGACGACTTCACAGAGCTGGTGGATGTTAGAGACCTTGTGCGCCTCCACCTTCCGTTTGAGGATACTCCACAGAGGGTTTAAGTCTGGAGACATGCTTGGTCAGTCCATCACCTTTACCCTTAGCTTCTTTAGCAATGCAGTGGTCATCTTGGAGGTGTGTTTAGGGTCGTTATCATGTTGGAATACTGCCTCGCGGCCCAGTCTCCGAAGGGAGGGGATCATGCTCTGCTTTAGTATGTCACAGTACATGTTGGCATTCATGGTTCCCTCAATGAACTGTAAATCCCCAGTGCTGGAAACATTTATGCTGCCCCTGATCAGGACATTCCCACCACCATGCTTGACTGTAGGCAAGACACACTTGTCTTTGTATTCCTCACCTGATTGCAGCCACACACCTTGACACGCCTGTTCTGAGTAGAACCTGTCCTGTTAAACCACTGTATGGTCATGACCACCGTGTTGAAACTCAGTTTCAGGGTCTTGGAAATCTTCTTATAGCCTAGGCCATCTTTATATAGAGCAACAATTCTTTTTTTCAGATCCTCAGAGTTATGTGCCATGAGGTGCAATGTTGAACTTCCAGTGACCAGTATGAGAGAGTGAGGGCGATAACCCAAAATTGAATACACCTGCTCCCCATTCACACCTGAGACATTGTAAAACTAACGAGTCACATGATACTGGGGAGGGAAAATGGCTAATTGGGCCCAATTTGGACATTTTCACTTAGGGGTGTACTTACTTTTGTTGCCAGTGGTTTAGACATGAATGGCTGTGTGTTGAGTTATTTTGAGGGGACAGCAAATGTACACTATTATACAAGCTGTACACTCACTACTTTACATTGTAGCAAAGTGTCATTTCTTCAGTGTTGTCACATGAAAAGATATAATAAAATATTTACAAAAATGTGAGGGGTGTACTCCTTTTTGTGAGATACTGTATCTGTTCTTAAATATTTTTCTTTCATTTTCACTCCTGAATTTACTTTAACTACTGTATATAAACATATTTTAATTTACATGTGGCATTTGGATTCTCTTTGTTTTTATTTTGCAAATTCACATTGAGCTTCTTTATTTTTTATTTATTGTGTTTTTTTGCATTTAAAAAAAAAATGAAAATCACAAAATATCTGACAATATAAAACTCTTAGAACCGATGCACACTGGGCTTAACCTCTTCCCAACCGGCGCATGCCGGAAGCTCCGTGGGTTGGGTCGCGGGTCCCGCAGACTCGGTCGCCACGGGGATACCCGCGATCGCCTCACGGGGGGGACGAACGGGGAGATGCTGATGTAAACAGCATCTCCCCGTTCTGCCTAGTGACAAGTGTCACTGATCTCTGCTCCCTGTCATCGGGAGCAGTGATCAGTGTAGTGACACTGCTATCCCATCCCCCCTACAGTTAGTAATCACTCCCTAGTACTGACTTAACCCCTCCTCGCCCCCTAGTGGTGAACCCCTTCACTGCCAGTGTCATTTACACAGGAATCAGTGCATTTTTATAGCACTGATTGCTGTATAAATGACAATGGTCCCAAAAATGTGTCAAAAATGTCCGACATGTCCGCCATAATGGCAGAGTCACAATAAAATAGCTGATCACCGCCATTACTAGTAAAAAAAAAATATTCATAAAAATGCCATAAAACTATCCCCTATTTTGTAAAAGCTATAACTTTTGCGCAAACCAATCAATAAACGCTTATTGCATTTTTTTTTTACCAAAAATATGTAGAAGAATTCGATCGGCCTAAACTCAGGAAAAAAATGCTTTTTTATATATTTTTGGGGGATATTTATTATAGCAAAATGTAAAAAATAATGCGTTTTTTTCAAAATTGTCGCTCTTATTTTGTTTATAGCGCAAAAAATAAAAATCGCAGAGACGATCAAATACCACCAAAAGAAAGCTCTATTTGTGGGGAAAAAAGGACGTCATATTTGTTTGGGAGATACGTCGCACGACCGCGCAATTGTCAGTTAAAGCGACGCAGTGCCAAATCGCAAAAAACGCTCTGGTCAGGAAGGGGGTAAAATCTTCCGGGGCTGAAGCGGTTAAAAAACACGGCTTTTACAGGCCTTTGATACTTTTCTGATCGCAACTGCACCTCCATTTCCATGCACACAACACATACTGTAGGTGTTTAAAGGCTTATTCGAAGAGGAGCTCTTACAGGCAGAAAAAAAAAATAATTAGCGCATTTAGGAGAGGAGCTTTTTAGCATAAAAATGTTTAGGTGTGTTCATTGGTATGCATGCTCATGCATTCTAATGGCCAAAATAAATTCATATTCTGGCAAATAGAGTGCATAAATGCCCATATGCACCAACAAGCATAAACAAGTGTGCAATATGTGGCTTTTACTTCATTTTTTAAGCAGCTTTTTTCCTAGTAGGAGAAAAGGTGTTCAAGGGAGCTGAGCAAACTCGATGTGCATGAGTCCTTAAACAAAACATTACACCGTAACAAATATTGCATGCTTATTATCAGATGAAACTTCTCACTTCTCTTTCTGTATACTAGTTTGCATTGAGCGTACTTTTTAGACAGTTTTCTATTATAGAAATAATGCAAATTACTTTTGTTATTTTTATGTAAAAGGCCCAAAACTAGTCAAATTACCTAATTTGACATAGGAGGTACACTCGTTCTTTCAAAGGTTTATTGAATGCTGCTTTACAATGCCTCTACCATCCTTGTGCATAGACATATCATTTTGCCTATCTTCTATATGAAAAAAGTTGTTACCTTACTATTAAAATGGAACTAAACCCATTGATTTAAGTGATTTCCAAAATAGTTACATTCATGGCATGCCCTGAATGATAACTGACACAGTTGCTTGTGCTGTGAACTGAATTGTCCAGCCATCAAAAGGCTGCTGTCATAACTGATCACATGTGCAGTAACATGGCATCTGCAGATAAAAAAGAGGCTAAGATGGCACCTTCCTTGCCTTTAAAGGTGAGAAAGATTTAGTTCTGCTTTAATTATTCCTGGGGTCCATATAATGTTAAAATCTCTTTATTTTTTAATCATTACATTAAAGTGGATGTAAACCCTTGCATATGCCCAGTGAAGTGAACACAGAGATGATACAAGTCTCCCTACATAAGGTTTACATGTATATCTGCTGTTATCAGCTTTCTATATTCTTTAGACTTCTTATATTGTGTTAGAATTTTCACTTCCTCATTCAGCAGTAGTAGTGGTGTCTGGGCTTACACTGTGTGAGAGCTGATTGGAGGAAAGGCACACACCCCCTCTCCACATAGGCAGAGGAACAAAGATACTTGCAGAGCTGTGCTTTGACACACTCTCTGCTTATCTATTTATAGCAACCTCCCACTACACAAATTTTCAGCTGCTTTTATCTCCCATCTCTGAGAAGTTATCATGCTGATAACAGAGAAACAAAACAGCAGAAACACACAGAGAAAGATAAGTAAATACCTCAGATACAGTATATGTGCCTAGGTCAGATTTCATGAATCGGGTTTACATCCACTTTAAGACTTATCTTTGGTTGTATATAGTTATTTTGGATGATGGATTTTAATTACCCTGTACCCGATGGGCTACCTTTTCTGTCTATAATTTTCGATATGGGATCAATGAATTGCTGAAACTTTTCCTTTTCTAATCTAGCAGCCATTCATTTATTTTTTCACCCGCTCAAGGTAAAACTGAAGAGTTGCCCACCCACACACATATCATATACATGTGACATACTGATAACCACATCCTTGAGATGTTATATATATATATATATATATATATATATATATATATATATATATATATATATATATATATATATATATATATATATATATATATATATATATATATATATATATATATATATATATATATATATATATATATATATATATATATATATATATATATATATATATATATATACATATATATATATATATAGTTGACCTTCTACTGTATCTAGTTTATATATATATATATATATATATATATATATATATATATATATATATATATATATATATATATATATATATATAGTTGACCTTCTACTGTATCTAGTTTTTATAAATGTTATTTATCATTTATTGTAGAATCTGAGCAAAGCTTATAGCTGGAGGAAGTGAGGGTTAGACATGACATTAATAAAGTTTCCCACCAAACAACATCCACCTACAGGTGCCTCTGTGACACAAGCTTACTTTTGACTTCATCAATATGGCATCAATATGTGGACTGAATTTCAAAATGGTAGTAAGAAAGAAGAGTAGTAAATATGAGCACAACACTGATAATTCCAGTAACTCATCCATTCTAGAAAAGGTCAGGATGGGATTTTTATTATTAAATGCATTTATATAGTGTTGGCAACTTACTTAGCGCTTTACTTACCGTATATTCACTTCAGTTCCTGGCCTCAAAGAGCATACAGTCTAACATCCCTACTTCACATGCATACATACATTCACATACTAGGGCAAATTCAGACAGAAGCCAATGAATCTACTAGCATGTACAGGCAGTCCCAAGTCACAAACAAGATATTTTCTGTAGATTTATTCTTAATAAGTATATTCTTTAAGTGTAATGCCAGCCAAAAAAACATTTTTTAAGTGTTTTGGATAGCAGAGGGAAGGGTTAATAACACCCCTGTAATGTTTGTTTTGCTGTCTGTGCCCCTGGTCAGAAGATTTCACCTCACTTTCTATCCCTGTGACAACTGGAGTTTGAAAATTTTGGGTTGTTGCGGAAACAAGGATTGGTGAAAAAGCTTTATCCCATGATAAATCTTATGCCCCGTACACACGGTGGGATTTTCCGATGGAAAATGTCCGATCGGAGCGTGTTGTCGGAAATTTTCCGACAACAGAATCCGATCGCGTAAATTCCGACCGTGTGTGGCCTGTTCCAACGCACAAAGTGCCACGCATGCTCAGAAGAAATTCCGACACGGAACAGCTCGGTCTGGTAAACTTAGCGTTCGCAATGGATACAGCACTTTCGTCACACTGCAATGTAAAAAATGGTTTAATACAGCGCACTCTCTTCTTCTTTATAATGTGAGAAGAATTAAGTAGTTTTGCTGCTCATATTCACACACACTTCTCACAAACTTTTTTTTTTGTTTTTTTATTGAGATTCCCTGAATATATTGTTATTTGTCACATCTGACAGAATGTTTTTTATTTTATTTTTATTTATTTTTTTGGATTTTAAGCCATTTTTGGTTTCGATTTTATGTTTGTATTTTTTCCAAGGCTGATCTTTGTTTAATGTTGTTTTTAGTTTGACTCCTGAATATTTTTGTGTGTGTTTTGTGTGTCAAGTTACCCCAACACCATTGATATCTTGTATTATTTAATCTCAAGGAGATTGTTTGTTGTTGGTGTCCCTGGTTAATTTCACATTGTATTTTTTAAATGTACCTGAATCCTCACAAACCAACTGTCCTTTTTGAAGTAAAACACACATAGGCAAGTATAATTCAAACAAAAAATCCTTTATTAAGGGCTCAGAACCAAACAAAGAGGGATGCAACAATGGATCAACAGGAGAAATTAGCGAAGCTTTGGACCCCCACGGCAGACATCAATTCTTGAACATCAAAATTGGTGGCCTAAGGAGTCCATATGTAAGGGAGGCCAGTCTGGTCCAGAATTTGCAGAGATCCGGAAAGCAGCAGATGACATGTGTGTCCCCAGGCTGTGGTACCACAAGAGGCTGCATCTTTTGGCCGACCAGACTGTATCCAGGGTCCTCACTTTCTGGTCTTCCTTCCACGCTTCCTTCCAGGCTGTGGCTGTGCTGTTGGAGATGTGGCAGGAGGAGGAGTAGGACCTGGAGGAGGAGGAGGACTGGGAGGACCTGGAGGAGAAGGAGGAGGAGGACCTGCAGGAGGAGGAGGAGGACCAAAGGTGTGTCGGAGATGTAATTTGGCCCCTCATACCTTTGTTAAGAGCCTCCAATATGAGCGACTCACACATGACTTGTTGTCCCTCCTCCATCCTCAGCATTTTATAGGCAATGGTGGCAGCAATGTCCTCCTCCACGGTGTGTGATGCTCCCAGGGCCTCTGTAGCCCTCCAAAAGAGTCCTCTGGCAGCCTCCTCTAGGGCCCTCCTCCTCCTGCCACTTTCTCTTTCCAGGGGGAGTGGAGGGACTGGCATATCAGGCAGCCGGCTCGGCCTGGCCACCTCCTGGCTGCGACTTCCCTGTGTATGAAAAAGGGACATGGTTTTAGTTTTTGCTTCATCAATCACAATCCTAAATTAGTACTCCAAACTAACATCTAGTTAACATCATTGACTGGACAAGCAGAAATATTTAGAGGAATGCTATACCTGGCTCAATCTGGGCTCCTCCACATGTTGTTGGCTGGAAGGCCCAGGTTGGGCGTCAGAAGCCTCAGCCGGGGGGGAAGGAAGCGTGGAAGGAAGACTGGAGAGGGATGGCCTGGGTTCAGTCTGGCCTGCCAGAAAATGCAGCCTGTCATAGTACCACATCCTGGGGACATAGATGTCATCTGGTGCTCCGGATCTCTGTGAATCCAGGACTTTCTGGCGCTCCCTTACATAAGTGCTCCTCAGGCCACCAATTAAGATCTTCAAAAATGTGATGTCTGCCGTGGGGATCACCTGCTTCACAATTTCACACAGTTGATCCAGTGCTGCCTTCCTCTTTGTTTGGTTCTTGTAATGTGGGTGGTTAATCTCCCACAGACATGGCAGCTCCCTTAACATATCAATGAATAGTGACATGAAGTCATTATCTTTAACTAAGATATCCATGTTCACTGCAAGACACAACACAAGACAAAGCCTAATGTCAGACAAAACTCTCCTAATCGTGTTACAATATAGGCCTCAATCTAGAAGCAGTATAGGCACAAGTTTGTCTATTACCTTCGTTCTTACGATCGGCGCGTCCAATGCTCCTTCCTCCGCTCACAGATCGTACGTAATACGCACGTGTGTTACGCTTTATATACACTGCGCATGCGTGTAACTCTGCCCGCCCCTGACGTTCTTTCTAGTCTATTCCCCGCCCCTTTTCATTTGGCGCAGTGGGTGAAGAGCACATGGCGAAGTCACAGGCGGAGGAAAGCCCGGAGACAGAAACGTCCCGATCCAGAAGGAGAAGATTTAAGGCCACAAATATGTCCTTTGGGGAGATGTTGGAGATGGTGGACATCCTGAAGAGGGCCGACTATGATGGAAAGTATGGGCCTTACCCCAACCCCAATATCAGAAAGGCCAAGATCATGGCGAAAGTGGTCAAAAGTCTGCACAGGAATTTCGGGGTACGACGATCGAAAGATCAGCTCAGGAAGCAGTGGTCGGACCTCAAATTACGAGAGCCAGAGCAGTACAGAAAGATCCGGAGAGTGCTGCAAAAAAGTAAGTCGTTGTGCTGTGTTCCTATTCTTTTTGGCTTTCTTACGTTCGTGCTGCTCCATATGCTTTTCTTAATTGTACAGTTTCAAATGTCAATTTTAATGTTCATGGGCCCATTATTCGTTCATATCCAACATTTTTATTCCCCTCTAAAACACCATTGTTTAGGCCATATGCATTTTCCTACATTTTTTAAGGCCTACTTGGATGCAAAATATTTGGTTGTGTAGATGGCTTTGTTACTAGAATGAAATGCAAACTAGATTCTGTGTAAGGAGAGGACACTGAGCAGATGTTTTCACATCTGAACAATGGAGCACTAGTGTGGGACACCAGATCACCATTTTTATTAGGGGGGCCACACAGGTGCTCCAGTGTATACTATAGGGGGGGCTACATCTGTGAAGCTTGTACTAAACAGGTAAAGTATTGCAGCTTGACAAAAGCCAATAAAAAAACAACATCTTGGAACTCTGCTAAAATTGACAATTGTACCCCACTTCCAAGCTATGTTTCCTATTTACAGTTCTGCCATCACCGTTTTTGTTTTACATAGGGGATAAAAGACTCGGAGGACACCCCTCATCCGAGGAGACCAGAGACCCCCCACCTGTGGAAGAAGGTGAAATACCCCAAACACAAGCGGAGCAGGAGGAGGAAGAAGATGTGGTGGAAATTGGCACGACAACAGGTGAGTGTCTGCGGCCACAGGCTCAGGTAAGAGATGGATGTCCGCAGATTTTTTGATACCTGTTTTTGTTTGGTTTCTCTCTTTTTAAGTGATCGTGATGTTAGGGATCGAGATCCTTTCACATCTGAAAGTGCCCAGATCCTAATCGGGGAGATCCTGGGGTGTAATTTAGAATTGGAAAACATCCAGAAAAAAATAAATGATATGATAAAAAAAATAATAACATCATTGATGTTTTGGGGCGAATTTAAAACCCCACAAAATCACTTTTTTTGTGTGGTACAATGTTTTTAATCTTTTAGCAATGTTTCAGAAAGCCTAATTTGGAGGATGCACACAGTGTGCCAACATGTGCTATCTGCCATCACGGGAGATCAATGGATGCGTTTTGGGGGTGCAACACCTTCCTCAATAATAAAGTAGCGGTGAGGAAGGGGTTGCTCCCACAAAACACATCCCTTAATCCCCCGTGATGGCAGCTAGCACTTGTTGACATTCGTAAATTGGTGTGCATCTTCCAAATTTGGCTTTTCAATGGGTGATTTGACCCCATCTGAACGCAATATCAAACACAGTTCCTAAATACTCATGTCTGATATTGCCTTCAAGTTTTACCATATGTGAACTTTGTAAGTTCAAATTTTTTCTCTTTCTTGTTGGTTTTACACAGGCCTGTTTTATCGTAAATGGACATTTCTATTTTTGATAATGCCACCCCAAAAATTGGTAGACAACAAACATGTTGGTTTGTTTGAAAAACCTTTGGTAAATGCACATGTGATAGTGCAGGTATAAAAAAGTTTGTTAATCAAGAATGTGTGGATTGTTGTCTCAACGCTACAACACTTTTGGGGGTGATGTCATTGCTGTTTTTAGAGAAAATGGGGGTTATTTCCTAAGGGCAAATCCTCTTTGCACTACAAGAGCATTTTCATTGCAGTTTCAAGAGCACTTGTAGTATAAAAAGTGTATACGCCTTTAGTAAATAACAGCCAACAGTGCTTTGTATAAGGTTACACAATCACGCCATTTTCACGACTCCACACATTGCTGTCAGGGTCAGCTAAAACAAACACAAGCAGTAAATGTCCACAAAGAATGTCTTTTTTTTTTTAATTGGAAAAAGGCTTCACAAATTTGAAGGCATATTGACGGCCCCCCTACCCGCAAAGAACTCCAGGTATCGTAACCGGACATCACGGGCACTCAGGGAGGGCAAGCCAGGATGGCCGCTTTCAAGCGCCGTCAGTGTTTCAGGTATCACTCCGGCCTCAGGCCCAACTGAGCCAGCATAGTTGGCCGAATGTTTCCTTAAAAAGTTATGGAGAATACAGCACGCCAGTATAATATGGTTCAGTTTATACTCCGCCATATGGATAGGTGTCAGAAATAGGCGGAACCGGCTGGCCAGGATTCCAAATGTGTTCTCCACCACTCTTCGTTCTCTGGCCAGCCGGTGATTAAAAACCCTCTGTTCCGGGGTGAGGGTCCTCATCGGGAATGGCCGATCGGGTGGTCCCCTAGCGCAAACGCTTCATCAGCAACGAACACGAATGGGAGTCATTCCAAATTGTCCTCTGGAGCTGGCAAGTCCAAGCTGCCATTCTGGAGATGCCTGTAGAACTCCGTCTGGGCGATGACTCCACCAACGGACATCCGGCCATTCTTCCCCACGTCCACATACAAGAAGTCGTAATTAGCCGACACCATCGCCAACATCACAATACTATTGAACCCCTTATAGTTGAAATAGTACGACCCCGAGTTGGGTGGTGGGATGATGTGGACATGTTTCCCATCAATTGCCCCTCCGCAGTTAGGAAAGTCCCACCGCTGGGCAAAGTGGGAGGCCACAGTCTACCATTCCTGTGGCGTGGAAGGAAACTGTTGAGGAAAAAAAAAACAATTAATATTTTTGCTCAGAAACATGGCAAGCAGATTAGGCACAAACATGCTAGGGCAACCTTCAGATAGCATTTATTAATGGGAATTTAACAACACCAAAGTATAAGGTACACCTATCATATTCCCCCCCCCCCCTCTCATGGGCCATTTCGAACATTATGGGGGGTGTGGAAATCTTGGACAGGTAACCCTCTTCACTTCATTGAGAGATGAATGCCTAAATACAGGGTATTACTTGGAACAGCCCCTGAGTTACACTATTGGCAGCCCACTGGACAGGTAAAAAGTGTCCGAATACAAAGATATAAATACACATTGTACACATTTGAGGACATTTGAACATTCTGCTATTACCAGATTCAAGATAATAATAGTATCATAAAAATTCAAACAGTACCATTTGAAAGTATACAGGCAGGCCCTTGCACTACATGCTTTGGGGAATTCATCCATAAATCACAGCACAAAAGAGATGGGTATAGTGTGTATGGGTTTGGCAAAGTCAGCAGATAGATGATTGAGGAGAGATAGAGACTTAGAAGTTGGGGGAGGGAGGGTTACTAAAAATGATTTGGGGACACTACAAAAAATAAGCCTCTGCCACTCTGCCAGAATTTAAAGCTAAAATAACATTTCAAAACATTTTAGGGGGTGTTTGGGGTAAAGCACTACTATGGAGCTGATAAAATACATTGTTTTAAGTGACTACATGCGGTGAATATAGGGCCCGTAGAGCATGCTGGGGAGGTTAGTGAAGGACAATCTGTATGAAGGACCTAAAAAATTAATTAGATAAAAATCCAGCATGCATGAGGACAAAGGGGACATTCACAGCATATTACAATCATGGTAATTAGGGAATGAGGAAAGAAATACAATATATTAGCACACATTAAATACAACTAAATGTGATCTTAAAGGATACAAATCTTACCTTCATAAACTCCTTCTGCAGGACCTGTATGATAGCAGAACAGGTCTCTGGGATGATGATACCCAGAGCCTGGGGGGAGATGCCTGTCGAGAACTTCAAGTCCTGCAGACTTCTCCCTGTCGCCAAATACCGCAGGGTAGCGACCAACCTCTGCTCCGGAGTGATGGCTTGCCTCATGCAGATATGCTGCCTGCTAATATAAGGGGTCAGCGAAGCCAACAAACGGTGAAATACGGGGTCCGTCATCCTGAGAAAGTTCCTGAAATCATCAGGATTATTCTCACGGATCTCACGGAGCAAAGGCATATGAGAGAACTGGTCACGCTGAAGCAACCAATTCTTGGTCCATGAACTCCTCCCCACCCTGTTCATGGACTGGACTTGTGTCAAGGTAAGGACCCCAACACCAAGCCCCCGCACAGCACGAACTCTACGAGGAGTACGCATACGCAACATGGCTAGAAAACGGTCGGCTGCTCAGAACGAAGTAACAGAACGCACTGAAGAACAGCAAGGCCTGTGAAGAGCGACCTGAAAAACAGCAACGAGCGGGCAAGATCGCACAGAAAACTCCGATACGAACTTACTGCACGCACTGAAGAGCAGATACAAACCCACAAGCACAAACTGAACCGCAGAAAACGATCTGAAAGCCACGAGTCTGAAAAAAGCGTGAATCGTCTCTCACCAAACTTTTACTAACACGAGATTAGCAAAAGGAGCCCAAAGGGTGCCCCGCTTGGTTCTGAACTGGCCTTTTCTAATCTCGTTGTACGTGCTTGACGTCACCGCAATCTTGGCGATCGGAAATTCCGACAACTTTGTGCGAACGTGTGTACGCAAAACAAGTTTGAGCCAACATCCGTCGGAAAAAATCCTAGGATTTTGTTGCCAGAATGTCTGAACAAAGTCCGACCGTGTGTACGGGGCATTACAGGAGTGAAGTTCCCTTCCTTCGGATAGATTTCCTATCACTTCCTGTTGTCTCAATTTGTAAGTATGAGTCATTTGTAAGTCGGATGTTTGTAACTCGGGGACTGCCTGTATTTTGCAGTGTGGGAGGGAAGCCAGTAGTATCGACAGCAGGCCCCACTGTTCTTGAATCATTCCAAGACGCTTGTTTCTCATTTCTCAAGAAATATATCAGATCGTTAATGACTTGATCTTCCCATAAGTAATCTCAAACTACCATCAAACTTTTTTACCTCTAGTACCTTTCTGACATTATAGACTTGTTGGCTGACCCACTGTAGCAGTCTCATCAGGGACAATACAAACAGGAACACAAATCTGACCAGGACAAAGTGAGGTTGAATTACTAAAGGAGTAGCTATTGTTCACTTAGTAAAGTGAATAGTTACTTTGGAAAGGGTATGTTCACTAAGCTTAGGAAATAAAGTGAAGCTGTGTTCCCCACATATGTCCAAACAAATGCAAGGGAAATTAAAGTGGGATTTTTGCTTATATATGGTTGAATGATTGAAGCTAACTGCAGGGTTACTCCATGCATCGCCCTGCATTTTTTAGACCATTCACAAAATGTAGACCAAGGTATAGAGGTATATCCATTGGAGTTTCTCTTTGTGTACCACAGTAGAGGAGGAAAGCGGGTCACTTGACTTTGACAGGTCATATTACTGGGCTCTCGTCTGAGCTTTTTTTCTCATTTATTTTTATTTTGCTCCACCAGCTTTTGAGTCCTGAAGCCAGCAAAGCACAGTGCATATTATTATGTATGTATAAAGTAATGTGATATACAAATGTGTGGTAGCAGATGTCACAACAAGCTCTGATTTTGATGAGGCATCATTCTCAGTGTCTTGTGCTGTTCTTGAAAATAAGAGCCATTATTTGTTGTCTCCTCTTCATTGCTGATACCTCTTCCAGGTCCCACAGATAAAAGTATACCTTGCAGAAAAAGACTAGGTCCACTTATACTACCAGGGCTCCTCCTTTATACCCAACTGCTGCAATTAAAGTCTAACAAAAACCGTGGAGAACAAAGTAAAAAAATATGATTACCTATAGCTTCCACACTTGAGATGGTAACATCATGGTCCTTCTGACGAGATCCTAGGAATGCTGAGTATCCCAGATCTCGCAATAAAAGCTTCAACAAAGTACATGACCATCTTTTTATGAGATTCGTGATTCTTATTAATCTCAAGAACCCGGTTTTCACCCGTATCTAGGTCATGCTATCACCATCGCCTAGTCACTGAAGGTAGAAGCTGTCGATAAAGTAAATGTATGATTTCAACTTTTTCTTCACAGACTTTTTTTACAATTTATTGTGGAGATTTAGAAAGCATTTTAGTGCAAGGTCTGCTTAAAGGCGGCACAAACTGGATGATATAATAAAACTGTGAATGACACTCGTAATTATACCAGCTAAAATCAAGAGGTGAAATATGAAGTCAAATATTAACCTACCTTCTGTCCAATAAGTCTGTCCAGTCCTACCAAATATTTAATCATCATTTTATGCACTTTGGGTGAAACCTCAGCCGTTTTAATTTCAATCATCCAATAATAGTCAAGAGAAAATCTAAATTTTATTTTCAATTCACCTACCATGCCCTATTAAAGACAGCCTCTTCCTATTTACTAAGCTTAATGAACATTCTTTTTGCAAAATGAAAAGTCACTGTTCCTTTAGCACATTAACCCTGATGTCTAATGCCCTGTACACACGGTCGGACATTGATCGGACATTCCGACAACAAAATCCATGGATTTTTTCTGACGGATGTTGGCTCAAACTTGCCTTGCATACACATGGTCACACAAAGTTGTCAGAAAATCCGATCGTTCCGTACCGTCATAGCTAGAAATTGGAAAAATAAAAAAGCCCCCTCCATAAAAGAATGGGAATGTGAAATGGGAGTGATGCGATCCTTAGAGGAGAGGATGATATTAGAGGGAAGGAGATGAGTAGGTACAGGAAGAGCGTGGGAAGAGTCTAGAACCTCGCCGCGATAGGGGAACGAGAAAAAGGGGATAAAGATAGAGCAAATACTGTGATGAAGAGTTGGAGAAGGGGGGAGAGTTCTTCTGAATTGGAGAAATTTTTTTTTTTTTTGTTTGCTTTTCGGTTAGCTGAGTGGTGTTGTGTAAGAGGATTGGTTGAGGGTGTATGATGGGTATGGATGGGGGGTACTGGGATAGTATTGTGTGGTAGATATAGGGGCCGTGCAAAGATAGAGTAATGAATTATATCCAGAAATGTATACAGAGGATGCTAGTATAGATCATGGGGATATATAAAATGATCTGAATATTAATTGTGAATGCCCCTATACACCATGATTTTTTTTTTTCTGTGTAGATGTATGTATGTGTATATGTTTTATATAAAACTTTTGTAAAAATTTTTGATAAATAAAGATTGTAAAAAAAAAAAAAAGAAAATCCGATTGTTCTGAACGTGGTGATGTAAAACACGTACGTCGGGACTATAGATGGGGCCGTAGCCAATAGCTTTTGTCTCTTAATTTATTCTGAGCATGCTTGGCACTTTGTGAGTCGGATTTGTGTACACACGATCGGAATTTCCGACAGCGGATTTTGTTGTCGGAAAATTTTATAGCAAGCTCTCAAACTTTGTGTGTCGGAAATTCCTATGGAAAATGTGTGATGAGCCTACACACGGTCAGAATTTCCGACAACAAAGTCCTATCACACATTTTCCATCGGTGTACAGGGCATAAGGCAGCATTGCTCTAGTCAGAAATTAAAAGTAAAGCTTAAAATGTATACATTGTGACTAGGGATGAGTCGAACACCCCCCTGTTCGGTTCGCACCGGAACATGCGAACAGGCAAAACATTTGTTCGAACACCGTTAAAGTCCATGGGACGAACATGAATAATCAAAAGTGCTAATTTTAAAGGCTTATATGCAAGTTATTGTCATAAAAAGTGTTTGGGGACCTGGGTCCTGCCCCAGGGGACATGTATCAATGGAAAACAAAGTTTTAAAAACGGCTGTTTTTTCGGGAGCAGTGATTTTAATAATGCTTAAAGTGAAACAATAAAAGTGTAATGCATCAAATATATGTCAAAGAAAAATTTCTAAAACATTAGCAGCGCTCATGCAAAAAGGGCGTTGCTACGCAGCTATCTACAGAGTCGACTTATCCTCGTCTGTTCTTCCCGGGAACACCACGGGAGAGGTTAGAGGGGAATGCACGACTGACATAGTATTGATGTTACATGCCCTTATATTACGAAACATTGTGAGTGTTTTTTTGTGGGATAATTTGAAATTAATAAATAATTATTGTACTGGATTACGCTTTGTGAAACTTTTTTATTTATTGCTTGCAATGAGCATAATACAGATGAAAAGTGTCCAGTAAACAGCGATTATCCATTTGATTGATAAGCGTGTTAATCAGCAGGGTCTGGTAAGTGGATTACCTACAGGGCTGTGGCACAAGTGGTGTGGTGATGGAGACTTGGGATCGCTGATAATATTTTCTTCCACTATGGTCTAGTTTATACTCACCTGCCTTTTCTTAATGGACTTTCACTGAGTGGATCACCATTTGAAACTTTGTTTAAGTGGACTCTTAAGCAATTCCATTGATATTTTTAAATATTTGCTATTTTTGCACTAGCGCTGCTAATGTTTTAGAAATTTTTCTTTGACATATATTTGATGCATCTCATTTTAGTATAGCAGCTGCCGACTATTGTTTTATCAATATTTTCTCTGTGTGCACTGAGGGAGGGATACTGAACATAGTTTTTTATCTTTCATTCTTTAATAAAAGTGTAATATTCCTTTAAATTTCATACCTAGGGGGTGTCTATAGTATGCCTGTAAAGTGGCGCATGTTTCCCATGTTTAGAACAGTGTGACAGACAAATGACATTTCTAAAGGAATAAAAGTCATTTAAAACTACTCACGGCTATAATGAATTGTAGGTCCAGCAATACACATAAGAGTTCATTGATAAAAACAGCATGGGATTCCCCCACAGGGGAACCCTGAACCAAAATTAAAGTGGAGTTCCACCCACTTTTACAACTCTTTAGCATCCCTCACTAAACTGTGCACTGTAAACGAATTCGATATTTTTTAATTTTTTTTCTCAGCACCTACTGTATTCATTTTTCACTTCCTCCTCCCTGGCCGTGGCACATCGCATCATTTCCTGTTTGCAATGCCTTCTGGGAAGGGACGGCAACTTCCTCTGACACTGCCGTTGCTATGGAAACCTGACCTAAAACCTATTACACTGCTTGTGTTGCACTGAGCATGTGCGAGATATGCAAGGAAGAGATCCAGGAAGAAATGCAGTCTGGCTTCAGATGCACACACTTAAGATGGCCATGGCCTGCTGTAAGTTTATAAAATAACAAACTACTGCTATAAACTAACAAAACAAACCTTAGTTTACAGACTAACTTTACTAGAATACATTAAGCTTGTGTATTGTAGGGGTATTTTTATTTAAAAATTATAATTTCGGCCGGAACACCACTTTAAGAAAAAAAAATGCGTGGGGGTCCCCCGAAATTCCATACCAGGCCCTTCAGGTCTGGTATGGATATTGAGGGGAACCCTGCACCAAAATTTAAAAAAAATGTTGTTTGGGTCCCCCTCAAAATCCATACCAGACCCTTCAGGTCTGGTATGAATTTTAAGGAGAAGCCTGCGCCAAAATAAAAAAAAAATGGGGTGGGGGTCACCCTAAAAATCTATACCAGACCCTTATCCGAGCACGCAACCTGGCAGGACGCAGGAAAAGAAGGGGGATATGAGAGCGCCCCCCCTCCTGAACCATACCAGGCCACATGTCCTCAACATTGGGAGGGTGCTTTGGGGTGCCCCCCAAAGCACTTTGTCCCCATGTTGATGGGGACAAGGGCCTCATCCCCACAACCCTTGCCTGGTGGTTGTGGGGGTCTGCGGGCTGGGGACTTATCAGAATCTGGAATCCCCCTTTAACAAGGGGACCCCCAGATCCTGCCCCCCTATGTGAAATGGTAATGGGGTACAAAAGTACCCCTACCATTTCACAAAAAAAGTGTCAAAAATGTTAAAAATGACAAGAGACAGTTTTTGACAATTCCTTTATTTAAAGTCTTCTTTCCATCTTCTTCAGGTCTTCTTCCTTCTTCCTTCCTTCTTCCTTCAGTTTCTTCCTCCATCTTCTTCCTCTGGTTCTTCCTCCGATCCTCTGCATCTTGCTTCAGTGTTCTCTTCTGGCATCTTCCTCCACGGCGTCTTCTTCCCCGCTTCGTTCTTGGGCCGCTCCGCATCCATGGGAGGCTCCCGCTGTGTGACACTTCTCGTTGCGTATCCGAGTAACCCCGCCCCCTTTGACGTTACGGGGAAAGCCATAGGGAAGTCCCCATCAAGTCCCCGTGTGTCAGAGTGGGCGGGTTCACCGGGTGTCCCCGCCCTCCATTATATAAGAAGTGTCAGAAGAAGAGAAGTGTCACACAGCGGGAGCCTCCCATGGACCCCCAAGAACAAAGCGGGGAAGAAGACGCCCGGAGGAAGATGCCGATAAGAACACCGGAGCAAGAAGCAGAGGATTGGAGGTAGAAGCAAAGGAAGAAGAAGATGGAGGAAGAAACCGAAGGAAGAAGGAAGGAAGAAGGAAGGAGACCCGAAGAAGAAAAAAAAAAACATAATAATATTATTCTCGATATCACTAGAAAAAAAAGCCTTTGAAAATGAGTTTGCAATAACTCCATCAGTATCACCAGCAAAGCAGCTTCATTATCATCCAATTAAAGAAGAAAAGAATTGTGTGCTGCATTTGGAGATTCCATAATTTGCCACATCACGAATGTTAATTCTTCATTACAAACGATAATTTACAAGACCGACCGTTTCTGCTTCCGAGCATGCGTGTTTGTACTTTTTGACTTCTGTCTGACGGACTTGTGTACACATGATCGGAAAGTCCGACAACACATTTGTTGGCGGAAAATTTGAGAGCATGCTAGCCAACTTGTTGGTGGAAAGTCCGACAACAAATGTCCGATGGAGCATACACATGGTCGGACTTACCGCCAACAAGCTCACATCCAACATTTACCGTTGGAAAATCCGATCGCGTGTACGCAGCATTACTCTTACACCAAGCAGCAGCCTGGGTCTCCAGTGGTCCTACAAGCCCCCTCCCCTTCAGTGTACATAGGGGCAAGTCAGAGAATGGAGCCACTGCTTATGTGTGTAAGAGAAGTGGTCCAAACCACTAAGATGCTCCCAATACAGGGTATTTTAACTGCCATAGCGCTTGGGATCTTAACACACTGAAAAAGCAGCATATTTATTAATTTATATGCATACTGAATGTGTTACAGTAATAAATACAGACAGTTTTGAGGGCTTTAAAAAGAAAAATTGGTAATTAAAGTGCAAGAAACCCATTTTGTTTTTGGGAAACAGCCCACAAGACCAATTAGGGGGCCTCCTTAGGTAGCATTTATGGAGGCATAGTGAGTAACAAGCACTGAAACATGTCCATATTAAACACTTCATTCTCAGTGCATGTTTAGCACTGTGTATGTTGTTCAGACCCATGCCTCACAGCATCATTGGTCGTGAGCTGCCTTAACACCATACCATAGCTACCATAACAACCAATGATACTGTGCAGGCAAGCTGTCTGTCATGGGGTGCTGTGCAGCAGGGCTGCCAGTATTCTATTAACCAAAGGGCAAAAATGGCCTCTTCAGGTGGCATCCGCCCTTGGCACTACCGTGCTGGGGTCATCTAGATGTCAGGAGATTTTCCTCTATTTTTATTAAACTCTGCGCACAAAAGTCCATGCATGCTCAGAATCGAGCAGGGCCGGGACAAGGGGTGGGCAGGAGGGGCGGCTGCCCCTGGCGCAATGGTATATTGCAGGGGTGGGGTACACCCTGACCCTAACCCTAAGGGAGAGGGGGGGCGAAGTTTGGCATCTTTGCCCTGGGCACTGGATGACCTTGTCCCGGCACTGGAATCGAGTATGAGATGAAGGTACTCGGTCTTGTAAAACTAGCGTTCGTAATGGAGATAGCACATTCGTCATGTTGCAAATTTGGAAATCTTTCAATGCAGCAAATTCTCTTCTTCTTTATCATGCTAGAATAATAAAGCTGCTTTGCTGCTGATATTCACACAGAGTTCTGACAAACAGATTTTTTATTATTTCTCGTGATCTCATGAATAATCTTTGTTTTTGTTTTTTTTTCTTATCAAGTTCTTATTAAAGTTACCACAACACCATTATTATCTTCTGAAGAATCCTCCTTATCTTCTGGGTTATCCTCTGAAGAATTCACGTGACGATATGCATTAGGATTGGAGCACGGGACGCTGCCACAGACAAACAACAGGAGACGAGCTCGGCGCTCATAGTTACCACACACTGCAGCATTGTTTTAAATGTAAGTTGATTGGACATGTTTTATTAAATAAATATACCTTTTATATGGGATCACGCTATGTGCGTCTCTTTCCCCCTCACACTGTACATCACTACTCTACCTGACGAACACTGAGGAGAGAGGCACGGGGACATATTCCATTTTCCAGGCACGGGGACAGATTCCAGATTGGTGATACTCCTGGAGGCATACGAGCTTGGCGCTCGTGGATTGATGCCCACACTCACTTCATGAAAGTGAGTGCAACCTTCCCCCGTGTCTGTCTTGCCCCCCTTCCACTGTGGTCGTCGCAGAGTTATTTTACATGCTGTATACTTTTTATTTTTTATATTTCGCTTGGCATGTTCATCATTGTCACTATCTTATGCACGGAACGTCTACACCTGCGGGTCATTTGCAACACAGGCTGTACACTTTACAGCTGTAAGGTAAGCGGCTTGCAAACACGGAGGTGTCCTCACTGAAGATCCCCCTTCCCTTCACGATTGGAATTGTTTTGTGTTTCTCATCACGAGTTTTTGTTTTTTGGACTGGATGATAGAACTAATATTCATGTTTTCCCTAGAGATTTGTCACTTGTAGTTCACCAGGATTTAGCACGTTTTTGCTAATAGGGCACTAGCCCACATATATTTTTCTTGCATTATATATTTTTTTGCATTGTGTCATTATTCATCCTATTTGTGTTAGTATATGCATTTTTGCTTTACTATATTCAAGCAGTCACTGTTTCACAATCACCTTTATATATTAGGCTTTGTCTGCCGGCAACATTATATTCCTGTTGATCAGCTACGTTGCACTGCACTGCATCCCCACCATGTTCTTTTAGCATGTAGGATCCATTCATGCATTGGCCCGTTTCTGCTTTTTTAGTTCACTTTGCCACTTTAGTCATCTTTGTAGCTTCCCCCCCCTTCATCACAGCGCAACTATCATCTTCCCCTACTTTTGTCTCATTTGTCCTGCCTTGGATCAGTACTTAGGTGTTGCAGCAGTGTCCTTTTAGTGTAGCCCCCCCCCCCCACGACAGCGCAGGAGTTTCCACTTTCACCATTATTATCTTGTATTTTTTTTACCTCAGATAAGTTGGTGAAGCCTTTGTACCCCAGGGCAGAAATAAAAATTATTTAACAGGCCAAATTTGTAACCTGAGGAGTCCATTAAATAGGGAGCACAATATGGTCCACACCAAACCCAGGCCATCACTCTCAACACTTCCTTCCATGCTTCCTTCCAGGCTGTGGCTGTGGTGGGTTGGGTGGCTGTCGTGGTGGTGGTATTGCTGGAGGTGGTGGTGGTGGTGGTGTTGATGGAGGTGTTGGAGGAGTATGGTCCAACTCACACACGTGGCTTTTATTTGTGAGTTGCCCCCTCATCCCCTTGTTTAGGGCCTCAAGTATTACCTCCTCATAGATGAAACATTGGCCCTCCTCTATTCCTTTCAGTTTACTGGCCGTCACACAGCCAAAGGACTCATGGACACCAGGGGTTGTTGTGAGGACCGCAGTAGCCTGCCGAATCAAAGTAGTTGCTGACTCCTCCAGGTTCCTCGCCTTCCTCGTCCTTTTTGTTGGAAGGTGGAGGGGAGGAACCTGGGATTCGGTCAGGCTGCTTTCCGCGGCCACCTCCTGGCTGAGACTTTCCACGTGTAAGGGCTGGCTCAGCCCTTCCTTCTCTGAGCTGGCCACTCAGCTGTTGGGTAATTGCCAGCTCTCTTCTCTCTCCACAGTTAACCAGCTGTTGTGGATCTGCTCGTCTACTTAAAGACATCCAGCTCTCAGTCCCTATGTCGCAGTTGAAAAATCTCCAGAGAAAGTGCCTTAACTTTATTTGGAATTATGCATCCCATAGAATTGCTCAATCGGTAATCCTCACCCCCTAGAGCTAAAGGCGGGTTGGCCACCCCCGATTTCATTAAGTACTATTATGCTTCTCACCTTAGGTTACTGACTACATGGACCTCAAGAAAAGCTGCAAATAGATGGGCTGAAATTTAAATGGGGATTACTGCCCCAGTACACCCTTGCTATATGTTATGGCCATCCTCAAAGAAATTCATACCCCAACTAAGGTCTTTGTGTCTATCACCGATGCTTTTTAAGCTATCTATCTGGAAAAGATGTATGGATAAATTTTATCTTTCCTTACCTTGCTCCCCTCTCCAGAATATTCTCTTTAACTTGGACTTCTCTTTGGACTATCTTACTTGCGAACACTTCCATGGACTCATGCAGGCATATTTCAACTGCGACATCTGGTTCACCCAGTAACACGTAAGCTTTTACCATTCTCAGTTCCCAAAGAAAAACAAGTTTTACCGAACTCTACAGAATACTTTTACTTACAAATTAAACATTTTTTCCAATCCAACTTCCCCTCATTATCCTTAGAAAAACCCACAGATTTTGAAATGCTGTGTACAAATGGCCCATATGAACCAAAACTAATCTCATCCATATATAAAATACTTCAGGCAGTACCCCCTTTAACTGATTCCATACATAAATACATGACAAAATGGTCCAGAATGCTAAATAGATCAATCTCATTATTAGATTGGGGTAAAATCTGGGAGTCGGCTTTCAAAGTTTCCAGATGTGTGGCACAAAAGGAGACCGCTATTAAGATAATATTTTTTTGGTACAAAACTCCTGAGTTGTTACATGCCCAAAACCCCTCTCTCTCTGATGTGTGCTAGAGGTTTGGACATTCCGTAGGTACCCACCTTCACATCTTCTGGGACTGTCTTATCTTGGGTGCGTATTGGACGGAGATACAAAATTTATTACAATCACTCTTTGCCACATCTATCCCTTTAAACCCCATACACTTTCTTTTGGGCCTACCCTTCTCGGGTATCCCTAAATCATTACAGAAACTAGGGTCTTTTGTACTTCTGGCAGCAAAAAGAGCCATCCCTAGACTTTGGCTATCTACCACCGCTCCCACTTTACACCACGCTCTTTCCATTATCACAGATATGCGTAAAATGGAACACTTAACCGCAAAAATTGAAGGTAAACTTACCCAATTTGAAAAAATCTGGAAACCTTGGGATGATTCAATATTTTCTCCTGCTTCTCTCATTTCTGCTTCTTTTTGATTCTAATTAGCACTAATTCTAGAGCATCCTTGTGTTTGAACATGTAGTCGAAACAGAAGCATGGATACTGTATGGAACTTCTTTTTTTGTTTGTATGACCCAATATGGGAAGAAGCTGACATCTATCTGTACAGATATCCCCACCACGCTTATTTACACTGTTTGTACTTAGCTTTTGAATGCTTCTATGTTAAACTGTCATAACTTTTTCTTATACCTTTTGTTATGCTGATTTATATTTGTTGAAAAAAAAAAAAAAAAAGCCATCCAGCTCACTTCTTTCCTGCCTTCGCCTTGGTCACATCACAAGAAACCATCTCCTGCTCTCCTGTTTAAAGACTGGCTTGCTGACATCCCTTCTGGCTCCTTATCCTGCTTGCTGCTCCTCCACTAGGATCCCTGACTTCTGGCCTGGCTGATTACCCGATCTGGTTACTGAACTCTGGCTTGGCTGACTATCCGATACGGTTACTGGACTATGGCTATGCTTTGACTACACTTACTTTATTTACCTTTATATTTTTATGAATAAACAAGTGTGATTTAACTGTACTTCTGTCTCGGTCTGGTTCAGGGTTTCTGACAGTAGGCGAAGGCCATGAATTCAGAAGAAGAGCGGTGAACTGAGACCTTGCATTGATTATAGGGGTCTCAATCGTTTCATGATTAAGAATGCCTACCCAATCCCATTGATTACAGAGTTATTTGACCGCCTCAAGGGAGCAACGGTTTTCACTAAGCTTGATCTGAGAGGGGCTTACAATCTCATGAGGATTAAGGAGGGCGATGAGTGGAAAACTGCGTTTAATGCCAGAACAGGCCATTATGAGAACCTCGTAATGCCTTTTGGCCTTTGTAACGCCCCGGCAGTTTTCCAGGAATTTATTAACGATGTCCCCTGAGATTTGTTGCAGTTTTGTGTGGTGGTTTATCTCAATGATATCCTCATATTTTCCAAGTCCCTGGATAGCCACCACATAGATGTCTGTCGTGTGCTTCAGAAATTGTGAGAGAACAATCTCTATTGTAAATTGGAGAAGTGTGAGTTCCATCGGGAACAGGTTAAATTCCTGGGCTATGTCATTTCCACTGCTGGTTTTTCGACCCAGAGAAACTTTCGGCAGTCCTACAGTGGCCTCGACCCATGGGGTTACGTCCTCTGCAGCGTTTCCTGGGTTTTGACAACTATTATCGGAAGTTTATTCGTAACTTCTCGTCTCTGGTCAAGCCCCTGACCGATATGACCAGAAAGGACGGTAACCCACGGAGTTGGTCTCCAGAGTCCATTCAGGCCTTCGAAAGTCTCAAGGCTGCCTTTGTTTCTGCTCCTGTGTTGGCACATCCTGATCCTACATTATCTTTTATCCTTGAGGTTGATGCTTCTGAGAATGGTGTTGGCGCCCTTTCTGTCTCAACGTCCTACCTCTGAGAGTGCTATGCATCCTTGTGGCTACTTTTCCAAGAAATTGTCATTGCGGAGTGCAATTACGAGATTGGTGACAGAGAGCTGTTGGTGATCATTTTAGCCCTGAAAGAATGGAGACATCTCCTCGAAGGTACCACTGTGCCGGTTCTCATTCTTACTGACCATAAGAATCTCACATTCTTGTCTGAGGCTAAATGCCTCTCTCCCAGAGGGGCGCGATGGGCTCTTTTCTTGTCAAGTTTCAATTACATTGTCTCATTCTTACCCGGTACTAAGAATATAAGGGCTGACGCCTTGTCACGACAATTTTCCTCCACTTCCAAGTTGGAGTCGGTTTGGGCTCCTATGATTCCTCCTGATCGTATTCTGGTTAGGGTTCGCACCAGTCTTACTTTTCCTTTGGGTGACAAAATTCTTGCTGCTCAGGTTGATACTCCTCCTGAGAAACCTTGTGACCTCTGCTTTGTCCCAGAGTGTCTCCGTACTGCCGTGCTCCAGACTTACCATTCTCCCAAGGCAGCTGGCCACCCTGGGAGGAATCAACTCATTTGAGCCATTTCCCAACAATTCTGGTGGCCTAGTCTACGTGCTGATGTAACTGCCTTCGTAGCTGTCTGTTCCGTGTGTGCTCAGAGTAAGACTCCACGACACCTTCCAGTGGGCCTCCTACAACCCATACCCAATGGAGAGAGGCCCTGGGCCCACCTGTCTATGGATTTCATTGTGGAGTTGCCCAACTCCCAAGGGAACACAGTTATCCTTATGGTGGTTGACTGGTTCTCAAAGATGTGTCATTGTATTCCCCCGTAAAAGTTGCCCATTTCTAAGAAACTGGCTTCCATTTTTACCCGGGAGACCTTTCGCTTACATGGGCTACCCAAGGTGATTGCCTCGGACAGGGGTAGTCAGTTTGTGTCCCGGTTCTGGCGAGCCTTTTGTGCACAGCTGGGAATTCAGCTTGCTTTCTCCTCTGCATATCACCCGCAGTCTAATGGGGCCGCAGAACGAGCCAATCAGTACTTGGAGCAATTCCTACGTTGCTATATTTCTGACCATCACAACAACTGGTCAGACCTATTACCATGGGCAGAGTTTGCTCACAACGGTGCCTTGAATTCTGCTTCCCGATTGTCTCCGTTTATTGCGAATTATGGTTTCCAACCTTCCATGTTGCCTGACTCGTTTGTTCCGCAGAGTATTCCTGCGCTAGAGGAGCATCTCCGCGGTCTTTGTTCCACTTGGGCACATTCCAGGAGGCTTTTGTCATGCTAATGATAGGTACAGACTCCATGCTGACCGCAGACGCCTGCCTGTGCCTTCCTACCAGGTTGGGGACAGGGTCTGGCTGTCATCTTGCAACCTCCAACTTCGTGTCCCCTCACTGAAGTTTGCACCTCAGTTTATTGGGCCTTTCTGTATCCTTCACAGGATTAACCCAGTGGCTTACGCGTTGGACCTTCCTTCTAGTATGCGCATCGCTAATGTGTTTCATGTCTCCTTATTGAAACCGTTGGTCTGCAACCGTTTTATCCCTCGGTGCCACATCCTCACCCTATACAGGTTGAGAACCATGAGGAGTGAGAGGTACATTCCATTGTTGACTCCCATAGGTTCAGTGGGGGCATACAGTACCTGGGGCATTGGAAGGGGTACGGTCCAGAGGAACGCTCCTGGGTCTCATCCTTGGATGTACATGCCCCTGCCCTCCTCCGTGATTTCCATAGACGTTTTCCCCTCAAGCCTGGTGGTCCTCCGAGGGGGAGGGGTTGTTGAGGAGGGGGTGGTACTGTCAGGGCTGGCTCAGCCCTTCCTTCTCTGAGCTGGCCGCTCAGCTGTCAGCTAATTGCCAGCTCTCTTCTCTCTCCACAGTTAACCATCTGTTTTGGATCTGCTCATCAGTTCTGCCTACTTAAAGACGTCCAGCTCACTTCTTTCCTGCCTTCGCCTTGGTCACATCACAAGAAACCATCTCCTGCTTTCCTGTTTAAAGACTGGCTAGCTGACATCCCTTCTGGCTCCTTATCCTGCTTGCTGTTCCTCCACTTGGATCCCTGTTTCTGGCCTGGCTGATTACCCGATCTGGTTACTGAACTCTGGCTTGGCTGACTATCCAATTTGGTTACTGGACTCTGGCTATGCTTTGACTACGCTTACTCTATTTACCTTTTTATTTTTATAAATAAGTGTGATTTAACTGTACTTCTGTCTTGGTTTGGTTCATGGTTTCTGACACCACGGCCTCCTCCTGGCTGAAACTTTCCTGTGTATGAAAATGGGACATAGTTTTAGTTTTTTGGTCATGAATCACACACAATTTTGAGCTCATGACTGTTGCAAATTGAATGTTAACAAATAGAAAAGACTATCATTCTGACCCCAGCATTTTTTATTCTTGTCCCAATCATTTTTGGCTACTACTGTCTATTGATATGTAAACTTTTTTGTTAAATCAGAAATTAGTGATCAATAACATCTAGTTAATATCATTCAATTTTTGACAAGAAATATGTTGAACATTGCTAAACCTGGCTCAAGCTGGGCTCCTCCACATCTTCTTCCTGGGTGGAAGGCTCAGGTTGGACTTCTGAAGCCTCATCTGATGTGGAAGGAAGTGTTGATAGTGATGGCCTGGGTTCCGTCTGGTCTGACAAAAAGCGCAGTCTGTCGTAGTACCACATCCTGGGGACATAAACGCCATCTGCTAATGCTCCAAAATCCTGGACCTTCTTGCACTCCCTATTATATGTGCTCCTCAGGACACCAACTTTGGCCTTCAAATAGTTGATGTCAGCTGTGGTATACACAGGCTTCACCAATTCCAACAATTGCTGCCTTCCTCTTTAGCTTGTTCGAGTATTCTCTGTTTTTGACTTGCCACGGACAGGGCAGCTCCCTGTACCTGTCTATAAAGTTTGACAGGAAGTCCGGGTCAGTAAATTTATCCATTTTCTCTGCAAGACACAAAACAAACCCCAATGTCAGGCTAAAGTCTCCTAATCTTGTCCCGATATAGGCCTCAATCTATAAGCAATATAGGCCACTAACCACTGATGCCCCAAGTTAAAATTGTACCTTTGTTTGCATCCTCCACTCACAGATCATACGTACGAAGCACGCGTGTTATATACACTGAGCATGCTTGAAACTCCACCCCTGACTTGCTTTCTAGTGTATTCCCCACCCCTTCTCTTTCAGCGCAGTGGGCACATGGCGAAGAGACAGCAGGTGCATGCAGAGAGCAGCAACGAGGAGGTAAGCCCAGAGCAAGAAACGCTCCAATCCAGGAGGAGATATAAGGCCTCAAATATGTCCATTGTAGAGATGGTGTAGATGGTGGACATCTTGAAGATAGCCGACTATGATGGGAAGTATGGACCGTACCCAAACCCAAATGTGAGAAAGGCCAAGATCATGACTAAAGTTGTGAGAAGTCTGCACAGGAATTTTGGGGTCCAAGGACCAAGCTCTCCTGAAGAAGGGGAAATCCCCACACACCATGAAGATGTGGATTCCGAGGTTCATGAAGTGGGTGAAATAGTGACCACAACAGGTCAGTGTCTGAGACTACAGTTTAAGGTAATAGATGTATGCCTGCATATTTATAATACATGGTGTGTATTGTTTTTTTTTTTAGGTGATGTGGATGTTGTGGAAGAAGAAACTCACTTCAACAGTGCAAGTGCACAGATCAGCGAAAATAATGGTGTGCAATCGTGAATTAGATAAGGTCAAAGAAAGCATCAATGATGTTGAAAAAAGACTCACCAACATCAGTGATGTTTTAGCCAAAATATAACCCAAAAAAAATCCAATGTTGTCATTATTTTTTTTATCAAAATCTTAAAGTAATTTGAAAGCCAAATTTTGAAGATGCACAGTGTGTCAACATGTGCTATCAGCCATTATGGGATATCAATGTACGCGTTTTGTGGGTGCAACCCCTTCCTCTCATCTATTTTAGTTGCGAGGAAGGGGTTGCACACACAAAACACGTACATTGATATCCCATGATGGCAGATAGCACATGTTGACACACTGTGTGTCTTTTCCCTACATCTATCAAAATAGATGTAGGGAAAATACGCACATTTTAGGCATGGGATCATGATGGAAATCCACATTTTTCAGTCCCCATTTGTGTGCATCTTCAAAATTTGGCTTTTACAGGGGTGACATCACCCCATCTGATGAAGGAAAAATCAACACAGTTTTGACATACTAATGTCTCATATTGCCTTCAGTTTATCAAAGTTGAACGTTGTAAGTTCCTGAGTGGATATTATGGTTTTAAACATGTCTGTTTAGCCACAAAAAGGCTATATACTGTCACACATACATGTTATACACCAAAGATATTGGTTTGTTAATAAACCCTTTTATAATGCACATGTGAATGTGCTTGGAGTAAAATGTTTTATACTCAGCAATGTGTGGCTTCTTCTTTCAATGCTCAATACCAGTTTTTAGAGGAAGTTGGTGAAGTTACACTGACAATGGGGGTTATTTGCTAAAGGCAAATCCACTTTGCACTACAAGTGCACTTTCAGTGCAGTTTCAGTGCACTTTCAAGTGCACTTGCAGTGCACCTGTAGTCCAAAGTGGATTTACCTTTGGTAAATAACCCCGCAGTGCTCTAAAATTTGCCCCAATAGGTCCATTTTAGGGGCTCCAAACAATTAATTCATGGAGTGGAAAAGGATGATTATTTTTATCATTAATGCATTACATACATTAACAACAAAAACATTGTGTGTGTGTAGCAGACCCATAGCACAACATAATAGTTAGCTGAAGAAGAGATTGTCACCACATGTATCAAATAAGTTATGTTTGCACTATTGAAGAAAATGCCCCCAAAAAAAGGCCATTGGAGAACCTAGAAGACAGATAAAAGAATCACAATCAGTAAATCAAAAGAAATATGAGTTCAGTTCATAAAAAAAATTACTTTCCATAGTTTTTAAACTGTATCTGGCATATCAATTGCCCCCCTACCCGCAAAGTACTCCATATAGCTTTGCCGTATGTCGTGGGTGCTTTGGGGGGGCAAGCCAGGATGGCCAGCTTCAAGTGCCGTCATGTTTGAGTCCAGTGAGCCGGCCTAAGTTGAAGCACATTTTTACATTCTGCAATTACCTATCAAGATAATAGGAGAACAAAACTTGAAACAGTACCATTTGAAAGTATTCAGGCAGGCACTTGCACTACATGCTTCGGTGAATTCAATCATAAACATGACCACAAAAGAGGTAGGTATAGTGTTATGGGTTTGGCAAAGTCAGCAGATAGAGTATTGGTATCGATTGACTTAGCGGTTGGGGGAGAGAGAGTTCCAAATGAGTTTGGGCCGCCCAAAAAAACATCTTGCACTCTGCCTGAATTTAAGGACAAAAATAACATTTGGACACATTTTAGGGAGTGTTTAGGGTTAGCACTACAATGGAGCTGACAAAATACATTGCTTACAGCATGCATGAGGACAAAGAGGACATTCACAGCATATTACAATCATGGTAATTATGGAATGATTAAATAAATACAATACATTTGCAAAAATTAAATACATAGAATGTGATGTTAAAGGATGAAACTTACCTTAATATAGTACTTCTGCAGGACCTGTATGATGGTAGAACAGGTCTCTGGAATAATGATTAAATAGAACGCACTGAAAAACAGGAACAAACTGACAACACGCACTGAAGAACAGATACGAAACCCACAAGCACAAACCGAAAAGCAGAAACGAACTGAAAAGCACAAGGCTGAAAAGCACAAATCCTCTCTCACCAAACTTCTACTAACACGAGATAAACACAAGATTAGCAGGAGCCCAAAGGGTGGCGCACTGGCTATTGAACGTCCTTTTTTTAGTCCCGTTGTATGTGTTGTTTGTCACCGCATTCTCACGTTCTGAATTTTGATCCCGTGTGTACTGTATGCAAGACAAGTTTGAGCCAACAACCATCGGAAAAAAATCCACGGTTTTGTTGTCGGAAAATCCGATTGTGTGTACGGGGTATTAGGAGTGCTTTGTGGTTTTTCGCTGCAGTGGCTTACTAAGAACTAATATCAAATTATACATAAACCTTTAATATGAACTTCTCATATTTGCGTTTTTTTGATCTGTTAGGCCTCTTTAACGCAGGCATACTTAACCACTTAAGAACTGAAAGGATAATGACCAGGCCATTTTTTGTGACACGGCACTTCATCGCTTGAACTGACAATTGCACAGTCGTGTAACGTTTGAACCCAAACAAATAGAGCTTTCTTTTGGTGGTATTTGATCAACTCTGCGGTTTTTATTTTTTGTGCTATAAACAAAAAAAGTGCAATAATTTTGAAAAGAAAAAAAAACAAACTTTTTTTTACTTTATGCTATAATAAATATCCCAAAAAATTAAAATCAGTTTAGGCCAATATGTATTCTACATATTTTTGGTAAAAAAAAAAAAAAATCACAATAAGTGTATATTGATTGGTTTGCACAAAAGTTATAGTGTCTACAAAATAGGGGATAGATTTATGGCATTTTTATTATTTATTTATTTTTTACTAGTAATGGCCACGAACTGCGATTTTTAGTGGGACTGCGACATTGCGGTGGACAGATTGGACACTTTTGGCACTTTTTTGGGACCAGTGACATTTTATACAGCGATCAGAGCTAGGGGGCAATCAAGGGGTTAAGTGTTCCCTAGGGAGGTGTTTCTAACTGTGGGGGCAGTGTACTGGCTAGAGGAGAAGAGAGATGTTCCTGATCACTAGGAACAGCAGATCTCTCTCTACTCACCTATCAGAACAGGGATCTGTCTGTTTACATTGACAGATCCCGTTCTGGTTCTCTGAGGACATTGTGGCTGCTGGCCATGCACATTGGCACTGGGTTCGCGCAGCAGACTCATGAGCGACCCCTATCGCTCTTAAAGTGGCCGCCATACACCTATGGCGATCCGCGCAGGGGAGCCAACCTACCGCAGTATAATGACGGCGGCTGGTCCGCAAGTGGTTAAGCTTACACCCATGCGAGGGCCTTATTTGTCCGCATGGGGATACGCAGATGTTCCATCTATCCCTGTCCAAGCAGCCCCATTTATATCAATTGGGGGGCATCCGTGCAGGTCCCCAGAAACACACTGTGCACCTGAACACACACGGCTGTTAGATTGGGAGGAGCAGGAATAGGACTTCAATAATAAATCAAATAGGTTGCTTACAATGTTGCCATCATCCCTGTACAGTACATATTGAATAATAAACCCCTCATATTTATGGAACTTTACAGCCATAAAAATGTGAACAGAGTTACAAAATAATCTCTCCTCCAGTGTGGGCTTAAATAGATCTTCAAAAACTTGAGGCCACATCTCCCCCGGGTCTAAATGAGTCAGACAATATAGAAGTTTTTGGAAAGTTTCAATTAAGCTGGTATGGAGCTTTAAGAGTACTTAAAAAGCTTGGGCCACATTGAATCTGACCCTGTTAGTTGCATTATAGAAGCTGTAGCATGATTGGGATTGATACTTTTTTCTTTTGCAGTGCAGGCAAACACAGTCCTCGCACAGGTGTATGTTTATGTATGCCCATGTGAATAAGGCCTTAAATATACAATTGATAGCATTTTCATATATCTGTTCAATAAGTGCAAAAAATACCTATTAATCCTGCCCAGAATCTAATGCTGGTATGTGTCCTGTGACCTCTGTATCCTTATCTCAAACAATGTCACAAGAAAGTATATAAGGATTATAGAAAACTTCCCCTCAAAGTTATGGAGAAGAGGACAGGGGGGTATCTTCTATAGTCGTAGTATACTATGTGTCCTGCATTAACAATACTGCTCTTCCATTAATACAATACAACAAATGAGCGTTGTTACCATAGGACAGAAACAATATTACCGGCAGGATCCCAGGCTTAAACAAAAGAAAAAAATGCCTGAAAAAAAAGAAAGAAAACAAATGCAGCCCTCATATATAATGATTGGTAAGCTGCAATATATTTGTTTTTGAATTAAAGAATATGTTAACCTAACATTTCATATTCCTGATATTTCATATTCCTGATTTGTGTCTACTGTACCATGTATTTTAATGCAAAATTATCCCATTCTCTTTATATTACTGCCTTTGTGTTTAATACCTGTTTTTCATGCCAATCCCTCTGCTTTCCTATTAAAAACTAACCGCACTAGGCATGATAGCACAGCGTGTTCAGTTTTCTGGCTTCTTGGAAACCCAGCCTGCTCTTCTCTAATTATCCATTATCTGGTAAGATCAATGTACTGCTGTTTCTCCTCCCCCAGACCCCTAAGCTCCTTATGCAGCTGAGAACAGAGGGTATGTGATCATTTTTAAAAAGGGGGGACAATTGTATTTATAATGTTTTTATATCTATACACATTTTGCTTTTCATTTCTATTTTAATCTGAATTGGTTGTTTTACACGGTGAGGGTTCACATATACATTAATGTAAACTGAGTGAACTTTATGATTTTAGCACACATGCAGTCTTTTCTAGATATCATTAAAACTTGGTGATTGGTTTTACTTGTTGTCTGGAATTGCTCTATAACTTTCTACTTGCATCCTATTAGCAGAAAAAAGCAAGTAGGCTTCATTAATTAGACCTCCGTTGTCCTTGTTAGTCATTTGAATTTCAAATAAAGGTATTAGCTATTCATGCAGTTATTGTTGCAATGACTATTCAGCTACTTGAGCATAATAGCATCATAAGGATTGATTTTAGTTTTTTGATGATCCTACCAAACATTTTAAATAATATAGTCATTTTGTAAGTGAGCGACGTTTTATTCCTTGAAGTGCAGTTATCTCAGAGGATCTGGTAATCATTGCGGTTCTGATCGATTGGCGGACCATGTACATTATAGAGGAAAGGAAGCACTAGTCAGGCAATGGCAGTGACTGCTTCAGAAAATATTAAGCTGCTTTACTTACTCTTGAATCATATCATGCAGAGTACCTCACGCCACAATTACATGCGAGAAAACCTCATGCCATGGATAATTAACACAGTACGGAATGAAATAACACATAAAGCTTCTAATAAACATTTTCTGATGTGAGAATACATTCCTGAAAGTACCATTACTGATTATATTCATTGTGTAAGCTTATCTGAATCATGCATATTTTAGGATGAATCAAAGTTAAAAGAATAAAAAAGTTAAAAGAATAAAATAAATAACATTCATTTAAACACTTCTCTCAGTGCCAGCTTTAAAGGCCAACTCCTGGCTAAATTTTTCTTTAAGCTCTTGCTGCCCAACCACACTGCCCCATTAACAGGGTCTTTACACCAAGAGGGCGGGAAGGACTGTCTGATCACATGGCTGCTGTGATTGGCTGTCACAGTGTCACAAGGTGGTCACATAATTGGGAGCCAGACCTGATCATCACTAGAGCAGTATCTGTCTATGACAGCTCAATCACTGAGCATGCTCCCAGAACAGAAACCTTGGCAATTGGTGAATATGTGAGGCATCTCTCCTCTCTGTGTAGCCATCAGTGGCGGCTGGTGCTTTATTTTTTTGGGGGGCGGCAAACAAACCCCTCCCACCAGGTCCGCACTTTCCCCATGAAAAGAAACAGAAGGCATGTAGACCTAGTGCCTTATCCTCAATAAGCTGGTATTTATTAGATACAATGGTAAGTATTATACTCATAAAACATAGACTTGGTAAAAGCATATCAAGTTCTTCCACATAGGTCCATAAAAGACTGTCCACAAGACATGGGACTGCCTCCGTGGAGACGTGAACTGGCTACTGCGTTTCGAGAAATTCCTCTTCCTCAGAGCCTAACACACATGTCTATCTTGCCTGCTTTTATATGGTGTAATGGGGTAAGGAGCCGGCCCAAGGGGTGTGCCCTGCCTGACTCATGGGCGTGGATTAACCCCTAACACTTGGGTGTGGACTGACCCGTCTGACCCAATGCACCATATCTTTGGTGTCACGATAATCAAAAAGCTGTACATGGCTATATGATCAAATCCACAATATTAGCCACGTTGACTCAAATAGTGATATGTACATCCAGTGCTCGAATACTTAAAGTAAAAAGTACATAAATCATAGAACATAGAACATGAAATATATGACATAAAAGAGCTTTGTTATAAATGCTCATTGATGCTTGTTTAGATCCATATGTGGACCATCAGTGGGTAAAATAATTAAAAATCGATAAAAATATGTAATACATAAAGGAGAGGAAATTGAACCTGATAAAGGTGAATTGAAAAAAACTATAATAATAAAAAGAGAAACTAAAATGGTGAGAGAATATGATGTAATGTATTGAACAAATTGGAGAGTTAAGCCTCATACACACAATCGTACACACAATCGGATTTTCCAACGGGAAATGTGCGATGACAGGCTGTCGGCAGAAAATCCGACCTTGTGTATGCTCCATCGGACAATTGTTGTCGGATTTTCCATGGACAAATGTTGGATAGCAGGTTTTAAAATTTTCCACGGACAAATGTGTGTTGTCGGATTTTCCAAGCGTGTGTACACAAGTCCATCCGACAAAAGTCCAAACACGCATGCTCAGAAGAAAGGATGAGCCCAAAGCAGTTGATCTTTTAAAACTAGCGCTTGTAATGGAGAATTAACATTCGTGACGCGGCAAATTATGAAATCTCTCAATGCAGCGCACATTCTCTTCTTCTTTATAATGGGATAATAATGAAGCTGCTTTGCTGGTGATATTGACAGAGTTCTGCCAAATGTATTTCAAATGGCTTTTTTTTTCTAGTGATATCCAGAATAATATATATATATTTTTTTGGGTCAAGTTACCACAACACCATTATTATCTTGTAGTTTTTAAGCTCAAAGATACAACTATGTTGGTGCCCCTTGTTAATTTGACATTGTATTTTTGAAATGTACCTGCCTACTCACAAACAGACTGTCCTTTTTTAAGTAAAACACATAGCCAAGTATTTTTCAAACTAAATATTTTTTATTTAATAGGGAGCACAAGGTCATATCAAAATTAAGAGGAAGGCAGCGATGGAGAAACTGGTGGAATTGGTTGGAATTGGTGAAGCCTTTGTACCCCAGGGCAGACATCAATTATGTGAAGTGCAAAATTGGGAACCTGAGGAGTCCATTTAATAGGGAGCACAATACGGTCCTGGACTCAGAGAGATTGGGAGCAGCAGCAGATGACATATATATCCCCAGGCTGTGGTCTTACCACAGCCTGCGTTTTTTGCCAGACCAGACCGAACCCAGGCCATCGCTCTCAACGATTCCTTCCACATCGGCCGAGGCCATTTTTTTCTTGTGCATTCTTTAACAAATACAATAAAGTAAATTAGACATGTAATCTGCCCTACAAATAAAAATAAACAAATTTAAATAAAAACTGCATTCTCTGCACAATAAAAAAAAAGTTTAACAACTGAAATCATAATTTAAAAAATAAACAAAAAGAAAATAGGAGATTGTAGGGGTGAAAATTCCCAGCCCAGCAGGCTTGTTGGGGGTGTTGGGGCTGTATTTTCCACGGACCGCCATGCTGCTGTGGTGGCTGGGGTTGCTGTGGTGTCTGTGGAGGTGGTGGAAGTGGTGGAGGATTGTCATCTTAATCACAGATGTGTGTTTTAGGTGTAATTTGGCCCATCCTCCCCTTCAGGATCAGCTCTTCACACATATTCCATTCTTCTTCCTCCATATCTTTCAGCTTATTGCCTGTCATACAGCCAAATGCCTCCTGTGCATCCGGGGCCATACTGGCACTTGTTGCATGTCTGAGGAAGTCAGCCATGGCATCATCCAGGTTCCTGGTCTTCCTGGCCCTTTTAGTAGGAGAGCGTAGGGGAGGAATCTGTGACTCTGTCTGGCTGCTGGGCACGGTCTTGTCCTGACTGAGACTTTCCTGTGTATGAAAATGGGACATAATTTTGGTCATCAATCACACACAATTTTGAGCTCTTGACTGTTGCAAATTGAATGTTGACAAATAGAAAAGACTATCATTCTGGCCCCAGCATTTTTCGTTCTTGTCCCAAACATTTTTGGCCACTACTGTCTATTGATATGTACACCACTTTGTTAAGGCAGAAATTTGTGATCAATAACATCTAGTTAACATTATTCTATTTTTGTCTACAAATATGTTCAACAATGCTATACCTGGGTCAATCTGGGCTCCTCCACATCTTCTTCCTGTGTAGAAGGACCAGGGTGGACCTCAAGATCTGTGGCCTCAGCCGGTGTGGAAGGAAGCGTTGAGAGTGATGGGCATGGTTCTGTTTGGTCTGACAAAAAACACAGGCTGTTGTAGTACCACAGCCTTGGGACATATATGTCATCTGCTGATGCTTCCAATCTCATCTTTGTGCTCCCTATTATATATACTACGCAGGCTACCAATTTTGGAATTCAAATAATTGATGTCTGCCGTGGGGTACAGAGGCTTCACCAATTCCAACAGTTTCTCCACCGCTGTCTTCCTCTTGATTTTATTTGAGTAATCCCTACTCTTGACTTGCCATAGACATGGCAGCTCCCGGTACTGCTCTATAAATTATGGTAAAATGTCTGACGCTGTAAATTTATCCACCATTGTGAATTAAATTAATTAGCAGATGCCTGCAAGACAGAACACAAGACAAACCCTAATGTCAGGCTTAACTCATAAATAATTTGGTCCCAATATAGGCCTCAATCTATAAGCAGTATAGGCCATGAACCACTAATGCCCCAATTTACAATTATACCTTCGTTTTATATTTCCTTTTGGCGATGTCAATCGTTCATCCTCCACTCCTTGATTGTTTCTACGGCCATTACATCAACCGCGCATTATGGCTTTATATACACTGTGCATGTGTGAAACTCTGCCCCTGTCCTTCTTTCTAGTGTATTCCCCGCCTCTTCTCTTTTGGGGCAGTGGGAGAGCAAATGGTGGCCAGACAGCAGGTGTGTGATGAGAGCAGCAATGAGGAACACCCTGAGAAAGCCACTTCCAGATCCAGGAGGAGCTATAAGGCCACAAATATGTAATTTGAAGAAATGTTGGAGATGGTGAATATCTTAGTGAGGACAGACTATGATGTGAAGCATGGACCTTACAGAAACCCAAATGCCAGAAAGACCAAGATCATGGCTAAAGTTGTGAGAAGTCTGCACAGGAATTTTGGGGTACGACGAAACAAGGATCAGTTAAGAAAACGCTGGTCAGACCTTAAATTGAGAGAGGAAGATCAGTATAGAAAGATCAGCAAAGTGTTGCGAAAGAGTAAGTATTTGTCCTGTGTTCCTATTATTATTACTTTTGTGCTGGTCCATGTTCTTTTCTTTACTGTTCTACAGTTTAAAATGCCAAGTTTTATTTTCGTGCACATATGAATCGTTTGCGGGACATTCAACATCGTTTGATCGACCACTAATACTTTGTTTTTGGGAGATGCACGTTAAATGCATGTGTTATGGCCTATTTTGATCTAAATAAGTTCATTATATTGTTGTCTAGATGTGTTTGTAACTAATGATATGTCAACTTTATTTAGTGTCAGTAGAGGACACTCAGCAGCTGGACGCAGGAGCACTAGTGTGGGACATCATAACACCCTTGTTATGGTGTCCCACGCAGGTGCTCCAGTGGATATTACAGGTATCTCCATGTGTGAAACTTGCACAAAACAGATAAGTATTCCTGCTTTGGAAAGGGAAAAAATCATGTAGTCAGCTTGAAACTCTGCCAAAACTGACAATTGGAAGACACTTCCAAACAATGTTTCATATTACTATTTCTAGCCTAACATATCTGTCTGCTAAGTATACCTTTTTGGATTCACATAGGGGAGAAAAGAAGAGGGACATCTGAGCTGTATGTGTGGACACCAGTAACCCAGCACCTCCTGAAGATTCAGAAAGTCAACTTACCAGTCACCCTGAAGAAGATGTTGATGCTGATGTGCAGGAAGTACTTTGTGAAGGTCAGTGTCTGAGACCACAGCTTCAAGTAATAGATGGATGCCTGCATAGTTCTAATACATGGTGTGTTTTTTTTTATTTTTTAGGTGATGTGGATGTTGTAGAAGACCAAAATCACTTCAGCAGTGTAAGTGCAAAAATACTTATCAGTGAGCTCTTGGTTTGCAATAGGGAATTGGAGAAAATGAAATAAAACGCGCATGATCTCCAAAACAGAGTTATCAACATCATCAATATTTTAGCTAAAATTTAAAAACCAAACATGTTTTATTTTTTTTTTGTTATGTTGTACATGTGTTTGTAAGTTTTAAATTGATTAACCTTTGCACATTTTTTTAATAGTTACAACTGTTATAGTTGAATGTACAATTTCACTTTAGCAAAAGATTGACATATGAACCTGCAACTCCATGACTTGTCATGATCTTTTTTGTTGTCTACATCATGTTAAACAGGATTAGGGATGAGCCGAACACCCCCCTGTTCGGTTAGCACCAGAACATGTGAACAGGCAAAAAATTAGTTTGAACACGTGAACACTATTAAAGTCTATGGGACACAAACATGAATAATCAAAAGTGCTAATTTTAAAGGCTTATATGCAAGTTATTGTCATAAAAAGTGTTTGGGGACCTGGGTCCTGCCCCAGGGGACATGGATCAATGCTGGATCAATGCAAAAAAAGGTTTTAAAAATGGCCGTTTTTTCGGGAGCAGTGATTTTAAGAATGCTTAAAGTAAAACAATAAAAGTGTAATATTCCTTTAAATTTCATACCTGGGGAGTGTCTATAGTATGCCTGTAAAGGGGCACATGTTTCCCGTGTTTAGAACAGTCTGACAGCAAAATGACATTTCAAAGGAAAAAAGTAATTTAAAACTACTCGCGGCTAATAGTGAATTCCCGGTCCGACAATACACATAAAAATTAATAGATAAAAACCGCATGGGAATTCCCCACAGGGGAACCCCAAACCAAAATTTTATTTAAAAATGACGTGGGGGTCCCCCTAAATTCCATACCAGATCCTTCAGATGGAGGAAGAAACCGAAGGAAGATAGAAGATAGAAGAAAGAAGATAGAAGACAGAAGATAGAAGAAGCATTTAAATAAAGGAATTGTCAAAAACTGTCTCTTGTCATTTTTAACATTTTGACACTTTTTTTTGTGAAATGGTAGGGGTACTTTTGTACCCCCTTACCATTTCACACAGGGGGGAGGGCCAGGATCTGGGGGTCCCCTAGTTAAAGGGGGCTTCCAGATTTCAATAAGCCTCCCGCCTGCAGACCCCCACATCCACTGGGCAAGGCTTGTGGGGATGAGGCCCTTGTCCCCATCAACATGTTGACACACTGGGGGTTATTTCCGAAAGGCCAATCCACTTTGCCCTACAAGTGCACTTTGAAGTGCACTTGCATTGCACTTGTAGTGCAAAGTTTCCTTTTTGAAATAAGCCCCAGTGTGTCAACATGTGATTAGCTCCCATCATGGGGGAACAATGGACGTGTTTTGGGGGTGCAACCCCTTCCTCTCACCTACTTTAGTTTGGAGGAAGGGGTTGCACCCCCAAAACACCTACATTGATATCCTGTGATGGGAGATAGCACATGTTGACACACTGTGTGTTTTGGGGCTTTAGAAAATAACCTGTTTGTACCTACACACATTTTGAGCAGGGGATCATAAGGGACATTTAACAGTTATGCCTTTTATGCTGCGTACACATGATCAGATTGTCCGATCATGTGTACACACATCCAACAACAAATGTTGGATGTGAGTGTCACGTACCTGGTAGGAGTCTGAAATGATGAGGTTGGCCTCTCTTGTATCACCAACCCAAGCCCCACTGGAGGTAGAACAGATGGTGGCAAGGATCAGGAGGAACATGAGTGCCTGTGAATGCTGCGTGCAGAACTTGCAAGAGCTGTTGCAGACTTGAAAGTGCAGGCAGGGTTTCCGGTGAAGAACTGGAACCAGGAAGGCTGAGAGGATGGACGGCCAGCACAGGTACTCGGAAACAGTCTGGAGCCAAGCAGGAGAGAGGAGCCAGGTCATCAGGAAAGCCAGGTTCAGCAACGGACAGGCAGTGAGGTACCAAGGCATAAACAGAAGCAAGGTCAAACAGGAAGACAGGATCAGGAACCGATAATCAGAGTAATCAGAGTCCAGAAGCAGGGTCAGGAAAACCAGGGTTCAGCAACAGGATAATAAGTCAGATAAGCAGGGTTTAGAATCTCAGGGCACAGCTGAAAATCAGTCAGCACTTTTCAGAAGTCAGAGCAACCCTTAAATAGGCCATCTGGCACCAATTGTGGCCAGAGGTGCGCCCCTGCACGTGCACAGGCATGCACATTGGTGCGCGAGGAAATCTGCCGATGCCCGTGAATGCGTGCATGCGTACGTGTGCATGCTGGGCGCATTCTGACAGTTCTCTTACATTGCCCCCCCTTAAGGGCAGCCTCCGGATGCCCTTTAAGTGTCTTTTCTCTGGGTGGCGTTGAAAAAAGGCTTGCACTCGTTTGGGAGCATGCACATCTGAAGCTGGTTCCCAGGAATTCTCTTCCGACCCGTAGCCTTTCCATTTAATGAGGAACTGTGTTTGGTTATGCCTTTTTATACAGTCCAACGTGGCTTCTACCTCAAATTCCTCATTTCCTTCGATAAGCAGCGGGGGAGGAATTTCAGAAACCCGATCTGGAAATGGATTTGGCACAGCTGGTTTCAACAAAGAGACATGGAATACAGGGTGGATTTTCAGATGCTTGGGTAACACCAACTCGAATGCTACTGCATTAATTTTCCTTTTGACTGGGAAGGGTCCCAAAAATTTTGGGCCAAGTTTTCTTGAAGGACAGCTCAGTTTCAAGTTTGTTGTGGAAAGCCAGACCTTGTCTCCAGGTTTAAGGTTCAGATTACCTCTCTTCTTCGAGTACTGCTTGAGGGTTTGATTGGTTCTTTCAATCTGTCCATTAGTTTGTGGATGGTATGCTGTGGAGAGGCAGAGTTCAATGTTCAGTGCTTGACATAATGCCCTCCAAAATCTAGACATAAACTGTACCCCACAATCAGAGATGAATCTATCAGGGACACCATGTAACCTTACAATCTCCTTGTTAAAAGCTGAGGCAATCTCGGTGGCAGAAGGAGTTCCTTGTAGGGGTACAAAATGGGCCATCTTGGTCAGGCAATTAACCACAACAAACACGGTGGTGACGTTTTTTGGAATGGGGGAGCTCCACGATGAAATCCATGGAGATCATGTTCCATGGTTTCTCAGGTACAGGGAGTGTCTCAAGTAGGCTCCAAGTTCTGGCTCTGTCCGTCTTATTCCGAAGGTATATAATACAAGAGTTAACATATTTTTTGCAGTCTTGTATCAAGTCTGGCCACCAGAATGTACAGGAGATCAGATCGGCCGTCTTGCGAATCCCAAAATGACCCGCTAAGGGGTGGTCATGACATCGCCTCAAGACAGCAACTCTGAATTGCTCAGGGATAAAGATTTGCTTCTTATGAAATTACAGACCATCCCTCAGTTGAGGAACCAGATCTTTGGAAGGTGGTCGGTTTACTACATCTGCTTTTATTTGAGACATCAAATCTGCCTGAAGAAGCAAAACATTTTTTGGCTGGTAGAATAGTATCAGCTTCTGAGGATACAACTGGATTGCTGAACATGCAGGACAAAGCATCTGGTTTACCGTTCTTTGAGCCAGGACGATAAGTTATATGAACATAAAATAAGGAAAGAAAAGTGCCTACCTTGCTTGCCGGGGTCTTAGTCGTCTAGCCGTCCTCAAATACTCAAAATTTTTATGGTCTGTAAAGATGAGGATAGGGTGAGCTGCTCCTTCCAACAGGTAGCGCCATTCTTCAAGCACAGCCTTGATAGCCAGCAGTTCTCGGTCTCCAACATCATAATTCCTTTCGGAAGGATTCAATTTCTTAGAGAAAAAGTCCACAGGGTGGAGCAAAGATTTGGGACCTTGGACTATCGTGACCTGTTAAGGTCACGATAGTCCACACAGGGCCTCAGGGTATGTTCTTTCTTTTCAACTAAGAAAATACCGGCCCCTGCTGGTGAAGTGGAGGGCCGGATGAACTGTTTTTCAAGTCTTTCATCGATATAAATCCGCAGGGCTTCTAGTTCAGGCTCAGAGAGAGGATAAATTCGACCAAACGGAATCTCCGCCCCTGGTAAAAGTTCAATGGGACAATCATATGTTCTATGGGGAGGAAGAGTGTCCGCTCCTTTTTTGTTAAATACATCCAGATATTCGTGATAAGCAGCATGGACCAAATTAGAGGTTACATGGTCAGGGAGGATACCCAGGAGGGGTGTGGGATTGAAAGTCTTTTCAGGAAGGCAGTGAATCTGGCAGTAGTCAGAAGAGAAGGAGATGTCTCCGGTAAACCAGTTAATGTGAGGATTATGCTCCTTCAACCATGGAATGCCAAGGATGACCGGGAACATGGGGGAAGCTATGATATCCAAATGGAGGAATTCGTGATGGCCTGAAGAAGTCTGGCAGAAAATAGGTAAAGTCTCTTGGGTAACTGGGCCTGATTTAATGCCGGAGCCATTAGTCAGATGAACATGGAATTCCTGCTTTTTGGCACATACAGGCAGTTGATGGAGAGAGGCAAATGCAGAGTCCACAAAACAACTACAGCCTCCAGAGTCTATGATTGCAAGTACAGGAACAGTCTTTTCAGAAAACTGGAGCATAATGGAAAGAGAAACACGAGACCGGTCCTTCCGATCCTTCCCAGAAAGATGCATCATGTGAGGCTGACGGGAAAAAGACCTGCGGGTCTTTGCCGGGCAATTCTGTATAAAGTGACCAGCCTCCCCGCAATAGAGACACAGATTGTCCTGGAATCGACAAAGACGTTCATCAGGAGAAAGAGGGGGTCTTTAAAAACTGCTATGAGGAGTCTTATGCCGTTCCTTCCTTCTGGGTGATTCAACAGATGAGGACACAGGGATGTCAGACGTTGAAGCCACAGAAAGGGTTCTTTTGAATCTTTCGGATTGCCTTTCTAGTAATCGCCAATCGATCTGAATGGTTAGATCGATCAGGTCTTCCAGGGATGCTGGAACTCCCACTCTGGCAAGCTCATCCTTTAAGGTGTCAGAGTCCTAGTTGAAACTGGTGGCGAAGTGCAGAATGATTCCATTGGGTATCTGCACTCCAGACACGGAAGTCAGTTACATATTCCTCAGCAGGCCTTGGGCCTTGCTGTAATTCGCCAAGCATGGATTTGGCAGTTTGCTGATAGAAGGGGTCTGCATAAAGCTGAGCCATGGCTGAGAAGAAAGAATCCGTAGTTGTCAGGACAGGGTCATGTTGTTCCCGGAGATGATGAGCCCTGGAAAGTGGTTTATCCAATTGTAGCGTGATGAGAAACCCCACCTTGATGTTTTCTGAGGTAAAGGTCCAGGGTAGCAGGGAAAAATATAGTTCACAGGAATTCCGGAAGGTGCAAAACTTCTTGCAATCTCTGGAGAATCGCTCGGGGACAGGCACCCTGGGTTCAGGAGCGGAAGCAGCTTCATGGAACAAGCCGGCTCTGTTTCAGTAGATGAGTCAGAGACCAAAAGCAGAGCACAGGCCAATGCGACATTCTCATCGTAGAGGAATTGCTCTTCCATGCGACTAATATTTTCTTGTAGCTTCTACACAATATTGGATAGTACAGAAATAGAACCATAAATGTCCTCTGGTGGAGAGGCCTCCCTTTCAGACTCCATTTGAGGCTGACTGATACTGTCACGTACTTGGTAGGAGTCTGAAATGCCGGCCTCTCTTGTATCTCCAACCCAAGCCCCACTGGAGGTAGAACAGATGGTGGCAAGGATCAGGAGGAACATGAGTGCCTGTGAATGCTGCATGCAGAACTTGCAAGAGGCGTTGCAGACTTGAAAGTGCAGGCAGGGTTTCCGGTGAAGAACTGGAACCAGGAAGGCTAAGAGGGTGGACAGCCAGCACAGGTACTCGCAAACAGCGTGGAGCCAAGCAGGAGACAGGAGCGAGGTCATCAGGAAAGCCAGGTTCAGCAACGGGCAGGCAGTGAGGTACCAAGGCATAAACAGAAGCAAGGTCAAACAGGAAGCCAGGATCAGGAACCGATAATCAGAGTAATCAGAGTCCAGAAGCAGGGTCAGGAAAGCCAGGGTTCAGCAACAGGATAACAAGTCAGATAAGCAGGGTTCAGAATCTCAGGGCACAGCTGAAGATCAGTCAGCACTTTTCAGAAGTCAGAGCATGAAATAGATTTAATAGGCCGTCTGGCGCCAATGTGGCCAGAGGTGCGCTCCTGCACGTTCACGCAGTGCGACGCACATGGGCATGCACATTGGTGCCGCGAGGAAATCTGCTGATGCTCGTGAATGCACGCATGCGCACGTGTGCATGCTGGGCGCATTATGACAGTTCTCTTACAGTGAGCTTGTTGGCAGAAAATCCAACCATGTGTATGCTCCATTGAACTTTTGTTGTCAAACTTTCCACCAACAAATGTTGGCTAGCAGGTTCTCAAATTTTCCGCCAACAAATGTTTGTTGTCAGACTTTCCGATCGTGTGTACACAAGTCCGTCGGACAAAAGTCCACGCATGCTCGGAATCAAGTACGAGCCGGAAGCACTCGGTCCTGTAAAACTAGTGTTCGTAATGGAGCTATCACGTATGCCTTGTACGTCACTATGTTCATAAATGTTGGCCAACATTTGTGTGACCGTGTGTATGCAAGACAAATTGGAGCCAACATCCTCCGAACAAAAAATCCATGGTTTTGTTGTCCGAAAGTCCAATCATATGTACGGGGCATTAGAGCGGTGAGATCACCCCATCTGAGGAAGGCAACATCAACAGTTTTGGGATACTAATGTCCGAAATTTCGATCGTGTACGGGGCATAAGAGGGGTGAGATCACCCCATCTGAGGAAGGCAACATCAGCAGTTTTGGGATACTAATGTCTCATATGGCCTTCACTTTAGCAAAGTTGAACTTTGTAAGTTCCTGAGATGGGGATGTGTGTCTTATGTATCCTCATCGGGAACGGTCGCATCAGGTGATCACCCAGTACTTCCACGTTCTCTTCAGCAGGTGGCAATCCCAAGCCACCATTCTGGAGCCATCTGTAAAACTCGGTCTGGGCGATGACTCCACCATCCAACATCTAGCCATTCTTCCCCACGTCCACATAGAGAAAATCATATGTCGCCGAAACAACCACCAACATACAATACTATTAAACCCCTTATAGTTGTAATAGTATGACCCCGAGTTGGGGGGTGGGACTATGTGGATGTGTTTCCCATCAATTGCCCCTTCGCGGTTGGGAAAGTCCCACCGCTGGGCAAATTTGGAAGCTACAGTCTGCCATTCCTGTGGCGTTGAAGGAAACTGTGGAGTCAAACAAGAAAAAAAAAATAGTAATCTTGCACATGACATTGCAAGTAGATTAAACACAAACATTCTTGGCCAACATAAGTATAACATTTATTTAAATGAGAAGTTAAAGACAAAAGTATAAGGTCAACTTATCAGATTCCTCACCCCCTCTGGTGGCCCATTCTAAAAATGTTATGGTGGTTGGGGGGGATGGGTAGTTGTTTTGGACAGGTAACCCTCTCCACTACCATGAGAGCTGAATGCATAAATAATGTGTGATACTTTGGCCAGCCCCTCCTTACTTACACTATTGGCAGCCCACTGGACAGTTAAGAAGTATCATAATCCAAAAATATGGATACACACTGTCCAAATTGAAGCACATTTTTACATTCTCCTATTACCTATCAAGATAATAGGAGACAAAAACTTTCAACAGTACCATTTGAAGGTATTCAGGCAGGCCCTTGCACCACATGCTTTGGTGAATTCATCCAGAAATATGACCACAAAAGATGTTTAGTGTGTATGGGTTTTGCAAAGTCAGCAGATAGAGTATTGGTATCAGTTGACTTAACATTTGGGGGGGAGGGTTCCAAATGAGTTTATGCCCCCAAAAAATGGCCTCTTGCAGTTTTCCTGAATTTGAGGACAACAATAACATGTGTACACACTTTAGGGGGTGTTTAGGGTAAGCACAAAAATGAATACTTTGTTAAGTTACTAGGCTAGGTGTGTATGGGCCCAGGATAGCATGCTGAGGAGGTCACTGAAAGAAAATATGCATGAAGGACAAAACAGGAGCATTAAAAGCTTACAGCATGCATGAGGACAAAGAGGACATTCACAGAATATTACAATAATGTTAATTATGGAATGAAGAAATTAATACAATACATTAGCAAATATTAAATACATAGAATGTGATGTTAAAGGCTAAAACTTACCCGAATATAGTCCTTCTGCAGAACTTGGATAATGGCAAAACAGGTCTCTAGAATAATGATTCCCAGAGCCCGAAGGGAGATCCCAGTTGTAAACTTCAGATCCTGGAGCCTTCTCCCCATCGCCAAGTACTGCAAGGTGAGGCGATGAGCCTTTGCTCAGGAGTAATGGCAAGCCGCATGCATATGTCCTGCTTACTAATATAGGGGGTAAGCAATGCCAATAGAAGGTGAAAGCAGGGGTCCGTCACCCAGAGATAATTCCTGAAATCATCAGAATTATTCTCCTGGAGCTCCCACAGCAAAGGCACATGACAGAATTGGTCACGATTAAGCAACCAATTCTTGGTCCAAGAACTCCTCCACCTCCTGGACTTGGGTCAAAGCAAAAACTCTTAGCCCGATGATAGCACAATCTCTCCAACGAGAATGCCACATGGCTAGTAGACGAATGGCCTTTCAGAAACGAACTGACAAGCATGTACCGAAAATCAGAAAGGACCTGACAAGCACAAAATGAAAATCAGAAATGAACTGACAAGCATGCACTGAAAATCAGAAGCGAACTGAAAAGAAAGCACTGAAAATCAAAGCGAACTGAAAAGAACGCACTGAAAAACAGAAACGAACTGACAAGCACAACTTAAAAAACAGAAACGAACTGACAAGCACAAGCTGAAAAGCGCGAAATGGCACTCACCAAACTTCTACTAACACGAGATTAGCAGAAGGAGCCCAAAGGGTGGCGCATGACCATTGAACTTCTTTTTTACGGCTCGTAGTACGTCTAGTACGTCACTACAATTGTAATTGTTGGCCAACAATTGTGTGGCCGTGTGTATGCAAGACAAGTTTGGGCCAACGCCCTTCGGACAAAAGTCCACGGTTTTGTTTGCGAACAATCCGATCGCGTGTATGAGGCTTAAAAGGAATCTGGCACAGATCTCCTGTTGTGGACTGTCATGAGATGTAACCCAGATTGTAAGGGTTGTTAGTGTTGATATCTCACTTGCCTATCCAGATGGATGGATGGGTGAATACATGGATGCACTCCACCAGTGTTGTAATATCCTCATTGATAACAGCCTGTGTTCAGATGATCCCCACATCTCCCCATGATTCAAATACATGGTCTAATAATAGAGTGATCGATCCTCCTTGAGCTATGAGGACCAGGGGCCTGGCTATGAGGCGGCTGGAACGCACGCTCACCGCACAATCCAGAAATGTAGCGGTGATCTTCATCCCAGGCCTGATGTCCACTCACATCCCTTCCATTGGTCTCCAGAGCACACTTTGCTGATGTACCCGCCCACCCGGTAATGTGGTCAGGGCCGTTCCCAGCTCCAACACAGCGCAGGGCAGGATGAGAGGAATTTACCTTCAGGAGATCCCTCCACACGCCCCCACCAGCCAATGTATTGCCCAGAACACTGCCTCTGCATGACGGATGCACAGAGGGATGGGACTTTCAAGGGGGAGGGGGAAAAAACAGGGGAGAATGACACCGCACAATCCGGAAATGTAGCGGTGATCTTCATCCCAGGCCTGATGTCCACTCACATCCCTTCCATTGGTCTCCAGAGCACACTTTGCTGATGTACCCGCCCACCCGGTAATGTGGTCAGGGCCGTTCCCAGCTCCAACACAGCGCAGGGCAGGATGAGAGGAATTTACCTTCAGGAGATCCCTCCACACGCCCCCACCAGCCAATGTATTGCCCAGAACACTGCCTCTGCATGACGGATGCACAGAGGGATGGGACTTTCAAGGGGGAGGGGGAAAAAACAGGGGAGAATGACAGCCAAGAGGGGGAGATGACAAATACAGAAGAAAGGAAGTATGCAGAGGAAAATATCTCCTCATACTGAATGGTAGCAGACATGCTGCCCTTTGTATAGCAGTACACACTGAGGGTACACATATGTTCCCAATCTTTGCATAGATACTATATATCTAGGAGTACACTAATATCAACAGACAGATAAAATGATAACTTAAAATAAAAAAAATAATTACTATTTGGTATATATACCTGGTCATAGACACTGTTAACATATGATGGAAAGCCACACCGTGAGGTATGGATAGAGTAACCATGGTGTATAATGAACAATAGATTGAAATCTCTTTGCCTGTGCACATACTAACACACACACACACATATGCAAATTTGCACGTGTGTGCACTAGACGCGTGCCTGGCCCACACGCCCTCATAAGTGCGTGGACACACACATACTCTCACACACACATGCACACTCTCATTGTGCACACATCTGTACCCTAACACATGTGTGCATGCGCCCACATGCACACGCAATCTGCAGTGGTGTGTGCGAGGTGGGTCCTTGAAGAATGTGTTAAAGAGACAAAAGATAACCTCTAACTGTGCATAGTGTAGAAGAGGGAGGGACGTTGAATATTGTGTATTCACTCAACCCTACGCCCTCTCTACTTAACAACCCCATGAACTTCCAGATCCTCGTTTAACCCCCCAGGGGTCAGAGACCCCAAGGTAAATATCCAGAATGTTTTCCTCTTGCAAAGTTTCTGGAATCTTTGCCACTATCAGGATCCTTGGCTATTGCCTCTATGCCAAACACTTATATAACAGACAGACTGACATTGTGATGCTATTTAAAGTGACGCAGAACTGAATATTGGTTCTTGTTCTTATTTTTGTCGCTTTCGTTACTATTAATAATATTACATTTGTGTTTTCCGAACCTCACTGTTAGTGGGCGTATGGAAGCCCCCTTTAACAATTGCTTAAAAAGTATTAGCTGAAAAGTTAATCTTCAATTTGTTAGTCAAGTCTGTTGCTCCACCAGTGGAGTGGAGACACCCAAGACAGAAAGTGTGTTAGGGTTCCTGCACACTGGATGCTACCTAAACGTTTATATCCTATCCTGGCAAGAGAAAAATGCTGGACGAGTTTAGGTGCATTTAGCAGCATCAATCACTTGGGTGTTTTTCCATTAATTATTTATTCTGGCCATTGAAATGAATTAACGCTAAAGCGTTAAACACACCTAGCGTTAACAAGCGTTTAGCCATGTTTTTGCCACATCAAGGGGTTTTCTGCCAAAACTCTCCTCTCCTGAAAACAATTATTCTGCATTCAGGAGAGGAGCATTTACTGCCTCTAAATGCTGTTGCTCCTAAATTCTGGTAAAAGCCTTTGCGTGCATAAGCAGATAGTCTTTTATTGAGTTGTATTCAGGGGCTTTGGCAAAAAAATGGCATAAGCTCCAAAAACATGGGTTAAGGAGAAGCAGTGTGCATGAGTCCTTACTGGCCAAAAAAATCAGGTGAAAATAAGGGGGGAAAGCCTACAAAAAAAAAAAATGCCGCCACCACATTTAAACACTGGTTAGCTGCACAATATGAATTTTCTTTTTGGGTTTGTCTAAAATGTTTCCCTATTGATGTTGACACCTAATTCAAATACGTCAGCTATTAACATGACTTTAACATTTTTTTTTTTTTAGAGTAAAGGAAGGTTAAAACCATAATCAGATTCTTTATTTCTGACTGTGTTCCTGTTGCAGATTTTCCCGCACCTAATGTCTGGTAAAAAAAAAAAAAACATTGTCAGCAGGACAAAAAAGTAAGAGGAAATCTCTATAATGGAGCCCTGAAAAGCAATAAATCCCGTCACTCTATCCAAAACTAGAAAAATAGCTAGAAAATAGAAACTAGCTAAAACTAGAAACAGAAGACTCAATGGCCTTTAAAATGGCCAATTTTGGCTTCTCGTGCATATATTCGGAGCAATCAAGAAAATTTCTTTCTTTTGATTAACAACATTTGAAGTCTTCCAGCTGATGATCATTTGGCTGACATCCATGTCACTTAATAGCAATTTTAACTTCCGGTGAGCATTGCTTATCAAAGTTACATTTTTCCTTGTCAAAAGAAGTTTATTGAGTATACAATGTTATAAAGATACATAAAGTAAGTTTACAAGGATCTATAAAGTAAGCTCATTGTTTTACAGTAGGGTTTATATAGGTAAATATCATGAAATTTCAAATATTAAACATTGGGTTCACGTAAACCTAAATTAAAGATATATATCATTTCCTTAGTTACTTTTGTAGGTATTTAAATGATTTATACCTACTATACATATTGTTTACAAGTAGAGTGTATATAGGTCAAATAAATTCTGATAATGAGCTTTAATCGTAAGGTGGAGAAAAGGAAAGAGAAAGAAGAAAAAGGGTTGAAAGGTAGAGGTCTGGTCCACAAGGTTGTCCCGCTTGTCAGTTTATTATTCTTTTTAGTTCTCTTTTGAAGCCTTAGAATGGGTGTCTCTGTAAGTCATTTAATCTGTTACCATGGCAACAGGACAGAGTCATTGAAGTTTGACAGGAACTGTTGTTTTATCCAAGGATGCCAAATTTTTTCAAATTTTGGAATTTGATTTTGATCGATGGCTACCATCTTAGCATGGGACATTGTATTATTCATTCTGTGAATTGTTTCTGCTAGTACCAATGTAGGAGATTTCCATGCCTTGGCCACTGTTTGTTTTGCAGCCGTTATTAGTTGGATGATAAGTTTGAATTGAGAGAGTGTTAACCATTCCAGTTTTAGATTAAGTAAAGTTAAATATGGATCTGGTTGTATTATTTTTTTAAATATTTTAGATGCAATCACGAAGACTTCCTTCCAGAAGGTTTGGATTGCTGGGCACGTCCACCATATGTGTAAATATGTGCCTATTTCTGGGCAGCCTCGAAAACAAAGAGCTGAGATATTAGGTGAATATTTTGCCACTCTAGCGGGTACAAGGTACCAGCGAGTTAGGACTTTATAATTTGTCTCCAGTGCTAAGATGTTGGGTGAAGATGACTTAGATGTGAGCCATATGTTAGACCAGTCCGTGTCTTCTAAAGTTCGTCCTAGGTCCTCCTCCCACCTCTGAACGTAAGAGGGTCTATTAAGATTTGCTACTCCATATAATTGATTATAAAGTGATGAAATTGTACCTTTAGCAAATGGATCTTTTGTACAGATTGATTCAAAAATGGATAATTGGGATAATGGTGTATCCCCCTTTAGGAATGGTGTATAGAAATTTTTGATTTGGAGATATCTAAATATCTCAGAGTTTGGTAGATCATATTTTTCTCTAAGCGATGGGAATGAAAGGAATGATTTAGATGCTATGAAGTCATTTAGTGTCTGAATGCCTGATGTTGTCCAAGCTTTAAAAGAATTTTTAGATCCATGCCAGGTAAAAGGACGGATTTCTGATAAAAGAAAGGAGAGGATTGTGTGGAGATTGTAACTGATATTTGGTTTTTAGTTTATCCCAGAGAGATAAGAAGTGTTTAGTTATGGGATTATGATTTTTAAAGCGGTCTTTAGGATCAAGCCATAATAATTTTGATATTAATAGAGGGTCATTTTCTGAAGCCTCTATAAATACCCATAATGGGATTTCTTGTTTTGCATGGTATTTGGACAGACTGGCCAAATGTGCTGCTCTGTAGTAGTTAGTAAAATTAGGGTATCCCAGGCCTCCTTTATTTTTGGGAAGATGTAGTGTGTGTATAGGTATACGTGGTTTAGAAGAGCCCCATATAAACGAAGTTGCTCTTTTTTGTACTATTCTCAAAAAATAGGAAGGAATTGGAATAGGGAGGACTCTGAATAGATAAAGCAATTTGGGTAGAATAGTCATTTTGATTGCATTATTCTTCCCTATCCAGGATAAAGGAAGTTGCGACCATTGTTTTATCAGATTTGTGATCTGTCTTAATACAGGAGGATAATTGGTTGAGAATAAGTCAGAATGAGATGCTGTTAAATGAATTCCAAGATATGGGATTGATTTTTTCTGCCCATGTGAATGGGAGTGCAGCCCTAGCCGGGATCAATTCCATGTTTGTGAGTGAAATATTAAGCACTAGGCATTTCTTAGGATTAATCATAAGGCCGGATAGGGCTGCAAATCCATCAAGAGCTGGTATTAAGTTAGGACCAGAGACCTGTGGTGATGATAGAAAAAGTAATATATCCTCTGCAAATATACATAATTTGTGTGTAATACCTCCTACTTCAATTCCAGTTATAGTTTGGTTTGTTCTGATGTATTGGGCCATGGGTTCAAGTATAAGGGCAAATAATAAGGGAGATAATGGGCAACCCTGTCGGGTACCTCTTTCGATATTAAAGGCTTCAGATTTGTATCCAGCATATTTTATATAGGCTTTGGGTCTATTATATAATGCTTTGATCCATGTTAAAAAGTGGGGTCCAAAACCCCATTTTTGTAATGAATATTGCATATATTGCCAGGATACTGTGTCAAATGCCCTCTTAATATCGAGAGATAGAAAACATAAAGGGATTTTTTGTTTTTTAGCAATATGTGCCAATAACACTGCCCTGCGTATAGTATCGCCTGCCTGTCTATTTGGCATGAAGCCTACTTGATCTCTATGTATTAATTTTCCTATAATGCTATTGAGGCGTTTTGCTATTATTTTTGCTAATAATTTAATATCGAGGTTTAACAGAGAGATAGGCCGATAATTCACACAGGAAGTATCATCAGAAAGGGGTTTTGGGATCATAAAAACAATTGCCATTAGTGTTTCTTGCCGAAAAGAATGTCCATCTAGAAGTTTGTTAAAAGTTTCAGTGAGAATGGGAGAGAGTATTTCTGAGAATGTTTTATAGTATAAAGCCGAGTAGCCGTCTGGGCCTGGTCTTTTGTTAAGTTTTAGGTCTTTTATGGCGTTAGCAACTTCATCTATAGTTATAGGCTCATCCAAACTGCTTTTTTGATTCTGAGATAACTCAGGTAAGGTTATTTTTGAGAAGAAGGTTTCAGCCTCTGTAGGATTAAATTCATTGTTTGTCTTGTATAAAGTTGCGAGATGTGAGTGAAATTTATGGACTATTTTAACTGGATTACAAGTATAAACATTTTTTGATAGTTTCAAACGTATTGGTTTGAAAGATTTGTTAGTTGAATTTAATGCCCGAGCCAAATATGTACCTGGTTTGTTTGTATTCATGTAGAAATTGTGTTTGGAGCGTTTGAGGGATTTATCAACTGACTCAGTGAGAAATAGATTGTATTCCAATCTCGATTTTTCCAGATGAGATTTTGTGCTCTGAGATAGATTATCTTGAAATGATATGTAGGCTGCATTAAAATTGAGTTCTAGTTTTTTTTGCTAGATTTTTGCGTTCCCGTTTAAATAGTACCATTTGTCTTTGTATTGTACCACCCAAGACAGGCTTATGAGCTTCCCACAGTGTTATTGGGGAGAGGTCTGTTGTATTATTAATTGATATGTATTCCTTGAAAGCTTGTTCAATGGCCATCTGATGTAGTGGGTGTTTGAGCATTATGTCCTGTAAGTACCACGTTGGGTCATGCGCTTTTGGTATGGCTGAGGCTATAGTAGTGTATACTGCATTATGGTCAGACCACGGAATCGGAATTATATCTGATGCAATAATTTCTGGTATCATTCCTATTGTTAGAAAAATATTATCTATTCTGGTGAAGGTTTGATGAGGGTGCGAGAAATAAGTGAATTTCTTTTTCATTGGGTTACTTTCTCTCCACGAATCTACCAGATTGTATTTGGAAAGAAGTTGAGAAAAAGGTAATCTAGAGGTTATTTTGGATGGTGTAAAAGGTGATTTATCTAGAAATGGGAGGAGGACCTGGTTCGAATCCCCACACATTATCACTGTTCCTATTTTGTGTGTATTAATCACTTGTAATATATGTGAGAGGAATGGTGTAGGTTGTTTGTTAGGAGCGTAGTAGGAAATCACCATGATTGCTGTATCCATTATATAACCCATGAGTATCAGGTATCTACCTTCTGGGTCTTTAATTTCTGATGATAAGGTGAATGGTGTGGATCGGTGAAATGCAATTAGAGTTCCCCTTTGCTTGGTACAGGCAGAAGCCGTGTAAATTTGTTGATAAAAAGGAGAAATATATTTTGGAGTAGAATCTTTGGTGAAGTGTGTTTCTTGGAGGCATACTATGTGAGCCTTCTTGTTATGGAAAGTACGGAAGGCTTTGGTCTTTTTTTGAGGGACATTTATTCCCTGAACATTCAGGGAAAGTATATTCAGTGGTGCCATGGCAACAGATCAAATAGTTTTGACTTACTTTTTGTTATGCAGAGCTGACTGCGCAGATCAACCTGTGTGGACTGAAGAGATGAAAAGCTAGAAAAGAAAACAGTGAATTCGGGAGTAAAGAGTAAACAAAAATCATATGAGATTAGATGATACATTGTATAAATTATTTTTTGCAAGTAATCACAATTTACCTGTGAAAGAGAATAAATATCTCTCTCAGGGGAATAAGTGCCTTCGTCACACTCCCACATAATATGGTTGGGAGAATGAGAAGGGCTAATGGGGGTACACGGATCTTCTGCTTACAGGAGAGAAGTGCTATGTCAAAAGACATCAAAATGATGTTTCATTAATTGGAGTGCAGAATATAGTTTTTGTTGAAATTATTTATTCCAGGGTGGTTGTATATGGTTAGTCTTGCCCTAGGCTAAATAATTCAGTTAGAAAGGTACTGTTAATAACTTTGGTATTGATGAAGATAGTTTGAATTATTTTGGGATTTTAACCCTTTTAGAGTAAACAATTACATATTTTATTCATATGTAACTGTTTAGATATGTTAACTCATAAAATTGAGGTTGTATTGCTTCAGATTAGAATAAACAAAAACATAATTCTAGGAACTAGTTAGGTAATAATATATTTGTTTTAAGAAAAGAAAGAAAAAGCTTCCATTACTTCTGGATTATTGAACCTATTTGTCCTAAAAAGTAATAAATCTATTGTTATTACCTGATAATATATAACTGAACAAGAATCTCCTCATTTCACTTATATATTCTAATGCCCCGTACACACGGTCGGATTTTCCGATGGAAAATGTCCGATCGGAGTGTGTTGTCGGAAATTCCGACCGTGTGTGGGCTCCTTTGGACATTTTCCATCGGATTTTCCGACACACAAAGTTGGACAGCAGGAGATAAAATTTTCCGACAACAAAATCCGATCGCGTCAATTCCGACCGTGTGTGGCCTGTTCCGACGCAACAAAGTGCCACGCATGCTCAGAAGAAATTCCGACACGGGACAGCTCGTTCTGGTAAACTTAGCGTTCGTAATGGATAAAGCACTTTCGTCACGCTGCAATGTAAAAAATGGTTTAATACAGCGCACTCTCTTCTTCTTTATAATGTGACAAGAATTAAGTCGTTTTGATGCTCATATTCACACACACTTCTCACAAACTTTTTTCGTTACTATTTATCGGGATTCCCTCAATATATTTTGATTTCTCACATCTAACAACATTTTTTTTTTTTTTTTTTTTTTACTTTAATGTAGAATCTTTTTTCGTGTTTCTCTTTTTATTTTTTTTTTTTTTTGGTGATTTTGATTTGTACTCCCGAAAATGTTTGTGTGTTTTTTGTGACAAGTTCCCACAACACCATTGATATGTTGTTCTATTTAATCTGTAGGAGGAGATTGTTTGGTGTTGTTGTCCCTTGTTAATTTCACATTGTATTTTAGAAATGTACCTGAATACTCACCAACAAACTGTCCTTTTTGGATGAAAACACACACAGGAGAGTAGAATTTACCTAAAAATATTTTATTAAGGGGTCACAACTATAAACAAAGAGGGAGGCAACGCTGGAGAAACTGCAGAAGTGGGTGAAGCCTTGGACCCCCAGGGCAGACATCAATTATTTAAAAGCAAAATTGGTGGCCTGAGGAGTCCATATCTAAGGGAGGGCAGTCTGGTCCAGAAGTCCCAGAGATCCGGAAAGCAGCAGATGACATCTGTGTCCCCAGGCTGTGGTCATACGAGAGACTGCATCTTCTGTCAGACCAGACTGAACCCAGGGTCATCACTCTCAGGTCTTCTTTCCACGCTTCCTTACAGGCTTTGGCTGTGGTGGTGGAGTTGTGGCAGCAGGAGGAGGAGGAGGAGGATCGTCCCTCTCCATGACATCCGTCTTGGGTGTCAGTTCCCCACTCTCCCCCTTACGAAGGACTTTATAAATCAGGTCCTCAGAAATCTTGCGTTGGCCCTCCTGCATGCCCAGCAATTTGGTGGCAGCCATGCAGGCAAAGGCCTCTGCAGGACTGGGGAAGGCTCTGAGGGACGCCGAAGCCTCCTGGATCAGCCTGTACGCGGAATCCTGCACAGGACTGGGAGTGGCCTTCCTGGCCCTTTTGTATGGCAGGCGGAGGGGAGGGACCTGAGACTCAGTCAGGCTGCGACTTGTCCCAGGCTTCTCTTGGCTGCCACTTGTCCCTGGCTTCTCTTGGCTGACACTTAGCCCCGCCTCCTCCTGGCTGCCGCTAATCCCCGCCTCCTCCTGGCTGCCACATTCCACAGCCTCCTCCTGGCTGAGGTCTTCCTGTGTATGAAAAAGGGACATAGTTTTAGTATTGTTTTCATCAATCACACACAATTTTCACCTCCTGACTGCTGCAAATTGAATGTTAACAAATATAACAGACTATCCTTCTAAACCCAGCATTTTTCATTCTTGTCCCAATTTTGGGTGCCCACTACTGTGTATTGATATGTAAAACACTTTCAATTAATGATCAATAATAACATCTAGTAAACATCATTTATTTATTGCCCAGAAATCTGTAGAAGAATGCTATACCTGACTCCAGCCTGGCTCCTCCACTTCTTCCTGGCTGGAAGGCCCAGGTTGGACATCGGAAGCCTCAGCTGGGGTGGAAGGAAGAGTGGAAGGAAGAGTGGAGAGGGATTCCCTGACTTCAGTGTGGTCTGACAGAAATCGCAGTCTCTCATAGTACCACAGCCTAGGGACATAAACATCATCTGCTGCAGCTCCAGATCTCTGGGAATCCGTGACCTTCTTGCGCTCCCTAAGATAAGTGCTCCTCAGGCCACCAATTTTAGCTTTTAAATAAGGGATGGTTGCTGTGGGGACCACCGGCGTCACCAACTCCAGCAGTTTCTCCAGCGCTGCCTGCCTCTTCTGTTTGTGATTATAGTGGGGGTGTCTCACCTGCCACAGACAGGGCAGCTCCCTGTACTTGTCAATAAACAGGGGCAGGAAATTGTGGTCGTTGAACCCATCCATTTTCTCTGCAAGACACAACACAAGACAAACCCTAATGTCAGGCCAAACTCCCCTAATCTTGTTACAATATAGGCTTCAATTTCGAAGCAGTATAGGCCCAAGTTTAGATCCTACCTTCGTTAGCACGATCGGCGTCTCCGATGCTCCTTCCTCCGCTCACAGATCGTACGTAAGACGCGCGCGTTACGATTTATACACACTGCGCATGCGTATAACTCCGCCCGCCCCTGACGTTCTTTCTATTCTATTCCCCGCCCCTTTTTGTTCGGCGCAGTGGAGGAAGAGCACATGGCGGAGAGACAGCAGGATAGTGCTAAGTACAGCAACGAGGAGGAGGAGGAGGAGGAAAGGCTGGAGCCTGAAACGTCCCGATCCAGAAGGAGATTAAAGGACTCAAATATGTCCTTTGGGGAGATGTTGGAAATGGTGGACATCCTGAAGAAGGCCGACTATGATGGAAAGTATGGGCCTTACCCCAACCACAATGTCCGAAAGGCCAAGATCATGGCGAAAGTGGTCAGGAGTCTGCACCGGAAATTCGGGGTACAACGATCGAAAGATCAGCTCAGGAAGCGGTGGTCGGACCTGAAATTACGAGAACATGAGCAGTACAGAAAGATCCGGAGAGTGCTGCAAAAAAGTAAGTAGTTGTGCTGTGTTCCTATTGTTCTTGTGTTTATTACGTTCGTGCTGCTCCATGTGCTTTTAGGAACTGTTGTACAGTTTAAAATGGCAACTTTCATGTTCATGGGCACATTATTCGTTCGGATCACACTTTTTTTTCGGACTATAAAATACCATTGTTTAGCCCATATGCATTTGGCCACCATTTTGAGGCCCTATACTTGTCTTCAAAGAATTGGGTTGTGTAGATGGCTTTGTTACTAGAATGAAATGTAAACTAGATTGTGTGTAAGGAGAGGACACTCAGCAGCTGTTTTCACATCTGGACACTGGAGCACTAGTGTGGGACACAAGAACACCATTTTTATTAGGGGGCCACACAGGTGCTCCAATGTATACTATAGGGGGGTCTCCATCTGTGAAGCTTGCACAAAACAGGTAAAGTATTGCAGGTTGACAAAGGACACTAAAAAAGCTACATCTTGGAACTCGGCTAAAACAGACAATTGTACCCCACTTCCAAGCAATGTTTCATCTTTAGAGTTCTGCCATCAAATATCTGTATGCTAAGTATAGCATTTTTGTTTTACATAGGGGAGAAAAGACTCGGAGGACACCCCTCATCCGAGGAGACCAGAGCCCCCCCCCTCTGGAAGAAGGGAAAATCCCCCCAACACAATCTGAGCAGGAGGAAGAAGACGTGGTGGAACTAGTCACCACAACAGGTGAGTGTCTGCAACCACAGGCTCAGATAAGAGATGGATGGCGGCATTTTTTTGAGACCTAATTTATTTTGGGTTTCCTCTCTTTTTAGGTGATCGTGAGGTTGTGGATGAAGATCCTTTCACATCCGAAAGTGCCCAGATCCTGATCGGGGAGATCATGGGGTGTAATTTACAATTGGAAAACATCGAGCAAAACATCAATGATGTTATTCCAAAATATAAAAACATCATTGATGTTTTGGGGCGAGTTTAAAGCCCCTCAAAATCACTTTCTTCTTTTGTCTGCTACAATGTGCAAAATGTTTTTGTGATTTTTCCCAAAGCCAAATTTGGAGGATGCACACAGTGTGTCAACATGTGCTATCTGCCATCATGGAAGATCAATGGACGCGTTTTGGGGGGGCAACCCCTTCCTCAATAATAAAGTAGCGGTGAGGAAGGGCTTTCTCCCCCAAAACACGTCCCTTGATCCCCCGTGATGGCAGCTAGCACATGTTGACATTGGGAAATTTGGGTGCATCTTCCAAATTTGGCTTTTCCAGGGGCGATTTCCCCCCATCTGAACGCAATATCAAACACAGTTCCTAAATACTCATGTCTGATATTGCCTTCAAGTTCTACCAAATGTGAACTTTGTAAGATCAAGATTAGTGTCTTTCTTGTGGGTTTTACACAGGCCTGTTTTCTATAAAATGCACATTTTGATTTTGGATAATGACACCACAAAATATGTTATACAACAAACATGTCGGTTTGTCGGAAAAACCTTTGGTAAATGCAATGTGATTGTGCTGGTATTAAAAAGATTGGTCATCAAGAATGTGTGGATTATTGTCTCAATGCTACAACACTTTTGGGGTGATGTAATTGTTGTTTGATGAGAAAATAGGGGTAATTTCCTAAGGGCAAATCCACTTTGCACTACAAGTGCAGTTTCAGTGCAGTTGCAAGTGCACTTGTAGTGAAAAGTGTCTTTGCATTTAGTAAATAACAGCCAACAGTGCTTTGTATAAGGTTACACAATCACAACATTTTCTGGACTCCACACATTTCTGTCAGGGTCAGCTAAAACAAACACAAGCAGTAAATGTCCACAAAGAAGAGCCTGGGGGGAGATGCCTGTCGAGAACTTGAGGTCCTGCAGGCTTCTCCCTGTGGCCAAATACCGCAAGGTAGCGATCAACCTCTGCTCCGGAGTGATGGCTTGCCTCATGCAGGTATCCTGCCTGCTGATATAGGGGGTCAGTGAAGCCAACAAACGGTGAAACACGGGGTCCGTCATCCGGAGAAATCATCAGGATTATTCTCACGGATCTCACGGAGCAAAGGCATATGAGAGAACTTGTCACGCTGAAGCAATCAATTCTTGGTCCATGAACTCCTCCCCACCCTGTTCATGGACTGGACTTGTGTCAAGGTCAGGACCCCAACACCAAGGCCCCGCACAGCACGAACTGTACGAGGAGTACGCATACGAAACATGGCTAGAAAACGGTCGGCTGCTCAGAACGAAGTAACAGAACGCACTGAAGAACAGCAAGGCCTGTGAAGAGCGACCTGAAAAACAGCAACGAGCGGACAAGATCGCACAGAAAACTCCGATACGAACTGACTGCACGCACTGAAGAGCAAATACAAACCCACAAGCACAAACTGAACGGCAGAAAACGATCTGAAAGCCACGAGTCTGAAAAAGCGCGAATCGTCTCTCACCAAACTTTTACTAACACGAGATTAGCAAAAGGAGCCCAAAGGGTGCCTCGCTTGGTTCTGAACCGGCCTTTTCTAGTCTCGTCGTACGTGCTTGACGTCACCGCGTTCTTGGTGATCAGATATTCCGACAACTTTGTGCGACCGTGTGTAGGCAAAACAAGTTTGAGCCAACATCCGTAGGAAAAAATCCGAGGATTTTGTTGTCGGAATGTCCGATCAATGTCCGACCGTGTGTACGGGGCATAAGGCTATATGAATCAGAAGTAATAAGAAATATAACTGGAATGTAACATGATCCCACACAGTGTGTGACTATCAGAATGCAGTTACATTCAGTTATAAATACAGGTTTTTTATAGAGAACCATCTCTTAGTATAATAAATGAAGAGATATCAGGAATTAGGATGTCAGTCCATTGAATCTTCTTGGTCCATGGATGATGTGGCATAACGGCCTCTTTTGTGAGAATGATGATTCCCATTTTGTTCTGAAATTTTCTGAGTGCTGCCTGAAGGTGAAGATGATGCCATTCTTCTGTGTGTGGGAGAGTTGCTGCTTGTGGGTTCTGTCAGATTTAATTTTAAAAAGGTTTGTTGTAGTTCATCTGCTGATCTGCTTCTGTAAATTGTACCTTGGTAGTTAAATCTGACTGAAAAGGGGAAGCCCCATTGATACATAATGTTGTGGCGTTGCAGTTCCATTAGTTGGGGTTTCATGGATCGTCTTTTAGTAATAGTAAGTTGGGATAGGTCAGCAAAAATTTGATAATTGTGTCCTTGAAAATTAAGTTCCTTTTTTTCTCTTGCAGCAATTAGTATTTGTTCTTTCGTTCTGTAATAATGAAATTTTGTGATTATATCACGTGGGGGTCCATCTTTCTTTTTGGCTGTGAGGGCTCTGTGTACTCTGTCCAGTTCTAAACGTTCAATAGGGATATCTGGCTTTAGTTCTTGTAATAGAGCAGTAATAGTAGACTGCAGGTCTGTCACAGCTTCAGGTATTCCCCTTATGCGCAAGTTTGAACGTCTGGCTCTATTTTCGTAATCTTCGAGCTTAGTTTGAAGTATTAAATTCTCTTCTTTTAATTGTTTCAATTCTGTTATATTTACTTGGTTTGTAATTTTAATTTCATCCATTTTTATTTCTAGGGCTGCGGTGCGGTTTCCCAGCTCTCTTATTTCTTTGGTTAGGCTTTTTGTTATTTGGTCTGAGGTTTGTTTTAGAGCCTTATGAAGCATCTTTTCAAATTGTAATAATATTACTGGGGATGCTGAGGAGGCTTGTGGAGATGTTTGTGAGAGGATTTGTTTTGTATCTGACTCAAATGGAGAGTCTTGCTGTGACATTTTCTGTCTGTGAGAGTGCCCTGATGCTGTATCTTGTGAGGTGACTGGAGCTGCTTTAGTTGCAGTGAGTGCCTGTGAGCTCTTTGTGAGGTGATTTTTATTTCTGCCACGGTTTCCTCCCAGTACCATATTTCCTGCCCAAACTTTCACATTTTTTTCCCTGGGGCAAAAAGGTTCAAATGGATACCTTTTGAGCCTGCAGGCTCTGCTTTGTCCTTCTCTTCTCTCCTCAGCGGTGCGGAGCTCTAACAATGCATGTCTGCTCCGCTAGGCTCCGCCCATCTCCCCCCCAAAGTTACATTTTTCAATCCATTTCTTAGTGGCTTACGTTTTACATTTTTAATTAGACATGTGCAGTTCTAACAAAATTTTCGCTAATCCGAGGTTCAGATGTATCCTGATCTACGAAAAACAATAGTATTGAATTTCAATTAATCCAAAATGAATTGTAATGAAACAACAAAATTAGTTTCATTTGGATGTTTGAAGTACCCAAAGTAACATATGATCTGAACTGATTCGTGAATAGCTGGTTGTTAAGGAGCAGGCGGCTGCAGTGTCCTTAACAACTATGACTCATCTACTGTCTGCAGGCTTCCAAACTGACAGCATAATTTAAACAAAAGAAAAGCCAGCATTAGAAAATTCATGGGGTTGGGTCTGGTATGGATTTTAAACTAAATTCTCTGCCTTTTGGCTAATGCCGTGTACACACGAGCGGAATGTCCGACAGCAAAAGTCAGACGGAAGCTTTTCATCGTATATTCCAATCGTGTGTATGCCTCATCGGACTTTTTTTCCGAAAATACTGACGGACCTAGAAATGGAGCATGTTCTAAATATTTCTGATGGAACCAATTCCTATGGTGAAAACCGCTCGTCTGTATGCTGTTCCGACAGACCAAAAACGATGCATGCTCTGAGGCAAGTATGGGACAGAAGCGCTCGGTGTGGTAAAACTAGCATTCATATTGGAGCTAGCACATTCCTGACACTGCTAATTCTGTGATCTTTTAATTCAGCGCATTCTTTTCTTCTTTGTAATGCTAGAAGAATGAAGTTGTTTTGCTGCTCATATTCACACAGAGTTCTCACAAACTTATTTCTTCATTATTTATCCTCATCTCATGAATAATATTCTATTTTTTAAGCCTGATCTCCATAATAATGTTTACAATTATTTTTTATACTCATCTTTTAGAATTTTTTATTCCATCAAGATTTATTTTACGATTACTTAAAAATTATTTTCTAGTGATCTCCATATAATTTGTTTTTTTTTGTGTGTCAAGTTACCACAATAACATTATTATCTTGTATTTTTTATTAACCTCAAGGAGGTTGGTGTCCCTTATTAATTTGACATTTTTCTTTTTGAAATGTACCTGCCTACTCACAAACAAACTGTCCTTTTTGAAGAAAAACACATAGGAAAGTATTTATTGCAAATAAAATATCCATTTATTCTGGGTAACAAAATAAAGAGAAAGTCAACGCTGGAGAAACTTTTGGAATTTGCGAAGCCTTTTGGCCCCAAGGGCACACATCAAATCTGTGGAAAAGAAAATTGCAAGCTTGAGGAGTCCATATAATAGGGAGCACAATCTGGTCCAGGAATCCCAGAGATCAGGACCAGCAACAGATGACATATCTGTCCCCAGGCTGTGGTACTACACCAGCCTGTGTCTTCTGTCAGACCAGACTGAACCCAGGCCATCACTTTCTTCTCTTCGCTGCAGCCTTCCCTCCATGCTGCCCTGCACCCTTCCCTGTAGCCTTCCCTGCAGCCTTCCTTGGAGGCTGTGGCTCTGGTGGTGGACTTGTGGCAGGAGGAGAATGGTCTTGCTCATATATGTTGCTGTTCTCAGTCAGCTGGCCCCTCAACCCCTTCTGAAGGGCATCAAAAATATTTCTCTCACAGTGGAGTCATTGGCCCTTCTCCAATTCCAGCAACCTGGTGGCTAGATAGCAGCCATAGGCCTCTTTCAGCATTAGGGGGCTCCTGAGGAAATTGCTGGCTTCCCTAATGAGGCCCAGTGCTGTCTCCTCCATCATTGTCCCCTTCCTGGGCCTTTTGGTGGTAAGTCAGAGGGGAGGCACCTGGGATTGGGTGAGGCTCCTACTGGGCCCAGCCACCTCCTGGCTGCCACTGGGCATGCCCTCCTCCTGACTGCCACTGTGCATTGTCTCCTCCTGGCTGCCGCTGGGCACGCCCTCCTCCTGGCTGCCACTGGGCATGGCCTCCTCCTGGCTGAGCTCATCCTATGTATAAAAAAGAGACATAGTTGTAGTTTTAGCTTCATCAATCACACACAATTTTCAGCTCATGACTTTCAAATTGAATGTTAATAAATAGAAAAGACTATCATTCTGACCCCAGCATTTTTCAAGCTGGTCACCAACATTTTTGGCCACTACTGTCTAGTGATATGTATACATCATTTTTTGTATAAAATCATTGATTTGTAAGCAATTCTAACATCTAGTTAACATCATTAATATTAGGACAATAAATATGTCTAAAAAAGAATATACCTGACTTCAGCTGGGCTCATTCACTTCTTCCAGGATGGAAGGCCCAGGTTGTTCCTCGTCAACCTCTGCTGGGGTTGAGGGAACGGTGGAGGGAAGGCTGCAGGGAAGGGTAGAAAGTGATTCCCTGGCTTCAGTCTGGTCATCCAGAAACCGCAGTTTGTTTAAGTACAATAGTCTGGGTACATACACTTGCGTTGCTGATGCTCCTGATCTGAGGGATTGCTTGATTTTATCATGCTCCTTCTTGTACATGTTCCTCAAGATCCCAATTTTATTTTCCACAAACTTGATGTTTGCATCGGGGACCCGAGTCTTCACAAATTTCAGAAGTTTCTCCAGCGAACTCCTAGCTGATTTATTATAATATAAGGTGTTTTTCACCTCCCACAAATTCCTCATCTCCCTATATCTGTCTATGAAACTGCCCATGAATTCTGGGTCCTTAAAAGGGATTCATGTTTGCTGTAAGACAATACACAAGACAAAAACACTAATGTCAGCCTAAACTCTCATTATCTTATCCCAATATAGGCCTCAATCATGAAGCAGTATAGGCCACTGTGATGGGCCAAGTTCAAATTTTACCTTCGTTTAGCGCGCTCGCCACTTCTGTTCATCCTTTTTCCACACACAGATCGTACATACGACAAATGCATGTTAGCTTTATATACACTGCGCATGTGTGGAACTCCACCCGCGTCGCCCGCCCCTGACATTCTTTTTCACGAATATCCCCTGCCCCTTCCTTCTTCTGTGCGCAGTAGTTGAAACATGGCGGAGACACAGCGGTGGTCAGAAATTATTCCAGTAATGAGGAAAGCCCGGAGCCCAAAACATCCCGATCCCAGAGGAGGAGATTTAAGGCCTCCAATATGGCCTTTGAAGAAATGGTCTAGATGGTGGACATCTTGTGGAGGAACTATTATGATGGGAAGCATGGACCGTACACCCAGCTGAATTTGCACAAGGCCAACTTCGTGACAAAAGTTGTGAAGACTCTGCAGCAGGATTTTGGGGTACAACGCTCCAAAGACCAAGTAAGGAAACTCTGGTCCGACCTTAAACTGAGGGAGCCAGATCAGTATAGAAGAATAAAGAAAGTGCTTCAAAAAAGTAAGTACTTGCTGTGTGTTCCTATTGAGATTATTCACTTGCATGCTGCTCCATGTGCTTTTCTTTACTGTTGTACAGTTTTAAATGGCTACTTTCATGCTTGTGGGTACAGTAATCGTTCATAGGAAACATTGTTCGTTTGAAAATAAATACAATGTTTTTAGCTGATACAGGGTTAACTACATTTTGGTCATGCTAATTTGTCTTATTAAAAGAAGTTTAGGACATTGTTGTCTAGATGTTTTTGAAACTAGAATGAATTGCAAACTGCATTCAGTGGAATGTAAGTAGGAGAGGACCTACATACGTGCTCCAGTGGATAATTGGGGTGTCTCCATCTGTGAAACTTGGCCAAAAAAGGTAATTATTCCAGCTTGGCTAAAGGGGAATAAATCATGTCTTCAACTTGGATCTCTGCCCAAAAAGACAATTATACCCCACTTCCAAGCAATGTTTCATATTCCTATTTCTGGACTCAAATGTCTGTGTGCTAAGTATACCTTTTGTTTCATTCTCATTGGGGAGAAAAGACTCGGAGGACAACACTCAGAGGTCACCAGGGACCCCCCACATCGCCAACAAGATTGGGAAATCAGCCCAAGCCCCCCCCCGAGGATCTGGAGGAAGGAGAGGTGGAGAAAGTGGGCGAGATGGTCACCCAAACAGGTGAGTGTCTGACACTCCCAGCTTCAGGTAATCTATCTATGCCTGCATATTTCTAAATACGTGTTTTTTTTAACCAATTTTTGGTTTGGCTGTGGAACAGGAAGCTGAACCTTTAACTAGGGACAGTGCCCAAAGACTCATCCATGAAATCATGCAGTGCAATGGGGAAATTGACAATATTCGAAATAGACTGAATATTGTGGATCAGCAAATGAAGAATATGATAGATGTGTTGGAGAGAATCTAAATTTTTGCCTAATCACATCCATTTTCAGTTTTGTTGGACTCAAAAAAAAAATGTTTTTTGTACATTTTAAAAGCCAAATTTTGAAGATGCACACAGTGTGTCAAAATGTGCTATCTGCCATCGGGGGATCACAATGTACGCGTTTTGTGGGTGCAACCCCTTCCTTGTAACTCTAGTAGGTGAGAGGAAGGGGTTGCACCCCCAAAACACGTCCATTGATCCCCCATGATGGGAGATAGCACATGTTGACATTACCATTTTGACTCCCAATTTGTGTGCATCTTCAAAATTTGGCTTTTACAGGGGTAACATCACCCCATCTGATGAAGGCAATATCAAGACATTTTTGACACTATAATGTCTGATATTGCCTTCAGTTTTTATACGTTGAACTTTGTAAGTTCCAGAGTTGTGTATGCTATGTTTTAAAACATGCCTGTTTGTAAAAAAAAAAAAAAAAAAAAGAATATTGAGAAAAAAAAAATATAAATTTTAAAAAAATTTCTAAACGCACATGTGAATGTGCACAGAATAATAATTTTGAGAAACAACAATGTGTGGCTTCTTCTTTCAATGCTCAATATCAGTTTTGTAAGTAATTTTGTGTTTACAGTGACAATGGGGCTTATTTACTAAAGGAAAATCCACTTGGTACTACAAGTGCACTAGGAGAACCTAGGAGACAGTCAAAAAGAAAAGCAAGTAATAAAGACATTTCAAGATTTTATCTGACCATTTTTTTTTTATTAACAAAAATTTGACATTGTCTGGCATTGCAATGGCCCCCCTACCCGTAAAATAATTAACATATTTCTCCCTAACTTCACAGGCGCTTTGGGGGGCCAAGCCAGTACGGCCAGTATCCAGGCCCGTCAGGGAATTCTCTGTAATAAGTTCGGCCTCAGGCCCAACTGAGGCTATATAATTCTGTGAATTTTTTCGTAAATAATTATGAAGTATGCAGTAGCATAGGATGATATGGTTGATGTTGTAGTCCGCCATATGGATTGCTGTCAGAAACAGGCGGAACCGGCTGGCCATTATCCCAAAGGCAATCTCAACGACTCTTCTCGCTCTGGCCAGCCAGTATTTAAAAACCCTCCTCTCCAGGGTGAGGGTCCTTTGGGGGAATGGCCTCATCAGGTTCTCGCCCAGACTGAAGGCTTTATCTGCAATAAAGACAAAGGTGAGTCCTTCCACATTATCCGCATCAGGTGGCAATGCCAGGCCACCAGTCTGGAGACGCTGATTAAACTCCGTCTGGGGGAAGACTCCTCCATCTGACATCCAACCATTCTTCCCCACGTCCACATAGAGGAACTCATAGTGTGCCGTCATCACCGCCATTAACACTACACTATTAAAGCCCTTTTAGGGCGTACACACGGTTGGATATTGTTCGGACATTCCGACAACAAAATCCTAGGATTTTTTCAGACGGATGTTGGCTCAAACTTGTCTTGCATACACGGTCACACAAAGTTGATGGAAAATCTGATCATTCTGAACGCGGTGACGTAAAACACGTACGTCGGGACTATAAACGGGGCAGTGGCCAATAGCTTTCATCTCTTTATTTATTCTGAGCATGCGTGGCACTTTGTCCGTCGGATTTGTGTACACACGATCGGAATTTCCGACAACGGATTTTGTTGTCGGAAAATTTTATCTCCTGCCCTCCAACTTTGTGTGTCGGAAAATCCTATGGAAAATGTCCGATGGAGCCCACACACGGTTGGAATTTCCGACAACACGCTCCGATCGGACATTTTCCATCGGAAAATCCGACCGTGTGTACGGGGCATTATAGTTATAATAGCAAGACCCCGAATGGGGTGGTGGCACAATGTGGACATGCTTCCCATCTATAGCCCCTCCACAGTTGGGAAAGTCCCAACGGTCAGCAGAATGGGAGGCCACAGTCTGCCATTCCTGTGGTGTTGAAGGAAACTGTGGAGTCAAACAAGAAAAAAATTGCACATAACATTGCAAGCAGATTACACAAAAAACATTCTTGCACAACATCAGTATAACATTTATTTTAAGGAGTATTTAAAGACAAAAATATGAGGCCCACTTATCAGATTCCTCACCCCCTTTGATGGCCCATTGATAACATTGTATGGGGGGGAGGGTTTGAGGTGACTTTGGGAGCCAAAAAAAAGCCTCCAGCACTCTGCCTGAATTTAAGGACAAACATAACATTTGGACATATTTTAGGGGGTGGGGGAGGGTTATAAATGAATTTAAGGACACACATAACATTTGGACACATTTTAGGGGGTGTTTCGGGGAAAGCAGTACAATAGAGCTGACAATAGACATTGTTAAAGGGACTAGGCTATAGGCATATATGGGCCCAGGATAGCATGCTGGGGAGGTTAGTGAAGGCAAATATGCATGTAGGCCAAAAAAAGGGCTTTAAAAACCTCCAGCATGCATGAGGATAAATGGGACATTCACAGCATATTCCAATCATGGTAATTAGGGAACAATGAAATAAATACAATACATTAGCAAACATTAAATACATATAATGTGATGTTAAAGGAGAAAACTTACCTTAATATAGTCCTTCTGCAGGACCTGAACGATGGCAGAACAGGTCTCTGGAATAATGATCCCCAGAGCCTGGGGGGAGATGCCTGTTGAGAACTTGAGGTCCTGCAGGCTTCTCCCAGTCACCAAGTACCGCAAGGTGGCGACTATCCTCTGCTCCGGAGTGATGGCTTGCCTCATGCAGGTATCCTGCCTGCTGATATAAGGGGTCAAAAAAGCCAACAGACGGTGAAAAACGGGGTCCGTCATACTGAGATAATTCCTGAAATCATCAGGATTATTCTCACGGATCTCACGAAGCAAAGGCATGTGCGAGATCTGGTCACGCTGGAGTAAACAATTCTTGGTCCATGAACTCCTCCTCACCTTGTTCATGGACTGGACTTGAGTCAAATTATGAACCCCAACACCAAGCCCCCACACAGCATGAACTCTACGACGAGTACGTACCCACAACATGGCTTCAAAATGGTCGGCTGGTCAGAACGAACTTAAGAACAGCAAGGCCTGTGAAGAGAGAGCTGAAAATCAGCAACGAGCAGACAAGAACGCACTGAAAGAACAGATACAAACTGACTACACGCACTGAAAACCAGATACAAACTCACAAGCACAAACTGAACAGCAGTAAAACGATCTGAAAAAGTTGGAGTCTGAAAAGCACGAATTCCATCGGAGTTCTGTTTGAGAAACCTTCGGAGTTTATTCCGGCGGCAAAACCAGTCGTGTGTACAGGGCATAAGATCAAGTGTAGCATCTGTTCTTATCAGTTACCAGTGGAGGTGTTGTGCTAACTGTCGGTTGGGGTGGCGGTGGCTATGCAAATCCACTGGTGTGATGGTAACCTGGAAGGTAGGTATCAGGGGGAGCCGAAACCGGACTGCTCAATGAACGGAGGGCTGGAAATAGGTCCCCTTTAGAGAATGCCGGAAGGGTTGCCCCCTGGTAGGCATGGAGCTGCACAGGGTCTGGCCGAAGGCCAGGTCCCAAAAGAAGCCTGTGGTGTATGTGCTCAAGGAGTGGCAGTCCATGGGTACCGTAATTCTCACTGTGAGTAGGGCACTTTGAGTTTTACTGGCACCTAGGTCACTGCACCATCACACTTTTTTTTACACCTGGCTCTTGGGCCGGGCCTTTTGGCTAGGACCAGTGGCGTCTTCAGCTTTCATATTTAGGGGGGGCACATGGGGGGACAGGGACAAAAGTACGGGGGCCAACTATAAAATGCAATTATATATATATATCCTGGGGCCCTTTACTTCTGTTGTGGGGCCCTTTATTACTATCCCGCAATGAAACCCTTTCACGTGTTTTGCAGTGAGTTACCTTCCTACTGTATTGGGGCCCCCCAGGGAGGCAGAAAACAAGAGGTATGTCACCAGCACACCAGGAAAATATAAGGGTCCAAAGCAGTGGGAGACTTACCAGGGTTGTAAAGGTTGTACTTGCGACCGGGCCTTAGTGTTCTGCCACTGTGGGGTTCCCCAGCCTCCTCTTGCTGTCCTGCCCCTGCTATTGACAGTGCTGGTCTGGTGTCTGTCTCCCTGGCAGCGGCAGCAGTCTATTAGGACCTAGCAGGGACAGGACAGCAACAATGATAGTTCTGCCGCTGGTCCACAGTGGGAGGATTCCCCTATCCACCTGGAAAGTGTAGATGGGGGAATTGGAACATTCTTTTTTCTCTTGTTTGTTTTTTCATTTAATCTAATAGTTGAATGAAAAAAGTGATCGATGTATGGTCTGCCTTAGACCCTTTTCACACTGGGGCATTTTTCAGGCGCTTTTATGCTAAAAATAGTGCCTATAAAGTGCCTGAAAAACGACTCCCCTGCAGTGTCAGTGTGATATCCCGAGTGCTTTCACACTGAGGCGATGCGCTGGCAGGATGTTAAAAAAAACTCCTGCAAGCAGCATCTTTGGAGCGGTGAAGGAGCGGTGTATACCGCTCCTAAAGCACCCCTTCCTATTGAAATGAATGGGCAGCGCCGCCACAGCGGTGATTTCTCTGCAGTTTCAACCCTTTTTCGTCCGCTAGCGTGGGTTAAAAGCGCCCCGCTAGCAGCTGAAAACCTCTGAAAAAATGACCGTAAAGTGCTGCTAAAAATAGCGGCACTTTACCGCTGATGCCGCCTCAGTGTGAAAGCAGCCTAAGAGCTAAGACCAGCCATAGACAGTTTAAATCTCGGCTGTTTCAGCGACAACTGGCTGAGATTTGAACCATTAATGGACAGGCTGAATGTACCAAGTTGATCGATCAAATTGGGTACAACCAGCCCTGCCGGATTCTCTTATGATTATCGCTAGCGGTTGCTATATCTGCTAGTGATAATCGCTATTTGTAGGGAAAATACAATTGCTTAGCAGAAGGGATTCCGCTGTCAGTACAGACTGTGCTTATGGGGGAATCATGCAAGTTTCTTTCCTGCAATCTGTGGTTGCAGGAAAGAAATTTGCACTGTCTATTACCAGTCTGACTGAAGCTAAAGGTTTGTGAATGTTTTGAAAAAACAGGAGGGGGGGAGACAGATGGGGGAAAGAAGGGAGGGGGAGGGAATTAAGGACAGTTCAGTGATTATAATGTACTGCAGTGTGAACACTCACCCAGGTCCAGGCTGGAAGATCAGGCATCCCTTTGCAGCTGCTGGTTTTCATATTTCCCGCCCACACTATCCTCGGCTCATGAGTAAGCACTTAATGTAAGTGTGAAACGTGTCAGCTGTTGTCCTGTACAACCCACAGTGGTGCCCTGTGTACCCCATGATCCTGTTTTACGAATAAAGAAGAACATAATTTATTCTGGTGTGCGGCTGTCCAGATCTCTTCATTCATCCATACCTGCATTAGCAATTGCCAGCACCTGGGGCTCTCTCTTCCCTGGAGGTGGAGGACACACACATCTTGGTTTGGATCGTCCTGAGCGGTGGTAAATATATTACTTCTATCTCCTGTGCAGCTCGGAGCTGGGGCTGCAGAGCTTGCACTGGACTCCCCCATTCCAGTTACCAATCATATCATCCTAGTGACACTGAGCCATATGTTAAGTTTGAATCCTAGGAAGCTTAACTCTGTGCATAACTTCTGCTTCTCTCCAGAGGCCCCTCTCCATTCTCTGTGACTTTACAGGCTGGGTTCCTTGGATGCTCCATTTCTGGCCTTTTCTTCTAAAATTGATCTGACTGTTCATGGCTAAAGCAACTAATTACCAATAAAGAATTGACTAGCCTTGGAACAGGTGGCTTAGAAGGACCAATAAAGGGGGTCTTCTTATGTGTCAGACCCCTCCCTATGAAAGGCTGGGTTCTTGTGCTCTGGCATGCAAAAATATTTATAACTATTGTATAAAATAATGCAGTCTAATTTTTCTTTCATGATAACCTGCCTTTTCTTTTCCACTTATGTTGCAGCCTCATCAAGCTGCTTACATGGTATGCATTGAATGTACAATATTTCTGGCTATTGTCACTAAAATACTACTCTAGTTTTCATTTCAGAATAAAACCTCCCTTGATTCTCTGTTCTATAGTCCAACCTAATCAACCTGCCTTCATACTTTCCAGTGACTGTACAATATGTATGGCTATTGTCCCTGAAATAATGCACTCTAATATTTACTTCATAATAAAATCTGCCACATCTCTCCCTCTTACATTGCAGCCTAATAAAGCTGCTAACATACTGTGCAGTGACTATGCAATATTTTTTGCTATTGCATCTGTATAATACACTTAATTTTTTTTCCATAAAACATGCCCTATTTTTCCCATCTACAGTTTAAACAAGCTTCCTACTCTCCAGTGAATGTGTAAAAATGTTGGATATTGTATCTTAAATAATACTCTCTAGATTTTATTTTCGTAATAAAACCTGCTTTGTCTCTCCATCTTATATTGTGGACTAATCAAATTACTTTTGTCTAAACATTTGGAACAATAATGATGCTGTCCATGAAAATCATACTGTTGTGTAACCCCACATAAAACCTAAAGGCATCTTGCCTCTTCTTTCCCTCTTACATCTTGCAGCTTATTTCAGCCACTGTACTATATATGTGGCTATTGTCTTTAAAATAATACACTCTACCTTTAATTTCAGGTTAAAAATTGTCTTGTCTCTGGAATGTGGCCACATTTTCTCCCTGGTTTCTTCCAGGTTCAGTGCCCCTCCCAGCCATTGGGCAGCCACTGATGATGTGACTTCTACACAGGCATACTGCATACCTCCCAACTTTTGAACTTGAGAATGAGGGACACTACAGGGAGACAGTGACCTGCGGCGCTAGGCTTAAGGGTCATGGTTAAACAAAACCTGGGCTTCCTTGTACCTATAAAATATGTTTTGATTGCTGTGCCACATGCTGGAGTCTCAGGGATACATATAAACCTCAACACAATCATTTAAAACAAAAAAAAATCCTTCCACCCCCCCTTCCCTCCTCCCAAATTCCCCACCCCTGCAGTTAATGTGTTCTAAGCCCATATCATACTCACCCACCTCGTTTTAACTTAAAATGGGCCGTTCCTCCTTGCTTTCCATTATTTGGCCACTTGGCCTTCTATGATCTTTTAGGAATGTTGATTAATAACACATTACACCTGCTTTATCCCAAAGACTCTGACAGTGCTACTCCCACTTCTATGCTGAAATGTATTGTTCCTTTCATAACAATTGTTCAAATAAATACTCAGTGACTAAACATATTGTCTTCCCCTCATGGCGCAGTCTGCTCCCAGTTGGGGTGCCTGAGGGTGCTAGACAATACTCAATACAGCCCCTAGAAAGGTTTCCGATATCCACAGATGCTGGTTTTCTACAGACTTATCACTTATACCTTTCCATGCACTACCTATTACTGGCTATTACTGATTGTAGGTTATGCTTATTCTTTCTGTACACCCTGTTAAACGTCAATAAACTGTTCAACAAGAAAAAAACCTTCCAATACATCTGGTTTTGTATACACCGAAAATAGACAGAGAGCTTATAATAGAGGATTATGAAGGACCCAAAAACGCGAATGGAGCAAAAAGTACTGTTGTATGAACCAACCTCTAGGGAGAAAGAGAGGGAAGGATCCTGATGGTATATGAAATAAAGGAAGGGGGTCACTATGGTATGTGGAAGAAAGGAAGGAATGATTAATATGGTACATTGAAGGCAGGAAGGAAGGATCACTATGGTATATGGAAGAAAGGAATGAGGGATCCCTATGGTATGTGAAAGAAAGGAAGGAATTATTACTATGGTACATGGAAGGCAGGAAGGAAGGATCACTATGGTATATGGAAGAAAGGAAGGGGGATAACTATGGTACATGGAAGGCAGGAAGGAGGGATCACTATGGTACATGGAAGAAAGGAAGGAGGATCATTATGGTATATGGAAGAAAGGAAGGAGGGATCACTATGGTATATAGAAGAAAGAAAAGATGTATTACCATGGTACATGGAAGGCAGGAATAAAAGATCACTATGGCACATAGAAGAAAGGACAGAGGGATCACTATGGTACATGGATGGCAGGAAGGGTCACTATGGTACATGTAGGGCAGGAATGTAGGATCACTATGGCACATGGGTTGCAGGAAGGATCACTATGGCACCTGGAAGGCAGGAAGGATCACTTTGACACCTGGAAGGCAGGAAGGATCACAGTGGCACATGGAAGGCAGGAAGGATCACTGTGACACTTGGGAGGCAGGAAGGATTACTGTGACAACTGGAAGGCAGGAAGGAAGGATCAGTATGTCATATGGATGGGAGGAAGGATCACTATGGCTCATGGAAGGCAGGAAGGATCACTATGGCACATGAAAGGCAGGAAAGATCACTATGGCACATGGAAAACAGGAAGGAAGGATCATTATGACACATGGAAGGCAGGGAGGATCACTATGACACCTGGAAGGCAGGGGGAATCACTATGGCACATGGAAGGCAGGGAGGATCACTATGGCACATGGAAGGCAGGAAGGATCACTATGGCACATGGAAGGCAGAGAGGAAGGATCAGCGGGGTGCTGTGCTTCTGGGCACTGAGAGAGCCTTAAACATGACAGCTGCAGCACAGTGCAGCTATGCAGAATGCACTAGGCAGGGGGATTAGTGGAGTCCAGTGCCGAAACACGTTCTGGCAATGGGGTTTCAACCCAGATTCACGGGACACCAGGGTTTAACTTGAAATCCCGGGACAGTCCCTCAAATCTGGGACAGTTGGGCGGTATGAATTACTGGAGTTACATCATGCGCTGAACATGCACTGCAGGTTGTGTATGCTACAATTAAAAAAGTTACTAGGAGCAAGGGAATTTTGTGGGTACTGGTAAAACCCTGGCTTTACTTTAATTTGACTAGAAAACTCTCTGGACTGCCTGTACAGCATACTATCCTGTCTGGTTCATAGATTAATCTCTCTTACAGTTGTTGCAGTGGAATTTGATAAAGTTCCCAAATGAAAGTGATACAGTTGGTGGTTCAGGGTTAAAAGGTTTCATCCTTTACTGCCAAATTTATGTTCCTTCCTCTGAGAAGAGTCTTTCCTAAAATTAAATATTAACCATTTATCTTTCTCTTTCTGTCTCTCTGATTTGCTTTGCTTTGATTTGCTTTGCTTTGCTTTGCCGTTGCAGTGGCTTAAGGTAACTATATATGACTATACATGGCACGGTATGTATTTTATTGGTAAGCAGGATATTGTTTTTGTCCAACTGGCAGTAATGAATGCAATCTTTACAAACAAGTATGGGTTCCCATGTCATGTCATAGCACATAGCAACATTTAGATTTAGCTACATGATCTGCCTTTGAAGACCCAAATGCTGTAATATAAATATTTGTGATCTTATGTTTCAAGGAGTTTGTCTGACAGTAAAGGGTAGTGAAGTAATCTTTTTCATTACTGTATCACGGGGTTAGAATTCCTTTTTTTCTCACGGGAATAAAATTATTTTGGCATGCGTTTACTGAAAGGTATCAGTTTAATAACTAGCAACTACATTTATTTATTTCTGTATCTGGACAACACCAACACAATACACTTACTCCAATACTTTACAGGATACGTTCTGTACAACATTAACATTTTCTGCTAATGCTGTGGCCAAGTTATACAGGGTGCTCAAGGTAGGTCATTGGTTGACCTGTGTCAGGTGTTGGGGGTTGTTAGGTCATGCTCATTAGTTCCAGTGAAGTCTCTATCTGTGTCTGCTGGTTGACTAGCTGTGACTCTGACACAAAATTGCTGGCCAAATTGGAATCAGTGGCACCCATGGATTTAACTATGAAGGGGACAGAGGCTGACTGTTCTCAGACCGCACCAGGGACTTCAATATCATCCAACAATTCAATGTCCATTGCTGATAGTAGTACTGTCCCCACCATGGTTGTCGCCCTGCAAGCCACTGCCACTGGGGTGGGGGGTAAGTAGGACAACAAGAAAAAATATGAGGCAGAAAGGTGTAGAGAATCTGATGAGAAGATTTAGCCAGGTGTGAGATCTATGCATGCTTTGATGGACCACTAGGGGCGCATGTTAAGAAAGTACTGTACTGTACTTTGAGTACTGTATGTGACTAAAATCAAAATAAGTGCAGCGCTAAATACAAAGTATCCCCTGAGGGGTAAATAGTGCATTCAATAAACAATAGCTAAATAAAAATAAAGTGCAATATGCAAAATGTGTTTTAAAAAAATCAAACAATATGATAAATGTTAAACTGCAATGTGCAAATGTTGTCCATACAGTGTCCTTATAAAAATCAATCAATTATATATGCAACTGCTGTGCGTAGATGGGGAAAGTAGATAATAGCAGGTAAAACACAAGGCAAAGGTCCAAAAAAAAGTGACAAGCATGTAGCCAATGAAAGTCCAAATTAGGCCTCATGTACACTGCTGCTGCTAAATAGACGTTTAGGAGCAGTTGGGCATTTTTTTCCTTGTCAAAAGAAGTTTATTGAGTATACAATGTTATAAAGATACATAAAGTAAGTTTACAAGGATCTATAAAGTAAGCTCATTGTTTTACAGTAGGGTTAATATAGGTAAATATCATGAAATTTCAAATATTAAACATTGGGTTCACCTAAACCTCAATTAAAGATATATATCATTTCCTTAGTTACTTTTGTAGGTATTTAAATGATTTATACCCACTATACATATTGTTTACAAGTAGAGTGTATATAGGTCAAATAAATTCTGATAATGAGCTTTAATCGTAAGGTGGAGAAAAGGAAAGAGAAAGAAGAAAAAGGGTTGAAAGGTAGAGGTATGGTCCACAAGGTTGTCCCGCTCGTCAGTTTATTATTCTTTTTAGTTCTCTTTGAAGCCTTAGAATGGGTGTCTCTGTAAGTCATTTAATCTGTTACCATGGCAACAGGACAGAGTCATTGAAATTTGACAGGAACTGTTGTTTTATCCAAGGGTGCCAAAGTTTTTCAAATTTTGGAATTTGATTTTGATCGATGGCTACCATCTTAGCATGGGACATTGTATTATTCATTCTGTGAATTGTTTCTGCTAGTACCAATGTAGGAGATTTCCATGCCTTGGCCACTGTTTGTTTTGCAGCCGTTATTAGTTGGATCATAAGTTTGAATTGAGAGAGTGTTAACCATTCCGGTTTTAGATTAAGTAAAGTTAAATATGGATCTGGTTGTATTATCTTTTTAAATATTTTAGATGCAATCACGAAAACTTCCTTCCAGAAGGTTTGGATTACTGGGCACGTCCACCATATGTGTAAATATGTGCCTATTTCTGGGCATCCTCGAAAACAAAGAGCTGAGGTATTAGGTGAATATTTTGCCACTCTAGCAGGTACAAGGTACCAGCGAGTTAGGACTTTATAATTTGTCTCCAGTGCTAAGATGTTGGGTGAAGATGACTTAGATGTGAGCCATATGTTAGACCAGTCCGTGTCTTCTAAAGTTCGTCCCAGGTCCTCCTCCCACCTCTGAACGTAAGAGGGTCTATTAAGATTTGCTACTCCATATAATTGATTATAAAGTGATGAAATTGTACCTTTAGCAAATGGATCTTTTGTACAGATTGATTCAAAAATGGATAATTGGGATAATGGTGTATCCCCCTTTAGGAATGGTGTATAGAAATTTTTGATTTGGAGATATCTAAATATCTCAGAGTTTGGTAGATCATATTTTTCTCTAAGCGATGGGAATGAAAGGAATGATTTAGATGCTATGAAGTCATTTAGTGTCTGAATGCCTGATGTTGTCCAAGCTTTAAAAGAATTTGGGTAGATCCATGCCGGATAAAAGGCCGGATTTCTGATAAAAGAAAGGAGAGGATTGTGTGGAGATTGTAACTGATATTTGGTTTTTAGTTTATCCCAGAGAGATAAGAAGTGTTTAGTTATGGGATTATGAATTTTAAAGCGGTCTTTAGGATCAAGCCATAATAAATTTGATATTAATAGAGGGTCATTTTCTGAAGCCTCTATAAATACCTATAGTGGGATTTCCTGTTTTGCATGGTATTTGGACAGACTGGCCAAATGTGCTGCTCTGTAGTAGTTAGTAAAATTAGGGTATCCCAGGCCTCCTTTATTTTTGGGAAGATGTAGTGTGTGTATAGGTATACGTGGTTTAGAAGAGCCCCATATAAACGAAGTTGCTCTTTTTTGTACTATTCTCAAAAAATAGGAAGGAATTGGAATAGGGAGGACTCTGAATAGATAAAGCAATTTGGGTAGAATAGTCATTTTGATTGCATTAATTTTCCCTATCCAGGATAAAGGAAGTTGCGACCATTGTTTTATTAGATTTGTGATCTGTCTTAATACAGGAGGATAATTGGTTGAGAATAAGTCAGAATGAGATGCTGTTAAAGGAATTCCAAGATATGGGATTGATTTTTCTGCCCATGTGAATGGGAGTGCAGCCTTAGCCGGGATCAATTCCATGTTTGTGAGTGAAATATTAAGCAATAGGCATTTCTTAGGATTAATCATAAGGCCGGATAGGGCTGCAAATCCATCAAGAGCTGGTATTAAGTTAGGACCAGAGACCTGTGGTGATGATAGAAAAAGTAATATATCGTCTGCAAATATACATAATTTGTGTGTAATACCTCCTACTTCAATGCCAGTTATAGTTTGGTTTGTTCTGATTAGGGATGAGCCGAACACCCCCCGGTTCGGTTCGCACCAGAACCCGCGAACGGACCGAAAGTTCGCACGAACGTTAGAACCCCATTGACGTCTATGGGACTCGAACGTTCGAAATCAAAAGTGCTCATTTTAAAGGCTAATTTGCATGGTATTGTCCTAAAAAGGGTTTGGGGACCCGGGTCCTACCCCAGGGGACATGTATCAATGCAAAAAAAACTTTTAAAAACGGACGTTTTTTCGGGAGCAGTGATTTTAATGATGCTTAAAGTAAAAAAAAAAAAAGTGAAATATTCCTTTAAATATCGTACCTGGGGGGTGTCTATAGTATGCCTGTAAAGTGACGCGTGTTTCCCATGTTTAGAACAGTCCCTGCACCAAATGTCATTTTTAAAGGAAAAAATCTCATTTAAAACTGCTTGCGGGTTTAATGTCATGTCGGGTCATGGCAATATGGATGAAAATCAGTGAGACAAACGGCATGGGTACCCCCCAGTCCATTACCAGGCCCTTTGGGTCTTGTATGGATATTAAGGGGAACCCCGCACCCAAATTAAAATAAGGAAAGGTGTGGGGCCACCAGGCCCTATATACTCTGAACAGCAGTATACAGGCGGTGCAAACAAGACAGGGACTGTAGGTTTGTTGTTAAGTAGAATCTGTTTGTAATTTTGAACATTTTTAACGTGTTTAGCTCCAGCCAAAAAATCTTTTCTAAGCTTTTTGGAAAACATAGGGAAGGGTTATCACCCCTGTGACATTTGTTTTGCTGTCTTTCCTCCTATTCAGAAGATTTCACCTCACTTTTTTGTCCCAATGAAAAATGTTTTTTGAAAATTTGGGTTTTTTTGTGGAACAAGGATTGGAAAGCATCAGTGGAAAGGAGAAATTGTTTTCCCATATTAACTCTTACAGGAGAGAATTTCCCTTCCTAGGGGTAGATTTCATCTCACTTCCTGTTGTCTCCTTCCGTTTGCAAGTAGGAGTCATTTGTAAGTTAGATGTTTGAAAGTAGGGTCCTGCCCTATATACTCAGCAGAAATTTGGGCCTTAGGTGTTGCTGTGGCCACAACACTGTAAGCCCTCACAGGGCCCTGCTGTGAAATATTAGATCAAGAATTGTAATTACATGCCCCTGTTGAACAGGAGCTGAAAAATTAGGCATTAGGCACTGGTGCTGGTGCCACAACACTGCAACCCCTCACAGACACTCTAGTTGGAACGCAGGAACGAGCCCTGCTGCAAAGTATTGCATCAAAAATTGTAATTACACGCCCCTGTTAGACAGGGGCAGAAAAATTGGGCCTTAGGCACTGGTGCTGGTGCCACAACACTGCAACCCCTCACAGACACTCTAGTTGGAACGCAGGAACGAGCCCTGCTGCAAAGTATTGCATCAAAAATTGTAATTACACGCCCCTGTTAGACAGGGGCTGAAAAATTGGGCCTTAGGCACTGGTGCTGGTGCCACAACACTGCAACCCCTCACAGACACTCTAGTTGGAATGCAGGAACGAGCCCTGCTGCAAAGTATTACATCAAAAATTGTAATTACACGCCCCTGTTAAACAGGGGCTGAAAAATTGTGCCTTAGGCACTGGTGGTGGCGCCCAGAACCAAAAATGTTCTTACAAGCTATCAGCGTGATGATTGAGGAGGAAGAGGATAATTACTCAGGGATAGTCACTCAGCATCAGCATAGGCAGTCTTTGAAGGGATCTGAGATTTCAAAAAAAATTATTCGTTTACATCAGCATCAGGTGCTTGGTAGCTGGTGGTGATCCAAGACTGATTCATTTTTATGAAGGTCAGCCGATCGACCGAGTCGGTGGACAGACGCACCCTGTGATCAGTTACCACGCCTCCAGCAGCACTGAATGTGCGTTCCGAAAGAACGCTGGATGCAGGACAGGCCAGTAGCTCAATTGCATACTGTGCAAGCTCTGGCCAGTGATCCATCCTCAAGACCCAGTAACCCAGAGGATTTTCGGTGGGAAAGGTGTCCAAGTCAGATCTTGCCCCTAGGTATTCCTGCACCATGTAAAACAGACGCTGGCGATGGTTGCTGGAACCGATCATACCTTGGGGCTGCGGACCAAAAAATTGTCTGAACGCATCGGTCAGACGGCCACCTTCTCCACCGCTCCTTCTTTGACTGACCGAAGCCTCAGCAACACGTTGTCCAGAAACAGGAGTTTGTAACCTCCCAGTCTCTGGGAACGCGTTGCACAGACCTTTCTGCAAGGCCTCCCGAAGATGTTTCATCCTCTGCTCCCTCTGCGATGGCAAGATAAGGTCCGCAACCTTACCCTTGTAACGTGGATCAAGGAGGGTTGCCAGCCAGTATTGGTCCTTCTCCTTGATACCACGAATACGAGGATCCTTACGCAGGCTTTGCAGGATCAGGGAGGCCATGCAGCGTAGGTTTGCTGAGGCATTCGGTCCGGAGTCCTCTGGGTCACTAAGGACAACAACGTCCGCAGCCACCTCCTCCCAGCCATGTACAAGTCCATGTGTTCCTTGGGACTGATCCCTTAAAGACTGCTGCTGATGCTGAGTGCCAGGCTCCACCTCCATACTGACACAATCTTCCTCCTCCTCCTCCTCCTCCTCGTCCTCTTCCTGTGTGATCGGCGGGCACGCAGGAACACTGTCTGGATAAAGGGGGCCTTGAGAGCTAAGGAAGTCCTCCTCTTCCTGCCTCTGTTCTGCCTCAAGTGCCCTGTCCATTATTCCACGCAGCGTGTGCTCCAACAGGTGGACAAGGGGGACAGTGTCACTGATGCATGCACTGTCACTGCTCACCATCCTCGTGGCCTCCTCGAATGGTGACAGGACAGTGCATGCATCCCTGATCATGGCCCACTGGCGTGGGGAAAAAAAACCAAGCTCCCCTGACCCTGTCCTGGTGCCATAGTCGCACAGGTACTCATTGATGGCCCTCTGCTGCGTGTGCAGCCGCTGCAGCATGGCCAACGTTGAGTTCCACCTGGTGGGCATGTCACAGATTAGGCGGTTCTTGGGCAGGTTAAACTCCTTTTGGAGGTCCGTCAGCCGAGCACTGGCATTATATGACCGGCGGAAATGCACACAGACTTTCCTGGCCTGCCTCAGGACATCCTGTAAGCCCGGGTACCTGCCCAAGAACCGCTGCACCACCAAGTTAAGGACGTGAGCCAAACAGGGCACATGGGTCATTTGTCCCTGTCGGAGGGCAGAGAGGAGGTTGGTGCCATTGTCGCAAACCACCATTCCTGCCTTAAGTTGGCGTGGCGTCAACCACCTCTGAACCTGCCCCTGCAGAGCTGACAGAACCTCTGCCCCAGTGTGGCTCCTGTCCCCCAAGCACACCAGCTCAAGCACCGCATGGCATCTTTTGGCCTGCGTACTTGCGTAGCCCCTTGAACGCCTACGGAGCACCGCTGGTTCCGAGGAAGAGGAAAGGGAGGGAGTGGATGAGAGAGGTGTGTCACAATCATTAGCATTTTGGAGGCGTGGTGGCGGAACAACCTCCAACACTACTGCACCTTATCCTGCATCCTTCCCAGCTGCCAGCAGAGTCACCCAATGCGCCGTGAAACTTAGGTAATGTCCCTGTCCATGCCTGCTGGACCATGAGTCAGCGGTAATATGCACCTTACCGCTGACCGCCCTGTCCAGCGAGGCATGGACATTGCCTTTCACATGCCGGTAGAGAGCCGGAATCGCCTTCCGTGAGAAAAAGTGGCGTTTGGGTACCTGCCACTGAGGAACTGCACATTCCACAAACTCACGGAAGGGGGCAGAGTCTACCAACTGAAAAGGCAGCAGTTGAAGTGCTAGCAATTTTGCCAAGCTAGCATTCAACCGCTGGGCATGTGGATGGCTGGGAGCAAACTTCTTTCGGCGGTGCAGCAGCTGGGGCAGGGAAATTTGCCTGGTACAATCTGACGTCGGTGTACCAAAAGCAGATTGCCCACAAGTACTTGGCTGTGACACACCTAATTCTACACCTTCATTCCTCTCACTGCAGGTCTCAGAGAGGACTGAAGGTCTAGTGGGGTTGGAAATCTCAGCTGATGAGGAGCAAGGAGAGATCCTCTTTGTTCTTTGGTGTGGGTCTTTTAGATACGCTTGCCAACGAACTGCATGGCAGGTCAACATATGTCTGGTCAAGCATGTGGTACCCAAGCGGGAGATGTTTTGGCCACGCGAGATACGCTTGAGACATATGTTGCAAATAGCAGTGGTGCGATCTGATGCACTCGTCTCAAAAAAGGCCCACACCAAAGAACTTTTTGAATAACGCGCAGAGACTGCAGCGCCCTGCACATGTGGAGCTTTGGGGTGTGATGCAGTCAATGTGCTGCCCTTAGGCTGGCCCCTGGAGGGCATCCTGCCTCGTTGGTGATGTGCCGCCTCCTCCTCCTCCTCCTCCTCTCTCCTATCAGGCACCCACGTTGAGTCAGTGACCTCATCATCCCCTCCCTCCTCATCACTGGAGCAAACCTGGCAGTATGCTGCAGCAGGGGGAGCATGACTGCCAGATTGCTGTCCTTCTTGGGCACCCCCTCTGTCCGTGCTCATGTTACTGCCTTCATCGAGCTCAGTATCATCATCAGAGCCTTCCAAACGCTGGGCATCCTCCTGGAGCATGTACCCAACACTGTGGTCAAACAGTTCGAGGGAATCCTCATGAGGACATGGTGGAGCTAGGGAAGGAGTCACTGATGACATTGAGCTGAGGGAAGAGGCCGCTGCTTTGCCAGACAAAGCACCCTGGGCATGGGTGAGAGAGGATGAGGAGGATGAGGACGGCTTGGTCATCCACTCGACCAAGTCTTCCGCATGTTGCGGCTCAACACGGCCAGCTGCCGAAAAAAAGGCCAAGCGTGTCCCATGGCCACGTGCTGATGAGGATGCACCGTCTCCACGACCAGCACTAGACACAGAGCCTGCTTGCCCTCTCTTATTGGCTTGTGACTGTCTGCCTCTCCTTCTTGGCCTTCCAGACATTAGGGATGAGCCGAACACCCCCCGGTTCGGTTCGCACCAGAACCCGCGAACGGACCGCAAGTTCGCACGAACGTTAGAACCCCATTGACGTCTATGGGACTCGAACGTTCGAAATCAAAAGTGCTCATTTTAAAGGCTAATTTGCATGGTATTGTCCTAAAAAGGGTTTGGGGACCCGGGTCCTACCCCAGGGGACATGTATCAATGCAAAAAAAACTTTTAAAAACGGCCGTTTTTTCGGGAGCAGTGATTTTAATGATGCTTAAAGTAAAAAAAAAAAAGTGAAATATTCCTTTAAATATCGTACCTGGGGGGTGTCTATAGTATGCCTGTAAAGTGACGCGTGTTTCCCATGTTTAGAACAGTCCCTGCACCAAATGTCATTTTTAAAGGAAAAAATCTCATTTAAAACTGCTTGCGGGTTTAATGTCATGTCGGGTCATGGCAATATGGATGAAAATCAGTGAGACAAACGGCATGGGTACCCCCCAGTCCATTACCAGGCCCTTTGGGTCTTGTATGGATATTAAGGGGAACCCCGCACCCAAATTAAAATAAGGAAAGGTCCCTATATACTCTGAACAGCAGTATTCAGGCGGTGCAAACAAGACAGGGACTGTAGGTTTGTTGTTAAGTAGAATCTGTTTGTAATTTTGAACATTTTTAATGTGTTTAGCTCCAGCCAAAAAATCTTTTCTAAGCTTTTTGGAAAACATAGGGAAGGGTTATCACCCCTGTGACATTTGTTTTGCGTCTTTCCTCCTCTTCAGAAGATTTCACCTCACTTTTTTGTCCCAATGAAAAATGTTTTTGGAAAATTTGGGTTTTTTTGTGGAACAAGGATTGGAAAGCATCAGTGGAAAGGAGAAATTGTTTTCCCATATTAACTCTTACAGGAGAGAATTTCCCTTCCTTAGGGGTAGATTTCATCTCACTTCCTGTTGTCTCCTTCCGTTTGCAAGTAGGAGTCGTTTGTAAGTTAGATGTTTGAAAGTAGGGTCCTGCCCTATATACTCAGCAGAAATTTGGGCCTTAGGTGTTGCTGTGGCCAAAACACTGTAAGCCCTCACAGGGCCCTGCTGTGAAATATTAGATCAAGAATTGTAATTACATGCCCCTGTTGAACAGGAGCTGAAAAATTAGGCCTTAGGCACTGGTGCTGGTGCCACAACACTGCAACCCCTCACAGACACTCTAGTTGGAACGCAGGAACGAGCCCTGCTGCAAAGTATTGCATCAAAAATTGTAATTACACGCCCCTGTTAGACAGGGGCAGAAAAATTGGGCCTTAGGCACTGGTGCTGGTGCCACAACACTGCAACCCCTCACAGACACTCTAGTTGAAACGCAGGAACAAGCCCTGCTGCAAAGTATTGCATCAAAAATTGTAATTACACGCCCCTGTTAGACAGGGGCAGAAAAATTGGGTCTTAGGCACTGGTGCTGGTGCCACAACACTGCAACCCCTCACAGACACTCTAGTTGAAACGCAGGAACAAGCCCTGCAGCAAAGTATTGCATCAAAAATTGTAATTACACGCCCCTGTTAGACAGGGGCTGAAAAATTGGGTCTTAGGCACTGGTGCTGGTGCCACAACACTGCAACCCCTCACAGACACTCTAGTTGGAATGCAGGAACGAGCCCTGCTGCAAAGTATTACATCAAAAATTGTAATTACACGCCCCTGTTAAACAGGGGCTGAAAAATTGTGCCTTAGGCACTGGTGGTGGCGCCCAGAACCAAAAATGTTCTTACAAGCTATCAGCGTGATGATTGAGGAGGAAGAGGATAATTACTCAGGGATAGTCACTCAGCATCAGCATAGGCAGTCTTTGAAGGGATCTGAGATTTCAAAAAAAATTATTCGGTTACATCTGCATCAGGTGCTTGGTAGCTGGTGGTGATCCAAGACTGATTCATTTTTATGAAGGTCAGCCGATCGACCGAGTCGGTGGACAGACGCACCCTGTGATCGGTTACCACGCCTCCAGCAGCACTGAATGTGCGTTCCGAAAGAACGCTGGATGCAGGACAGGCCAGTAGCTCAATTGCATACTGTGCAAGCTCTGGCCAGTGATCCATCCTCAAGACCCAGTAACCCAGAGGATTTTCGGTGGGAAAGGTGTCCAAGTCTGATCTTGCCCCTAGGTATTCCTGCACCATGTAAAACAGACGCTGGCGATGGTTGCTGGAACCGATCATACCTTGGGGCTGCGGACCAAAAAATTGTCTGAACGCATCGGTCAGACGGCCACCTTCTCCACCGCTCCTTCTTTGACTGACCGAAGCCTCAGCAACACGTTGTCCAGAAACAGGAGTTTGTAACCTCCCAGTCTCTGGGAACGCGTTGCACAGACCTTTCTGCAAGGCCTCCCGAAGATGTTTCATCCTCTGCTCCCTCTGCGATGGCAAGATAAGGTCCGCAACCTTACCCTTGTAACGTGGATCAAGGAGGGTTGCCAGCCAGTATTGGTCCTTCTCCTTGATACCACGAATACGAGGATCCTTACGCAGGCTTTGCAGGATCAGGGAGGCCATGCAGCGTAGGTTTGCTGAGGCATTCGGTCCGGAGTCCTCTGGGTCACTAAGGACAACAACGTCCGCAGCCACCTCCTCCCAGCCACGTACAAGTCCATGTGTTCCTTGGGACTGATCCCTTAAAGACTGCTGATGCTGAGTGCCAGGCTCCACCTCCATACTGACACAATCTTCCTCCTCCTCCTCCTCCTCCTCCTCGTCCTCTTCCTGTGTGATCGGCGGGCACGCAGGAACACTGTCTGCATAAAGGGGGCCTTGAGAGCTAAGGAAGTCCTCCTCTTCCTGCCTCTGTTCTGCCTCAAGTGCCCTGTCCATTATTCCACGCAGCGTGTGCTCCAACAGGTGGACAAGGGGGACAGTGTCACTGATGCATGCACTGTCAGTGCTCACCATCCTCGTGGCCTCCTCGAATGGTGACAGGACAGTGCATGCATCCCTGATCATGGCCCACTGGCGTGGGGAAAAAAAACCAAGGTCCCCTGACCCTGTCCTGGTGCCATAGTCGCACAGGTACTCATTGATGGCCCTCTGCTGCGTGTGCAGCCGCTGCAGCATGGCCAACGTCGAGTTTCACCTGGTGGGCATGTCACAGATTAGGCGGTTCTTGGGCAGGTTAAACTCCTTTTGGAGGTCCGTCAGCCGAGCACTGGCATTATATGACTGGCGGAAATGCACAGAGACTTTCCTGGCCTGCCTCAGGACATCCTGTAAGCCCGGGTACCTGCCCAAGAACCGCTGCACCACCAAGTTAAGGACGTGAGCCAAACAGGGCACATGGGTCAGTTGTCCCTGTCGGAGGGCAGAGAGGAGGTTGGTGCCATTGTCGCAAACCACCATTCCTGCCTTAAGTTGGCGTGGCGTCAACCACCTCTGAACCTGCCCCTGCAGAGCTGACAGAACCTCTGCCCCAGTGTGGCTCCTGTCCCCCAAGCACACCAGCTCAAGCACCGCATGGCATCTTTTGGCCTGCGTACTTGCGTAGCCCCTTGAACGCCTACGGAGCACCGCTGGTTCCGAGGAAGAGGCCATGGAGGAAGAAGAAGAGGAGGGGGTGGAGGAGAGAGGTGTGTCACAATCAGCATTTTGGAGGCGTGGTGGCGGAACAACCTCCAACACTACTGCACCTTGTCCTGCATCCTTCCCAGCTGCCAGCAGAGTCACCCAATGCGCCGTGAAACTTAAGTAACGTCCCTGTCCATGCCTGCTGGACCATGAGTCAGCGGTAATATGCACCTTACCGCTGACCGCCCTGTCCAGCGAGGCATGGACATTGCCTTCCACATGCCGGTAGAGAGCGGGAATCGCCTTCCGTGAGAAAAAGTGGCGTTTGGGTACCTGCCACTGAGGAACCGCACATTCCACAAACTCACGGAAGGGGGCAGAGTCTACCAACTGAAAAGGCAGCAGTTGAAGTGCTAGCAATTTTGCCAAGCTAGCATTCAACCGCTGGGCATGTGGATGGCTGGGAGCAAACTTGTTCGGCGGTGCAGCAGCTGGGGCAGGGAAATTTGCCTGGTACAATCTGACGTCGGTGTACCAAAAGCAGATTGCCCACAAGTACTTGGCTGTGACACACCTAATTCTACACCTTCATTCCTCTCACTGCAGGTCTCAGAGAGGACTGAAGGTCTAGTGGGGTTGGAAATCTCAGCTGATGAGGAGCAAGGAGAGATCGTCTTTGTTCTTTGGTGTGGGTCTTTTAGATACGCTTGCCAACGAACTGCATGGCAGGTCAACATATGTCTGGTCAAGCATGTGGTACCCAAGCGGGAGATGTTTTGGCCACGCGAGATACGCTTGAGACATATGTTGCAAATAGCAGCGGTGCGATCTGATGCACTCGTCTCAAAAAAGGCCCACACCAAAGAACTTTTTGAATAACGCGCAGAGACTGCAGCGCCCTGCACATGTGGAGCTTTGGGGTGTGATGCAGTCAATGTGCTGCCCTTAGGCTGGCCCCTGGAGGGCATCCTGCCTAGTTGGTGATGTGCCACCTCCTCCTCCTCCTCCTCCTCCTCCTCTCTCCTATCAGGCACCCACGTTGAGTCAGTGACCTCATCATCCCCTCCCTCCTCATCACTGGAGCAAACCTGGCAGTATGCTGCAGCAGGGGGAGCATGACTGCCAGATTGCTGTCCTTCTTGGGCACCCCCTCTGTCCGTGCTCATGTTACTGCCTTCATTGAGCTCAGTATCATCATCAGAGCCTTCCAAACGCTGGGCATCCTCCTGGAGCATGTACCCAACACTGTGGTCAAACAGTTCGAGGGAATCCTCATGAGGACATGGTGGAGCTAGGGAAGGAGTCACTGATGACATTGAGCTGAGGGAAGAGGCCGCTGCTTTGCCAGACAAAGCACCCTGGGCATGGGTGAGAGAGGATGAGGAGGATGAGGACGGCTTGGTCATCCACTCGACCAAGTCTTCCGCATGTTGCGGCTCAACACGGCCAGCTGCCGAAAAAAAGGCCAAGCGTGTCCCATGGCCACGTGCTGATGAGGATGCACCGTCTCCACGACCAGCACTAGACACAGAGCCTGCTTGCCCTCTCTTATTGGCTTGTGACTGTCTGCCTCTCCTTCTTGGCCTTCCAGACATACTAATGGCCTGTAGCTGCACTAAGCTGGGATAGAACACCTGTAATTTTCTTAAGGTAGCTTTATATACTGTAACCAGACAAGCCTGCCTGTCAGTAGGAAGATAACAGGAACGGATCTAGCTGAACACTGTGAGCAGGACACACTGTACTAAATGTAAATAGTCTAGCTGCCTGACCGTGGTACTAATAGGATCAAATAGAACACCTGTAATTTTCTTAAGGTAGCTTTATATACTGTAACCAGACAAGCCTGCCTGTCAGTAGGAAGATAACAGGAACGGATCTAGCTGAACACTGTGAGCAGGACGCACTGTACTAAATGTAAATAGTCTAGCTGCCTGACCGTGGTACTAATAGGATCAAAAAGAACACCTGTAATTTTCTTAAGGTAGCTTTATATACTGTAACCAGACAAGCCTGCCTGTCAGTAGGAAGATAACAGGAACGGATCTAGCTGAACACTGTGAGCAGGACGTACTGCACTAAATGTATATAGCAGGAACGGATCTAGCTGAACACTGTGAGCAGGACGCACTGCACTGAATGTAAATAGCAGGAACGGATCTAGCTGAACACTGTGAGCAGGACGCACTGCACTAAATGTAAATACCAGGAACGGATCTAGCTGAACACTGTGAGCAGGACGCACTGCACTAAATGTAAATACCAGGAACGGATCTAGCTGAACACTGTGAGCAGGACGCACTGCACTGAATGTAAATAGCAGGAACGGATCTAGCTGAACACTGTGAGCAGGACGCACTGCACTGAATGTAAATAGCAGGAACGGATCTAGCTGAACACTGTGAGCAGGACGCACTGTACTAAATGTAAATAGTCTAGCTGCCTGACCGTGGTACTAATAGGATCAAAAAGAACACCTGTAATTTTCTTAAGGTAGCTTTATATACTGTAACCAGACAAGCCTGCCTGTCAGTAGGAAGATAACAGGAACGGATCTAGCTGAACACTGTGAGCAGGACACACTGTACTAAATGTAAATAGTCTAGCTGCCTGACCGTGGTACTAATAGGATCAAAAAGAACACCTGTAATTTTCTTCAGGTAGCTTTATATACTGTAACCAGACAAGCCTGCCTGTCAGTAGGAAGATAACAGGAACGGATCTAGCTGAACACTGTGAGCAGGACGCACTGTACTAAATGTAAATAGTCTAGCTGCCTGACCGTGGTACTAATAGGATCAAAAAGAACACCTGTAATTTTCTTAAGGTAGCTTTATATACTGTAACCAGACAAGCCTGCCTGTCAGTAGGAAGATAACAGGAACGGATCTAGCTGAACACTGTGAGCAGGACACACCGTACTAAATGTAAATAGTCTAGCTGCCTGACCGTGGTACTAATAGGATCAAAAAGAACACCTGTAATTTTCTTCAGGTAGCTTTATATACTGTAACCAGACAAGCCTGCCTGTCAGTAGGAAGATAACAGGAACGGATCTAGCTGAACACTGTGAGCAGGACGCACTGTACTAAATGTAAATAGTCTAGCTGCCTGACCGTGGTACTAATAGGATCAAAAAGAACACCTGTAATTTTCTTCAGGTAGCTTTATATACTGTAACCAGACAAGCCTGCCTGTCAGTAGGAAGATAACAGGAACGGATCTAGCTGAACACTGTGAGCAGGACACACTGTACTAAATGTAAATAGTCTAGCTGCCTGACCGTGGTACTAATAGGATCAAAAAGAACACCTGTAATTTTCTTCAGGTAGCTTTATATACTGTAACCAGACAAGCCTGCCTGTCAGTAGGAAGATAACAGGAACGGATCTAGCTGAACACTGTGAGCAGGACGTACTGCACTAAATGTATATAGCAGGAACAGGATCTAGCTGAACACTGTGAGCAGGACGCACTGCACTGAATGTAAATAGCAGGAACGGATGTAGCTGAACACTGTGAGCAGGACGCACTGCACTAAATGTAAATACCAGGAACGGATCTAGCTGAACACTGTGAGCAGGACGCACTGCACTGAATGTAAATAGCAGGAACGGATCTAGCTGAACACTGTGAGCAGGACGCACTGCACTAAATGTAAATACCAGGAACGGATCTAGCTGAACACTGTGAGCAGGACGCACTGCACTGAATGTAAATAGCAGGAACGGATCTAGCTGAACACTGTGAGCAGGACGCACTGCACTGAATGTAAATAGCAGGAACGGATCTAGCTGAACACTGTGAGCAGGACGCACTGCACTAAATGTAAATACCAGGAACGGATCTAGCTGAACACTGTGAGCAGGACGCACTGCACTGAATGTAAATAGCAGGAACGGATCTAGCTGAACACTGTGAGCAGGACGCACTGCACTAAATGTAAATACCAGGAACGGATCTAGCTGAACACTGTGAGCAGGACGCACTGCACTGAATGTAAATAGCAGGAACGGATCTAGCTGAACACTGTGAGCAGGACGCACTGCACTGAATGTAAATAGCAGGAACGGATGTAGCTGAACACTGTGAGCAGGACGCACTGCACTAAATGTAAATACCAGGAACGGATCTAGCTGAACACTGTGAGCAGGACGCACTGCACTGAATATAAATAGCAGGAACGGATCTAGCTGAACACTGTGAGCAGGACGCACTGCACTAAATGTAAATACCAGGAACGGATCTAGCTGAACACTGTGAGCAGGACGCACTGCACTGAATGTAAATAGCAGGAACGGATCTAGCTGAACACTGTGAGCAGGACGCACTGCACTGAATGTAAATAGCAGGAACGGATCTAGCTGAACACTGTGAGCAGGACGCACTGCACTAAATGTAAATACCAGGAACGGATCTAGCTGAACACTGTGAGCAGGACGCACTGCACTGAATGTAAATAGCAGGAACGGATCTAGCTGAACACTGTGAGCAGGACGCACTGCACTAAATGTAAATACCAGGAACGGATCTAGCTGAACACTGTGAGCAGGACGCACTGCACTGAATGTAAATAGCAGGAACGGATCTAGCTGAACACTGTGAGCAGGACGCACTGCACTGAATGTAAATAGCAGGAACGGATCTAGCTGAACACTGTGAGCAGGACGCACTGCACTAAATGTAAATACCAGGAACGGATCTAGCTGAACACTGTGAGCAGGACGCACTGCACTGAATGTAAATAGCAGGAACGGATCTAGCTGAACACTGTGAGCAGGACGCACTGCACTAAATGTAAATACCAGGAACGGATCTAGCTGAACACTGTGAGCAGGACGCACTGCACTGAATGTAAATAGCAGGAACGGATCTAGCTGAACACTGTGAGCAGGACACACTGCACTAAATGTAAATAGTCTAGATAGAAGATAACAGGAACGGATCTAGCTAAACTGAATACAGTGTATATATATATATGCAACACCTGGGATGCATATATATACACAATACACTGTAAGTGCAGCTAACTGACTGACTGTTCTGCCTAATCTATCTAACTCAAATCAAATGACACTGTCTCTCTCTCTCTCTATCTCTCAGCACACCGGAACACACACTACACAGGGCCGCCGTGCAGGCGGCCTTATATAGTGTGGGGTGTGTACTAAATCCCCTGAGCCATAATTGGCCAAAGCCACCCTGGCTTTGGCCAATTACAGCTCTCTCTACTGACGGCGCTGTGATTGGCCAAGCATGCGGGTCATAGTGCATGCTTGGCCAATAATCAGCCAGCAATGCACTGCGATGCCGCAGTGAATTATGGGCCGTGACGCGCCACACGAATTTGGCGCGAACGGCCCATATCGTTCGCAATTCGGCGAACGACCGAACAGCCGATGTTCGAGTCGAACATGGGTTCGACTCGAACACGAAGCTCATCCCTACCAGACATACTAATGGCCTGTAGCTGCACTAAGCTGGGATAGAACACCTGTAATTTTCTTCAGGTAGCTTTATATACTGTAACCAGACAAGCCTGCCTGTCAGTAGGAAGATAACAGGAACGGATCTAGCTGAACACTGTGAGCAGGACGCACTGTACTAAATGTAAATAGTCTAGCTGCCTGACCGTGGTACTAATAGGATCAAATAGAACACCTGTAATTTTCTTCAGGTAGCTTTATATACTGTAACCAGACAAGCCTGCCTGTCAGTAGGAAGATAACAGGAACGGATCTAGCTGAACACTGTGAGCAGGACGCACTGTACTAAATGTAAATAGTCTAGCTGCCTGACCGTGGTACTAATAGGATCAAATAGAACACCTGTAATTTTCTTCAGGTAGCTTTATATACTGTAACCAGACAAGCCTGCCTGTCAGTAGGAAGATAACAGGAACGGATCTAGCTGAACACTGTGAGCAGGACGCACTGTACTAAATGTAAATAGTCTAGCTGCCTGACCGTGGTACTAATAGGATCAAATAGAACACCTGTAATTTTCTTCAGGTAGCTTTATATACTGTAACCAGACAAGCCTGCCTGTCAGTAGGAAGATAACAGGAACGGATCTAGCTGAACACTGTGAGCAGGACGCACTGTACTAAATGTAAATAGTCTAGCTGCCTGACCGTGGTACTAATAGGATCAAATAGAACACCTGTAATTTTCTTCAGGTAGCTTTATATACTGTAACCAGACAAGCCTGCCTGTCAGTAGGAAGATAACAGGAACGGATCTAGCTGAACACTGTGAGCAGGACGCACTGTACTAAATGTAAATAGTCTAGCTGCCTGACCGTGGTACTAATAGGATCAAATAGAACACCTGTAATTTTCTTCAGGTAGCTTTATATACTGTAACCAGACAAGCCTGCCTGTCAGTAGGAAGATAACAGGAACGGATCTAGCTGAACACTGTGAGCAGGACACACTGTACTAAATGTAAATAGTCTAGCTGCCTGACCGTGGTACTAATAGGATCAAATAGAACACCTGTAATTTTCTTCAGGTAGCTTTATATACTGTAACCAGACAAGCCTGCCTGTCAGTAGGAAGATAACAGGAACGGATCTAGCTGAACACTGTGAGCAGGACGCACTGCACTAAATGTAAATAGTCTAGAAGATAACAGGAACGGATCTAGCTGAACACTGTGAGCAGGACGCACTGCACTAAATGTAAATAGCAGGAACGGATCTAGCTGAACACTGTGAGCTGGACGCACTGCACTAAATGTAAATAGCAGGAACGGATCTAGCTGAACACTGTGAGCAGGACGCACTGCACTAAATGTAAATAGCAGGAACGGATCTAGCTGAACACTGTGAGCAGGACGCACTGCACTAAATGTAAATAGCAGGAACGGATCTAGCTGAACACTGTGAGCAGGACGCACTGCACTAAATGTAAATAGTCTAGAAGATAACAGGAACGGATCTAGCTGAACACTGTGAGCAGGACGCACTGCACTAAATGTAAATAGCAGGAACGGATCTAGCTGAACACTGTGAGCAGGACGCACTGCACTAAATGTAAATAGCAGGAACGGATCTAGCTGAACACTGTGAGCAGGACGCACTGCACTAAATGTAAATAGCAGGAACGGATCTAGCTGAACACTGTGAGCAGGACGCACTGCACTAAATGTAAATAGCAGGAACGGATCTAGCTGAACACTGTGAGCAGGACGCACTGCACTAAATGTAAATAGCAGGAACGGATCTAGCTGAACACTGTGAGCAGGACGCACTGCACTAAATGTAAATAGTCTAGAAGATAACAGGAACGGATCTAGCTGAACACTGTGAGCAGGACGCACTGCACTAAATGTAAATAGCAGGAACGGATCTAGCTGAACACTGTGAGCTGGACGCACTGCACTAAATGTAAACAGCAGGAATGGATCTAGCTGAACACTGTGAGCAGGACGCACTGCACTAAATGTAAATAGCAGGAACGGATCTAGCTGAACACTGTGAGCAGGACGCACTGCACTAAATGTAAATAACAGGAATGGATCTAGCTGAACACTGTGAGCAGGACGCACTGCACTAAATGTAAATAGCAGGAACGGATCTAGCTGAACACTGTGAGCAGGACGCACTGCACTAAATGTAAATAACAGGAACGGATCTAGCTGAACACTGTGAGCAGGACGCACTGCACTAAATGTAAATAGTCTAGAAGATAACAGGAACGGATCTAGCTGAACACTGTGAGCAGGACGCACTGCACTAAATGTAAATAGTCTAGATAGAAGATAACAGGAACGGATCTAGCTAAACTGAATACAGTGTATATATATATATGCAACACCTGGGATGCATATATATACACAATACACTGTAAGTGCAGCTAACTGACTGACTGTTCTGCCTAATCTATCTAACTCAAATCAAATGACACTGTCTCTCTCTCTCTCTATCTCTCAGCACACCGGAACACACACTACACAGGGCCGCCGTGCAGGCGGCCTTATATAGTGTGGGGTGTGTACTAAATCCCCTGAGCCATAATTGGCCAAAGCCACCCTGGCTTTGGCCAATTACAGCTCTCTCTACTGAATGCGCTGTGATTGGCCAAGCATGCGGGTCATAGTGCATGCTTGGCCAATCATCAGCCAGCAATGCACTGCGATGCCGCAGTGAATTATGGGCCGTGACGCGCCACACGAATTTGGCGCGAACGGCCCATATCGTTCGCAATTCAACGGACGGTCGAACAGCCGATGTTCGAGTCGAACATGGGTTCGACTCGAACACGAAGCTCATCCCTAGTTCTGATGTATTGGGCCATGGGTTCGAGTATAAGGGCAAATAATAAGGGAGATAATGGGCAACCCTGTCGAGTACCTCTTTCGATATTAAAGGCTTCAGATTTGTATCCAGCATATTTTATATAGGCTTTGGGTTTATTATATAATGCTTTGATCCATGTTAAAAAGTGGGGTCCAAAACCCCATTTTTGTAATGAATATTGCATATATTGCCAGGATACTGTGTCAAATGCCCTCTTAATATCGAGAGATAGAAAACATAAAGGGATTTTCCGTTTTTTAGCAATATGTGCCAATAACACTGCCCTGCGTATATTATCGCCTGCCTGTCTATTTGGCATGAAGCCTACTTGATCTCTATGTATTAATTTTCCTATAATGCTATTGAGGCGTTTTGCTATTATTTTTGCTAATAATTTAATATCGAGGTTTAACAGAGAGATAGGCCGATAATTCACACAGGAAGTATCATCAGAAAGGGGTTTTGGGATCATACAAACAATTGCCATTAGTGTTTCTTGCCGAAAAGAATGTCCATCTAGAAGTTTGTTAAAAGTTTCAGTGAGAATGGGAGAGAGTATTTCTGAGAATGTTTTATAGTATAAAGCCGAGTAGCCGTCTGGGCCTGGTCTTTTGTTAAGTTTTAGGTCTTTTATGGCGTTAGCAACTTCATCTATATTTATAGGCTCATCCAAACTGCTTTTTTGATTCTGAGATAACTCAGGTAAGTTTATTTTTGAGAAGAAGGATTCAGCTTCTGTAGGATTAAATTAATTGTTTGTCTTGTATAAAGTTGCGAGATGTGAGTGAAATTTATGGACTATTTTAACTGGATTACAAGTGTAAACATTTTTTGATAATTTCAAACGTATTGGTTTGAAAGATTTGTTAGTTGAATTTAATGCCTGAGCCAAATATGTACCTGGTTTGTTTGTATTCATGTAGAAATTGTGTTTGGAGCGTTTGAGGGATTTATCAACTGACTCAGAGATTTTGTACTCTGAGATGGATTATCTTGAAATGATATGTAGGCTGCATTAAAATTGAGTTCTAGTTTTTTTGCTAGATTTTTGCGTTCCCGTTTAAATAGTGCCATTTGTCTTTGTATTGTACCACGCAAGACAGGCTTATGAGCTTCCCACAGTGTTATTGGGGAGATGTCTGTTGTATTATTAATTGATATGTATTCCTTAAAAGCTTGTTCAATGGCCACCTGATGTAGTGGGTGTTTGAGCATTATGTCCGGTAAGTACCACGTTGGGTCATGCGCTTTCTGTATGGCTGAGGCTATAGTAGTGTATACTGCATTATGGTCAGACCACGGAATCGGAATTATATCTGATGCAATAATTTCTGGTATTATTCCTATTGTTAGAAAAATATGATCTATTCTGGTGAAGGTTTGATGAGGGTGCGAGAAATAAGTGAATTTCTTTTTCATTGGGTTACTTTCTCTCCATGAATCTACCAGATTGTATTTGGAAAGAAGTTGAGAAAAAGGTAATCTAGAGGTTATTTTGGATGGTGTAAAAGGTGATTTATCTAGAAATGGGAGAAGGACCTGGTTTGAATCCCCACACATTATCACTGTTCCTATTTTGTGTGTATTAATCACTTGTAATATATGTGAGAGGAATGGTGTAGGTTGTTTGTTAGGAGCGTAGTAGGAAATCACCGTGATTGCTGTATCCATTATATAACCCATGAGTATCAGGTATCTACCTTCTGGGTCTTTAATTTCTGATGATAAGGTGAATGGTGTGGATCGGTGAAATGCAATTAGAGTTCCCCTTTGCTTGGTACAGGCAGAAGCCGTGTAAATTTGTTGATAAAAAGGAGAAATATATTTTGGAGTAGAATCTTTGGTGAAGTGTGTTTCTTGGAGGCATACTATGTGAGCCTTCTTGTTATGGAAAGTACGGAAGGCTTTGGTCCTTTTTTGAGGGACATTTATTCCCTGAACATTCAGGGAAAGTATATTCAGTGGTGCCATGGCAATAGATCAAATAGTTTTGACTTACTTTTTGTTATGCAGAGCTGACTGCGCAGATCAACCTGTGTGGACTGAAGAGATGAATACATAGAAAAGAAACCAGTGAATTCTGGAGTAAAGAGTAAACAAAAAACATATGAGATTAAATGATACATTGTATAAATTATTTTTTGCAAGTAATCACAATTTACCCGTGAAAGAGAGTAAATATCTCTCTCAGGGGAATAAGTGCCTTCGTCACACTCCCACATAATATGATTGGGAGAATGAGGAGGGCTAATGGGGGTACACGGATCTTCCGCTTACAGGAGAGAAGTGCTATGTCAAAAGACATCAAAATGATGTTTCATTAATTGGAATGCAGACTATAGTTTTTGTTGAAATTATTTATTCCAGGGTGGTTGTATATGGTTAGTCTTGCCCTAGGCTAAATAATTCAGTTAGAAAGGTACTGTTAATAACTTTGGTATTGATGAAGATAGTTTGAATTATTTTTAGAATTTTAACCCTTTTAGAGTAAACAATTACATATTTTATTCATATGCAACTGTTTAGATATGTTAACTCATAAAATTGAGGTTGTATTGCTTCAGATTAGAATAAACAAAAACATAATTCTAGGGACTAGTTAGGTAATAATATATTTGTTTTAAGAAAATAAAGAAAAAGCTTCCATTACTTCTGGATTATTGAACATATTTGTCCTAAAAAGTAACAAATCTATTGTTATTTCCTGATAATATATAACTGAACAAGAATTTCCTTTTTTCACTTATATATTCTAAGGCTATATGAATCAGAAGTAATAAGAAATATAACTGGAATGTAACATGATCCCACACAGTGTGTGACTATCAGAATGCAGTTACATTCAGTTATAAATATAGGTTTTTTAAAGAGAACCATCTCTTAGTATAATAAATGAAGAGATATCAGGAATTAGGATGTCAGTCCATTGAATCTACTTGGTCCATGGATGATGTGGCATAACGGCCTCTTTTGTGAGCATGATGATTCCCATTTTGTTCTGAAATTTTCTGGGTGCTGCCTGAAGGTGAAGATGATGTCATTCTTCTGCGTGTGGGAGAGTTGCTGCTTGTGGGTTCTGTCAGATTTAATTTTAAAAGGGTTTGTTGTTGTTCATCTGCTGATCTGTTTCTGTAAATTGTACCTTGGTAGTTAAATCTGACTGAAAAGGGGAAGCCCCATTGATACATAATGTTGTGGCGTTGCAGTTCCATTAGTTGGGGTTTCATGGATCGTCTTTTAGTAATAGTAAGTTGGGATAGGTCAGCAAAAATTTGATAATTGTGTCCTTGAAAATTAAGTTCCTTTTTTTCTCTTGCAGCAATTAGTATTTGTTCTTTCGTTCTGTAATAATGAAATTTTGTGATTATATCACATGGGGGTCCATCTTTCTTTTTGGCTGTGAGGGCTCTGTGTACTCTGTCCAGTTCTAAATGTTCAATAGGGATATCTGGCTTTAGTTCTTGTAATAGAGCAGTAATAGTAGATTGCAGGTCTGTCACAGTTTCAGGTATTCCCCTTATGCGCAAGTTTGAACGTCTGGCTCTATTTTCGTAATCTTCGAGCTTAGTTTGAAGTATTAAATTCTCTTTTTTTAATTGTTCCAATTCTGTTATAATTTCTTGGGTTGTAATTTCAATTTCATCCATTTTTATTTCTAAGGCTGCGGTGCGGTTTTCCAGCTCTCTTATTTCTTTGGTTAGGCTTTTTGTTATTTGGTCTGAGGTTTGTTTTAAAGCCTTATGAAGCATCTTTTCAAATTGTAATAATATTTCTGGGGATACTGAGGAGGCTTGTGGAGAAGTTTGTGAGAGGATTTGTTCTGTATCTGACTCAAATGGAGAGTCTTACTGTGACATTTTCTGTCTGTGAGAGCGCCCTGATGCTGTATCTTGTGAGGTGACTGGAGCTGCTTCAGCTGCAGTGAGTGCCTGTGAGCTCTTTGTGAGGTGATTTTTATTTCTGCCACGGTTTTCTCCCAGTACCATATTTCCTGCCCAAACTTTCACAGTTTGTTCCCTGGGACAAAAAGGTTCAAATGGATACATTTTGAGCCTGCAGGCTCCGCTTTGTCCTTCTCTTCTCTCCTCAGCGGTGTGGAGCTCTAACAATGCATGTCTGCTCTGCTAGGCTCCGCCTGTTGGGCATTTTTTTCAACTGCTCCTGAACTCTTCTCTATGTTATCTTATCAGTACATGTACACAAGGTCGTTTACAGGCCGAAATGCCGAGAGGGCTCCCCTTGTGGCTGAGTGCAGTACACCCCTGAAGTTGGGTACAGAGGGTGTAGCGCCCAGAGAAGCACAGGTTGCCAGATGGATCCAGGAGAGAAGAGCTGGTGGATACCTGAAGAACACTGGGTAGTACAGGAAACACAGCTGGGCTGAAGTCTCTAAGAATCCTCGGCAACAGTTGGCAAGGTGTGAACAAGGAACAGTAGTGGAAGCTAGGCCAGGGGTCAAACACAGTAGATCCATCAGGAGGAAGAGGCAGGTTGCAGAATGGAGACAAGCCAAAGGTCTGGAATCAGGAAGCAGGCAGGAACAGATAACTACAGATAACTGTAGCAAGCCAGGATCAGGTACTGGAGAAGGTGACAAGTCGGTGAAGCAAGCCAGGGGGTCAAACCAGGAGAGCAGATCAGACAGGTCAGGAACAAGCCGGGTCACAACGGGAAATCCAAACAGCAATTGTACAGAGGCCCAGGAACACAGGAAGGCTGAAGACAAACCAGCAATTGCAGACACTAGCAGACTTCCTTATATAGGCCCATGTGACCTGCTGGTAAAGATACTGGGTCCTAAAGTCCTTCTCCTGCTGTTGGTTCTCTGACAACTGGCACTATTGCCAGTTCTCCTACGGCTATTTCCCTGACAGCCATGTTGCGGAATCAGAGGAGATAACGTGTTATTTATTATTGGCCTTGGAGTTATTGCTTTGACCCAAGTCCAGTCCAGGAACAGGAGGAGGAGGATTTCTTGGACAAAAAATTAGTTGCTTTATTAATTGTGACCAATTATGTCATATGCCTTTGCTACGGAAGCTCCAGGAGAATCATCTGCATGATTTTTGTAATTATCTCCGGATGACGGACCCCTGCTTTCACCAACTCTTGGTATTGTTGACCCCTATATTAAGAAGCAAGAACACATTTTGCATATTGCACTTTATTTCTATTTATATATTGTTTATTGAATGCACTATATATCACTCAGGGGATACTTTGTATTTAGCGCTGCACTTATTTTGATTTTAGTTTGATGTTTTTATTTTAGTTTTTGATTTTGATTTTAGTTTGATTCACATGTTTAGGAAGTGTGTTTAGTGCTGACAGCTTTAATTAGATTAACATAGCAGCTCACAAGGTTTCACATATTTTGAGTACTGTATGCGGAAATATGTTTGCTGTTTCTGCTTAAGAAGTCTAATCTGGATAAAGGTAAATTGGATGAAAGCAAGAAGAACAAAAATGACGGTACTGGTTGATGAGATTTTTTTCTGCCATGTTGCAGGCTTTAGCAATTTTGGCCAGTGCTTCTGGGAAAAAATCTCCAGGGCACTGACACTTTTTTGTTATTTGTAAACCATTAGTAAGGCACATTGGGTCTATGGTAAAATCGCATGGCTCTGGTATGACAAACAATTTTGGTTCGGTTTGTTGATTTTTGCACAGGGACATCAGTTTTTGGATGAAATTTGATGATTGGGGAGCCATTTTTTTTCAGAGGGAGGCTAGGGATGCTGCTACTTCTGAACAACTAGCCAAAAGAAGATGGGGTAATGCTGACAGTTGAATGAGGAAGTCTTTATGTTCAGGATATCTTGCATTTTAGGCATTAGTACGCCAGTTGTGGGGGCTTACATGCCTTCACCTCTTATTTTAACACAGGAATGGGAAGTTCTGGCGAGTCTTCAGGAAACTGGGAGAAAATCAGTGAGGATGGAAAGGATGCATTATTTTCTAAACTGGTATTTTGGTTATGGGGCCGCACAGAGGGGGTTATCAGAAGTCTTTGAGATCCAATGCCGGCTTTGTTGGCTGAAAATTTTAAGTCATTGAATGCCTGTTTGGAAAAGCACGCAGGATGCAGGGTAGCCCAGCAGCTCAATTGCATACTGGGCAAGTTCTGACCAGTGGTCTATTCTCATGACCCAGAAACCCAGTGGATTGTCTACTGGAAAGCTCTCAATGCCTGTTTTCGCCAATAGATAATTTTCCATCATATGATGCAGACGCTGCCAATGGGATCTTGAAGCTGACAGTCCTGGGTGCTGAGGACTAAAAAAATTTTGAAATGCATCACTGAGACGGCCCCCTTGTCCACAGCTCCTTCTTTGACCAACAGAAACATCAAAACTAGCTTTTCCATGAGACTGTAACCTACCAGATTCTGGAAAGGCATTACATAAACTCTTCTTTAAGGGATTCTCAAGATATTTTTTCCTGTGCTCCCTCTGCGAGGGCAGGATGAGTTCCGAGACTTTCCCCTTGTAACGGTGGTCAAGGAGGGTTGCCAACCAATAATGATCCCTCTCCTTTGTGCCACATATTCTCTGGTCCTTTGGCAGGCTTTGAAGAATTAGGGAGCCCATGCACAGTAAGTTTGCGGAGGCATGAGAAGCAGAGTCCTCGGGGTCACTGAGGATTATAGTATCTGGAACTGCCTCCTCTCAGCCACATACTACTCCCAAGGTTTCTGGGGACTGAAAACCATCCCATAAGGGTGCTCTGCTTCTATGCTTCCAAAACTGCCATAATCCTCCTCCTTCTCATTCCCTCCCTCTCCTATTGTGTATTCTGTGGTGTCGCAAGAATGGTATCTGCATAAAGCGGACCTTGAGAGGAAAGGAAGTCCTCCTCTTTCCTCCTGCTGCTCTGCCTCAAGTGCCCTGTCCATAATGCCATGCAGAGTATCTTCCAGCAGGAACACAAGAGGGATTGTGTCACTGATGCATGCATTGTCATGGCTCATAATCCTTGTTGCCTCCTCAAATGGTGGCAGTACAGTGCATGCATCCTTTATCAGCAGCCATCGGAGTGAAACAAATTCGAGTTACTCTGAGCCTGTCCATATGCCATACTCACACAGGTACTGATTGATGGCACTCTGCTAAATGTGTAGCCACTGCAACATTTTCAAATTTGAGTTCCACCTGGTGGGCATGTCACAAATCATGCGGTTTACAGGCAGGTGGAATTCCCAATGAATTTCAGCAAATCAAACACTGGCTGTGTATGACCACCTGAAATAGCTACATACACTTCTGGCCTGCTTTAGAAGATCTGGGTAAGCCTGGGTACCTGTTTAAGAAATGCTGCACCACCAAATTGAGGACATGTTCCAAGCATGGCACATGTGTCAAATTTTCCTGTTGAAGGGCAGACAGAAGGTTAGTACCATTATCGCACACCACCATTCCTGGCTGAAGCTTCCATGGCGTGAACCACCTCTGGGCCTGCCCCTGCAGAGCGAAAGAACCTCTGCTCCGGTGTGGCTTCTGTCCCCTAGACAGACCAGCTGAATCACTGCATGGAATCTTTTAGCCTTACTCATTGTATAGCCCTGTGAAAGCTTAAGGGGTACTGGTGGTTCATAGGACAATCCAGCAGAGGAGGGCATGGAGGAGGAGGAGGGGGTGGAGCTGACAGATCTCAAATCATCACCACCACCTGTATGGAGACTAGGGATGAGCCGAACACCCCCTTGTTCGGTTCGCACCAGAACATTCGAACAGGAAAAAAGTTTGTTCGAACACGCGAACACCGTTAAAGTCTATTGGACACGAACATAAATAATCAAAAGTGCTAATTTTAAAGGCTTATATGCAAGTTATTGTCATAAAAAGTGTTTGGGGACCTGGGTCCTGCCCCAGGGGACATGGATCAATGCAAAAAAAAGTTTTAAAAATGGCTTTTTTTTTCAGGAGCAGTGATTTTAATAATGCTTAAAGTCAAACAATAAAAGTGTAATATCCCTTTAAATTTCCTAGCTGGGGGGTGTCTATAGTATGCCTGTAAAGGGGCGCATGTTTCCCGTGTTTAGAACAGTCTGACAGCAAAATGACATTTCAAAGAAAAAAAGTAATTTAAAACTACTCGCGGCTATTGCATTGCCGGTCCGACAATACACATAAAAGTTCATTGATAAAAACGGCATGGGAATTCCCCACAAGGGAACCCCGAACCAAAATTTAAAAAAAAAATGACTTGGGGGTCCCCCTAAATTCCATACCAGACCCTTATCCAAGCACGCAACCTGGCAGGCTGCAGGAAAAGAGGGGGGACCCCCCACCTGAACCGAACTAGGCCACATGCCCTCAACATTGGGAGGGTGCTTTGGGGTAGCCCCCCAAAACACCTTGTCCCCATGCTGATGAGGACATCCCCTCATCAGCCTCATCCCCACAACCCTAGCCGGTGGTTGTGGGGGTCTGCGGGTGGGGGGCTTATCGGAATCTGGAAGCCCCCTTTAACAAGGGGACCCCCAGATCCAGGCCCCCCCCTGTGTGAAATGGTAAGGGGGTACAAAAGTACCCCTACCATTTCACTAAAAAACTGTCACAAATGTTAAAAATGACAAGAGACAGTTTTTGACAATTCCTTTATTTAAATGCTTCTTCTTTCTTCTTTCCAGCCGATCCATAATAAACTTGAGTTCGACTCGAACTCGAAGCTCATCCCTAATGGAGACGTGGCGGCAAAACAAGCACCAGCACTGAGCCCAGCATTCTTCCTAGTTGCATGCAGAGTTACCCAGTGTTCTGTGAAAGAAATATATGGTCCCTGACAATGCTTGCTGGACCACATGTCAGCAGTAATGGGGACCTTGTGGCTGACTGCCTTGCCCAACTCTGGCAAAACATTGCCTACCATGTGATGGTACAGAGCTGGAATGGCCTTGAGTGCAAAGAAATAGCGACTGGGAACCTGCCATTGTGGTACAGTACATTCTGCAAATTCACCAGATGGAAAGGGGGCAGAATCCACCAGACAGAAAGCAGAAGTTATAAAGCCAGCAATTTGGACAAGCTGAAATTTAGATGCTGGGCATGTGGGTGGCAGGGAGTGTATTTTTTTCGATGCAACAGCTGGGACAGAGGGATTTGCCTGCTATACTCTACAGCTGGTGGTGTGCTGCTGGAAGACATGTTGCAAGGACCTGTGGCACCCTTTGCTATACCATCATCCCTGTCAGTGGAGGCTGCTGAAAGGTCATAAGATATAGCAGGAGTAGACATGATGGATGAGGATTGAGGAGCAGAAGAAATGTGTCCCTTGTGTGTGGCTTTTTAGGTGCTCTTGCCAATGGTTAAATAGCTGAATGGTGGGAGGTTAAATGCCTTGTCAAGCATGTGGTACCCAAATGGCTGGTGTTTTTGCCATGCTTGATCTGCTTGCGGAAGGTATTGCAAATTGCAACAGTGCGATTGGCTGCACATGTGCTAAAAAAGGCCCACACAGCTGAGTTGTGGGCAGTGGGCCGGGAGATAACAGCTCCACAATCTGGTGGAATAGGGTGGCTTCTCTCTAGTCTTCCATGATGGCTGCCTCTGGGGTTGTGCCTCATCCTCATATTCCTCCTCTGCTCTCCGGCACCCAAGTCACGTCAGTGACCTCATCATTATCATCCTCGCCATCCTCATCATCACTGTAGCCATCTTGGCCATACGCTGCAGCTGGGGGAACATGACTGCCAATTTGTTGTTTATCAATGTTCTCCCCTCTCTGTAGGCTCATGTTACTCCCTTCCTCTACCTCAGAACCAACATCAGAATCAAGTAATGCCTGTGCATCCTCAAGAAGCAAGTGGCTGATGCTGTGTTCAAATAATTCAGCTGACTCCTCCATGCATGATGCTGGGCTTATGGCAGGAGAAGCTGTGGACAAGGAGGCAGAATAAGCCACTCTGGCAGCTGCAGGGGACTGCAAACTATTGTCAGTTTGGGTCATAGAGGATGAGGAGGATGAGGAGGGTTTAGTAAGCCAGTCCACCACCTCCTCTACATGCTGTGGCTGGATAGCATGGGCAACATCACTAAACAGAGACAAATTTCCCTGCCTGAGCATGGACCACATCCACCTTGTGAACACCTTGTGACGCTGCTGGCCCCTTCATAGTGGCACGGGAACATCTGCCTCTCCTTGTTGGCTTCCCAGACATGATGGGGGGCTTATTACCCAAATTGAATAGAAACTGGGAAATGTGTAATTGAATCCACTTTACTGAATGAAAAGTGATGTTTGGTGCACTTTAAATTGAAGACTGACACTGACAGACATGTAAAAACTGTAAAACAAATTAAAAAAGGGGTAACACACGTGTCACAGTCAGAAAAACTGCAACTGACCCAATTTAGGGGGACAAAAAAAGACAAAAAAAAACCCCATGCAGCAACCAAAAAAAGAGGAATATACAGCCCTAAATGTTGCACTAAATGTTATGTAATGCTGTGTTAAACACTGCACTACTGCACTACATTAACACACTAAGCTAACACTACACTATTCTGACACACTATACTGACACATTATACTTGCACACTATACTAGCACTACACTAACACTCTACACTCAGAGTCACAATAAGTGAACACGCTAACTCGCTAGTAGCAAACTGAGCCCTGCTCTATCTATCTTAATTCCAACACACTGCAAAAGCTTTCTATGAGAAGGAACCTTTTATAGTGTTCGGTGGAGCTATGAGCACTGAGCCATAATTGGACAAAGTCATCATCACTTTGTCCAATCAGGGCTCTGAGAGTGCTCTTTGCCCTAATTGGAAAAGCCTTGCACCTGACCAGTGGTCAGGTGCAAGGCTTCATCCAATTAGGGCTCTAGAATGCACTGTGAAGCGCGCAGTGCATTGTGGGGTGCTCGGCGGGCAAACACCACACCGAGCGCTTCTCAATATCGGGTGTTCACGGAACACGTGAACAGGCAATGTTTGGGCTGAACTTATGCTCGGCCGGAACCGTTCGCCAAAAACTAGTTGTAATCCTCTGCAAACAGGACAGCATCATAAGTGGAAAGGTGGGGCCCAAAGGGTGATTTAGTACAGCGGATTGGCAGGTGGGAATCTGTGTGATATATATGTTGTATATACAATACATCTTCATTTATTGCAATCGTATGGTTCTTTGTTGTGATTATTTCATTATTGACTCATGTTATTGGTAGGGTTTCACTGTGTTTGCAAGTAGTCTGGCTGCAGGGTTGTTGTTTAATGGATATCATGTTTGTTTGTTCACAGTGGGTGCATTCTGTTTATTATGGATCTTGAGAAATTCTTCTGAGGTTCTAAGAGAGCCAATGTCCAGCCAGAAAACAGACAGTTGTAAGTAGCACTATGTGATGCCATGGTAAGGTGGCCAGCATGCAATGAATTCAGGCTGTGCAGGAGGTTTATTATTTCGTATGGTTGGATAGGTCTCCTTACATTGCAATTGTATGGTTCTTTGTTGTGATCATTTCATTATTGACTCAAGTTATTGGGTAGGGTTTCACTGTGTTTGCAAGTAGTCTGGCTGCAGGGTTGTTGTTTAGTGGATACCATGTTTGTTTGTTCACAGTGTGTGCATTCTGTTTATTATGGATCTTGAGACATTCTTCTGAGGTTCTAAGAGAGCCAATGTCCAGCCAGAAAACAGACAGTTGGAAGTAGCACTAAGTGATGCCATGGAAAGGTGGCCAGCATGCAATGAATTCAGGCTGTGCAGGAGGTTTATTATTTCGCATGGTTGGATAGGTCTCCTTACCTTTGATGTGAGAGGCAATGAACTAGATCTTGGGGCCACAAGGGAGCTGATAAGGAATATTAAATTTTATTTTTTTACAGCTTCATTTATCCTTTCCCAGTATTCTTTCTGTGTGATCAGATATTGCGGTGCACACTTATTAGCTCATGACTCACTCCATGAACAGGCTTAACAAGGCTCAGAATAAGGTTAAAAAAGGCAATTCAATTCATGGTTATGATAGGGGGGTTTCTAGTTAGGCACGCTGAGCTTGAACAAGAAATGTGGCAATATTTGCACAGAGGTGGGTTCACTTGGCAGGTTGGGATAGATATGTGTTTTCTCGGCCTGTAGGATGGCATTTTATGAGGGTGCAGGGGTATGCACAAGTATAAGGTGTTATGATTGTGCTGCAGTGGCAGAGTTGCAAGGTCTTTGAAATTGGCCATTTTGAGTGCCAGTGATCTGGTGGATTATTCAGGCAGTTGCCTCCAAGGCGGTATTGTGCAGCAGGAAGCCTATTTTACATAAGGTGCCTCGAAAGAACCCTGCACCTCATTCATATCCTACTTTTTGCTATTCTGTTTTTTTAAATGTTTGTTGATAAAATACAGCTATGGCCAATAAACTCCAAATGTTTGCCTTGTGTGAGTTATTATGTTAATCAAGAGTGGTGGTCTGAGTAACAGTTTCATATTTCATACCCAATTCAGTGTCTTTGTTGCTCCATTTTGGTCTGTTAAATCGACCAGTATTTTTTCACTCTAAAGGATTACAGGAGCAGAGCATCTTAGGACATTGAGGTCCCAAAGACAGACAGCCCCATAGCATCCCTGGGGCAGATTACCCTGTTTCCCCGAAAATAAGACCTAGCGTGATTGTCAGTGATGGCTGCAATATAAGCCCTACCCCCCAAATAAGCCATACCCTGTTTCCTTGAAAATAGGCCCTACCCTGAAAATTAGACCTACAAGGGCTTTAACTAGGGCTTATTTGGGGGGTAGGGCTTATATTGCAGCCATCACTGACAATCACGCTAGGTCTTATTTTCGGGGAAACAGGGTACATACCCCAGCATGCCCAGGGCGGGTGGAGGCATAAAGCCCAGAGGAGGACACCACAAGGCTGCCTGGGAGCAAGGAGAGCAGACCATGAGGCAGAGGAACTGGACACAGGAGAAGAGACCTCTTATTCCAGGACAGTGTGACCACTTTCCCACCAGCAGCTTCACGGTCGGATGCAGACCCACCACCTCGGGCACCCTATCAGCTGTGTGGGTGCCCGTACCGATGCTGCTGGGCCTCCCAGTTGCCAGTTTGGCAACCTGAAAGAGCCTGCTCCAGAACATCTTTCCATGAGGCCTTCTTGTGGCAGGATTGGTGAGCGGGCACTTGCTCATCTTCTTATAACAAAGGACACTGCATGCAGACTGTTATCTTGTCCCTCTAAGTAAGCTTGAGTTCATCTTGTTTGTCAGAACACTTCAAGCACACTTTAAAGGGCTAGTTAAAGATACCGGACATCTCCACTGTGAGGACTTTCATGTTTCTTCTTCATTTAGCAGTGACTCAGTGATCACACTCATACTCGTTAAGGAAGAACTTTAGCCTTAAGCATAAAGTTGATATTACATACTGCTGCCTGTTGTATCATGCATTTACATTCTGGGCCTGTGATTTCAGGGTTTTAGGGAAATAGACTGACCCACAAGTCATTCCTGTTTGCCTTCATGCTTAAGCACATAGGTCACACTTGAGCCATTTAAATTGGTTGAATTGTGCTACTTATAATTTGCATGTGACTTTGTGCTATACTTTTTTTTTCAGAATTTTCTATTTTTAACTACTCGGTTATATTATTACTGTTTGCTTGATGATAAAAAAGTCTTCCAGTAAAAATACTGTCTGGTTTACTGCACTTTGGGGGTTATTTACGAAAGGCAAATCCACTTTGTACTACAAGTGCACTGCAAGTGCACTTAGAAGTGCAGTCACTGTAAATCTGAGGGGTAGATCTGAAATGAGGGGAAGCTCTGCTGATTTTATCATCCAATAATGTGCAAGCTAAAATGCTGTTTTATATTTTCCTTATATGTCCCCCTCAGATTTACAATAACTTCACTTCCAAATGCACTTGCAGTGCACTTGCAGTGCAAAGTGGATTTGCCTTTCGTAAATAACCCCCTTTGTGTCTATCTACTATTGTGTCTGCAGTAACACTGTTTACTGGTTGTGCCAGAGGGGCTGAGACTGTTCTTGGGGTTGAGAGGCAGAACAAAGAACCTAATATACTCAAGTGGCTTCTTTGGAGTTGGCGCTACTAAAGTTAAAAAAAAAAAAATTCAATCATGTTTGAACATACATACTACGTATATATGGTATGAGCTACTTAAAACAATCCTACACATATATTATTTGAAATCATTATATAATTTTGTTTTAACTTTTTCTTGTTATTACAATTTTTTTTTGGCAGAGCTAAAAAGCACAGAAAACAATATTCAGCCTTTTGAGCGTGTTCTTCTTTCCTAAGGCTGCTCTGAACTGTACAAGACTGACATTAGCAATTAGGTCAGGGTAATCTCTAGCAGCCATTCACATACACACAGTGGTTCCTATGTAATATACAATGGCGACCAAAAAAGGAGGAACCACAAGGAAACAACAAAATAATGACATTTGAAAAATAATATTACAAGCAATTCAGATATTAAGGAACACGAACAGCAAATAATGTATGGGTAGAAAATGTGAAAATAACAAAGCTAGACTCAGAGATATAACTAGAATTACTGTGATCCAAAACAATATTTCGATTCTCCTTTCCTACCAAAAAAAATAAGTCACCTATATAGACCTCTGCAACAATAAGTTTAGAAAATAAACATGACAAAGAAGTTGGGACTTTAGAACTTGGATAATGCAATCGACAGTCACTACAAAACCATAAAATCTTTTAAAGACATATTAAAAGAGTTGTATAGAAAACATGATGACGGCTATCATCCTTCTTGTAATTAGCCATTAATAGTACCCACAGTGTAACAAAATTACAACAAATTTTCCATTTGAATGAAATTGTCCATGTGGAATTGCTTACGCACGTCAACAAGCTGTTTTCTTCAAGGGTAAGCATCTGAAATACTGTATACATCTTCAGTACACATAAATATAATTGTCATCTGTCCCTGACAATAAGGTCTAGTGGAGACGAAATGCGTTGAACAGGGCTATAGACTGTGACATCACATTCGCCTACATCATTTCTGGTGCTTTGAGTGCATGCTGAAGGCTATAGTAAGTAGGGCAAGCAGGAATCATCTTTAATCATATTGGTATGAGATCCATATTCGATACTGGCATAAAGATGTTTTTAATGCAAGTGAACATTTTTGGAGTCTTTTTAAATGAAGCAGTATTAACTCCTAAAGCAAACAATTTCTATCTTGCACATTACCCTTTCTTAGATGAGATAGCTGTATCAGTTTTTTTTTTTTTGGAGCTTTCTTTCTTCTATTTTTACCTGGTGATTAAGCCAGTAAGTCTGTTGTTTTTCAAAAGAACAAGCTCTCCAGCAGAATGTATCAGTTACAGACATTAAACAAACCATTTAACACTAGCAGGGGTGCTTACAATGATCAGCTTTTATTTTTTTAACCACTTTGTACCGGGGCAATTTCTGACACTTCGCTCCTACATGTAAAAATCTACTTTTTTTGCTAGAAAATTACTTACAATCCCCAAACATTATATATCTTTTTTAGTAGAGACCCTATAGAATAAAATGGTGGGTGTTGCAATTTTTTATGTCACACTGTATTGGCGCAGTGGTTATTCGAACGCAATTTTTTTTGATAAAAAAACACTTTCATGAATTAAAAAAAACAAAACATTAAAGTTAGCCCAATTTTTTTTATATAATGTAAAAGATGATGTTACGCGTAAATAGATACCAAACATGTCACGCTTTAAAATTGCGTCTGCCCGTGGAATGGCGGAAAACTATGGTGCTTAAAATTCTCCATAGGCAACGCTTTAATTGCCTTTACAGGTTACCAGTTTATAGTTGCACAGGAGGTCTGGTGCTAGAATTATTGCTCTTGCTCTGATGTTTGCGACAATAAAGTTAGTATAAAAAAAGTGTAAAAAAAAATTGTGTAAAAATAAATTTAAAAAATAAATAAAAAATGCAAAGCACCCCTATCTCACCGTGCTTGCGTGCAAATGAAAATGCATACATTACGGTATTGACCTTACGCGTGTGGTGCGATCACCATTTACATATGCATGCGGTAGTAACATATGCGTTTGCATTTGCGCCTAGGCATGGTGGGACGGGGTTGCTTTACATTTTTTTTGTAACTTGAGTGGCTAATTAGCCAATTAGATCACTTCTGCCTTGCTCAGAATCGCCGGCTGAAAAGAATGATACTGGGATGATACCTGTAGGTTCAGGCATCATCCCGATATAACCAATGAAACCTGGAGGCCCTACTTACTCTAGCCTCCAGCCAGCTGAAAAGAATGATACCGGGATGATACCTGTAGTTTCAGGCATCATCCTGGTGTAACCAATGAAACCCAAGGATGTACCGGTACGTACCTTGGGAAGGAAGTGGTTAAGTAAAAACTTTATCCCAAAAGGAAAAAGAAAAACTGTTCACTGTAGCTGCTTATAAAGTATTAGCTAAAGTTTGGCTTCAATGTGGTACTGAATTTAAATCAGCTAGTACGTCGAAAGCCGTGTACACACGAGCGGAATGTCTGACAGAAAAAGTCAGACGGAAGCTTTTCATCGTATATTCCAATCCTGTGTATGCTTCATCGGATTTTTTTTTTTTCGAAAATTCTGACGGACCTAGAAATAGAACATGTTCTAAATATTTCCAACGGAACCAATTCCTATTGGGAAAACCGCTCGTCTGTATGCTGTTCCGACGGACCAAAAACGACGCATGCTCTGAAGCAAGTACGAGACGGAAGCTATTGGCTACTGGCTATTGAACTTCCTTTTTCTAGTCCAGTCGTACGTGTTGTACGTCACTGGGTTCTGGGCGGTCGGACTTTGGTCGGACTGTGGTTCCGTTGGAGAAAACCGGTCGTGTGTACATTACATTACATTCCCCTACCCCTAGACTGACAATGCTGCTGTCCAAAGGTGTCCCCTGTGCTACTTCATCCAGAGTGTAGGCATTCTAATACAGGAGGTGAGTCATTGGTCAGATCACCAGATAAAAACAGAGGGAAAAAGCCTATAATTAAAAAGTTCTAGCGAGTGCATAATTTGGGTGTGAGCACTTGGGAGCGTGAAGTGGATTTTTTTGGAGCAGGTGTTTTGTAGTCAACGGCACATATTGATGTAGAGAGCACTGGTTTAAGAGCACTGACATCTGAAAGACCTTAATGAAACGGACATTATTTATAAAATGTTTTTATCCATTTGCCACAAGTTTTTTTTATTGATTTCTCACTTTAATGTCTGATACACAGGATTGTGAGAGATCACATATTTAAAGCTGTATTAAATCCAAAACCAAAAATGTTATATATTGCAGCTTATCAATCGGTAGATGTTTTCTTTTTTCTTGGCTTTTTTACTCTGTTTTCACCTGGTGATCTGGCCAGTAACACACCTTCGGTATTAGTGAGACACAACTCTGGAGGAATGAGGGCAGGAGACACAGCAGACAGCGGCTTTGTCAGTCGAGGGGGAGGGGAGTGTTAAATGTATTAGCAGAATTAGAACCGCTAACAAATTGAAACCAAACTCCAGCTCACATTTGTAATCAGTTACAAACAGTTTTTGTTCCTTTTGGGATAAAGGTTTTGCATGAATAACTAAAAGCTGATCATTTTAATCACCCCTGTCAGTGTTAAGTGGGTTGTCACATCCATGAAAACTGATATTTTCTGCTGGAGAGCTGGGGTTTTAAAAAAAACAACAAACTTGCTGGCTGGATCACCAAATGAAAAATAAGAAAAAAAGCCTAAGAAAGAAAAAGAATGCAGCTGTCGTATTTAAGAAATGGTATGCTGCAATATAATAAATGTTTGCTTTCGAGTTTATTACTGCTTTGGGTATTGATTATTTGATTTATATACAATTGCTTTAAATGATTAATTAAATGATTAGCACAGCACCTATTATTTGATTTATGTAATAACACATTGTTGACCCTATAGATAAGAGGGAGTACTTGGTTTTTGGTGCGGGCAGCTACCTTTGCTATATTAATTCTGGATTTGGATGCTGGATTCGCTGGGCAGGTGAGAATAGCTAAGCATGTATGGGACGATAGGGGAAGAAAAAACAAGAGGGGGTGAAGTTCTGCTTTGAAGAAGTTTTATGGTCACAGCATACACTTTCATTTTATAACATCAGAATTGTAATAACAATCAAAATAATAGTTATTTTTGACAATATAAAATAAGCTTGAAAAATGTCCTTTCATTCTGTACATGCTACCTGTCTGCTGGCTTCTCTTTCCACAATGTCCTGGATTCCCTGCATGCTTTGTAACTCCTCCTCTGCTCATTCATTTGATTTACTTTAAATCTCTAAGGACTACATATCCCATGGCACCTTGCTGCCTGCATGCAGAGATTCTGTACTCACTCCGCCTCCTGAAACTTCTCCTCTCAGAAGACAGGCTCTGTGAAATGTGTGACACAGCCATGCCTACTCATAGGGCATAGTGAATACATGTCAAGGAATTCAAGGAAGTAAATGTGCAGGAATTGTCATAAAGTATGTTTTTAAACTTCAATATCATTCAGACTAATAGGAGTAGGCTAGAAATAATTGTAAATGTAATATAAAAAATTAATATATGATTTTAAATTTTGATCTTAGATACATTTTAACCCTCACGTAAAGCAAAACCCCCTAACCTGGCAGGCAGAATAGCTAACAAAAGAAATGCAAACGCTGGGTTGAAGGTGATAGTAAAAAAAGACACATTGCTGCTGGTGCTTATATCAATATATGTTTAAAAATAAACTAACTTTAACCCCTTCCCACGCGGCCTATTGTAAAATGATGGCCCTATTATCCTGAGTGGACGTCCTATCACTTGCTCCCAGGACTGTGCCTCACAGGCCATGCTTCGGCATGATCTGTCACCTGCTGTGTCTACCGGACATGACAGATCAGTGTATCGGTCTGCTGCCATTACCATGTGATCGCTGTGACCTATCACAGTGGATCACATAATGTAGCAATTGTACACCATAAAATAGCTTTGATTCATATCATTCATTGTGTACTTTTGTGTTGATCTCTGTGATTGGTCAAAGTGATCACATGGTACAGCAGGGCCAATCACAAACCACATGTATCATGTGATTAGCAGCTAATAAAAACAATACACACTGGATGAATCTATTTCATTCAGTAAAAATGGTTGTTTATAACAGTGATATACAGTATGTACTGCTAAAAGCTATCAAAGTGTGTAAAAAAATAAAAAAAACCCTGATCACCTTTCCAGAGTAGTACAGTGTTAACTATGGCAACACCGTATTGCTCTGGTCACAGTATGTAAAAAAAAAATGTAAGAGAAAAAGTGATAAAAAAACAAAATATATTTAAAATATTAAAAAAAAATATTATATTTAGATTTTTTTATTTTTTTTTTACATACTGTCTGTCACCAGTCACTGTCCCTGATCACTGCCACACCAGTTAAATGATGACACTGTACTGCTCTGGTGACAGTATGTAAAAAATAAAAATAAAAAATTGTGATTTTTTTTTTATTTCATTTTCCAGAAAATTGTGACAAAAAATAACAACTTTAAAAAACGTAGTACCATATATACTCGAGTATAAGTCGACCCGAATATAAGTCGAGGCCCCTAATTTTCCACAAAAAACTGGGAAAAACGTATTGACCCGAATATCAGACAAGGGTGAGAAATGCAGCAGCTACTGTAAGTGGAAAAAGAGGGTCAACAATGCCCATCTGCAGCTGCATGCCTCACTGTGTCCTGTGCATATGTCCTGTGCAGCCTACCTGTATCCTGTGCATGTGCATGTGTCCTTTGTCCCTGTGTCCTGTGTCCTGTACATGTGCATGTGTCCTGTGTCCCTGTGTCCCTGTGTCCTGTACATGTGCATGTGTCCTGTGTCCCTGTGTCCTGTACATGTGCATGTCCTGTGTCCCTGTGTCCTGTGTCCTGTACATGTGCATGTGCACGTGTCCTGTGTCCCTGTGCAGCCTACCTGTGTCCTGTGCAGCCTCCGTGTGGTGATCCCCATCCTCTGTGTGGCGATCTCCATCCTCCCTGTGGCGATCTCCATCCTCCGATCAGTGTGTGATAATACCATTTGGCGGCCATTCCACTGTTCAAAAGCCGCGCCTCCTCCTCGTCTGTGATAGGTAGAACACTCCATTTACCAGCAGTCAGCGGTCAGCCTATCACGGACATTCTCTCATTCTCATACCAAGGATGAGGATGAGAGAATGTCTGTGATAGGCTGTACACTGACTGCTGGGAAATGGAGTGTTCAGCCTATCACAGAAGAGGAGGAGGCGCAGCTTTTGAATAGCCTCCGAACTGTATTATCACACACTGGCCGCCGTCTGCCTGCATGACATGCTGATCATGTAGGCAGACGGCGGTGACTTGAGTATAAGTCGAGGGGGGCACTTTCAGCCTAAAAAAAAGGCTGAAAATCTCAACTTATACTTGAGTATATATGGTAATTTGGGGGATATTTGTACTGTTCTCGCATTTTCAGGCCTCAAGAAATGAGACTCTATAACTTTGCTACATACTAAATAATATACACTGATTTGGGTTATTTTCACCAAAGAAATTTAGCAGAATACATTTTGGCCTGAATTTATGTAGTGAGATTACATATTTGCAAAATGTTAAAACAAAAACACGTGTTTTTTAAAAAAACTTTCAGTCTTTTTCCTTTATTTAGCAAAAATTTGAAAACCCAGCGGTGATTAAATACCACCAAAAGAAAACCCTATTTGTGTGAAACAAATGATAAAAATTTCATATGGGTACAGTGTTGCATGACCGCACAATTGTCATTCAAATTGTGACAGTGCTGAAAGTTGACGAACCTGGCCTGGGCAGGAAGGACTGGTATTAAAGTGGTTAAGGAGGTACTGAAGATCAAGTTCACATTATGCCATTGAAGTGTCAGGGCTGGCTAGCCCTTCCTTCTCTGAGCTGGCCGCTCAGCTGTCGGCTAATTGCCAGCTCTCTTCTCTCTCCACAGTTAACCAGCTGTTGTGGATCTGCTCGTCAGTCCCGCCTACTTAAAGATCTGCAGCTCACTTCATTCCTGCCTTCGCCTTGGTCACATCACAAGAAACCATCTTCTGCGTTCCTGTTTAAAGACTGGATTTGCTGACATCCCTTCTGGCTCCTTATCCTGCTTGCTGTTCCTCTACTTGAATCCCTGACTTCTGGCCTGGCTGATTACCTGATCTGGTTACTGAACTCTGGCTTGGCTGACTACCCGATCCGGTTACTGGACTCAGGTTATGCTTTGACTACACTTACTCTATTTACCTTTTTATTTTTATTGATAAACAAGTGTGATTTTACTGTACTTCTGTTTTGGTCTCGTTCATGGTTTCTGACATGAAGTGGCAGTCACAGTCTCAATGAAGGTGCAGAGCCTAATGATTCCATTGAGCCATGTAAAAAACTGACACAAGTGGGTAGCCTGCTTTGTCTGCAACTTACCCCTGCTTCTGGACACCATAGCATGGGCTGCTATGGCTAAAGTTATAATCTTGGTCAGATTAAAAATATATGCAGAAAGGTGATTCCAAGAATGGTGAAAACTTCCCGTTTACACCATTTCCATGTATTCATGTTAAAAAATAATTGCAGGTAAAAATGACAGAACCTGCTGGTGAAGTCTGGTACTGCAGTGTGTCCATGAATAAAAATGTTATCTATAGGAATCACAGCATTTTATTGGTCTGACATCAGATCAGGATCAGGGTTTACTGTGGGAGGCTGAGACCCCTCTACATACAGTAACACAGAAGAGCCCCTAATAAACAAAGCATTTTTGCTAAGAATCCCTCTGTAAATAGTCATGTTATGAGAATTCATCTAAAGTCTGGGAAGTTACATCAATTCAGCACAGTCTTACTTATCAAGAAAAAAAAGTATATTATGTAACCTTAAATTAATATGAACTTCCAACCCTCTAATCTTATCATTGTATTAACCATTTGGGATTTATTCTGTACTTAGCAAATCTACCAAAGCATGCTATAGTAGTTATTCTTATTAAGACCGCCACATCCCGTGGTTTCTAATTTGCTTTTGAAGTAGCAACATAAGTCAGTCTTATCTTTCTGTTCTCAAAATAGCTTTGTGTTGTAATGTCATAAACCTAAATGTATCCACACTTCACAAAAATGTTACATAAGTATGGGATTATTCAGAGATTTTGTTAAAGATACAAAAGCTGTAAAGGGCTCAGTTAAAATATTAAAGTGAAGGATAACCAAAACATGAATTCTTCTAGTTTAGGATAGAATGGGAAGGAAGTAGAACATCTAATCAACTTTTTATCTTCACTTCCTTTTTAGGTGATGGGTGTCAAACAGAGCACAAAGACAATATTTAGAACCTAGAGTTCATCTGCGAAAGCACCAGAAAAAAAAAAAGAAAGAAAAAAAAATTGCCAATATAATGCATGGCGAATATAAATATCTACCTAAAAACCCATAGGTGGCAAAATAGAATCCAGAAGGGTATGGATTACAGTCTATTTTTTAATTGATACCCTCCTGGATATTCACCAATTACCAGCCCCCCCTCACGGTTGCCTGTATAGCTGTACTTTATATATGCATAAGCGTTTTTTAATGTTATTTTACTTTCCCTGATATTCTTGAATATGTCTTCTTAGGGACCAGTATATCCCTAGATGTAATATTTTGTTGTTCTGTATGATTTCATATGATGTTTTATGCAACACTTGTAATGATGGTTACCCAGACTTACAGAATACAGATAAGCTCTATATGTTATAAATTTTTATATATTTTTTTTTTATATTACATTTGAATAGGGATGAGCTCGATGTTCGGGTCAAACATAAGTTTGACTCAAACATTGGGTGTTCGTCCGTTCGCAAAACAGCGAACATAATGTGGCGTTCATGGGAAATTTGAGTACCACGGAACACCCCATAATGCACTGCGAAATCGCAGTGCATTGCTATATGATGATTGGCCAAAGCATGCACCTGACCAATCACAGCGCGCTCTACTGAGAAAGCCATAATTGGCCAAATGCCCGACACTATAAAAGGCTACTTACAGAACGGCCGTGTGTTGTGTTGTTGGCGTGGACAGAGAGATAGCTTGAGTTAGATTAAGCAGGCAGGTTATTCAGTTAGTGGCAGTGTATTTTATATATATATATATATATATATATATATATATATATATATATATATATATATATATATGCCAAAGTGGCCTATTCCACTGGCTCCTTGTCCACAGTCACTCCTTCCAGAGCCCCACCATCATGCATGGAGGAGTCCCCAGAATTATTTGACCCCAGTGTCAGGTACATGCTGCTGCAGGATGTGCAGCGATTTGAAGGCTCCGATGTTGGTTCCCAGGTTGAGGAAGGAATTAATGTGAGCCTAGAGAGAGGGGGTGCCCAAGGAGGACAAGAAACTGGTCATGTTTCCGCCAGCTGCAGCATACTACCAAGTTTGCTCCAGTGACAAGGAGGGAGGGGATGATGAGGTCATTGACTGTACTTGGGTGCCTGAGAGAAGAGAGGAGGAGGCACAACTCTAATGAGGCAGGATATCCTCTAGGGGGGAACTTAAGGGCAGCCACCCTATTGCATCACACCACAAAGCTCCACAGGTGCAGGGCTCTGCTGACTCTCCGCTGACTTCTAAAAGTTCCTTGATGTGGGCCTTTTTCGACACGTGTGCAGCAGATCACATCATTGTTGTTTGCAACCTATGTCTGAAGTGGATCAAGCGTGGCTAAAACAGCAGCTGCTTGGGCACCACATGCTTGACCAGGCATATGAAGACCAGGCATATGAAGACCTGCCATGCAGTCCGTTGGCAACAGCACTTGAAAGACCCACATCAAAGAAAAAGGCGGACTTCTCTTTGCTCTTCATCTGGGATCTCCAACCCTACTATACCTCCAGTCCTCTCAAAAACCTGCTCTTAGAGAAACGAAGGATTTTCATGGAAGGCCATTCCACCTCTCTACCGGCACGTGGAAGGCAATGTTTTGGCCTTGTTGGACAGGGCAGTCAGCAGTAAGGTTCACATTACTTCTGACTCATGGTCCAGCAGGCATGGGCAGGGACATTACCTTTCCTTCACGGCGCACTGGGTAACTCTGCAGGCAGCTGGGAAGGATACAGGACAGGGTTCAGTGTTGTTGGAGCTTGTTCCATCACCATGCCTCCAAAATGCTAGTGGTGATTCTGCAACAGATCTCTCCTCCACCCCCTCCTCTTCTTCTTCTTCTATGGCCTCTTCTGCAGATTTGTCCTCTGAACCAGCGGTGCTCCATAAGCATTCAAGGAGCTACGCAAGCAGTCAGGCTAAAAGATGCCATGCAGTGCTTGAGTTGATCTGCCTATGGGACAGGAGCCACACTGGGGCAGAGATTCTGTCAGCTCTGCAGGGGCAGGCTCAGAAGTGGTTGACGCCACACCAGCTTCAGCCAGGATAGGTTGTATGCGACAATGGCACCAACCTTCTCTCCGTCCTCTGACAGGGACACTTGACCCCTGTTCCATGTTTGGCACACATCCTGAATTTGGTGGTGCAGCGGTTCTAGAGCAGGTACCCAGGCTTACAGGATCTCCTGAGGCAGACCAGAAAAAACTGTGGTCATTTCCGCTGGTCATACAATGTCAGTGTTTGGCTGGCTGACATTCAAAGGGAATGCAACCTGCCCAACAACCGTCTCATTTGTGACATGCTCACCAGGTGGAACTCAACGTTGGCAATGCTGCAGTGGCTGCACACACAGCAGAGGGCCATCAATGAGTACCTGTGCGAGTTTGGCACCAGGACAGGGTCAGGGGAGCTTGGCTTCTTTTCGCCATGCCAGTGGCTACTGATCAAGGATGCATGCCCTGTCCTGGCACCATTTGAGGAGGCCACAAGGATGGTGAGCAGTGACAATGCATGCATCAGTGACACTGTCCCTCTAGTCCTCCTGCTGGAGCATACGCTTCATGGAATCATGGACAGGGCACTTGAGGCAAAACAGCGGGAGGAAGAGGAGGACTTTCTTTCCTGTCAAGGCCCTCTTTATCCAGATAGCATTCCTGCGGGCCCGACAAACACACAGGAAGAAGAGGAGGAGGATTGTGTCAGCATCATTGGCCTTGGTGTGATGATGGAGTTGTTCACACTTGCGGGGTTTGGGACATCAAGCTCTCAACAGAATAGATGTAATATAAAATGGAAAAAGCTTTTTCCTAATCAATTGTGTCAGCTTGGATGTAGAGGATAACACTCAGCAGCAGTCTTCAAGGGGTGGTTTTCAGTCCCCAGAAACCTAAGGAGTTGTACGTGGCTGGGAGGAGGTAGTTACGGATCATGTTTTTCTTAGTGACCCAGTGGACTCAGAATCGAATGCCTCTGAAAACTTACTCTGCATGGCCTCCCTGATTCTGAAAAGCCTGCGAAAGGACCCTAGGGTTTGTAGTATCAAGGAGAGAGATCATTACTGGCTGGCAACCCTTCTTGATCCACATTACAGGGGTAAGGTTGCAGAACTCATCCTGCCTTCGTAGAGGGAGCAGAGGATGAAACATCTTCAGGAGGCCTTGAAGAAAGGTTTGTGCAATGCATTTCCAGACCCTGGGAGGTTACAATTTCCTGGTGCTGGACAACGTGTTGCTGAGGCTTTGTTCAGTCAGAAGAAGAGCGGTGGAGAAGGTGGCCGGCTGACCGATGCGTTTAAACAATTTTTCAGTTCTCAGCGCCAAGGTCTGATCAGTTCAAGCAACCATTGCCAGCATCTGCATTGCATGGTGCTGGAATATCTAGGGGCAAGAGCAGCCTTGAAGACCTTTCCAACAGAGCATCCACTGGGTTACTGGGTCTTGAGGATGGACCACTGGTCAGAACTTGCCCAATGTGCAATTGAGCTACTGGCCTGTCCTGCATGCAGCATGCTTTTTGAATGCACATTCAGTGCTGCTGGAGGGTTTCTAACAGATCATAGAGTGCGCCTGTCCACAGACTCCCTTGATAGGCTCACATTCATAAAATGAATCAGTCTTGGATCAGCAGCTATCAAGCACCTGATGCTGATGTAACTGATTGAATTTGCTATGGATGTGGAATCCCTGGAAGATTGCCTATTCTGACTATCCTATTCTCTCCTCAATCTTGATGATGCTAGCTTCTAACAATATTTTTGGTTTAGGGCACCACCACCACCTAAGGTCCAATTTTTCTGCCCCTGTTTAACGGGGGCATGTAATTACAATTTTTGATCTTATATTTCACAACAGGGCCCATTCCTGCACCCAACAAGAGTAACTGTGAGGGCTTACAGTATTCTGGTACCACCAACACCTAAAGCCCAATTTTCTGCAGAGTATATAGGGCAGGCCATATAGTATATATACTGCTGTTCAGAGTATATAGTTCCTGGGGGCCTGGGGGACCCCCACGCCATTTCTTTAAAAATTTAGGTGCGGGATTCCCCTTAATATCCATACCAGACCTGAAGTGCCTTTTTTTTTGTATCTTTGGTATTTTTATCTATATTGCCGGGATCCGACAATACATTACAGCTGCAGGCAGTTTTAAATGACATTTTCTCCTTTAGAAATGTCATTTTGCTGTGGCACTGTTATAATCATGGGAAATATGTGCTACTTTACATGCACACTAAGGACACTCCCAGGCATTATATTTAAAGGAATATTTCATTTTTATTGTTTCACTTTAAGCATTTTTTAAAATCACTGCTCTCGATAAAACAGACCTTTTTAAAACTTTTTTTTGCATTGATACATGTCCCCTGGGGCAGGATTTGGGTCCCCAAACACTTTTCATGGCAATAACTTGCATATAAGCCTTTAAAATTAGCACTCTTGATTTTTCATGTTCACTTTGGGGTCCAAATGCAATACCCAAATTATTAACAAACCTAATTAGCAAATTATTTTACCTAAATAAAAGTTGGCCTGTCATACTGATTTCACCACTTATTCCCACGGTTAAAAAAAACCCAGAGCCAACAAATTATTCTGGGTTTATGATTTAAAAAATTATCTAATTTAACCCTTTCTAACATTATTCAAATACTAAAACAAAAGTAGCTTTGTTCTTTAAAGCTGAAGTTTATCTAACAAAAGCATTTTTTTTATCTACAGCTTTAGTTACAATTTTTACGTATTTACACATGTGTTTATGTTCTTTATTTATATACTGTACATATTTAGTTATTATTTACCTGTAAGGAAAGCATGTACCAGGATATTCAGGCTGTTGAATTCTGTAGAAATATTTACTGCAGGGATGCCCTGTCCTCTTTGTGTTGCTGAACTTTAAGCACTGTGTGGTAACAGCTTTGGGAGGGGGGCGAGTACCCATTGGATCATTTTTAGTGTAGCTGAGCTCAGTCAATTAAAGCCGCTAACCCCCACAGAACTGGAAGTTCTGCAGCAGGTAGAGGACAGGTAACTAAAGCTGGGGTGAAAAAAATATTTTCTAACTAAACTTCAGCTTTGGTTACCACCAGATTCTGTCTGCACCAGTTTTAGTAAGTCTCTCCCCCCCCGTATGATTTTTTTCCATACATTCAGGTAAAAAACAAAAAATGCTAAATTAATAAATATTCATAGCTAGTCATGCTTTGTGCCTTGTCATTGTTCCAATTTAAGTAGCGCATGATGTGCTTGGATATCCCAACAACAATATGCTCCTGGAACTGGTTTTCAAATGTTGGCTTCCATTATAAAATCTGTAGTTTAGAAGGCTCTCTTGATATATTATTTTGTGCAAGCTCCTGCTACAGCTCGTGCTATTCCACACTGACATTCAGAATCCAAATCATTTTCCTTTTATTGCTGCCTGATGCTATTATAAAAAATCGCTGTGCTTGAGGACAGACAGGACAAAACAGGAACTGATGCATATGTTGAAGGAAGCAAAGATTCTGAAAATAAAATGTTTCATTCAAAGTGTTTCCTTTACATCAAGAAGTAAAGAATGTCAGCTCCCTGCCCCCAGCACTCTCCAATCTCCTACGTGTTGATGGACAAGCTATCATCACTTTTTAGAGCCTATCAACAGGCTATCAAAAACCTTTGCAAGACCATCCTATCTTTGGTGAACTATTAAATCTTGTGGTTGCCTTTGTTCTTTTTATGGCAGTTTCCAGGTTATAACGTTGGTTCATTTTATACATTTGTCATTTTTTTGTGGTTTTAAGATTCATTATGCAGCAAAATTCGCAAAGGCAACAATTCTATAGTAGACATAAAGGTTAGATAGGGCTAGTAATGTGTAACCATTGCTTGAGCTGCTTATCCGCAATGGTATGTGTTATGTAAATCTAAGCTCTAAGCAGATATAATAGACACAAATTATTACATTGTTATCCTCTAAAGTACCAGCCTGTAACCCCTACATCCCGGGGCATATTTTAGTTTCCTGCACTGTGATAGCTTGTGTGATACTTTGACAATTAATCTGTTATGCAATGCTGTACCCAAATGGATTTTATACCTTTTTGACAGATAGATCTTTCTTTTGGTGTTAACTACCACTGGGTTTTTAATTGTTTTACTATATGGCCCAATCTAACAAATTCCTGCATCCATGTACAGTAGAGGTGGATGATTTTTCCCTTGAAGGCTATTGTATTCTGACAGCCAGCTCCTGCAGCTGTCATAAACCCACATGCGAGCTGTTCGTTTCATCAGATCAGTACACGTTGTTTCAAAGGGATGACTTTTACATCAGCTTTTGATAATTTTTTTCCTTAGTTTTTCATCTGTTTTTACATCAGTTCAGAGTCCTTAACCAGTTGAGTCCTGGAGCCATTTTTTGTTTGTCCATTTACATCTGTTTTTTGCCCGATTCGGATAGGGCTTTGATCCATTCCAAAAAACAAATGTTGACAGAAGCAGATGTAAAAGCATTACCATAAGTCTGCATACGTTTTTCCATAGAGATGCATTGATGTCCGTTTTTCATCCATCAACGTATGGATGAAAAACAAGCTAATGGTCCGCATTTGTGAAATGGCCTAACAGTGACTGTATTTGATTGGATGTAGGCACTGTTTGGCCAACCATTATCTGGCTCCTTCGATTGCATAATCCACTTTTGTCCAGCAGGGTGGTGCAAACAGGGGCACCCATGATTTGAATTTTCATATTGGTTCAGCCGAAATCCAAGCCATGTATGGCAGCCTTCACAAAGCCATCTGCTTATCATGCCCCTGAACTTCACAAGCATTAAGAATGTTTGCACGTGCTAATATATTATTTTAGCATATTCATGTCGAAACAGCTAACAAGCTCCAATATTATTGCAATGTTATCATATAGCTCATTAAAAATAACTGAATAAGTACAGAAGCCATAGTTTTACATTTCTGCTCTCCGTGTATAAAAAGCCCCACCGGGATAACTTCATAAAGCCCTGTATGAAATCTTGCCATCTTCCTGCAACTTTCTGCCTGTGGTTGAAGCATTCTGTGGCTGAGGTCAAAATAGTAATAAAAAAAAAAACAGCACAAGCAAGCTGGCAGACTGGTAAGTAATAATTTTTTTAGTAGCTTTAAACATGAGTGAAGCATGTATAGTGACCAAGCTACCGATCCCAAATTTGTTTACTGATTTTATTTTTAAAAATATCACTTTAAAGGAACTTTGTAATAGTATTAAGATCAAATATAAATCCAGAATGTCTTTAATTAGACTGGGCTTTTAGAAATTTCATTGCCATTTACCAGGTTCTGTAAGTACAGTGAGGATGATATAAAAGTTCACCATAAAATATCCAAGTCTGTAAACTGAACGGAAGGATCCTGAAAAAATTTATACCATTATGGTATTATGATTTATTTCAGTCTTTGACTATTTCCATGGGATCATTTTATATGTGTGCACAGAATGTGAATTATGCTATTACTGTACACATCTAAGTTGAATTACAATGCATTGACGTAGGACTAGGAACATTTAGTGCTCAGTGCATACACATGGGTCTCCACATCACTCTTCTTAATTTGTATTAGTTGTTTTTTTTTATTTTTTTATTTTTGCTCAATAATTAAAACTATACCTGTATATTTTTATGCCGTTAGTATGCATATATTTTATTTTGGATTTCAACCCTTTGAGAGATTATTGGGTATGTTCCTAGCAAAATATTGCAGGACCCTTGTATGTATATCAGTCAAAAATGTATATGCTTTTTAAAGCCTAACTCTAGCTTTCTGTCACTTTAAAAAAAAAACTTGTTTTGATGAAGGTGGTCCAATCAAAATTTTACCTTTAATAACAGATGTACCCCCTTGGAGCACTGTATAAACTGTATGTAGCATCAGCTACATACAGTATACAGAGCTGTGTTCCAGCAGCAGGACTGGGACTTCCCGTCCCATTCCCAAAAACAAAATTGAGTTGGGCTGAGCGATGCTCATCCATTCACAGGAAGTTCTGTTTTATGAATGCATAAAAAGCTTCCTCTGATTGATTGAGGTTAAAAGGCAGGTATCATAATCTCCACTTCAGTCAATCAGAAGAAACCTTGTATTTATTTAAAAAATACAAAACATCCTGTGAGTGGTTTAGTAGTGCTCAACCCAACTTGAATTTGTTCCAGGAACAGGACAGGAGGTCCCTTGTACCGCTGTTGATACACAGAGCTGGACAGTATGTACATACAGTTTATTCAACACGCACAGCGGCTGCATCTGTTAGTGTAGGTAATAGTTTGTTTAGATCAGCTTGGTCCAAACAAACTATTTAAAGCGACAGCTTTATAAGTCGACTACCCAAAACAAATTTCTCACTTTTCAGTAGGCCCCATTGGATTTATACAAAATCTTACCACTCGAGTCTATGAGATAGACTTCAATAATGAGATTTCCTGCATCCATTTGTATTCACACCCACTCTCACATGGTAAGTGAAGTTTTCACCCTCTTCCAACTGAATCCCTCAATTATGTTTGGCACTATGAAGTACACAGTTTGGGGGCATAAAAATGTAATTATGTTTTGTATCAGGTAAATAGTAGCTGTAATTCTAATACAGATATTTAGTCACTGGAGTCCCCCAAGGAATATAAGAAAATGAGACTAATCTTGGCGATAAAATTGAACTATTCATTTTTGGTGGAGCTTGCGATAGCTTGCTGATGCTTTTGACTTTGAATCACATTTTGTAGGTTTTATGACTTGTAACGGTTAGCCACAGTCATCTGGTATTCTGTAATGTTGAGGACCTTTCATAGTTTTCTAAGCCACTTCCTCAGTTATAGTGAGTATTAGGAAGCTACCCCACAGGTAGCTATATCCACACAGGTAGCACATACACCTTAAAGTGGATGTAAACTCTCACATATACCCAGTAAAGTGAACAGCCTCAGATGACACACAGGGATGAAACAAATCTCCCTACATAAGTTTTATATGCATATCTGCTGTCTTTCCCTTTCTATATTCTTTACAATTCTTACATTGTGTTAGAATTTTCACTTCCTCATTCAGCACTGGGAGCGTAGTCTTGACATACACTGGGAGACAGTTGATTGGAGGAAAGGCGCACACCCCCACTCCACATAGGCAGAAGACTGAGGATATTTTCAGAGCTGTGATGTGACAAGACAAGCTCTCTGCTAATCTATTTATAGCACCCACCCCCGTCACACATTTTCAGCTGCTTTTATCTCCCATCTCAGAGAACTTGTCAGAAGTTATCATGCTGATAAAAGAGAAACGAAACAGCAGAAACACACGGGACTCAGGGCTTTGGAGCAAGTTAAGTAAAGACTACAGATACAGTATATGTGCCCAGGTCAGATTTCATGAATCAGGTTTACATCCACTCACCATTTAATGTGCAGTTGTTAATTGTCCAAGAATAGGATGGGACATATGAAAGATGTGGGACTAACTTATTCCAGTTATATAACCCCTCATTGATCTGCATAGGTGTTCATTCTTCAAGTTTCATTGTTGAAGGTGTGAATTATTGACAAAATGCTGGGTTAGAGATGTTAAAATGGCATTATATGCAGAAAGTGTAAGTTCTCTCAACACCTAATATGCAGACCCAAAACCGAGTGAAGGCCTGGCTCGCAAAAAGGAGCACTGTAGAACAAACAGGATGGCCACACACTGGGATCAAAAATCCAAGCAGAAGTCTTTAATAGACATGTGCATTCATTTTCGTCTGAATTTCAGGTATTTTCGTTATCGTTTTAACAAACGATAATGAAAGTGCAGAGTCGGAAAAACGAAAGATCCGACATAAACAAATGCTTTATTTTCGTTTTTGTTGCTACAATAGTTCGATATAGACAGGAGATTTGGCATGATGATGACAATAACAATCTGTGTCCATCAAACCTGTGGTCGAATGTGCCTAACCTTAACCCTATTAGTCCAAGATTATTCTACATAGAGAGAAAAGATTCGACATAGAGAGAAAAGATTTGACGTAGGAGAGAAAAGATTCGACGTAGGGGAGAAAAGATAAATAAAAATAATGATGATGATGATGAATGTTATTGGCTGATTGTAACCAAAGAGGAGGAGCAGTAAAATAGCTAGAACTAAGTACACACGTACTTTGGCTTATGGTGTCTGTTGAAAGCTATAAGAAGATTCGACGGAGCAGGTAAACTATACGGCGTAGTACAGTTTAGCTGCTCCGTCAAATCTTCTTTGAACATTCGACAGACACTATAAGCCTTCAATGACAGATTCAACCTAAATTTGGATTTTCGGACGAATGCAATTTTTAACGGAAAACGAAATAAATAAAAACGAATTTTGGGAGTAACTAAATAAATTTATTTTCGGACGAAAACGAAATTCTGAAATGAAATATTTCAGTGCGCACCTGTCTAGTCTTTAATGCAAAAAAATCTATCATGCACAGTCACAAGAGCTAGGAACATAACAAATAAGCGCAGCTCAGCGTGATACACGCTAACACTTGTTCCCAACTCCTGTGACTGTAAATGATGGATTTTATTACAATAAAGACATCTGCTTGGATTTTTGATCCCAGTGTGCAGCCATCCTGTTTGTTCTACAGAGTTCTGGGATGGTTGTTTCAGTGTGATACAGATTGCCTCTTTCATGTTTGTTGCAAACCAGCCATCTCCATCTACTTTCTTTTAGAGAAAATAGTCAAAGAAAGAGGTTTAGCTCTAAGATGTGATATGCCTTAACTTATTACAGCATATCTGTCATCTGATGCCCCATTCAGACCTTACAATTCTCCCACACTGCACACTTTCCCTCTCCAATGGCTCTGTGTTTACCTCTACAACCAGCAATCATGTTATCTCCGGCCCTATTCACCAGCAAAATGCCGCATACACACGATTGCACATTCCGACAACAAAATCCATGTTTTTTTACGACGGATGTTGGCTCAAACTTGTCTTGCATACACATGGTCACACAAATCTTGTTGGAAATTCCGATTGCCAAGAACGCGGTGACGTACAACACGTACGACGAGACGAGAAAAATGAAGTTCAATAGCCAGTGCGGCTCTTCTGCTTGATTCCGAGCATGCGTTGAACTTTGTGCGTCGGAATTGTGTACACACGAGCGGAATTTACGACAACTGATTTTGTTGTCGGAAAATTTGAGATCAAGATCTCAAATTTTGTTTGTCGGAAATTTTGACGGAAAATGTTCGATGGAGCCTACACACTGTCGGAATTTCCAACAACAAGCTCCCGTTGAACATTTATTAAGCATTACTGTTTTAATTTAATTTTACCCACCATCCTCCAGCTCATGACAATTTTCATCACCAGTCTTCTGCCTATGTTCAGATGTCACCCAAACCCAGCACACCCCAACTCCTGCTACCAGCACTTAGACTCAGATCTCTTTTTGAGGTTTAAAGCTTCTCACCAATTCAAGCTGGCCAAACTAGGCCAACCCACCATGTTATGACTACTCCCCACCAGCAGCCATAAGTACTCAAGGTCAGAGTCAGCTTAAAAAAGATGACCATTACTGTTTATGAACTGATAAAAAAATAGTTCCTTAAAACGTTTTTTTTTATTTGTTATATTTTTTATTAAAAAAAAATATGCTGCTTTGGTATTTGCCAAATGTTTGGTATCTGTGAAAAAGTCAAATAATACAACATTTTTATGCTGAAGACTGTCATTACTCATGTGTCAGTGGTGAATGCAGAAGCCACACTCTTATCTTGCCTAGTCATGGCAACATGACAGTGAGCCAGAGAAGATTTACACAATAATTTTTGTGTTTATTTCCAATCATGTGAAAAGAAAAAAATAATCTCCCATTTATCTGCACATTAGAAACATGGATATCGCCCATGGGACTTTATGAGGTGTGCACAATTGGCCGATGAAATTCACAAATGTAAATACAGTAAAATATTTATTGCAGAAATAGTCACACATGAAAAACTAACATAAACAAAGGCAAAGCCGATACAACATTGCACAAAGTTAAAGACTGCATTTGAAGTACATGAGTATACATGATATCTATAACACCCGACACGTTTCGCGAGATGTGACTCGCTCTTCAGGGGTGAATGCATGTGGAATATATCTGGAAATGAATAATCAAAAACATTACACATGAATAAATGATGGACAAATGGTAAGAGGGGCCTCAAAGAAAAAAGAAAGACCCCATACTCACCAATCAGCAAGGCCTAGGTGCCTATAGCTATGTTCACAAGGGATGGCAGCAATACATGCTTGGGAAGGGAGCTGAGGAAGCGGAGCCAACACAAAAACCCAGACCAAGGAACAATGGGAAGGCGGTCATGGCATTGATAGAACTGAGTGACCTTGGTGATCCTAAATAATCCGTTCAGGTGTCCACTATAATATAATGTAATATTTATATAATCAAACATTGCTAAATTAGCAAAATAGTAATAAAGTATATGATTGAATGCATGTATAAACCAACCTGTTGCGATGGTGGGACAGATAAAGCCAAGGAGGAATGTGTGCAATACTGCAGATATGTAAAAAGGGATGTCAGAAAAGGCAATCCCTGAAAGAAAAAAGGGAAATGTGAAAGAGTGTGAATATAAAAAAACATAGAAAACATGACCAAGCACAAAGAAGTGCTCAATGTGGAGGGTAAAGATGTGTACCTGTGTAGGATCAATAACTTGCAGTAGCAGAATGAGCTGTCCCATGTGAGGAAAAAGAGTGAAATGAAAAATTGGAGTGTGCTCTCCCATTTATAACCCCACAAGGGCTCCAGCGGACTCTGTCCCTAGATAATCCATTCAAGTGTCAACTATAGTATAATAGGTATATAATCAAACATTGCAACTGTACTATTGGGATGGAGGTGTGTTACTGGTGACACCAGACCTTTCTTTTATTTATTCATCTGCACATGCTTGTTTGATTGAAGTGAATATTTATACGGTTATTGTATGAAAATTCAAGTGTTACTAAACCCAGCACCGTGTCTTCATTGCACAGAACATGGAAATGCAATTATTTTAGTAAATATAAACTGCTAAATACCTTTTCTCATCAGCAGTATATAGCAGTATTATGACTTCTATCAGTGTCTGCTTAAAGCTTGTAAGAAGAGTTTTCATTCTACCCTGACTGTCCTATGAGTCTGCAGAACCCCTGACCCTCTGTCTAGACAGTGCTGATCACATGCACCCCCCCCCCAATTAAGAAAAAACCTGTCTAGCAATAAACACCAAACTGAGCACATGCAGAGTGCCCCCCAAGACTCTGTACTATCAGGAGATGGATTGGGGACTGTGGAAGAAGGGGAGGATCAGAGAAGACAGCATCCAACAGCCTTTTTACACAATACGCAGAAACTCTTAGGTTCCACAGTCAGTATAACAAGCATGCTTTACTGCATATACACACTGATTTTACTGTTGTGGGTTTAGTAACACTTTAAAAGGGTCAAGTCAGGTTGGTAAAACCCCCACTCCTGCAGTTTCATCTCTGCCTTCAGAATTTCAGGCAGGTAGTCAATCTTGAATAGATAGATAGATAGATAGATAGATAGATAGATAGATAGATAGATAGATAGATAGATAGATATTTATTTAATAAAAATTGCACGATAGCTAGAAGATCTGAGTATACATGGGTAGAAACACAGCATAAGGTAGCTCTACGTGTTTCGTGGCCGATACGCCACTCATCAGGAGCATGCACGTGATAGTCTAAAATGGAAGTAATTTGAAAGGCAGTCAGTTATCATTGAAAAGCTATGGGGGGGTAGGGTGAAACCCCACATAACACAGAAGTGCAATTTTTACCCTTACAAGTCCAGTGAGGCCTTAGGTCCTGCAGACATTACCTCACAATTATATTTATAATCAATCTTGTTTCTGGTTGAACAATGGAATTTTATTATGGTTCTGTTGATGACATTGTATCATTATTATTTTTACCTATGTACTATCATGTATTAACCTTCTACCTTTGATATTGATGGTCATGATTCAAGACAATTGTGTTATCAGTTGTGGGCATTTTTGTTACTGTATGTAATTATGAATTACCTTGATATTACCATTTTATGTATATTCATAAGTATGTATATCAATAAAATCCCCCTGTTCAGCTCAACTACCTTCTTGCTATCATGTGCTTCACACAAAGTCCCACTCTCCTTGCCTACCTCTCGTAGATAGGTAGATATGTTAACTTTACACATAATGAGGAATGCCAGAGGTCAGAGATGGATTACAGAACCGGAGGCTCCACACCACAACCTTAATAAATGATATATAGGATGTGGTGTGAAATACTGTGTGGGTATACAGAGGATTATACATAACCTCCATAAAAACAAGCACACATACATTAAACAAACATACCTTTCAACAGATATTCTGGTGAAGCATAAACACTTATCCAGATGTCCTCCAGGATCTTGATATAAGCCTCAACACTGTCCTTTGCTTTTACAGTCAGTAAACAAAGGATGAGACCTAGAACAAAATTCTTATGCCTCCTCCGCCTTGAAATGGCAATTACCAGCACAAATGTGATACTAGTAAATGTCAACATTACTAAAAGCTATCAAGTAATCTCCCCAGCATGCTAAACAAATCTTCTCTCCAAAGATCTCAATTTTATCCTGAGCACTCGATCAGCAACCTGCCTTTAAAAAATAAAGGACAAGGCATTGCGGTGCAAAGCATCGCATGAGGTCAAAGCATTACATAAATGCACACTGTGGTGTTAACCCAACCCTAAAAGCATGCCTCCAAGTGTGGTACAGGGCTAGGGCATCATAACACACCTTCTATGCACTGTGGTGCATTGTGTTAAAAAAAATAAATAAAATTATGTCCATTTTTGGGTGTATTGTGGTGAAATGGAACATGTTCGTTCTTATGCACCGATAATGTGTGACTTCAAACTAAAAGTTTGTATCTTAAAGTGGAAATATTGCAGCTGCTGACTTTTAATAATCAGACACTTACCTGTCCCAAGGTCCAACGATGTGGGGGAACAAACCCCGCTCGTCTCCCCCTCCTCTCTGCGGCGCCGGCATTGTAACTGTGGACGCCCAGCTGTGGCTTCACAGCCGGGCACCCACTGCACATGCGCGAGCCGTACCGCATGCCGTGAATGGCAGGGCAATCATCTGAGACCTGTGACATGTTCCAGATGATTGCCGAGAGGGAGGGGGGAGAGGTGATCTCCCTTCCGATGCTGCGGTGCGCTGGGAGGAAGTGGGAGCTGGAACCCTCTAAAAAGAGGGTTTCTGCTCCCCCCCAAAAAACTTACATGCCAAATGTGGCATGTCAGGAGGTAACCTTCCCTTAAAGCGGAAGTTCCATTTTTGGGTGATTCTAAAGTTTTTTAAATTTAAAAATAACAAACATGTTATACTCACCTGCTCTGTGAAGCGGTTTTGCACAGAGCAGCTCAGATCCTCCTCTTCTCGGGTCCCTCATCTGTGCTCCTGGCCCCTCCCTCCTGTCGCATGCCCCCACATCAAGCAGATTTCTATGGGGGCACCCGAGCCGAGCCATAGCTCCCTGTATCCATTCAGACATGGAGCCGCGGCCTGGCCTTATCCCCTCTCTCCTCATTGGCTGACTGACTGCTATTGACAGCAGCGGGAGCCAATGGCGCTGTTCTGCTGTCTCAGCCAATGAAGAGGGGAGTCCTGTGCAACATCACTGGATCTAGAGGGGGCTCAGGTAAGTATTAGGGGGGCTGAGGTGGCTGAGGGGGCTGCTGCACACAGAAGACGTTTATCTTAATGCATAGAATGCATTAAGATAAAAAATCTTCTGCCTTTACAACCACTTTAAAACTGAACTCTGGGAAAATTGATCTTTAAAAGTTAGATTGAGGTTACCTCTAATGATTGCTAAGTAAAATATGGAGGGCTGCTGGGGATGCTCTGGTTGTCAGTGGTAGTCCATTTCATATACAGTTTGATCAGTGATCTTCCAGGTGGCACTGCAGTAACTTTCCTGTCTCTTATAAGTAGAGTGGGTTGCTCACTTGGCATCTCCTCCATTCAAAATATGTTGTATCAATGAATTCAAGATGTTCTGTGATTGTAAAGTAAAGCATGGCATTCATTCGCCTCTCCTCTACACATGGTCAAATCACAGAACAATTGTCAAATATAGAGTGGGTAGCGCAGGTCCACACACCAACATAAAATCTCTATAGTGCAATTATATGAATATGTGTAATCAAGCAATTATTAAGAGATCTAATAATATTGCACCTCCCATCAACAATATTCATTAATCATATCACATACATAATGTGCAATTATTAAAGAAAGTGCAAATGCATTAGTATGTACAAATACAATATTGCAAAAAAAAAAACAAACAATGACATTATATAAGTGCTTATAAAGTGCTATTATGTGCAAAGAAATATGTTCAACCTAATATTATCCTTCAAGTGCCAAAGTGATAGTCCATAAAGTTCCAAAAAAAAACAACTAATTTTTTAAAATATGAAAACAGTGTCCACCAAATTGCAATCTCAAAGTTGAAAATAAATAATAATAGAAAATAAAAAAATCCTCTTCACAGTGAAAAATCGAAGTGCTCCACCAAAAAGTGAATCCTTCACTACTTTTACTAGATCAGACTCACCAGATCGATCGGCAAGTCAATTTATAGACCAGCATATATGCTCAATCTCTCCAAGTGGCCTCTGAGTGCGCTCCTCCCTTAGTAACGGTACCAGTCAAAATCTCGTCTCACATATTATGACATCCAATGCAGGAGATAAAAAGAAGAAAGGAGGCTTCCATTGTGTAAAAACATACAACAAGCTTTATTTAAAATATATAAACATCCCACTCACATGTACATAGTGTCTACCCGACACTAGGGAAAGCACGCTCGGTTGTGTTACATGTTTGCCTCCGGTCATTCCACGGACCGTGGCGTGAACATTGGAAAGAATAAAATACGTTTTTGTTAATGGAGAAAGTACTGTGAAAACAACCCTCTATACTCACTACAAGAAATGGGAAATCACTGCAGGACCACCCTGCATGGAATGGACTATTACTGACAATTTAAGCATGCCCAGTACCCTTCCAGATGTTACAAAGAAATCATTAGAGGTAACCTTGCTGGCCCAAATTAACTTTTAAAAGTTCTGCTTTATTTAAATGATTAAAGGGGTTGTAAACCCTCATGTTTTATTTTCACCTTAATGCATTCTATGCATTAAGGTAAAAAACCTTCTGTGGTGCTGCAGCCCCCCCCTACCCAGCCCCCGTTTTACTTACCTGACCCCGATTCTTCTCTGGCCAGGAATGAGCTCACCAGCTCTAACTGGTGTCTTGTGTCCTGATTGGATCGAATGACGTAGCGACAGGGGGCAGGGTCGCATCCTGTATTCTGTGTGAATGGACACAGATGCGGGACTCGGGAGCGTACCCCCATGGGTGTCCACTAAGGGGAGCGCTTCTCCAACGTGGACACTCAATGCGGGGGGGAGCCACCAGCACCGCTGAGGGACCCCAGAAGAGAATAATCGGGGGCCACTCTGTGCAAAACGAACTGCACAGAGGAGGTAAGTATGAGATGTTTGTTTAAAAAAAACAAAAAGAAAAAACAAGGGTTTACAACCCCTTTAAAGTCAAGGAAAACATGTACTGTATTATTATTTTTATTTCCCGGTTCTAAACAAATTATGTTCATTCACGCTATGAGTGTTGTCCTGTATTTTTCCGCACTGGATAACATAGGACACATATAAAGTAATTCTTTTCTTTGTGCCCCATTAACACCACACTGCTAGTGTGATGTGTGGTGCGCTGTAGTGTGAAAAAATGCAGCATGCACCACACAGAAATGCAGCACACTGCTCTGTAAAGCAGTGACATGATATACGTCAAATGAAGATGAAAGAAAAAAAAACAAAACAATGCAGTGCTGGAGCCAGAACTGACACAAGCCTGCATGGTAAAACGTTGTGTTTCACCAGGTAGGATAGTGTGAACCTAGCTTAAGAGGTTTACATTGTATGTGTCATCTCTGAAACAATGCCTTTAGTCTTATTTCTTCATAACAACATTTAGTGGACAAGTTAGAACAGTTAAGAAACTATTTTTGCTTTATAGCAGCAGGATCAGCTAAGACCACGTACTGTAAATCTACAGTCAATAATTAAACGTTAAGCCAAGCATGAATCCTGTGTTTCAATGAAATGAAATTTGCTCAGTGACCGGAACATAACTTTACAGGTCTGTTTCAGCCAAGCCAGGACCCTTTCAGCCATCGTCTCCAATACAATCTTCAAGCACAGCGAACCTAAAAATATAAGCAGAAATTCAATTTTTAATAATGGTCTCTAGAGCCTGTCTTTGAGGGGTCTGTGCCAAGACTCAGGGGTCTTTATATAATAAAGTAAAAATGTACAAAAACAGTGACCAAGCTTACCTTTTATTGATATGACTGTACTGAACAGGACCCTTGTTGTTTGTCCTGTATGGAAAAATTATGAATAGTATAAAACAATCATTGTCACTTTTGTAAAGCAGTCCAGGGGCACTAAGGCTCTGTTCACACCTGTGCGATTTTCTGCACATTTGCTGAAGCACAACAATACACAACAAGCCATTTCTCATTCTGACATATGGGGTCGTTCACACCTATGTGATTTCCTGCTGTGCGATTTTGGAACAGTTGCAGGCATGGTTCTATTTTGGGTACATAGACTGTGTTTTGGTGCAATTTTGATACATTTTGTAGCATGACAACAAGACACCTTCTATCAACATCTACTCTACAGACTGCACATAAAAAAGGAAGTGAGAAGGCCACAGCATGGTTGACATAGAAGAGCTAATTGGTAACAGCAAGCTGTGCCATGTTGCTACACCACCAGGTTTAAATACCGCACCCTATTAAAACCGGATAGTGCAGCAATATGGCGCTGCTTCCAATGACGTCTTTGTGACAAAACGAGTAAAGCGGAGCTATTTGTGTCATTACGCCACATCCGGTTTGCACGCGACCCGAACTTCCTGACTATTGTACACATAGCCTGTATTCGTTCGGATTCTTGTAAGTTTACCATACTTTTTGCGCAATAAACGTATAGTTTTACGGAGTTAAGCTATGGGTATTATCATTGTCTTTTCATGAGTTCACTGTGGCGGAATATATCAAGGAGGCTGCTGTGAGGACCCTATTTACAGTCATTTTTACTATGGAGGCTAGTAGTTAGCCTTCAATGAGTAGTGACATCTGGTGAGTGCAGCACTTAAGGGGGGCACGAGAATGACACGAGTGTGTCACAAAGAATTTGCCTGATTGGATGAACGTTTTTTGCAGCACTGCTTTCACTTCAAATTTTTATTGGAATTTTTTGATATGTACTTATGGACTTTATTTTTATTTGTATTTATGGACTTTATTTAATGTTATGATGTTTACACAGTTATTACTGTAATATTTTGATCGCCTATATTGCACTTTGCACTTTGTTTTTGGTATAGTTATTCGCTAATTGCACTTGCACTTAGCACTTTTTATAAGGTGTTGTAGCTTTTGCTGGAATGAGGAGCAGGAGCACTAAAGTGATCGTGACAAGACCTAACCTTATATTAAGATTAGGATTAAAGCCCACAATCCATTCAAAACGATTTTATTTTATTTTATTTTTAATAAAGCGGTGATTACGATCCTCACAATTATATTGCTGTCTTTCTCGCTGTTTAGAAGCGTTCACCTTACTTCCTGTAAGGATACGAAGTAATGGGACATCCCTCCAACAGAGGCACAGACAAAACCAAAACATATTTTAGTGAAGTGAGGAGCATTCACAACTAAGCAGAGTGATTTTCAGTCATACTTCTTTAGCATTTTTGCTTTTTTCACACATTTAAAAAGGTTTAGAAGCACATTTCAAGCATTTTACATGTGTATTCAAGCTTCAGGCATTTGTGTTTCAGCCAATGGAAAGTACTAGGGGGAGATCAGTTCCTACAGGCTAAAAAATGCTTGAAAAATGTGTGAAATTACTTGATTCATGCATTTCCAGGTATTTCTATTCAAGTTTATGATGCCAAAATTCCCAATTCTACCTAGTAGGTCATGTATCTTTTGAGGCATCATGTGTCGAGCTACAGGTGCCTAAGTACTCATATGTAAACAGCCATCATTGAAATACATGAGATCTTGGATACTATGGGGGTTATTTACGAAAGGCAAATCCACTTTGCACTACAAGTTCACTGTAAATGCACTTGAAAATGCACTTGGAAGTGCAGTCACTCTAAATCTAAGGGGTAGATCTGAAATGAGGGGGAGCTCTCCTGATTTTATCATCCAATCATGTGCAAGCTAAAATGCTGTTTTTTATTTTCCTTGCATGTCCCCCTCGGATCTACAGCGACTTTACTTCCAAGTGTACTCTCAGCGCACTTTCACGTGCACTTGCAGTGCACTTGTAGTGCATTTGCAGTGCAAAGTGGATTTGCCTTCAGTAAATAATACCCTGAGTGTTTCAGAGCTTTGAGCTACAAAACGCTTAGGTGTAAATGGGGCCTCAGGAAGGATTTTTATTTATAACTTGTGACATTGATTATATTGCTCTCTGTACCTTCCTGTCCCAGTGACAGCAGCACAGCCACATGTCACTGCTAGTATCCAAGAGATTTCTATAGGAAACTCAGATTTGTCAGTTTTCTATATATGACTCATGCTATAGTGATCAGAAATTTATATGACACATTTGCATGTATTATACAGTTAGCTGTTTATTTGTGAAGCATGAGTAGCAAAGAGAAGCAGAGGGGAAATAAATGTCGTCAACTGTCTATAGTCAGAGTAGCCATGCCATGTGACCATCTTCATTGTTGCCCTGTCTGTGTTCTACATTTTAACAAATAGTAAACAAACAATGTTAAATTGGAGTAAAGGCAAAACCTAACTAATTCTAAACCTACTGCCACCCTCATTCTAAGCCTAACCTATCTAACCCTGTAAAGGAAAGATTACTTACCTATTCTGAAGGCTGATCCGCTCTGGTCTCCAGTGGCACCCTCTGTGTGCAGGAAAAAGCTGACAATGGCTGGGAAATACCTGGGACTAACCATGGGGCTTCTGTTGTCGACTGTCTCTACTACACACTGAAGCCAGAGTGGCTTCAGAAAAAGTAAGTATAGCAATCATTTCCTTACAGAGCTAGATGGATTAGGCTAATGCCCCGTACACACGGTCGGATTTTCCAACGGAAAATGTTCAATGGGAGCTTGAGAACCTACACACAGTCGGAAATTTCGACTGTGTGTAGGTTCCATCAGACATTTTCCATCGGAATTTCTGTCACACAAAATTTGAGATCTGGATCTCAAATTTTCCGACAACAAAATCCGTTGTCGTAAATTCCGATCATGTGTACACAATTCCGATGCACAAAGTTCCACGCATGCTTGGAATCAAGCAGAAGAGCCACACTGGCTATTGAACTTCATTTTTGTCGGCTCATCGTACGTGTTGTATGTCACCGCGTTCTTGACGTTCGGAATTTCTGACAAGATTTGTGGGACCGTGTGTATGCATGACAACCCTAAGCCAACAACTGTCTTAAAAAATCCATGGATTTTGTTGTCGGAATGTCTGATCGTGTGTATGCAGCATTGGAATGGGGGTGGGAGTATATTTATAGTTAGTTAGGTTTTACCTTTCCTTCCACATTTACAGAGTTCAGGATGGCGTGGGAGTTTTTGCTTAAATGTGGAAGACATAATGTAATTTGTGGTTTTATCTAATAAAAGACTCAGTTTACAAAGTTAATTTTCAAGTGGAAGATAGTCCAATGAAATTTAAACATTATAGTCAAATGGCTAAAATATTGATCCTTACCTTAATGTTAAAGCTTTATAGCTTTATGAATTGAGAAATATGTGTGTCAATATAATTTCAAAAGCACACAAGAAGTATGCTTCCAACCAATGTAGAACAGAAAATTATATTTTATAGACCAATTTATTTATGCAATCACGTGGAGAACCAAGGTGGATTAATAGGTAGCATACTTGCCTTGCAGGCTCTGGGTTTGATTTCTATAAGAATACTCAAGTTTGTATGATATCTGTATTTCTTATGGAAAACATGAGAAGCATTAAGCATTTTTTGTGCCTAAAGCCCAACTCTGGAAACAAGAAAAAAAACACCCAGTGGTGCACTGCATACTGCTAATGATAAATGCTCATTTTGCTTAGGGATGGAGGAATAAGGTGTAATATCTTATTCCTCACTCCAGCAGGGTCCCACTAGTGGTGCCACTGGTTCCACGAAGCCTCCTTTCTTAGGGGCTCCTAGTCGTGGTCATACTCCTGCCTCCTCCATGTACAATGCAGGGTTAATGTCTTATTACATTGTACAAGATGATGCTGAAGGACTGTCCACGGCTCTGAGTGCTAGAGGGAAAAGAGAGCACAGGAACCAGCCTAGGTGTGGGTAAGGCGCATATTGTGAACTTTCCCTAGGCATAACCAGTATTTAACCCTTGCAATGGGGGGGGGGGGGGGCATTGCAAGGCTTTTTTGCTTTTTTTTCTTTCAACCCAGAGAGACTTTAAATTAAAAGTTTTATTTTAATGACATACATTCTTTTCCTAGAAATTATGAAACATGCCAAGAGTTTATTCAGCCACCTTAAATTAGCCCCATAAGTCCAGGTGGTGCAGTACATGTTGGCATTTCAATAGTGGAGTATTGTTTGTACAGTATTCATACTGTAATGTATAATAAGAAGAAAATTCTTACATTTCCAGGTGGATGATCATCAACCTCGCTTTTCAGACACCAGATGATTTAATTTATAGATTACCTGGCACAAACCTTTATATAGTGCTCAGGAAACCAAAGAATACTTTGCTTGGGTGATCCGGGTCAGTGGTACAGTGACTTATGAGAAGACAAAGGCTGTTGTATTGAAAGAAAAATGTCACATATAAAAGAACTGAACATGCTGCTGACACTGGAAAAAGTCCAAAATGGGATGTGGAATTCTAAATGGTTCCACATGGATAGAGACATTGTGCCAACATATAATTCAGTTCAGGATGAACATAACTTATTAAGCAGCAAATATCAGCATTGGCTAACTTCAGTCAAATCACAGCTATATATTAATTTAGGTCACTTTATTGTACTGCTTTCCCATACTCACAGAACGTTGTTGCCACACTGTTTTGTATAATAAATAATAATTCTACATGAAGTGACATGTTAAAGCAAACATGTTCCTTTTAAGGCACATTTAATGCCAAACCTTATTTTTTTTTTTTTGTTTCCATTACTTTTTTCAATAAGTATTTCCAAGAAGTACAAAATTAAAACTAGAAAACAAGTGGCAGAAAAGGTTGGAAAACAGTCTTCGGATACATTCAGGTTTACAATAGTACAGTAATCAAGGTCAAGACAGTATCCACTTATCCTAAGATCATCTGTAGTGCAATATGTTTAGCTTCAATAAATAACTATATAACAGAAAATAATCTCTTTATCCTGTACACCTCTCCATTATAGGTTTGACTATGAAAAAGTATATGGCTTCATCAATAGATATTAACCATAGTGTAAACCTGACTTCCCCCATCCAGGACAAAAGGAGGGGAAAATCCACCTCCCCTGCCGGAGTAGTCACTTATAGTGTGCATCACGCCAGCTTTATAGAAAATATGTTATCCTACATCACAATGCACAACACCTGTCAGTTTATGTACAATGTAGTACATGCAATCCCAGCGGGAGTGGGGGGAATTGATAAGGCCATTGTAGCACTCTTAATAGACAGGTAAGTGAGTGGAGAATGGATCCAGAACACAGGGCTTAACCTTGAAGTTAGGAAAGTTTCAACCTTAGAAAAAAAGGTAAATTTTACAATCAGAGAAATGAACACAGGGTTTTTTTTTTGCTGAAAAAGTACAAGCTAACACCTTTGGGCTCATTTACTAAAAAAAAATATCAAATTTAAATCAATAAATTATGTAAATATTCACAAACATTATTTATAATATTCAAAAAATTATCAATTATCCAATCATCTGGAAAACAAATTTTGGTTTATATATTTTCATGTGCACATGATTGGTTATTCATGAAATTGCTCTTTACGTGATTGGACAACTAAAGTGACTATTTAAACAATTTATTGAGTGCAGATTTTAAACTCCTCTCTAAACTCAGCTTCTAGGTACTGTTTTATCTTAGGCAGGACTTTTACTTTGCAAAATTAAAAAAGAAAGACAAGCTTGATTTATTCTCCACAAAGTTTCTAATATTGAATGGTGTTACTAGTGTAATCATAGCAAAAAGTTACAGGGTTTGTAATCATTTTATTCACGCTAGTCAGGTCATCAAAAACAGTAACCAAACATTGTTAATATTTTTGTGGATTCCACTGGAACACAATGTCTCTGATAATTCCATACAAGCTATTTAAATTAACTCTAAATCCTACTATTTCTGCTGTGGCTAAAAACTCAATAATTTTGATTAATTCCCAGTCTCGTTTTAGTCAAACTCTTTCACGGTATAAAAAATAAATACTTTGCAAAATGAATAAAAATGTCAATAATTGGTCCTTGTTTTCCTTGCACTCAAAGGGATTTAAATTTCCATTTTGACCACAAATAACATCTTTTAAGGTACACAGATATGCCTATAACTCTCAAAGTCTATAAAGCACTAACAGATTACAAATTTGTGTAGATTTAAACTTCCATCAATGTAAATCTCTTTTTTATTACTGGCACAAGTACGTACAGTATTTTTCTGCTCAGTAGGTGATAAGCAAAATCATTATTAAATTAATAAAAGGGTATTGTCATGAATGATGCAGGAATTCATGACATATAATGGTCATTGTGTCCATGTGACAACAATATCACAAATTTTCCACAAATGTGGCTTGCATGGGAGGGTTGCAAGAAAAAAGCCACTCCTCAAGAAAGGCCTCATGCAATCAAAACTGAGCTTTGCCAAAATGCACCTTGAAGATTCTGAGGCCACGTGGAAAAAGGCGTTATGGTTAGATGGGACTAAAATGTAATTATTTGGCCTCAACACCAAACAATATGTCTGGCGGAAATCCAATGCAGCTCACCACCCAAATAACACCATTCCTACAGTAAAGCATGGAGATATCCTGTTATGGGGGTGTTTCTGTGCAACAGCGACTGAAGCATGTGTCAGGATAGAAGAAAAATGGTTGGGGCAAAATACTGTCACATTCTTGAGGAAAATCTGCTGCCCTCTGCCAGAAAGTTGTCAATAGAAAGAAGGTTTACCTTCCAACATGATAATTACCCAAAGCAAAAATTACCACACAGTGGTTGAAGGAGAAAAAGACTTAAACCCCATTGAAAATCTGTGGAATGACTTGAAGACTGTAGTATACAAATGGTCACCATCAAATTTAACTGAACTTGAGAAGTTCTGCAAAGAAGAGTGGGCAGATATTGCAAAGTCTAGATGTGCAAAGTTAGTAGAGACATATCCCAACAGACTAAAGGCTGTAGTTAAAGCAGTAGGTGGTTCAACAAAATACTGACGCAAAGGGGTGATCCTTTTTCCAGCTCAGTGATTCTGTTTTTCATTTTTTTCTGACATGTTGGTGTTATATCATTCATTTGGAGTAAATACAGCTGAATAAAACAAAAACGGTGTCTGTCTTCATTTCAGACTGCAAGGCAACAAAATTTGATTATTTTAATAGGGTTAAACAATGAAAAAGGACCTCCTAGTGGTGGACTTTTGAGGCACATAAAAAGAATTTTAAGATATATGAATACCAATGTAATTTATTACATTTCAACGCTAAAAACACAACAATGGTGTAACAAAGACTGCATGGAATGCATAACAGAGATTTTACATGAATGTATATATACAATTAAGAAGTACTCTTGCACCCGACGCGTTTTGGAGTAAATGTACCTCCTTCCACAGGGGTGGGTGTGAGCTAGAGACATTTCTATTCTAAAAAGGTATATAGAAAAGAACAGAAACAAATATCAACATTCAAGCATATATATATAGGTATAACAATTTAATTTAGTCTCCATATTTCTTACACTTACGTTGTTGAAGTGTATTGCTGGCTTAGCATTCCATATAACTCTAAATTAAAAACAATAGCAGAGACACAGTCTGTCTACCATAAAGATTCCTGGTTCCAAAAGAGAGCAATGGTTTTCAAGGAAAATTATTTTGTATCCATACTCAGATGGAAATTGAGATGCAAAAAAATTCATTCAAACAATCTAATTGGGGAGGGGGGTTAAATCCTCCCTTGGCCTTCCCAAAAAAGAGGAAGGGAGGCCAATAGGGGGTGTAGTAATAGAGTATTTCTGAGGATACACTGAGGCCAAAAGGCAAGTCCTGCAAAAAAACTTAATAGAAAAAATGTATCATATTTGCTAGAAATTAAAAGCGCTGTTTTTATTTTTTAATTATTCTAATAGAGATGTTTTTCTGTGCAAACAATAAATCACACATCATGGTTTTTGCACACAAAACCATCTCTGCCAGGGAGTAAAGACAAGCTTTCCCTGCTACTTCTTCCCCATATCATATGAGGAATATATATTGCAAATGCCTGCAATTTACACTTTTCTTGTTCCATGGCACTTACCTAAAGGTGGTCCCTCATTCTATACCCACTGTACATGATGAGTCAAACACCAGGGATATATTTCAGTTTTATCTTCCCTGTGCTCTTATCCTTCAAAACCCTTGAAAACCAAGACACGTTAATCACCAAGCAATTAAATTGGTTTATGTTCTTGGGTGAGACATACTATGATGAATTGATAGCTTTTTGTGCTGATAAGTATTGGGTAGAAAACAGAAAAAACTCTTGTCTAGGTGAGTGGTCTTCGTATTCAGGAAAAGTGTGAATACTGTAAGGGTTTGTATTGACAACCAATTGGAGGGGCATTGAAGGACCTGTGCCATGGCCACAAACAGACCTCTTATTAGTGTGGGTGTCTGCCAGGGAGTGAAGACAACCTTTCCCTGCTACTTCTTCCCCATATCATACGAGGAATATATATTGCAAATGCCATGCAATTTACACTTTTCTTGTACCATGGCACTTACCTAAAGGTGGTCCCTCATTCTACTTTTCTCTGGCAGGCTCTAGGTTCCTTAATCTTGCTCTTCTACCACCTACCAGGTACAGTGTGTGGGTGAACTTCTGTATAAGTGGAAAACAGTGCTGCACCACTTCTTTCCATTAATGCTTATGCATATGAACCAGTGAATAATATGGTTATATTATATATTAATAATTAATATTGCAATATTCCAATATAATAATTAAAAGCAAATATTATAAAAAATAAATAAATAAAAATGAAATAAATGAGAACGAAAATATCTGTGTGTCTAATAATCACTCCACTGCAGAAACTCTGTTATATACAGTGCCTAGAAAAAGTATTCACACCCCTTGACATTTTCCACATTTTGTCATGTTACAACCAAAAACATAAATATTTTTTATTGGAATTGTATGTGATACACCAACACAAAGTGGCACATGATTGTGAAGTGGAATGAAAATAATAAATGGTTTTCAAAATATTTTACAAATAAATATGAGAAAAGTATGGCGTGCATTTGTATTCAGTCCCCCTGAGTCAATACTTTGTAGAACCACCTTTCTTTTTGGGGATGTCTCTACCAGCTTTGCACATCTAGAGAGTGACATTTTTGCCTATTCTTCTTTGCAAAATAGCTCCAGCTCTGTCAGATTGGAGGGAGATAGTCTGAACAGCAATTTTTAATCCTTGCCACAGATTCTCAATTGGATTTATAGTATCTCACAAAAGTGAGTACAACCCTCACATTTTTCTAAATATTTTATTATATCTTTATTATATCTATATGTGACAACTCTGAAGAAAAGACACGTTGCTACAATGTAAAGTATTGAGTGTACAGCTTGTATAACAGTGTAAATTTACTGTCCCCTCAAAATAAACTCAACACACAGCCATTAATGTCTAAACCGCTAGCAACAAAAGTGAGTACAACCCTAAGTGAAAATGTCCAAATTGGGCCCAATTAGCCATTTTCCCTCCCCCGGTGTCATGTGACTTGTTAGTTTTACAAGGTCTCAGGTGTAAATGGCAAGCAGGTGTGTTAAATTTGGTGTTATCGCTCTCACTCTCCCATACTGGTCACTGGAAGTTTAACATGGCACCTCATGGCAAAGAACCCTGTGAGGATCTGAAAAAAAGAATTGTTGCTCTACATAAAGATGGCATAGGCTATAAGAAGATTGCCAAGACCCTGAAACTGAGCTGCAGCATGGTGGCCAAGACCATACAGTGGTTTAACAGAACAGGTCCCACTCAGAACAAGCCTTGCCATGGTCAACCAAAGTAGTTGAGTGCACGTGCTCAGCGTCATATCCAGAGGTTGTCTTTGGAAAATAGAAGTATGAGTGCTGCCAGCATTGCTGCAGAGAATGAAGGGGTGGGGGGTCAGCCCGTCAGTGCTTAGATCATACACGGTACACTGCATCAAATTGGTTTGCATAGCTGTCGTCCCAGAAGGAAGCCTCTTCTAAAGATGATGCACAAGAAAGCCCGCAAACAGTTTGCTGAAGACAAGCAGACTAAGGACATAGATTACTGGAACCATGCCATGTGGTCTGATGAGACCAAGTTAAATTTATTTGGTTCAGATGGTGTCAAGTGTGTGTGGTGGCAACCAGGAGTACAAAGACAAGTGTGTCTTGCCTACAGTCAAGCATGGTGGTGGGAGTGTCATGGTCTGGGGCTACATGAGTGGTGCCGGCACTGGGGAGCTACAGGTCATTGAGGGAACCATGAATGACAACATGTACTGTGACATACTGAAGCAGAGCATGTTCCCCTCCCTTCATTGATTGGGCCATAGGGCAGTATTCCAACATGATAACGACCCCAAACACACCTCCAAGACAACCACTGCCTTGCTAAAGAAGCTGAGGGTAAAGGTGATGGACTGGCCAAGCATGTATCCAGACCTATGCATCTGTGGGGCATCCTCAAACTGAAGGTGGAGGAGCCAAGGTCTCTAACAGCTCTGTAATGTCCTCATGGAGGAGTGGAAGAGGACTCCAGAGGCAACCTGTGAAGCTCTGTTGAACTCCATGCCCAAGAGGGTTAAGACAGTGCTGGGAAATAATGGTGGCCACACAAAATATTGGCACATTATGCTCAATTTGGGCATTTTCATTTAGGGGTGTACTCGATTTTCTTGCCAGCGGTTTATACATTAATGGCTGTGTGTTGAGTTATTTTGAGGGGACAGCAAATTTACACTGTTATACAAGCTGTACACTCACTTCTTTACATTGTAGCAAAGTGTCATTTCTTCAGTGTTGTCACATGAAAAGATATAATAAAATATTTACAAAAACGTGAGGGGTGTACTCACTTTTGTGAGATACTGTAGGTCTGGACTTTGACTGGGATATTCTAACACATGAATATTCTTTAATAGAAACCATTCCATTGTAGCTCTGGCTTCATGTTTAGGGTCTTTGTCCTGCTGGAATGTGAACCTTTGCCCCAGTCTCAAGTCTTTTGCAGACTCTAACAGACTTTTCTTCTAAGATTGCCCTGTATTTGACTCCATCCATCTTCCCATCAACTCTGACCAGCTTCCCTATCCTTGCTGAGGAAAAGCATCCCCACAACATAATGCTGCCACCACCATGTTTCACAGTGGGGATGGTGTGTTCAGGGTGATGTGCAGTGTTAGTTTTCCTCCATACATAGCATTTTGCTTTTAGGCCAAAACATTACATTTTTGGTCTCATCTGACCAGAGCACCTTCTTCCACATGTTTGCTGTGTCCAACACATGGCTTCTCGCAAACTGCAAATGGGACTTTTTATGGCAGCAATGGCTTTCTTCTTGCCACTCTTCCATAAAGGCCAGATTTGTGGAGTGCACGACTTATGCCCTGTACACACAGTCAGACTTTCCGACTGAATATGTGCGATCGGAGCTTGTTGTCGGAAATTCCGACCGTGTATGGGCTCCATCTGACTTTTTCCATCGGAGTTTCCGACACACAAAGTTTGTGAGCAGGCTATAAAATTTTCCGACAACAAAATCCGTTCATGTAAATTTCGTCCGTGTGTGTACAATTCCGACACACAAAGTGCCATGCATGCTCAGAATAAATTAAGAAACGAAAGCTATTGGCTACTGCCCCGTTTATAGTCCTGACGTACGTGTTTTACGTTACTGCGTTCAGAACGATCGGATTTTCCAACAACTTTGTGCGACCGTGTGTATGCAAAACAAGTTTGAGCCAACATGCGTCATAAAAAATCCATGGATTTTGTTGTTGGAATGTTTGATCAATGTCCGATCATGTGTACAGGGCATAATAGTTGTCCTGTTGACAGATTCTCACAACCTGAGCTGTGGATTGCTGCAGCTCCTCCAGAGTTACCATGGGCCTCTTGGCTGCTTCTCTGATTAATGCTCTCCTTGCCAGGCCTGTCAGTTTAGGTGGATTGCCATGTCTGGGTAGGTTTGCACTTGTGCCATACTCTTTTCATTTTCGGATGATGGATTGAACAGTGCTCTGTGAGATGTTCAAAGCTTGGGATATATTTTATAACCTAACCCTGCTTTAAACTTCTCCACAACTTTATCCCTGAGCTGTCTGATGTGTTCCTCGACCTTCATGATCCTGTTTGTTCACCAAGGTTCTCTAATAAACCTCTAAGGGCTTCACAGAAAAAATGTATTTATACTGATTAAATTACACACAAGTGGACTCTATTTACTAATTAGGTGACTTCTGAAAGCAATTGGTTTCTCTCTATTTTAGTTAGGGGTATCAGCGTAAAGGGGGCTGAATACAAATGCACACAACACTTTTCACATATTAATTTGTAAAAAAATTTGAAAACCATTTATCATTTTCCTTCCACTTCACAATTATGTGCCACTTTGTGTTGGTCTATCACATAAAATCCCAATAAAATACATGTACGTTTTTGGTTGTAACATGACAAAATGTGGAAAATGTCAAAGGGTATGAATGCTTTTTCAAGGCACTGTATGGGGCACTTATAGTTTATGGTGTAAATGAGCTGAGGTAGAAAAGGTTTATTCATTTTGGGCGAGTCTCTGCCTACCCCCAGCCCTCCCCTGAAAAAAGCCACACCTTCTCTGTGAACTCAACTCTCGTAGGTCCCAGAAGTCTCCTGTGTTTAGAGGTGAAATAAGCATTCCCACTGCCTCTAGAATTTATTGAACTCTATAAGCAGAGGTTCAACTGTGTGCACATGCAATTGATAACAGTGTAAAGCTTCTAAATAGGACAGTGCCTTAAGCAGATGTTGAAAATTTTACTTAGCATTACACTCTAACACAGACTGATGCAGACAGGACTCGGATGAACATCTATATGAATTATATGGATCCTAGGGCTCATCCAGAGAGGTTCCTTGAGCTGTGCCTAACTCTCCTCCCATGTGATGGTGCCTGCATAGGTTTAAGGACAAACACCACTTGGCAGAGCCAGAAGCATGACTGCAAGGGTGGTATTCTGACTGCCACTGTAAGAAGAACATTCTTCCCACTGACCGTCACCAATGTAAAGGGCATATTCCCAATGATCACCAATGAACTAGTTTTAACAGGGGTTTCCTGAGACCCTAAAATGATTGAATGTGCTCCTTTGGGGTAAAAAAGGTGGAGAAAGAATGCACTACACAGTTATCGGTAATCAAAAATAGGTTGTTAATCCACTGTTTAATAAGATTGCAATGTGTGGGTCCATCTTAAAGGACTGCTTTGACTGAAGAGTAGATTGAAAGTGATCCACTTATGAAAGCTCAAACCAATCAATGTATGACTTGTTAATTTGTCATAGTAACATAACCATTTATATCAATGTACTTGTTTCCAACTAGCACAATAGAATTGTATAATAGTTTATAATATTGTGACTTGTATATTAAGGGAAAAAAATGGTGACGTACATATTAAATATTGCTGTTTTTATAAGCCAAGTCTATTGCCACGTACACACGGTCAGACTTTTCGACTGGACTTGTCCGACGGACGCTGACGGACCAAATCCTGCGGACAATCTGATCTTGTGTGGGCTTCACCGGACCTTCAGCGGACTTTTCCAGTCGCAAATCTGACAGACTTTAGATTTGGAACATGCTTCAAATCTTTACGTTGTAACTCCACCGGACCCATGAATCTGCTTGTCTGTATGCTAGTCCGATGGACAAAAACCCACGCTAGGGCAGCTATTGGCTACTGGCTATCAACTTCCTCATTTTAGTCCGGTCGTACGTCAAAATTGGTCTGGCTTTTTTAGATGTTTTTTGGGAAAGTCTAATCTGGCTTTTCTATTCTTCAGGCTTATGAATGGTTTCCACCTTGTGGTGAACCCTCTGTATTTGCTCTCGTGAAGTCTTCTCTTGATTTTAGACTTTGACAATGATACGCCCACCTCCTGGAGAGTGTACTTCACTCTAGATGTTGGAATAGGTTTTTCTCTACCATAAAGAGGATCCTGCGATCATCCACCACTGTTTTCTTCTGTGGACGCCCAGGCCTTTTTATGTTGCTGAGCTCACCACCAGTGCTCACCAGTTCTTTCCTCAGAATGTACCAAATAAGGATGAGCCGAACACTCCCCAGTTCGGTTCACACCAGAACATCCGAACAAGCAAAAAATTTGGCAGAACACACAAACACCGTTAAAGTCTATGAGACACTAACATGAAAAATCAAAAGTGCTAATTTAAAGGCTTATATGCAAGTTATTGCCATAAAAAGTATTTAGGGGTCCTGGGTTCTGGCCCAAGGGACATGTATAAATGCAAAAAAAAGTTTTAAAAATGGCCGTTTTTTAGGGAGCAGTGATTTTTTTTAATGCTTAAAGTAAAACAATAAAAATGACATATTTCTTTAAATATCGTGGTTGGGGGGTGTCTATATTATGCCTGTAAAGTGGCGCATTTTTCCCATGTTTAGAACAGTACTGCAGCAAATGACATTTCTAAAGGAAAAATTGTCATTTAAAACTGATTGCGGCTGTAATGAATTGTCGGGTCTCGGCAATATAGATAAACTCATTTTAAAAAAATGGCATGGGAACCCCAAACCAAAAATTTAAAAAAATGCGTGGGGGTTCCCCCAAAATCCATACCAGACCCTTCAGGTCTGATATGGATTTTAAGGGGAACCCTGCACCAAAATTAAAGGGTCTAGTATGGATTTTAAGTGGAATCCTGTGCCAAAATAAAAAAAATGGAGTAGGGGTCCCCCCAAAATCTATACCAGACCCTTATCCGAGCACATGACCTGGCAGGCAGAAGGTAAAGAGGCGGACGAGAGAGTGCCCCCCTTTCTGAGCCGTACCAGGCCACATGCCCTCAACATGGGTAGGGTGCTTTGGGGTCTGACCCCAAAGCACCTTGTCCCTATGTTGATGGGGACAACGGCCTCATCCCCACAACCCCTGCCCGGTGGTGGTGGGGGTATGCGGGTGGGGGGCTTATTGGAATCTGGAAGCCCCTCTTAACAAGGGGACCCCCATATCCCGCCCGTTATTTGAATTGGTAACAGGGTACATTGTGCTCCTACCATTTAAAAAAAAAGTGTCACAAATAGTAAAAAAGACAGGAGACAGCTTGGGAGTACTTTATTAAAAGATTTTTAAAAAAAGTCCCTCGATGTCCATTCATCTTCTATCACACCGCCGGCAAGTTGAAAAAAGAAAAAATGCAACACCACCGCCTCCGTGGGAGGCTCCCGCCGAGTGACACTTCCCATTGGTAACAGCTGTTATAAAGCTGAGATCGGGCCCACCTGGTGACGTAAACGGGTGACCCTACCCCCCTCTGATGCCACGGGAAGCCATGAGAAAGCCCTGTGGCATCAGAGGGGGGCAGGGTCCCCTGTTTACATCACCGGGTGGCCTTGCCCTCAGCTTTATAACAGCTGTTACCAATTGGAAGCGTTGCTCGCTGGAGCCTCCCATGGCAGAGGTGTTGCATTTATTTTTTTTATTTTTTCAGCTCGTCGGCGGAGTGATAGAAGAAGAATGGACATCTTGGGACATTTTTATTTTTTTATCTTTTAATAAACGACTTGTCCCAAGCTGTCTCCTGTCTTTTTTTACCATTTTTGGCACTTTTTCTTGTGAAATGGTAGGGGTACAATGTACCCCGTTACCAATTCACATGGGGGGAGACCAGGATCTGGGGGTCCCCTTGTTAAAGGGAGCTTCCAGATATTCGATAAGCCCCCGGCCTGCAAACCCCTACAACCACCGGGCAAGAGTTGTGGGGATGAGGCCCTTGTCGCTATCAACATGGTGCATGGGACAAGGTGCTTTGGGGTCAAATTTGTTGCAGGGTTCCCCTTAATTTCCATACCAGACCTGAAGGGCCTGGTATGGATTTTGGGAGGACGCCCACGCAATTTTTAAAAAATTTTTGGATCGGGGTTCCCCATGTCATTTTTTTAAATGAGTTTTATCTATATTGCCGAGACCCGACAATTCATTACAGCCGCGATCAGTTTTAAATGGCTTTTTTCCTTTAGAAATGTCATTTTGCTGTGGTACTGTTCTAAACACGTGAAAAAATGCGCCATTTTACAGGCATACTATAGACACCCCCCAGGCATGATATTTTAAGGAATATTTCATTTTTATTGTTTCACTTTAAGCATTAAAAAAATCACTGTTCTCATAAAAACATCTGTTTTTAAAAAAATACATTGCATTGCATTGATACATGTCCCCTGGAGCAGGACCCAGGTCCCCAAACACTTTTTATGACAATAACTTGCAGATAAGCCTTTAAAATGAGCACTTTTGATTTTTCAATGGTAATGTCCCATAGACTTTAACGGTGTTCCGGCGGCTTTCGAATTTGCCTCGAACACTGCATATTGTTTGTTGTTCGCCCGAATATGCGAACAAACAAAGTTCGGCCCAAACTTATGCTCGGGCCAAACCCTTCGTCCATCCCTAGTACCAAACTGTTGATTTGGCCACTTCTAATGTTGCTGCTATCTCTCTGATGGATTTGTTTAGTTTTTGGCTTCTTTCACTTGCATGGACAGCTCCTTTGAATGAATGCTGTAGGTTCACAGCATTAGATTCCAAATGCAAATACCACACTTAGAATCAACTCCAAACCTTTACCTGCCTAATTGATGAAGAAATAACAAAGAAGTAGGCCACACCTGGCCATGAAACAACTTTTAAATCAATTCTCCAATTACTTTTGGTCCCTTAAAAAAAGGGGGGGTGGCGATTCTTAAGAGCTCTAATTCCTAAACCCTTCCTCCGATTTGGATGTACATACAGTATGTTTTGGTAAATACCTGAAAAATTGTGCCTTTGTCCAAATATACACTGTATGTCTGGAATTTATCTTTAAAACCTAACCAAAAAAAATGTCCAGCAAGTACTCCAGCAGTAGAAGAAGGTTGCTGATCCTAGCTGCAAGAGATTATATGGAACTTAAAGTAATATTAAACCTCAGTGGTTTTAGTTTAACACATTGAACACAAACAAAAAAAATATTTCCAAGTAAACTATTTGTTAAAATTCTTATCCCAGCATGTGCAATTTACAACTTTCTGTGCTGTTGGCTCCTGCTCTCTCAGTACCGCTTTCTTAAAATTCCCTGCACAAGAAAGACACAAAGGTGGACAGTGTATTCTGGAGTCATTCTATTAGTTTAGAGAAAAGTGGGGGGGGGGAGAAGGGAGGAGCAGGGGAGTGCCTTGTCATCCTAGGCTACAGAGCTGTGTTTCTATTGATGCACACAGTGTAGGGAAACACAACTCTAGTCCCTGCATGCAATGGTGGCTCTGTAGGCAGCTCAAAGGAAAGGAGCCACCCTGAAACAGGAAACATGGGGAAACGGCAATAGCACCGTCTTAAACTAGAACATAGGCAAGGATTAAAGATGCATACTCAGTAATTAATTAAATCGGCTGCTGAAAATCCTTAACCACTTGACCTCTGGAAGGTTTTACCCCCTTCCTGACTTTAACTGGTAATTGTGTGGTCATGCAATGCTGTAGCCAAACAAAACGTATCTCCTTTTTCACACAAATAGAGCTTTCTTTTAGTGGTATTTGATCACCACTGGGATTTTTACTTTTTTGCAATATAAATTAAAAGACCTTTTTTCAAAGTAGACACCCCAAGGAATTTTCTGAGAGGCATTTGAGCCCATGGAAGATTTCATTTTTTGCCACAAGTTTTTTTATACAAAGTTGTCACTTAAATTATATATATAACCGCGGTCAGGTCGCAGGAAGCAGTGAGAGAACACAGGCTGTCTGTACAGCTATTGATCCAATGCAAGTTTTACCCTTTTATCTTGTAAGCATGATTTTATCTTGGGGGATGTTGTAACAGTAAAGAAACAAGATTTCGCTATGTAGAGTGTTCCTTTGTCTTTCATGGTATACCACTGCGCTATCTTATGAGAAGCCTCCACTTTGAATGAGCGGTTGCCAATCAAGGAGATTGGAGTTACAAGGCTTGGTTTACTCTTGCCTGTGATGAGTGTATTACCATAGGGGAGAGAAGTGTTCGTGGTGTAACGGTGACGGAATACAAAGTCTTCATCTGTTCTACTATCATTTCTGGGTGGATGCATGTCACCCCACACACCTTACAGACTTTATGATATATTCACTGAGCAAAATTATAAATGCAACACTTTTGTGCTTGCCCCTATTTATCATGAGCTGAACTTTGAGATCTACCACTTTTTCTATGTACATAAAAGGCCTATTTCTCTCAGTGAGTACTTAGTTAGTGAGTACTTTTCCTTTGCCGAGATAATCCATCCACCTCACAGGTGTGGCATATCAAGATGCTGATTAGACAGCATGATTATTGCACACGTGTGATTTAGGCTGGCCACAACAAAAGGCCACTCTAAAAATGTGCAGTTTTACTGTATTGAAGGGGTCCGAAAACCAGTCAGTATCTGGTGTCACCACCATTTGCCTCACGCAGTGCAGCACATCCCCTTCATATGGAGTTGAACAGGTTTTTGATTGTGGCCTGTGGAAGGTTGGTACATTCCTCTTCAATGGCTGTGCTGGAAGTTGCTGGATCTTGGCAGGAACTGGAACACGTTGTCAAATACGCCGATCCGGAGCATCCCAAGTACGCTCAATGGGTGACATGTCTGGTGAGTATGCTGGCCATTCAAGAACTGGGATGTTTTCAGCTTCCAGGAATTGTGTACAGATCCTTGCAACATGGGGATGTGCATTATTATGCTGCAACATGAGGTGATGGCCGTGGATAAATGGCACAACAATGGGCCTCAGGATCTCATCACGGTATCTCTGTGCATTCAAAATGCCATCAATAAAATGTGCCTGTGTTCGTTGTCCATAGCTTACCCCTGCCCATACCATAACCCCACCGCCACCATGGGCCACTCGATCCATAACGTTGACATCAGTAAACCGCTCACACACGCAACGCCATACGCGCTGTCTGTCATCTGCCCTATACAGTGAAAACCGGGATTCATCCATGAAGAGAACACCGCTCCAAAGTGCCAGATGCCATCGGATGTGAGCATTTGTCCACTCAAGTCAGATGAGAATGATGAGCATGCAGATGAGCGTCCCTGAGATGGTTTCTGACAGCTTGGTTATGCAAATTGATTATTGCAGCAGCTGTCCAGGTGGCTGGTCTCAGACAATATCGGAGGTGAAGATGCTGGATGTGGAGTCCTGGGCTGGTGTGGTTACACGTGGTCTGCGGTTGTGAGGACGGTTGTATATACTGCCAAATTCTCTGAAATGTCTTTGGAGATGGCTTATTTTAGAGAAATGTACATTCAATTCAAGGGCAACAGCTCTAGTGGACATTCTTGCAGGCAGCATGCCAATTGCACGCTCCCTCAAAACTTGTGACATCTGTGGCATTGTGCTGTGTGATAAAACTTCACCTTTTAGAGTAGCCTTTTATTGTGGTTAGCCTAAGGCACACCTGTGCAATAATCATGCTGTCTAATCAGCATCTTGATATGCCACACCTGTAAGGTGGATGGATTATTTAAGCAAAGAAGAAGTGCTCACTAACACAGATTTAGACAGATTTGTGAACAATATTTGAGAAAAATAGGCCTTTTGAACATAGAAAAAGCCGTAGATCTTTAAGTTCAGCTCATGATAAATAGGGGAAAACACAAAAGTGTTGCGTTTATAATTTTGCTCAGTGTACATACTGAGTTAAGCTTGCGCATTTTGGATTGTGTTATACCATGCATTCTTTGTTTAATGTGTATTGAACAATTTCTGCATTAAGTGCGTTTAGCACTTACAGAGCACTGTTAATGCTTTATATTTTTTTTACATATTTCTTTATAAATTATTTTGTTTATAACAGCAGCTAATGTTCATGACCTCTTTTAGTTTTTGAGCGCTGGAATCAGGAACAATCTGTGGCTGATATTTTGTGTTTTTAAATTATAAATTGCTCACACATGCTATGGGTATATGTGGAATTACACACCAAAATACATTCTGCTGCTTCTCCTGAGTATAGGGATAGTACATGCGGGAGACTTTTTGGAAGCCTAGCCACGCACGGGTGGCAAAAACCAATCACCGTCATCAGGATTTCAAAGGGCATAAATTGCTAATTTTAATTCCTCACTATCTATCAAAGTTTTGGGGGCCCGGAAATGCAAGGATGGCACAAGACCCCTTTTTAGAAAGTAAACACCCCAAGATATTTCCTGAGAGCCATGTAGCACAAAAAAGTGTAAATTATATCATACATAATAATCAAACTTCTATAGTGTAAAAAGACCTACAAAAATGAAATTACTGGTGAAAGTCAAATGTGAACAAAATTGGTCAACAACAATATGATCATAAAGCAACATGGTTTTATACCATGTATAAAGTGTCCATTAAACAATGAGCAAATAATCAAGTTCGTATGTAAACAATAGTGATAAGTAGTATGAAATCCTACACCGTAGTGTCTTACCTCCACCAAACATAAGGAGTGACAACTCACCAGAGCCAATTGCTGTCTAACATATAGAACAGCAAAACTTGTTCATTACTCTCTAATCCTCCTCTAATTTGATGTATGCAGTACAGTATATTCAGTATTCGCTGGATATAACTGTTCTTCACATCACTTTACCTGGACAATGCTCACTCTCATCCAACCAGACAATGAATCACCAATGCCAGAGAGAAAAAGCTTATAGTGCAGTATTTAGTGGTAATTTCAAAGAGTAATAAAAACTTTAAAAGCACAGTAGTCCACATAAATAAAGTACTATAGCATATGCTACTACAATGCACAACTTACAACTGATGCCGCCAAACTAAAAAGGCTGGACCTCAGACGCATCACAATAGTTCATATAATCTACATGTGTGTAATCAGAACATACAGTGCCTTGAAAAAGTATTTATACCCCTTGAAATTTTATACATTTTGTCATGGTACAGCCAAAAACGTAAATGTATTTTATTGGAGTTTTATGTGACAGACCAACACAAAGTGGCACATAATTATGAAGTTGAAGGAAAATGATAAATGGTTTTCAAAATATTTTACAAATAAATATGAGAAAAGTGTGGCGTGCATTTGTATTCAGTCCCCCTGAGTCAATACTTTGTAGAACCACCTTTCTCTGCAATTACAGCTGCAAGTCTTTTTGGGTATGTCTCTACCAGCTTTGCACATCTAGAGAGTGATATTTTTGCCCATTTTTCTTTGCAAAATAGCTCAAGCTCTGTCAGATTGGATGGAGAGCGTCTGTGAACAGCAATTTTCAAGTCTTGCCACAGATTCTCAATTGGATTTAGGTCTGGAATTTGACTGGGCCATTCAAAACATTAATATGCTTTGATCTAAACCATTCTATTGTACACACAGGTGGACCCTATTTACTAATTAGGCGACTTCTGAAGGCAATTGGTTTCACTCAATTTTAGTTACGGGTATCAGAGTAAAGGGGGCTGAATACAAATGCACCCCACACTTTTCACATATTTATTTGTAAAAAAATTGAAAACCATTTATTATTTTCCTTCCACTTCACAATTATGTGCTACTTTGTGTTGTTATATCACATAAAATCCCAATAAAATACATTTACATTTTTAGTTGTAACATGACAAAATGTGGACATTTTTTGAGAAGATATACTATATATTTAGATCTGCATTAAATAAAATTGTCAATAGGATATTCTATACCAGTAACTGTTGAAGAAACGTGGGTGGCCTTTCTTTTCCTTTTCCTGTCCGCTTAAGGACCAGCCGCCGTCATTATACTGCGGCAGGTTGGTTCTCCTGGGCAAATCGCCATAGGTGTATGTCGGCCGCTTCAAGAGCGATAGGGTGACGCCGGAGCCGATGCGCGTGGCCGGCGGCCACAATGTCTGCCGGCCACCAGCGATCACTCCACAGAGAGCCAGAACAGGGATCTGTCAATGTAAACAGAGAGATCCCCGCTCTAAAAGGGGAGGAGAGAAAAATCTACTGTTCCTATTGATCAGGAACAGCGATCTCTCTCCTCCTCCAGTAAGTCCCACCCCCCCACAGTAAGAAGCAAACCTCCCAGGGAACATATTTAACCCCTTGATTACCCCCTAGTGTTAACCCCTTCCCTGACAGTGACATTTACACAGTAATCAGTGCATTTTTATATCACTGATCGTTGTAAAAATGTCAATGGTCCGAAAAATGTGTCAAAAGTGTCCGATCTGTCCACCGCAATGTCACAGTCTCATTAAAAATCGCAGATTGCCGCCATTACTAGTAAAAAAATATATATTTATATAATAAAAATGCCATAAATATATCCCCTATATTGTAGACACTATAACTTTTGCGCAAACCAATCAATATATGCTTATTGTGATTTTTTTTTACCAAAAATACGTAGAAGAATACATATTGGCCTAAACTGAGGAAAAAATTTAGTTTTTAAAAAAATACATTTTTGGGATATTTATTATAGCAAAAAGTAAAAAATAAAAACTGCAGAGGTAATAAAATACCACCAAAAGAAAGCTCTATTTGTGGGAAATAAAGGACATCAATTTTGTTTGGGTGCAACGTCGCATGACCAATTGTCAGTTAAAGCGACACAGTGCCGTATCGCAAAAAATGGCCTGGTCATTAACCACTTGCCGACGGCTGGCCGTCATATGACATCCTGGTCTTTCAGTGGGTATGCCTGCAGGCAGGGCTTTTCTTCTCAAACAATAGCTGCTGGAACTTAACCACGGCCCCACAAACCCCTCCCCCTACACACACCGTCCAAATCACATCAAATAGTGGGTGTGTTCAGTCAAAATTCATGAAAACAGTAGGAGGGTCTTAACCACTTAAGGACCGCCTCACGCCGATGTACGTCGGCAAGGCGGCACGGGCAGGCAAAATCACGTACATACACGTGATTTGCCTCCCGCGGGTGTGGGGTCCGATCAGACCCCCCCGGTGCCCGAGGTGGTCCTGTTATGTTCCCCAGTGATCTGAGGTGAGGGGAAGGCCATTCGTTCGTGGCCCCCCCCTCGCGATCACCGCTGGCCAATGGGAACATTCCTTTGCTGCTGTATGCTAAACAGCAGCAAAGGAAATGATGTCATCTCTCCTCGGCTCAATATTTTCCGTTCCGGTGCCGAGGAGAGAAGACTGAAATGTGAGTGCACAACACACACACACACACACACACAGTAGAACATGCCAGGCACACAAAACACCCCCGGCCCCCCCGATCCCCCCCCAATCACCCCCCCCCGTCACAAACTGACACCAAGCAGTTTTTTTTTCTGATTACTGCATTGGTGTCAGTTTGTGACAGTTACAGTGTTAGGACAGTTAGGGTTAGCCCCCTTTAGGTCTAGGGTACCCCCCTAACCCCCCTAATAAAGTTTTAACCCCTTGATCACCCCCTGTCACCAGTGTCGCTAAGCGATAATTTTTCTGATCGCTGTATTAGTGTCGCTGGTGACGCTAGTTAGGGACGTAAATATATAGGTTCGCCGTCAGCGTTTTATAGCATCAGGGACCCCCATATACTACCTAATAAATGTTTTAACCCCTTGATTGCCCCCTAGTTAACCCTTTCACCACTGATCACCGTATAACCGTTATGGGTGACGCTGGTTAGTTCGTTTATTTTTTATAGTGTCAGGGCACCCGCCGTTTATTACCGAATAAAGGTTTAGCCCCCTGATCGCCCGGCGGTAATATGCGTCGCCCCAGGCAGCGTCAGATTAGCGCCAGTACCGCTAACACCCACGCACGCAGCATACGCCTCCCTTAGTGGTATAGTATCTGAACGAATCAATATCTGATCTGATCAGATCTATATTAGCGTCCCCAGCAGTTTAGGGTTCCCAAAAACACAGTGTTAGCGGGATCAGCCCAGATACCTGCTAGCACCTGCGTTTTGCCCCTCCGCCCGGCCCAGCCCAGCCCAGCCCACCCAAGTGTAGTATCGATCGATCACTATCACTTACAAAACACTAAATGCATAACTGCAGCGTTCGCAGAGTCAGGCCTGATCCCTGCGATCGCTAACAGTTTTTCTGGTAGCTTTTTATTGAACTGGCAAGCACCAGCGGCCTAGTACACCCCGGTCATAGTCAAACCCGCACTGCAGTAACACTTGGTGACGTGGCGAGTCCCATAAGTGCAGTTCAAGCTGGTGAGGTGGCAAGTACAAGTAGTGTCCCGCTGCCACCAAAAAGACAAACACAGGCCCGTCGTGCCCATAATGCCCTTCCTGCTGCATTCGCCAATCCTAATTGGGAACCCACCGCTTCTGCAGCGCCCGTACTTCCCCCATTCACATCCCCAACCAAATGCAGTCGGCTGCATGAGAGGCATTTTCTTTATGTCCTCCCGAGTACCCCTACCCAACGAACCCCCTCCAAAAAAGATGTTGTGTCTGCAGCAAGCGCGGATACAGGCGTAACACCCGCTATTATTGTCTCTCCTGTCCTGACAATCCTGGTCTTTGCATTGGTGAATGTTTTGAACGCTACCATTCGCTAGTTGAGTATTAGCGTAGGGTACAGCATTGCAGAGACTAGGACACACTTTCACAGGGTCTCCCAAGATGCCATCACATTTTGAGAGACCCGAACCTGGAACTGGTTACAGTTATAAAAGTTAGTTACAAAAAAAGTGTAAAAAAAATTAAAAAAAATATATAAAATAAAAAAAAATAGTTGTCGTTTTATTGTTCTCTCTCTCTCTATTCTCTCTCTATTGTTCTGCTCTTTTTTACTGTATTCTATTCTGCAATGTTTTATTGTTGTTATGTTTTATCATGTTTGCTTTTCAGGTATGCAATTTTTTATACTTTACCGTTTACTGTGCTTTATTGTTAACCATTTTTTTGTCTTCAGGTACGCCATTCACGACTTTGAGTGGTTATACCAGAATAATGTCTGCAGGTTTAGGTATCATCTTGGTATCATTCTTTTCAGCCAGCGGTCGGCTTTCATGTAAAAGCAATCCTAGCGGCTAATTAGCCTCTAGACTGCTTTTACAAGCCGTGGGAGGGAATGCCCCCCCCCCACCGTCTTCTGTGTTTTTCTCTGGCTCTCCTGTCTCAACAGGGAACCTGAGAATGCAGTCGGTGATCCAGCCAGCTGACCATAGAGCTGATCAGAGACCAGAGTGGCTCCAAACATCTCTATGGCCTAAGAAACCGTAAGCTACGAGCATTTTATGACTTAGATTTTGCCGGAAGTAAATAGCGCCATTGGGAAATTGGGGAAGCATTTTATCACACCGATCTTGGTGTGGTCAGATGCTTTGAGGGCAGAGGAGAGATCTAGGGTCTAATAGACCCCAATTTTTTCAAAAAAGAGTACCTGTCACTACCTATTGCTATCATAGGGGATATTTACATTCCCCGAAATAACAATAAAAATGATAAAAAAAAAAAAATTAAAGGAACAGTTTAAAAATAAGATAAAAAAGCAAAAAAATAATAAAGAAAAATAAAAAATAAAAAAAAGCACCCCTGTCACCCCCTGCTCTCGCGCTAAGGTGAATACAAGCGGAGGTCTGTCGTCAAACGTAAACAGCAATTGCACCATGCATGTGAGGTATCACCTCGAAGGTCAGATCGAGAGCAGTAATTTTTGCAGTAGACCTCCTCTGTAAATCTAAAGTGGTAACCTGTAAAGGCTTTTAAAGGCTTTTAAAAATGTATTTAATTTGTTGCCACTGCACGTTTGTGCGCAATTGTAAAGCATGTCATGTTTGGTATCCATGTACTTGGACTAAGATCATCTTTTTTATTTCATCAAACATTTGGGCAATATAGTGTGTTTTAGTGCATTAAAATTTAAAAAAAGTGTGTTTTTTCCCCAAAAAATGCGTTTAAAAAATCACTGCGCAAATACTGTGTGAAAAAAAAAATGAAACACCCACCATTTAAATCTGTAGGGCATTTGCTTTAAAAAAATATATAATGTTTGGGGGATCAAAGTAATTTTTTTCCAAAAAAAAAATACTTTTTCATGTAAACAAAAAAGTGTCAGAAAGGGCTTTGTGTTTAAGTGGTTAGAAGAGTGGGTGATGTGTGACATAAGCTTCTAAATGTTGTGCATAAAATGCCAGGACAGTTCAAAACCCCCCCAAATGACCCCATTTTGGAAAGTAGACACCCCAAGCTATTTGCTGAGAGGCATGTCGAGTCCATGGAATATTTTATATTGCAACACAAGTTGCGGGAAAGAGACAAAACCCCCCCAAATAACCCCATTTTGGAAAGTAGACACCCAAAGCTATTTGCTGAGAGGTATAGTGAGTATTTTGCAGACCTCACTTTTTGTCACAAAGTTTTGAAAATTGAAAATAGAAAAAAAAATGTTTTTTCTTGTCTTTCTTCATTTTCAAAAACAAATGAGAGCTGCAAAATACTCACCATGCCTCTCAGCAAATAGCTTGGGGTGTCTACTTTCCAAAATGGGGTCATTTGGGGGGCTTTTGGGCCACCTGGGCATTCCATGGCCTCCGAAACTGTGATAGGCAGTGAAGAGTGAAATCAAACATTTGCACCCTTAGAAATCCTGAAGGCGGTGATTGGTTTTCGGGGCCCCGTACGTGGCTAGGCTCCCAAAAAGTCCCACACATGTGGTATCCCGATACTCAGGAGAAGCAGCTGAATGTATTTTGGGGTGCAATTCCACATAGGCCCATGGCCTGTGTGAGCAATATATCATTTAGTGACAACTTTTTGTAAATATATATATATATTTTTTTTTTTGTCATTATTCAATCACTTGGGACAAAAAAAATAAATATTCAATGGGTTCAACATGCCTCTCAGCAATTTCCTTTGGGTGTCTACTTTCCAAAATGGGGTCATTTGGGGGGGGGTTTGTACTGCCCTGCCATTTTAGCACCTCAAGAAATGACATAGGCAGTCATAAACTAAGAGCTGTGTAAATTCCAGAAAATGTACCCTAGTTTGTAGACGCTATAACTTTTGCGCAAACCAATAAATATACGCTTATTGACATTTTTTTACCAAAGACATGTGGCCGAATACATTTTGGCCTAAATGTATGACTAAAATTGAGTTTATTGGATTTTTTTTATAACAAAAAGTAGAAAATATCATTTTTTTTCAAAATTTTCGGTCTTTATCCATTTATAGCGCAAAAAATAAAAACCACAGAGGTGATCAAATACCATCAAAAGAAAGCTCTATTTGTGAGAAGAAAAGGACGCAAATTTCGTTTGGGTACAGCATTGCATGACCGCGCAATTAGCAGTTTAAGCGACGCAGTGCCAAATTGGAAAAAGACCTCTGGTCCTTAGGCAGCATAATGGTCCGGGGCTCAAGTGGTTAAAGGGGCATTAAATACCAGGATTGCATTACATACAGAGTGCAGAGCTGTCACTTGTAAACAGAGAAACCAGACTTCTGTGTTTACAAGTGATTGTGGTAAGCAGGCACCAAAGGGTCTGAGCCAGAGGTGGCGGAACTGAGTTCCACCAAGTTCCCCCTGAAAAAAAGCCCTGCCTGCAGGCATCATTCAGATATTGTTTTTTCCGCTGGTGATTCCCTTCACCGTAAGAACAATCATAGCATGATCGTTCTTACAGGCGGCGAGAGGGGACGTCCCCCCAGCCACCCTCCGGTGCTTCTACTGGGTTGCCTGTACGATCGGCGACCCAGAGAAAGAATCCACCGCCGGCGGAAGTTAGCCATAGAGTTTTCCGAGGGACAGATAGTCCCCGGCAATCTCTATGACTCTCAGAGGCCCAGGCACGATGTTATTACGTTATGCCTAGGCCGCGTAAGTAAACAATGCCGGGGACACAGCAGGAAAGCATCAGATCGTTACATTTTATTTATTTGATGCTTTCCAGCCTGGAGGAGAGATGTGGGGTCTGTTAGACCCCACATCTCCCCAGAAAGAGGAGGGATCATGCACCATTCCTATTACAAGGGATGTTTACATTCCTTGTAATAGAAATGAAAGTGATCAATTTTTTTTTTTAAAGAGAAAAAAAAATATATATATACTAAACAATAAAAAAAATTAAAGCGCCCCGCCCTCATGAACTCACACGCAGAAGCGAACGCATACATAGGTCGCGCCCACATATGTAAACAATGTTCAAACCACACATGTGAGGTATCATCGCGAACGTTAGAGCGAGAGCAACAATTCTCCTCTGTAACTCTAATGCTGCGTACACACGGTCGGATTTTCCGATGGCAAATGTTCGATGGCAGCTTTTTGTCAGAAATTCTGGCCGTGTGTAGGCTCCATCGGACATTTTCCATCGGAATTTGAATGTTCTAAGAAGATTCGACGGAGCAGCTAAACTGTACAATGCCGCAATCGTACATTTCCGGTCGAATGTTCCGCCTACAAGCTATAGTAGAATTTTAATGTTGTATGACACTAGTAATAATTATATTTATTATTTATTATTACTAGTCAACCAACATTAGAATTCTTCTATAGCCTATGGGCGGAGCATTTGACCATAAATGTCCGCTTGCGGCGACTGCTTTGTCGAATCTTCATGTTGAATCTTTTCTCTCTATGTCGAATCTTTTCTCTCTATGTCGAATAATCTTGCACTAATAGAGTTAGGTTAGGCATATTCAACCTTTTTTGCTATTGACTCTATAATGTCGAATTTTTTTCTCTCTATGTCGAATCTTTTCTCTCTATGTTGAAATCTTGGACTAATAGAGCTAAGGTTAGGCACACTCGACCAAAGGTTCGATGGACACAGATCGTTATTGTCAGCGCCATGTCGAATCTCCTATCCATATCGAACTATTGTTGCAATGAAAACGAAAATACAGCATTTGTTTATGTCAGATCTGCATGTTCGTCATCGTTAACAATAATGAAAATACCCGAAATTCGGATGAAAATGCATTTGGACGAAAATAATGCACATGTCTAGTACACAATTCCAACGCACAAAGTTCCACACATGCTCAGAATCAAGTACGAGACGGAAGCGCTCGGTCTGGTAAAACTAGCGTTCGTAATGGAGATAGCACATTCATTACGCTGAAATTTTTAAAATCTTTTAATGCAGTGCATTCTCTTCTTCTTTAGAATGTTAGAAATAATGAAGTTATTTTGCTGCTGATATTCACACAGAGTTCTGGAAAAATGATTTGTTTATTTTTTCTCGTGATGTTCTAAATATTTTATTTTTTGGTTTTCGTCAGATCTCCATAATAATGTATTTAATTTTTGTTTAGTGTTTTTTTTTTTATCAAGATCTCCTTGTTTTTTTTTGTTTTTTTTCTAGTGATCTCCACAATATTTTTTTTCGTTTTGTGTGTCAAGTTACCACAACACCATTATAATTATAATCTTGTATTTTTTTAACCTCAAGGAGGTTGTTTGGTGTTGGTGTCCCTTGTTAATTTGGCATTTTCTTTTTGAAATGTACCTGCCTTCTCACAAACAAACTGTCCTTTTTGAAGTAAAACACATAGGCAAGTATTTGTGAATACAAAATAGCCATTTATTATGGGTCATAATAAAATAAAGAGGAAGGCAACGCTGAAGAAACTGGTGAAATTGGCGAAGCCTTTGTACCCCAGGGCACACATCAACTATTTTACAGCCAAAATTGGTAGCATGAGGAGTCCATATAATAGTGAGCACAATCTGTTCCAGGACTACAAGAGATCAGGAACAGCAGCAGATGACATATATGTCCCCAGGCTGTGGTCATACAACAGCCTGTGTCTTTTGTCAGACCAGACTGAACCCAGGCCATCACTTTCTTGTCTTACTTCCACTATTCCTTCCAGGCTGTGGCTGTGGTGTTGGTGGTATGGCAGGAGGTGGAGGAGGATGGTCCAACTCACACAGGTGTGTTTTGGTTGTGAATTTAGGGTCGTGAACTTATTTAGGGTCGTGTACATAATTTCCTCACAGATGAGGAGTCGGCCCTCCTCCATTTTCTGCATTTTGCAGGTAGTCATGCAGCCAAAGGCCTCTTGAGGAGAGGGGGGTGGCTCTGAGGGCTGCCTTAGTCTCCCAAATCAGCCCAGGTGCTGCCTCCTGCACATTACTTCCTTTCCTGGACCTTTTGGTTGGAAGGTGGAGGGGAGGGACCTGGGAATCTGTCAGGCTACTACTGGGCCCGGCCACCTCCTGACTGTTACTTTCCCCCACCACCTCCTGGCTGCCATATTCCAAAGCCTCTTCCTGGCTGCCACATTCCACACCCACCTCCTGGCTGAGGCATTCCTGTGTATGAAAAAGGGACTTAGTTTTATTTTTTTTGTTCATCAATTGCACACAATTTTCAGCTCATGACTGTTGCAAATTGAATGTTAACAAATAAAAAAGACTATCATTCTGACCCCTGCATTTTTCATTCTTGCCCCAAACACTTTTGGCTACTACTGTCTATTGATAAGTAAAACACTTTATTAAATCAGCAATTAGTGATCAATAATAACATCTAGTTAACATCATTAATTTTACGACCAGAAATATGTTGAACAATGCTATACCTGACTCAAGCTGGTCTCCTCCACTTCTTCTTGACTGGAAGGCCCAGGTTGGACGTCAGAAGCCTCAACTGGGGTGGAAGAAAGCATGGAAGGAAGAGTGGAAGGAAGAGTGGAGAGTGATTGCCTGACTTCAGTCTGGTCTAACAGAAACTGCAATCTCTCATAGTACCACAGCCTGGGGACATAAATGGCATCTGCTGCAGCTCCTGATCTCATGGAATCCTGGACCTTATTGTGCTCCCTTTTATAAGTGCTCCTCAGGCCACCAACTTTGGCTTTTAAATAGGGGATGGTTGCCGTGGGGACCACCAGTTTCACCAACTCCAGAAATTTCTCCAGCGCTGCCTGCTTCTTTTGTTTATGATTATAATGCGGATATTTCACCTGCCTCCCTGTACTTGTCCATGAATAGGGGGAGGAAGTTGTGATCATTGACGCCATCCATTTTCTCTGCAAGACCCAACACAAGACAAACCCTAATGTCAGGCTAAACTATCCTAATCTTGTCCCAATATAGGCCTCAATTTATAAGCAGTATAGACCACTGATGCCCCAAGTTCAAATTGTACCTTCATTCTAACGATCGGCGCTTCCGATACTCCTTCCTCCGCTCACAGATCGTACGTATGACACACGCGTGTTACGCTTTATATACACTGCGCATATGTGAAAATCTGCCAACCCCTGACGTTCTTTATAGTCTTCTTGTCTTTCGGCTCGGTGGGAGAGCACATGGCGGAGACAGAGCAAGTGCATGCAGACAGCAGCAGCAACGGCCAAAAGCCCGGAGCCACGAATGTCCTGATCCTGGAGGAGATTTAAGGCCTCAAATATGTCCTTTGTAGAGATGGTGGAGATGGTGGACATCTTGAAGTGGGCCGACTATGATGGGAAGCATGGACCTTACCCAAACCCAAGTGTCAGAAAGGCCAAGATCTGACTAAAGTTGTATAGAGTCTGCGCCATAATTTCGGGGTATGGCGATCCAAGGATCAATTGAGAAAATGCTGGTCAGACTTGAAATTGAGGGAGCATGATCAGTACAGAAGGATCAAGAGAGTTCTTCAAAAAAGTAAGTTGTCAAGTAAATAGTTGTCGTGTGTTCCTATTATTATTAATACTTGCATACTGCTCCACGTGCTATTCTTTAATGTTGATCAGTTTAAAATGGCAACTCTAATTCATGGGCACAGTACTCGTTCATAGTAAACATTGTTCGTTCGCCTACTAATATGTTTGGGGCAGTATTAAAAGAAGTTTAGTACATTGTTGTCTAGATTGGTTTGTAACTAGAATGAAATGCAAACTTGATACAGTTTAAGGAGAGGACACTCAGTAGCTGTTTACACATCTGGATGCAGGAGTACTAGTGTGGGACACCAGAACAAACTTTTTAGGGTTATTTTCATTAATGCATTACATACATTAACAACAAAAGCAAGGTGTGTGTGTAGCAGACCCACAACATAATAGTTTGCTGAAGAAGAGATTGTCACCCCATGTATCAATTATATTACGTTTGCACTACTGAAGAAAATGGCCAAAAAGAAAAGCACATTGGAGAACCTAAGAGACAGCTAAAGGAAACACAAGCAGTAAATCAGAGGAAATCTTATTTCAGTTTAACAAAAAAAAATATTTTAAAATGTTTCTTAAACATTGTCTGGCATATCAATGGCCCCCCTACCCACAAAGTACTCTAGATACTTTTCGCAAACTTTGCGGGCGCTTTGGGTGGACAAGCCAGGACGGGCAGCTTCAAGAGCAGTCAGATGTGTTGGATCCGGTAATAAGTCGGCCTCAGTCCCAACTGAGGCCAAATAGTTTGATGCATTTTTTCTTAAAAAGTTATGTAATATGCAGCATGCAAGAACGATGTGATTAATTTTATATTCTGCCATGTTTATTGCAGTAAGGAATAGGTGGAACCGGCTGGCCATTATCCCAAAAGCGTTCTCCACCACTCTTCTGGCTCTGGCCAGCCGGTAGTTAAAAACCCTCTGGTCCAGGATGAGGGTCCTCATCGGGAACGGTCGCATCAGGTGATCACTCAGCCCAAATGCTTCATTAGCAACAAAGACGAACGGGAGTACTTCCACGTTCTCTTCAGCAGGTGGCAATCCCAAGCCACCATTCTGGAGCCATCTGTAAAACTCGGTCTGGGCGATGACTCCACCATCCAACATCCGGCCATTCTTCCCCACGCCCACATAGAGAAAATCATATGTCGCCGACACCACCACCAACATACAATACTATTAAACCCCTTATAGTTGTAATAGTATGACCCCAAGTTGGGGGGTGTGACTATGTGGATTTGTTTCCCATCAATTGCCCCTCCGCGGTTGGGAAAGTCCCACCGCTGGGCAAATTTGGAAGCTACAGTCTGCCATTCCTGTGGCGTTGAAGGAAACTGTGGAGTCAAACAAGAAAAGAAAAATTAGTAATCTTGCACATAACATTGCAAGCAGATTAAACACAAACATTCTAGGCCAACATCAGTATAACATTTATTTTAAGTAGTATTTAAACACAAAAGTATAAGGTCCACTTATCAGATTCCTCACCCCCTCTGATGGCCCACTGTAAACATTTTAGGGGGGGGATGTTTTGGACAGGTAACCCTCTCCACTTCATTGAGAGCTGAATGCATAAATAATGTGTAATACTTTAGCCAGCCCCTCCTTACTTACACTATTGGCAGACCACTGGACAGGTAAGAAGTGTCATAAAAAATAAAAATAATACACACTGTCCAAATTGTAGCACATTTTGACATTCTCCAATTACCTATCAAGGTAATAGGATAACAAAACTTTAAACAGTACCATTTGAAAGTGTTCAAGCAGACCCTTTCACTACATGCTTTGGTGAATTCATACATAAATATGAACACAAAAGAGGTAGGTATAGTGTGTATGTGTTTGGCAAAGTCAGCAGATAGATGATTTGTATTGGTTGACTTAGCAGTTGTGCGGAGGGAGGGTTCCAAATGATTTTGGGACCCCAAAAAAGCCTCTGGCACTCTGCCTGAATTTAAGGACACAAATAACATTTGAACACATTTTAGGGGGTGTTTAGGGTAAAGCAGTACTATGGAGCTAACAAAACACATTGTTAAGTGACTAGGCTAGGTGTGTGTGGGCCCAGGATAGTATGCTGGGGAGGTTAGTGAAGGCAAATATGCATGAAGGACAAAAAAAGAAGTTTAAAAACTTCCAGCATGCATGAGGACAAAGAGGACATTCATAGAATATTGCAATCATGGTAATTAGGGGATGATGAAAGAAATACAATACATTAGCAAACATTAAATCAAAGAATGTGATGTTAAAGGAGAAATCTTACCTTAATATAGTCCTTCTGCAGGACCTGAAAGATGGCAGAACAGGTCTCTGAAATAATGATTACCAGAGCCTGGGGGGAGATGTCTGTCGAGAACTTGATGTCCTGCAGACTTCTCCCCGTTGCCAAGTACCGCAACGTGGCGACTAGCCTCTGCTCGGGAGTGATGGCTTGCCGCATGCAGGTTTCCTACTTGGTAATATAAGGGGACAGCAAAGCCAACAGACAACAGTGAAAAACAGGGGCCGTCATCCGGAGATAATTCCTGAAATCATCAGGATTATTCTCACGGATCTCCCGCAACAAAGAAATGTGCGAGAATTGGTCACGCTGGAGTAACCAATTCTTGGTCCATGAACTCCTCCCCGCCCTGTTCATGGACTGGGCTTGGGTCAAAGTAATAAGAACCCCAACACCAAGCCCCTGCATAGCACGAACTCTATGAGGAGTGCCTAAACACAACATGGCTTCAAAATGCTCGGCTGGTAAGAACGAACTAACAGAACACTTTGAAAAACAGAAAGGCCTGAGAAGAGCAAGCTGAAAATCAGAAACGAGCGGACAAGAACACACTGCAAAATTAAATACGTACTATAAAATACGCACTGAAAAACAAATGCGAACTGACTACACGCACTGAAAACCAGATACGAACCCACAAGCACAAATTGAAGAGCAGTAATGATCTGAAAAGCACGAGGCTGAAAAGCACGAATCGTCTCTCACCAAACTTCTACTAACACGAGATTAGCAGAACGAGCCCAAAGGGTGGCGCACTTGGTATTGAATTTCCCTTTTCTAGTGCTGTCATACTTGTTGTGCATCACCGCATTCTTGACGCTCGGAATTTCCGACAAGATTTGTGTGACCATGTGTATGCAAGACAAGTTTGAGCCAACATCCGTCGGAAAAAACCCATGGATTTTGTTGTCGGAATGTCCAATCGTGTGTACGCGGCATAAGTGTGTACAATTTTAAAATGTGACATGTGAGGTATCTATTTACTCGGCCTAACATCATCTTTCACATTATACAAAAAAAAAACTTTACTGTTTTTTTTTTATTCATGAAAGTGGTTTATTTTTCCCAACAAATCGAGTTTGAAAAATTGCTGCGCAAATACCGTGACAAAAACATTGCAGTGACCATCATTTTATTCCCTAGAGACTCTGCTAAAAAATATATGTATAATATTCAGGGGTTCTGAGTACCGTATTTATCGGCGTATAACACGCACCGGCGTATAACACGCACCCCAATTTAGGAGGGAATTTTAAGGAAAAAAAACTTTTAGGAGGGAAGTTGAAGGGAAAAAAACTTACATTTAAATGCCCTTCATTGCAGCCTTCTCAGTGCAGCCTTGTCAGTGCAGCCTTGTCAGTGCAGCCTTGTCAGTGCAGCCTTCCCCAGTGCAGCCTTGTCAGTGCAGCCATGTCAATGCAGCCTTCCCCAGTGCAGCCTTGTCAGTGCAGCCTTGTCAGTGCAGCCTTGTCAGTGCAGCCTTCCCCAGTGCAGCCTTGTCAGCCTTGTCAGTGCAGCCTTGTCAGTGCAGCCTTCCCCAGTGCAGCCTTCCCCAGTGCAGCCTTGTCAGTGCAGCCATCCCCAGTGCAGCCTTGTCAGCCTTGTCAGTGCAGCCTTGTCAGTGTAGCCTTCCCCAGTGCAGCCTTCGTCAGTGCAGCCATCCCCAGTGCAGCCATCCCCAGTGCAGCCTTCCCCAGTGCAGCCTTCCCCAGTGCAGCTTTGCATCCCCTGTCCCTGCTTCCAGGGCTTCAAAATCGCGGTCCGCGATTTGAAAATGGCGCCGCCGGCGCCGAAGTACACAGAGCCGGTCCTCGGCTCTTTCCGGCGGCTCTCGTTTACTTTCGGTTTCACTCATAGTCCGGAGCGGAGCTAGCCGAGTAGGTTCGGATAGCTCCGCTCGAGACTACGAGTGGAGCCGAAAGTAAACGAGAGCCGCCGGAAAGAGCCGAGGACCGGCTCTGTGTACTTCGGCTCCGGCGGCGCCATTTTCAAAATCGCGGACCGCGATTTTGACATTTACAGATCGGGATCGGCGGGGATCGGCGTATAACACGCACCTGCGACTTTCCCCTGATTTTAAGGGGAAAAAAGTGCGTGTTATACGCCGATAAATACGATTTTCTAGCAAAAAAATTATGATTTTTTTTACATGTAGGAGAGGAGTGCTGGAATTCGCCCAGTGAGTAAGTGGTTAAGGGGCAAATCCTTCCTGTCTTTAAGTGATTAATGGACAAAAAAAATTATTTTCTTTTTTATTGTTGGAAGTTAATAAAGGCTCTCTATCGAGAATGGCTACTTCTTTAATCGTTCGAACCAAAATTGCCTTGTTGTAGCCTTTTTCATGAAACCTGGTCTTAGTATACTTAGTATAGGTGTCTCCATTGATTAACTGCAAACTGGGATCCAAAAAATTGACCTCTGATTTGCTGTAAACATATGACAACTGAATGTTCAAATTGTTATTGTTCAAAAAAGACATGAAATCTAATAAGGAGACCTCATCTCCTCTCCATAATAAAAGAATATCGACATATAAACATCGCAACGCAAATAGAATGGTACAATTAAAACATTAAATGTAAAAGATCCAAATGATAGAATAATCCAAAGCCCAAACAGAAATTGTCCTTAGAAAAGACAAATTCCTTGGGTGAGAATATGAGGAACACTATTTCACTGTGTGAATGAGCCCTCCACCAGCACACAGATTGCTCGCTCACCTCAATGAGTTGATCCCTGAACTAACAGGAAGGTCTAACACACGAATTCCCACTGCCCAGGGATGGGGGATAACAGAAAAAACAGGTCTCGGCCATTCCAACGGTCACATATATAACCAGATACATATTAAAAGATAAAAGATCGAAGTGCTCTCTGTAGGAAGTAAAAACACACGCTTTATTAGATATAACTTACATGATCCTCCTCCTGGATCAAGCATACAGTTCCAATATATGTTGCACGCCAAACGTCTGATTAGTACATTCGGCTGGGATAGCAGCAGTTGACGTCACGGAACGTGGCTCCTCCTCCCATTTGCATTACGTCCTACGGGACTTCGTCAGCGGGCTGGAGCCACGGAGTCACCCGATCGTTAATGTAGAGCAAATGTAGAGGGGGATGATAACACTACTATATGTCCGCGCTCAATAGAGACTGCAACCAACTCCTCATAGTCAGACCTAGACCACATAACCCCTAAGCTAATGTTATTACTATTAATCTAAATTTAATAGGAGGAATAATTAAAAAATATTGGGGGTTCTTCATGGCAGTACCAGCTTTACATTTTTTTTTTAGGTTTTTGTATGATGGTTATATCCAATCATTAGTGGATTAGGATAACATAATTGATATGGGATATATATATATATATATATATATATATATATATATATATACACACAGTATATATATTCAATCACAGAGAAGAACCGCACCCAGCTTGCGACTTAGTGCTAGCAATCAGATCCTCCCACCGAACTTATATATAAAGAAAAAGCCCAAGAGGTTGCTGCACTTAAAAACTTTCGGTTGCTTTATTTCACATAGTCTTGAAGGAAAATTATAAAGCAAGCATAATCATTCCAGACAAAATAGTGGCAACAAATGCCTATACAATTCAGATATGAATGGATTACGCTTCGGGCTAGTATGCTTACGCCCTTCCTAAGATCCGTTAAAGCACATCTGAAGGTTTCACTGCAATCATTCATTTAAATACAAATTTGAAGAATACATCACACATGGAATCAATATGGTTAATCAATTAAATCCGTATTACATTCATCACTTATATGTATATATGTTATCCACAATAAACACAAAACCTAGCAAATGGCGGCCAATATCTCCCCATTTCTTTTCTTTAAAGTATTTCATGAACCTATAGAAAAGACAAACATGCCCACATATGAAGCTCTTTTTGAAAAAAATGTCTTTCTTTGTCCAAACAAATAGTTATAAATATTTATACAAACAAATAAAGATCCAAATCTACATTTAAGCCATATGGGGCAATGGTATTTAAAAAATGTATCCAGTATATAGGAATGAGCTTCGAGTTCGACTCGAACATTGGCTGTTCGCAAGTTCGCCGAACAGCGAACAATTTGGGGTGTTCGCGGCAAATTCGAATGCCGCGGAACACTCTTTAAAAGTCTATGGGAGAAATCAAAAGTGCTAATTTTAAAGGCTTATATGCAAGTTATTGTCATAAAAAGTGTTTGGGGACCTGGGTCCTGCCCCAGGGGACATAGATCAATGCAAAAAAAAGTTTTAAAAACGGCCGTTTTTTCAGGAGCAGTGATTTTAATAATGCTTAAAGTCAAACAATAAAAGTGTAATATCCCTTTAAATTTTGTACCTGGGGGGTGTCTATAGTATGCCTGTAAAGGGGCGCATGTTTCCCGTGTTTAGAACAGTCTGACAGCAAAATGACATTTCGAAGGAAAAATTTCATTTAAAACTACCCGCGGCTACCAGAAGAAGAAGAAGATGAAGGAAGATAGAAGAAAGAAAGAAGCATTTAAATAAAGGAATTGTCAAAAACTGTCTCTTGTCATTTTTAACATTTTTGACAGTTTTTTAGTGAAATGGTAGGGGTAAGTACCCCCTTACCATTTCACACAGGGGGGGGCCGGGATCTGGGGGTCCCCTTGTTAAAGGGGGCTTCCAGATTCCGATAAGCCCCCCGCCCGCAGACCCCCACAACCACCGGCCAGGGTTGTGGGGATGAGGCCCTTGTCCTCATCAACATGGGGACAAGGTGTTTTGGGGGGCTACCCCAAAGCACCCTCCCAATGTTGAGGGCATGTGGCCTGGTACGGTTAAGGAGGGGGGGGCCGCACTCTCGTCCCCCCCTCTTTTCCTGCGGCCTGCCAGGTTGCGTGCTTAGATAAGGGTCTGGTATGGATTTTTGGGGGGACCCCACACCATTTTTTTTTTTTGGCGCGGGGTTCCCCTTAAAATCCATACCAGACCTGAAGGGTCTGGTATGGAATTTAGGGGGAACCCCACGTCATTTTTTTTTAAAATTTTGGCCGGGGTTCCCCTTAAAATCCATACCAGACCTGAAGGGCCTGGTATGGAATTTAGGGGGACTCCCACATCATTTTTTTTTTTAATTTTGGTTCAGGGTTTCCCTGTGTTGAATTCCCATGCCGTTTTTATCAATGAACTTCTATGTGTATTGTCGGCAATGCAATAGCCGCGGGTAGTTTTAAATGAAATTTTTCCTTCAAAATGTCATTTTGCTGTCAAACTGTTCTAAACACGGGAAACATGCGCCCCTTTACAGGCATACTATAGACACCCCCCAGGTACGAAATTTAAAGGGATATTACACTTTTATTGTTTGACTTTAAGCATTAATAAAATCACTGCTCCTGAAAAAACGGACGTTTTTAAAACTTTTTTTTGCATTGATCCATGTCCCCTGGGGCAGGACCTGGGTCCCCAAACACTTTTTATGACAATAACTTGCATATAAGCCTTTAAAATTTGCACTTTTGATTATTCATGTTCGTGTCCCATAGACTTTAACGGTGTTCGCGTGTTCGAGCAAACTTTTTTCCTGTTCGCATGTTCTGGTGCGAACCGAACAGGGGGGTGTTCGGCTCATCCTTACCAGTATACCTCTCTCTTCTTCAAAATCATTTCACGGTTTCCTCCCCTCCTATTTTAATCTATTCCTTCTAGGACCATATACTTTAATTGTGATACATTGTGTCCAAATTCTAAAAAGTGTCTAGCCAGCGGTAATTGTGTTAATTTGTCACATATTGAGTACTTCTGTCTTGCTATCCTATCCTTTACTTTTTGTGTGGTTTCTCCAACGTAAACCAAACCGCATGGGCACTTTATAGCATATATCACGTATGAGGATTGACATGTATAATGTACACGTATAGGGATATTGAAACCCCTATGTGGATGTGTAAAGCATTTACCTTTAATCATAGAGTTGCATTGTATGCATGACAAACAAGGGTATGAACCCAAATTTTTTGGTCCCAAAAAGGTTGATAACGGTAGGTCTGATTTTATCAATCGGTCCCGTATCGTTTTGCCTTTTCTATAGGAGGGCATAGGTGGGTTCCAAAATTCTTGTACCATAGGATAACTAGTTCTTAAAAGATTCCAATGTCTTTTAACTATTTGAGAGATTTTGTTAGAAAAGGGATGGTACTGCATAATGAAAGGAATTCTTTTTGTTTCTCTTCTGGGTGTCCTAATACTATCAATATTAAACCGTTCCATTTCAACTAAGGCTTGAGGATACCGTCTGTTAGTGAGTTTAACTTTCATTTCATTAAGTCTCTGATCACGGCACAGCGGGTCACTAACGATCTGCTGTACCCTCATCATCTGGCTCTTTGGGATAGATAAAAAAAACATTGGGAGGATGAAAACTATTGAAATGTAGCAATTGGTTACGATCTGTGGGTTTCACATACAGATCAGTAATGATCTGCATATTTTTCAGTTTAAGTGTAGTATCTAGAAAGGAAATCTCATTTTGATGTTATAGATAAAGGTTGGTCCGATTTTATCAATCAGTCCCGTATCGTTCTGCCTTTTCTATAGGAGGGCATAGGTGGGTTCCAAAATTCTTGTACCATAGGATAACTAGTTCTTAAAAGATTCCAATGTCTTTTTACTATTTGAGAGATTTTGTTAGAAAAGGGATGAGATAACGTTGGCTGAATATTACAAAATGCAAATGATACCTAGAGGGTTGAGGGTTTGTTTAATCCCAACTTTATTTTCTCAGAATATGGACTTTAAAACTAAATATGCACAGATCTTAAATAAATGTTCCTTTTGACATTATGACATTAACTGTACAATTTCTACAACAAGAGAGAGAACTCTTGTGCAACAAGAGATTGCTGATTTAGAGAAACAATTACAACAATGTTCTAATCAAGAGGAACTTTTGGAATTTAGGAGAACTAATAATGACAAATTGTAGAGATTCCGTACTAACATCCAGCTACGCAAACGTATGAAATTGGAATGAGACCGAGAGGACTATAAAAATGATCGTGTCTACAATTGGACTGACCCCACATACCATAATACTAAAGGTTACAAGAAAACACAGCACAAACATCTTGCCAGTTCAAATTCATCTATTACATCTACTGGGCCATCAACCAGTGTATCCACTACTTTTTTACCAGCAAACATGAACGAATCCGGACCAGGAGGGGTGGCAGGAGAACAAAGAAAAGACGCAACAGGAGGTGTAACTACCAGGCGTCAGAACCGCCAGAGACATTAGATGAAAATGTGGTACATAACATTTCTTCCATTGTTTTGTCTGAAGCTGAATTGAATGTACTTAATAAGGGTCTGGGCTTTTGCCCTAAAGAAAGGATGGATGATTTTGTGCTTAAACAGGATCTATATAGATTTTATAGGCAACTAAGATTTAAAGCACACTTTTCAGGTGTGTCTATTGCCACTAATAAAGAATCACTTGCATTATCAATTAAAAATATGGATTTAAAATCGAAAAGCACTAAGGTACCACCTACCTTGTGTGCCGCAGTTGAGGTATACATAGAAAAAGTGGAAAATGATACAAAAAAATTTTATGTGATAGAACGAAGAGAGACCATATACCTCACAATTTAAGTAAGGATGAGATTGTAGCACTAAACTCCTTGTCAGCCCGGCGTGATATCACCATCAAACCGGCTGACAAGGGGGGAGCTATTGTGGTAATGGACACCCCGATGTATGAAAATGAAGTGATCAAACACCTTGATGATACTCTTACATATAAAAAACTTGATTCTTGCCCGGTCTTTAAAGTGCAAAAAAGAATTAAAAAAATTCTAACCAATGCAGTTAAACATAAAATAATTGATGACGAAACTATGGAGTTTCTGATATGTGAACACCAGTGTTATATATGTTACCAAAAATCCATAAAGACCCTAAAAACCCCCCGGGACGTCCCATAGTATCGGGTATGGAATCGGTGACAGCCCACTTGGCTCAATATCTTGATAAATGCTTAACACCATTGCTGTTGAATACTAAATCATATATAAAAGATACTACAGACTTTTTGTCTAAAAGTCAAGATATAAAATTGTCACCAGATTCCATCCCAGTTTTATGGGACATTTCTAGTTTGTTCACTATTATTCCTCATGATTTGGGAATAGAGGCATGCCAGCGGTTGTTAACCCAGTCAGGTGTTTACAAAATTGAACATATTTTGTTTTTGCTTGACCTATTGAAAATTGTTCTTGAGGAGAATTATTTTCTTTTCAAGGACACTCATTTCTTGCAATTAAATGGGGCAGCGATGGGTTCTAATGTTGCACCCCCATATGCGAACTCGTTCATGAATATGATTGAAACATCTTTTATTTATGTGAATGATATATTTCTTAAACACTGCCAATGTTGGTATAGATTTGTGGACGATATTTTTGCTATATGGGATGGCAACATGGAGAACCTTATTTTGTTTGATAAGTACATTAACTATTTAATACCTGGCCTCAAGTTCAACATTGAAATTGGTAAAAATGAGATTTCCTTTCTAGATACTACACTTAAACTGAAAAATATGCAGATCATTACTGATCTGTATGTGAAACCCACAGATCGTAACCAATTGCTACATTTCAATAGTTTTCATCCTCCCAATGTTTTCTCATCTATCCCAAAGAACCAGATGATGAGGGTACAGCGGATCGATAGTGACCCTCTGTGCCGTGATCAGAGACTTAATGAAATGAAAGTTAAAATATCTGAATTGTATAGGCATTTGTTGCCACTATTTTGTCTGGAATGATTATGCTTGCTTTATAATTTTCCTTCAAGACTATGTGAAATAAAGCAACCGAAAGTTTTTAAGTGCAGCAACCTCTTGGACTTTTTATATATATATATATATATATATGTGATATTGTACATAATTAATTTGTTTGTGAGTCTGTAACGGATAGCCATGGGTACATTTTATACAGTTAAAGGTTTTTCATATATATTGAAATTTTTTTTATATACAATGAAATTAATTTGTCTTATAACCCATTTCCTTAGGGTCCTTTGAGGGTTAATACATCATTTTAGATTATCCTTTTTATTTATTATTTGATATTATTTATTATTACTCCTATTGAACCTAGATTAATAGTAATAACATTAGCCTTGGGGTTATGTGAACTAGGTCTTACATTGGGGAGTTGTTTGCAGTCTCTATTGAGCGTGGCCGTATAGTAGTGTTATCACCCTCTCCATTGAAGTCAGTACAATATTGATTGTGGCTGAGCAGCCTAAGCATTCCGGTTTCCATAGCAGCCGGAATGCTGGGTGACTCAGTGGCTCCACCACACTGACAAATTTCTATAGGACGTAACGCGTATGGGAGGAGGAGCCACGTTCCATGACGTCACCTGCTGCTATCTTCTCTCCATTCGTTCTCAGTGCTGCTGAGGCTGCAGAGAAAAGGACTGGGAAATCTCTATCCTCTGTCTCTTTCTCTGTCTCAAGGGGGAGATATCAGAGGTCTGTTAAGACCCCTGATATCTCACCAAAGCCCCCCAACAGGGCTGATTAAAAAAAAAAACACATATTGCAATAAAGAATAAAAAAAATTATTGTACAAAATAAAAATTGTAAATAAAAAAAAAACAAAACACACAGACACCGTTCACCCCCCCCCACCCCCCGAAAAAAAAGAAAGCATTGTTTAAAAAAAAAAAAAAAAGAAAACACTGTCAGGTGACATTAAAAGAAAAAAGTATCGTAATCGGTATCGGCGAGTACTTGAAAAAAGTATCGGTACTTGTACTCGGTCCTAAAAAAGTGGTATCGGGACAACCCCAATAAGGACTATCCCGGGGGCGTGTCCGGACACGAAGCAGAGCAGACGGGTCGGTGTTGAGCTCCGCATAGACAGTGATAATCCGACACCATCCTGCCTTTGTTCTACCTTCTTCTGTATTGAAGACATCAGCATACTTCTGGGGATGTTGTGCGCTGCCGCCACAACTTTTTATTTTTAGTGGACTTTACTTGGCTGTGTACTTCCAGGCCCGGCTTCTTGATTCTCGGGCTCGAGGCCCGCTGCCATCTTGGGGCCTGCGGGCCCTCCTTCTCAGTACACCGAGGCCTGAGGGAGAACTGTTCACTTCATCCCGGGGCACCGGAGACATATCCCCAGAGGGCAGCGGAAGACTCTGCGGCGGGGAGAACTACCTACAGCCACCCAGGGTCTCCCAAACTCGGATACTCTGACAGGTGACACTGTGTTGGGGCCTGTGGCCTATCGATCTGCCTCCTACCTCCTTCCACAGGCACAGTGAGTAACAGGCCATCCACCTCCCCCATACATAGCTGACGCTCTTGACAGCAACTATTAGCCATCATAACGGTTGAGCTGCGTAGAAAATAACTGGCCCTGAGCAGAGCGGAACTCTCATGACCGGCAGCCACTCTTATGAAAGCCCGCGGCTTCGGCCTAGGTGCGGAGGTCGGCGGCCATCTTGGGACTCTACATACACCCAGTCTCTCTTGCTCTGCCCGCAACCCACTCCTGCACTAACTGAACGGTGATCTGAGTTCACCACCTCACCCCACAGTTACTCAAACAGGTACTTTTAAAACAGATGTAAATAACAAACGAATGGTGGCCACCCCACCTGATATGGGCTATGTCCCCTAAGTGAACCTAGAGGCCCGCCTGCTCCCCGAGACCTCTGCTACGCCATATTAAACATCTATAGATTCAGAGGTAAGCCAGATTGTCTGCCACAATTCCTGACTATTACATAGGCAAAGTTGGCCAGCAGCAGCGAAACTATAAGCCCCTATTTGGGTCACGCGAACGTTCAAATATGGAACGCTATGTCACCAGGCCACAACTTATGACCTCAAACTCCCCCACGGACCCTTTTGCGGTGATGGATACATCCATGGGAGCGGAGAATGCTGTAAACATACCATCTACTATTACTCAAGGTCCAGGTCTCGACTCTCCCGCTCCGCGCGAGATCCTTACCCCAGACATACTAGATGCCAAGCTTGATGCCAAGTTGCAGCTCTTGCTACAACAAATCACAAATAATGTCTCATCAGAGGTAAACAATTAGCTACAGAACTGAGAGGAGAGATCGACCAAATTGGTGAATGTACTAATACTCTCGAAAACAAATTCGATATGATAAATTATGTACAAGCAATTGAAGAGGAAAACCACAACTTACGTTTATCAGTCTCCCAATTACAGCTACAGCAGGAGGACTTGGAAAATAGAGAAAGGAGACAAAACTTACGCTTTTGAGGTATCCCGGAAACGGTGGGAGACCCTGATCTATGTACCTATCTTCTGGGTCTCTTTAATACTTTGGTCCCTATGGTGGTGGATATTGATTGGCGCCTTGATAGGGCCCATCAGTCTCTGGCCCCCAGGCCTCCGGTTAGAGCCAGACCCAGAGATGTCATAGTGAAATTTCATTATTTTGAAAACAAGGAAGCGCTCATCATTGCCACTCGCAACAAATCCCAACTTACATACAAGGGGGCAAACCTCCAGATCTTCAGCGACCTTTCTCCCATTACCCTTGCCAAACGTAGGAATCTGCGCCCAATCACACTCCACCTACAACATCACAAGATCCCATATTACTGGGGCTTTCCATTTCGCCTCACCATATCCAAAGATGGCGTACAACATACTCTGCGTGAGTTATTGGAAGGTGAGGCATTTTTGAAAGGTCTTGGCCTACCTCCACTCCCCGAAGAGGATTTAATCCCTCCTAATAATCAGGCTCGTCCACCTCCTAATACACCCAGCCGCATCTGGACCCCTGTGAGAGACAAATCCAAGAAACGCTTCTCCACACCCCAGCGTCTTCGCACCTCCAAGCAACCTCCTTGATCGCTCAACATCTATCTTCATGGATTCATCCACATAGTACTACTCAGAACGTTCTCAACTTTATATGTTCCTAGAGTAGTAGAAGTTAATACTCTGATCTACCATATTTTTTCCTTTGGACATCTACCCTGCACCTTTGGTTTTGGTTTTGTTTTCGTTTTATTCAAGGGTAGAACTATTTTTCCTCAACCTGTGAGGTCTCATAGCTAATGTCCATTCTTCCCCCCCGGCCATAAGTGTCTCAGTTGACAGACCCTTCAGTACATTTCGCTGACTTTTTTCTCTGTTAGGTTAACCACTCTTTTAACGGCAGAATCTATTCCTAATGCAAACAAGCTCATAAGGCGAGCGGCGAGTACTTCCCAGTTCTCTACCTAGAGTCTCCTGATGGAAGTCCGTATACGCCCCTACCTGGTCTTGACATTTGTTCAAGGCCTCCTGAGATGCAGTTGCCTCTCAGGCCTTATAGAATTTCGGGTTTTGTTTTTATTTTTTTTACAGTTGGTTCTTGTTTTTTTTTCTATGTTCATGGATATCACTCTGGTGCTAAGGATGCAAATGTCTTATTCCTACCTTTCTAACCAAATGCAGTTTTATTACAGGATATGTCTGCTGATATGTGGGTATGTTTCTTTGTTCCTCGATGTCTGTAACCTTACAAAAGCTAATCTACTGGGTCCATACATATGGCTTTGAAAATTATGTCGTATAATGTTAAAGGTCTGGGTTCCGTCCGCAAACGCTGGATGGCCCTGAAGGACTTCAGGGCCTCAGACGCAGATGTAGTGATGGTTCAAGAGACCCATTTTAAGTCTGATGGTTTGCTTAAATTTGCCTCAAGGTATTTCCCCACTTCCTTCCTTGCCTCGGATTCCTCGGGCAGAGCGGGAGTGGCGATTTTGATTAGGAAGTCATGTCCTATTAAGGTTAAAAGATCCCATGCTGACCCTCTTGGTAGATACCTCATTCTGGATTATGAATATATGACTGCATTGTTTTCCCTCATTAATCTTTATGCTCCTAATACAGGCCAGATTGAATTCCTTAATAAATTGTTTGACTCTCCTCATTACCCATCGCAACCTTTCATGATCATAGGAGGGGATTTCAATCTGATTATGTCCCCCCAGAGGCAGGCAAACCCTCTTTAATACCATGCCCTCTAAAAAGATTTCATCCCAAGCTAACTCTTTTCGCAAATGTATAAGGTCTCATCGACTGTTCGACTCATGGAGGATCAGACACCCCTCCTCTAAACAGTTCACCTTTTATTCCTCGGCCCACAAAATGTACTCACACCTTGACCACTTCTTTATATCAGCCCCACTCATATCTTATGTGGCTAAGGTTGATATATCACCTATTACATGGTCGAACCATGCTCCCATCACGTTACATCTTATGCTTTCCCAGGGCTACCCTAAGTCATGTCATTGGCGCCTAAACGACCACCTGCTACAATCTGAGGTCTCAGGTACTACACTGGCAAAAAATCTAGAAGAATATTTTCAACATAACATAGGGTCAGTCTCAGATTTCTCCACACTTTGGGAAGCACATAAAACTGTTTTCCGCGGCGCCTGCATAGCCGAAAGCTCCAGGATAAAGAAAGATAGAAATAGTCTTTTACAGTCTCTTACCTCCGCTTTGGTTACTGCGGAGCAGAGACTGTTGAGTGGCCCCACAGTATCAAAACTAGGCAGGGTCACCTCCCTTAGAGAGCAAATCAAATCAATACAACTGGGCAGGGCAGTCAGGTCTTTACTATGTACAAAGCAAAAGTTTTACAAATATTCAAATAAACCACATAGAATGCTAGTTAATAAACTCCATCCGCGTCCATTTAACTCATTTCCCGATTTCCTTCAACAGACAGATGGATCTAGAGTTTACTGCCCCCCGTGCAATGTCCAGAGCCTTTGGCAAATTTTACCATAAATTGTCTAACTGCCTTACTCCTGAACACGGTTTTAACTTTGCTCAGGAAAAATTTGAATTTTTTTTTTCTAATATGAAACTCCCAAAGCTGTCTTTGGAAGACTTGGACAGTTTGAATATAGACATAACAAATGAAGAACTTTTGTCCATAGTTAAGAAACTCCCATTACACAAGTCACCCGGTCCTGACGGTTTACCCTATTTTTACTACAAATCTTTTTTTAATATTCTATCTCCACACATGCTAACCCTCTATAAGTCCTTGCTTAAGGGTATATCTCCTCTTTCACAATTCTCTCATTCATTTATCTCTGTCATTCCGAAACCAGGTAAGGATCCCTCTATCCCAGATAATTATAGGCCGATAGCTCTTCTAAATTCAGATTATAAGATTTTTACAAAAATTCTTGCATCCAGATTATCTAGGATTATTCCCAAATTGATTCATAAGGGTCAGGTGGGTTTTGTGCCTGGTAGACACGCGGAAGACAATACCCGTCGTACAATAGACCTGATAGATCTTTTGGATAGAACCTCTAGACAGGCATTGATCTTAAGTCTAGATGCACAAAAGGCCTTCGATAGGTTAAGCTGGCCTTATATGTTTAATGTTTTAGAGACGTATGGCTTTATGAGTCCTTATCTGAAGGCTTTGGAGGCTATATATTCAACAATCACAGCTCAAGTACAGATGTCATCTTTCCTGTCACCAAGCTTCCCCATGACTAATGGTACTTGGCAGGGTTGTCCTTTATCACCATTGCTTTTTATTCTCTGCTTGGAACCCCTGGCCGAGTCCATCCGCACTCATCTGGATATTCAGGGGGTGGTAATGCGGCAGGGGGAATATAAATTATCACTTTTCGCGGATGACATCTTACTCACGATCACCAATCCACTGATTTCTCTCCCCTCTCTACACAAATTGTTGTCTTCCTTCGGGGCCATTTCAAGCTATAAGGTTAACATTAGTGAATGTGTGTGAGTGCGCTGCCCCCCTTTTTATTATATATCACCACCTGTATTCCTTATCAACTACCAATGATCAATATTACATGTGCATATATTCAAACTTTAGGTCAATAAATCATAAATATCACAAAAAACGTCCTTCAGACATGTTACAAAGTCTTGAATCCTTTAAAGTGACTGGCGTGCTCCTATGTACTTCAATAAGTGACTGAGTGGGACCCTCCACCATTCAGATTGGCCACTCACCAGATATTTTACTAGGGGTACGCCTTTGGTTCATTCAGGGATAACCATTCCACACAGGTACTACTTCTCATCCGTTAACAACTTGTGCTCTAATACTCCTCATGGGAAAGCATAGGGACAGAAGGCGATCATAGCGTAATATGTTTAAATCATTTATTTTAAAAGGTATCAAAGATTAAAATCACTCACATTTGCAGGTGCCCTTTTGCCGGCACTAAGCTTATCCAGCAGTTACGGACGGGTGTCTAGTAGCATGGTTCGCCTGGTATTGTAAGCGATCTCCACGCTTGGCTTGCACTCCAAGCCTCGTTTTCGTTTTCGTCCGGTCACGTGATGCGTCAAAATCTCCCAGCAGCCTCTACGCGTTTCGCATCATCAAATGCGTCATCAGGAAGCTGCCGTTTGATTGGTGCCCTCTCTATTTATACTATGTGTGGCCGGAAGTGTCCATTCCGCCATTTTAACTAAGGTAATGCTCCCATCTGTGACTTCCTTCCTGTTATCGCCATTTTGACTAAGGGTTTTTTTCCCTTTTGTATAGTACACGCTTAAATCACTAATTCCCCTTTACATTTTCTTAGTTTTCATTTACATTTTCTTAATTTGTATTCCGGTTGATGGGGATATTAACCCATCTATATCTGCTGGAGAGGCTTTTACAATGTCTCAAACACATAACACATTTTTTTAAAAATTTCTGTCCATTCTGCCCTAGCCGTTCGTTCATGTGTGATATGGGACAGCAAAAAGACCATTCTTTGCAATAATCAAACAAAGTTCAAACAGATATTCTAAAAACCATATGTGATTTATATGCATGACCCCTATTCTATACTTTTCTATGTATACAATCGAAAAAACCAAAAAAAATGAAAAAATAAAAAAAAATAAAAAAATATAGGAAAAATAATAGGAAAAAATAGAAAAAAATAGAAAAAAATAGAAAAAAATAGAAAAAAATAGAAAAAAATGGAAAAAAATATAAAAAATGGAAAGAATAATATAATAAATAAAATGGGTACAATAATGGGTAAACAAAAATAATGAATATAAAAATAAAAAATAAATAAAAATAATAATGATAGAAATAGTAAATAAATAAAAAAAAAAAAAAAAAAAAATAAAATAAAATAAAATAAAATAAAATAAAATAAAAATAAAAATAAAAATAAAAATAAAATTAAAATAAAAAATAAAAAATAAAATAAAATAAAATAAAAAAATAATATAAAAAATAAAAAATAAAAAATAAAAATTAAAAAATAAAAATAAAAAATAAAAAATAAAAAATAATAAAATAAAAAAATAAAGTAAAATAAAAAATAAAAATAAAAAATAAAAAATAATAAAATAAAAATAAAGTAAATAAAAATAAAAAGTAAATAAAAAATCCAAAATGAAATTAAAATCTTTCCATGCTAGTTAGTAATTTTCTATATAGCAGTTGATGTCGAGCTCCACGTTCATTCCTTTTGGTTTCATAGTTTCCATTTTAAATATCCAATGGGTTTCATTTCTTGATACCTCCCTTCTCATATTAGTGTTTCTCCAATCTTTTTCTATTCTATCTATTCCATAGAATTTTAAATGTTGGGGGTTTCTACCATGTACATCCCTGAAGTGTTTAGATACACTATGGTGTTTAAATCCTTTTTTGATGTTTCTAACGTGTTCTCCTACTCTCACCGATAGGGCTCTGGTTGTTCTGCCTACGTATTGCAGCCCACAACTGCACTCCAATACGTAGGTAACGTGTGTGCTAGCACATGTTATAAGTTTATCAATTTTAAAGGTTTGCTTGTTACTGTTTGATACAAAGTTAGTTGTTTTTCTATCACTTTTCTTGGTAGACCTACACGCTTTGCATTTTCCACACCTAAAGAACCCCTCCTGCTCAAAGAAGGTTGTCATCCTTTTAGGGGGGTCTGGTACATTTTTTACTATTTTATCCCTGATCCTCCTAGCTCTCCTGTATACGAACGCTGGTTTATTTGGCAGGACCTTGCTCAACTGTGGATCATTACTAATTATAGGCCAATGTTTTGTTATAATTTTTTCTAATGTCTTATATTGTTTATTGAATGCTGTTATAAATGGTACTTTATCATTGTGGTTATGATTTCTAATTTTATTAGTTAATGTTAGCTCTCTATCCATATTGGCTATTTTAAGACGCGTATCCTCCAGTGTGTCTTTGTGGTACCCCTTGTCTATAAATCTTTTAATTAATATATCTGTCTGTTGAAAATAATCCTCTATTAGGTCACAGTTTCGTCTTATCCTAATAAACTGGCTTTTTGGGATTGCTTTTTTCCAGTGGGGGTGGTGACAGCTCCCCATCGGAATGTAACCATTCCGGTCCGTTTCTTTGAAGTGTGTTCTAGTTCCCAATTTGTTCTTGTTTTTATAAATTTCTAAGTCCAAGAAATTTATTTTTTGTTGGTGTACTGTAGCTGTAAATTTAATATCATATTTATTATGGCCAATATGTTGGATAAATGCTTCCAGTTGCTGTTGACTGCCCTTCCACACTATCAAAATGTCATCTATAAATCGTTTGTATAACAGCAGGTGTGGCCAGCATCTTCCAAAAATCTCTTCTTCCTCCCACTTACTAAGAAAGATGTTGGCCACACTTGGTGCATACTTGTTACCCATCCCTACTCCCTTTATCTGCCTATAATAGTTATGATTGTGCCAGAAGAAATTATTCCCCATGGCCATCCTTAATCCCTCCAGTATAAACCTTCTTTGTTTTAATTTGAGGTCTGATAGTTTTTTCATTCCCCACGCTACAGCTGCCAAAGCGTCCGTTTGTTTTATATTGGTGTACAACGACTCCACATCCATTGTTACCAATAGTGTGGATTCGTCCACCTGTAGATTCTTTAGGTTATTGATTACATCCTTACTATCCTTGAGGAATGCCTTGCCCTCTCCTGCTATAGGTTGGAGGAATATATCCAAATATTCCCCCAATCTTGAATAGACCGATTCTATGCCACTAATTATAGGCCTTCCTGGTGGTCTAGTTTTATTCTTATGGATTTTAGGAACCTGGTATATTACTGGTATCCTTGGTGCTTCTGTCAGCAAATATCTACCTTCTTTCTTATTTATAATATTGTCAGCTATGCCCTTATTTAAATACTCTTTTAATTTCTTCTTTAATTCTCTATTGGGATTCTTTTTCAGGGGTTGGTATGTGCTTATATCTTTCACTAATCTCTCCAGTTCTGCATGGTAGTCCTGCTTGGTTAATATCACTACCCCTCCCCCTTTATCCGCTGGCCTAATCACTATGTTTTTTCTTTTTTCTAGTTTCTTTAGTCCTTGCCATATTCTGTCTTTATTACACTTTACCGGTTTGATGTTTCTCAGTTCCTTCTCTACTATCCTCTTAAACACCTCAATATGTTGATTGGTGTTTGACCTAGGGTTAAACGTGGACCTGTTCCTCAACTGACTATGTGTGTATTCCATTTCATTAGTTTGATGTTGGGGTTCTCCTTTCTCTAAATAGTATTTTTTTAAATTTAGTTTCCGAATAAACTTTTGCAAATCAATGAATGCTTCGAATTGGTTAAAGGTTGCACTGGGTGCATACTTAATGCCCCTATCTAATACCAACAGTTCCTCATGAGTAAATGTTATATCTGTTAGGTTGAAAATACCCTCTCCTAATTTACTCTTTTTCTTTTTGCCTCCCCCTCTGCAGCCTCTTTTTCTCTTTGATTTACACTGCCTCCAGTTTCCTGGGGGTTCCTGTTCCAGCCCCCCCTGCTGGTTTGGAATACTGGCATGGGTGGTTTGTAGGGCTCCCTCCAATCCCGCCATTCCCCCTGCCACATAGGTGGACCATAATTTGGGCCATAATTGTAATATCCCCTCCCCCTCCCCCTATATCCTCCTCTCCAAGGTCTGGGATATGGTCCCATCGGGGGTTGGTAGGGGGCCGTATATGTGCTGTTGTTCCCTTGGTCGGGTTTCTGGGTAGTTATTTTCTTCTGATTATCATACGGGGTTTGTACTGTTGCTCCAGTGTCTTTTCTAGTCAAGTTGGCGATAGGGGTCCCTGATGTTCTACTCGTTCCCACATCTGCAAGCATATCCCCGATGTTGACCTCCTCATCCAGGGACGTGTTTGCAGAATTAGTGGGTTTTTCCTCCTCCTGCCACCTGTATACTTTTCCCTCTGCGTAATCCTTTTTGTCCCTTTGGTACTTTTTAACCTTTTTATTTTTTACTTCATTGTCCAATTTAGCTAGGAATTCTTGTAATTTAGCCGCCCTCGTTTTGTACTCATTTGTTTCAACATGGGGTACCATGTTATCTCTAATTGTACCTATGGTGGATTCTACTTTTTTTAATTTGATTCTTCTCCTTTCAATGATCATGTCTAACAGTCTGTTTTCACAGCCATTAAAAAAATCAAACCAAGTCCTTGATAGGTTTTCATCTGTTATACCATCATTGGGACCTAGGTCCCATCTTAGCCTCCTAGGGGTGATTTTTGCCTCTCTGTATTGATCTAATGTGTTGATATCCCACCAAATTCTAATTTGTTTATCCATAGCATTTTTCAAGTGTTTAAAACTTTGTTCTAAATTCAGTGCCGTGGTGTTATCATAATTTTGGAAAAGTTGTCCCAGATCTAGCTGCCGATTCGCTAGAAATGAGAAAACCTCCATGTTCTGCTGCCCGTGAGAAAAATTATATGTTTAATATATAACCGTGAATATCTATGTGCGTGTCACCGGCGCAAAACCAAACTTCAATTTCCTCTGCTAAATACCAAGTGTTGGGTATGCTGCACTCAAAAACGACCCTTAGATGGGTAAAAATATTAGTGAATGTGTGTGAGTGCGCTGCCCCCCTTTTTATTATATATCACCACCTGTATTCCTTATCAACTACCAATGATCAATATTACATGTGCATATATTCAAACTTTAGGTCAATAAATCATAAATATCACAAAAAACGTCCTTCAGACATGTTACAAAGTCTTGAATCCTTTAAAGTGACTGGCGTGCTCCTATGTACTTCAATAAGTGACTGAGTGGGACCCTCCACCATTCAGATTGGCCACTCACCAGATATTTTACTAGGGGTACGCCTTTGGTTCATTCAGGGATAACCATTCCACACAGGTACTACTTCACATCCGTTAACAACTTGTGCTCTAATACTCCTCATGGGAAAGCATAGGGACAGAAGGCGATCATAGCGTAATATGTTTAAATCATTTATTTTAAAAGGTATCAAAGATTAAAATCACTCACATTTGCAGGTGCCCTTTTGCCGGCACTAAGCTTATCCAGCAGTTACGGACGGGTGTCTAGTAGCATGGTTCGCCTGGTATTGTAAGCGATCTCCACGCTTGGCTTGCACTCCAAGCCTCGTTTTCGTTTTCGTCCGGTCACGTGATGCGTCAAAATCTCCCAGCAGCCTCTACGCGTTTCGCATCATCAAATGCGTCATCAGGAAGCTGCCGTTTGATTGGTGCCCTCTCTATTTATACTATGTGTGGCCGGAAGTGTCCATTCCGCCATTTTAACTAAGGTAATGCTCCCATCTGTGACTTCCTTCCTGTTATCGCCATTTTGACTAAGGGTTTTTTTCCCTTTTGTATAGTACACGCTTAAATCACTAATTCCCCTTTACATTTTCTTAGTTTTCATTTACATTTTCTTAATTTGTATTCCGGTTGATGGGGATATTAACCCATCTATATCTGCTGGAGAGGCTTTTACAATGTCTCAAACACATAACACATTTTTTTAAAAATTTCTGTCCATTCTGCCCTAGCCGTTCGTTCATGTGTGATATGGGACAGCAAAAAGACCATTCTTTGCAATAATCAAACAAAGTTCAAACAGATATTCTAAAAACCATATGTGATTTATATGCATGACCCCTATTCTATACTTTTCTATGTATACAATCGAAAAAACCAAAAAAAATGAAAAAATAAAAAAATATAGGAAAAATAATAGGAAAAAATAGAAAAAAATAGAAAAAAATAGAAAAAAATAGAAAAAAATAGAAAAAAATGGAAAAAAATATAAAAAATGGAAAGAATAATATAATAAATAAAATGGGTACAATAATGGGTAAACAAAAATAATGAATATAAAAATAAAAAATAAATAAAAATAATAATGATAGAAATAGTAAATAAATAAAAAAAAAAAAAATAAAAAATAAAATAAAATAAAATAAAATAAAAATAAAAATAAAAATAAAATTAAAATAAAAAATAAAAAATAAAATAAAATAAAATAAAAAAATAATATAAAAAATAAAAAATAAAAAATAAAAATTAAAAAATAAAAATAAAAAATAAAAAATAAAAAATAATAAAATAAAAAAATAAAGTAAAATAAAAAATAAAAATAAAAAATAAAAAATAATAAAATAAAAATAAAGTAAATAAAAATAAAAAGTAAATAAAAAATCCAAAATGAAATTAAAATCTTTCCATGCTAGTTAGTAATTTTCTATATAGCAGTTGATGTCGAGCTCCACGTTCATTCCTTTTGGTTTCATAGTTTCCATTTTAAATATCCAATGGGTTTCATTTCTTGATACCTCCCTTCTCATATTAGTGTTTCTCCAATCTTTTTCTATTCTATCTATTCCATAGAATTTTAAATGTTGGGGGTTTCTACCATGTACATCCCTGAAGTGTTTAGATACACTATGGTGTTTAAATCCTTTTTTGATGTTTCTAACGTGTTCTCCTACTCTCACCGATAGGGCTCTGGTTGTTCTGCCTACGTATTGCAGCCCACAACTGCACTCCAATACGTAGGTAACGTGTGTGCTAGCACATGTTATAAGTTTATCAATTTTAAAGGTTTGCTTGTTACTGTTTGATACAAAGTTAGTTGTTTTTCTATCACTTTTCTTGGTAGACCTACACGCTTTGCATTTTCCACACCTAAAGAACCCCTCCTGCTCAAAGAAGGTTGTCATCCTTTTAGGGGGGTCTGGTACATTTTTTACTATTTTATCCCTGATCCTCCTAGCTCTCCTGTATACGAACGCTGGTTTATTTGGCAGGACCTTGCTCAACTGTGGATCATTACTAATTATAGGCCAATGTTTTGTTATAATTTTTTCTAATGTCTTATATTGTTTATTGAATGCTGTTATAAATGGTACTTTATCATTGTGGTTATGATTTCTAATTTTATTAGTTAATGTTAGCTCTCTATCCATATTGGCTATTTTAAGACGCGTATCCTCCAGTGTGTCTTTGTGGTACCCCTTGTCTATAAATCTTTTAATTAATATATCTGTCTGTTGAAAATAATCCTCTATTAGGTCACAGTTTCGTCTTATCCTAATAAACTGGCTTTTTGGGATTGCTTTTTTCCAGTGGGGGTGGTGACAGCTCCCCATCGGAATGTAACCATTCCGGTCCGTTTCTTTGAAGTGTGTTCTAGTTCCCAATTTGTTCTTGTTTTTATAAATTTCTAAGTCCAAGAAATTTATTTTTTGTTGGTGTACTGTAGCTGTAAATTTAATATCATATTTATTATGGCCAATATGTTGGATAAATGCTTCCAGTTGCTGTTGACTGCCCTTCCACACTATCAAAATGTCATCTATAAATCGTTTGTATAACAGCAGGTGTGGCCAGCATCTTTTGGAAGATGCTGGCCACACCTGCTGTTATACAAACGATTTATAGATGACATTTTGATAGTGTGGAAGGGCAGTCAACAGCAACTGGAAGCATTTATCCAACATATTGGCCACAATAAATATGATATTAAATTTACAGCTACAGTACACCAACAAAAAATAAATTTCTTGGACTTAGAAATTTATAAAAACAAGAACAAATTGGGAACTAGAACACACTTCAAAGAAACGGACCGGAATGGTTACATTCCGATGGGGAGCTGTCACCACCCCCACTGGAAAAAAGCAATCCCAAAAAGCCAGTTTATTAGGATAAGACGAAACTGTGACCTAATAGAGGATTATTTTCAACAGACAGATATATTAATTAAAAGATTTATAGACAAGGGGTATCACAAAGACACACTGGAGGATACGCGTCTTAAAATAGCCAATATGGATAGAGAGCTAACATTAACTAATAAAATTAGAAATCATAACCACAATGATAAAGTACCATTTATAACAGCATTCAATAAACAATATAAGACATTAGAAAAAATTATAACAAAACATTGGCCTATAATTAGTAATGATCCACAGTTGAGCAAGGTCCTGCCAAATAAACCAGCGTTCGTATACAGGAGAGCTAGGAGGATCAGGGATAAAATAGTAAAAAATGTACCAGACCCCCCTAAAAGGATGACAACCTTCTTTGAGCAGGAGGGGTTCTTTAGGTGTGGAAAATGCAAAGCGTGTAGGTCTACCAAGAAAAGTGATAGAAAAACAACTAACTTTGTATCAAACAGTAACAAGCAAACCTTTAAAATTGATAAACTTATAACATGTGCTAGCACACACGTTACCTACGTATTGGAGTGCAGTTGTGGGCTGCAATACGTAGGCAGAACAACCAGAGCCCTATCGGTGAGAGTAGGAGAACACGTTAGAAACATCAAAAAAGGATTTAAACACCATAGTGTATCTAAACACTTCAGGGATGTACATGGTAGAAACCCCCAACATTTAAAATTCTATGGAATAGATAGAATAGAAAAAGATTGGAGAAACACTAATATGAGAAGGGAGGTATCAAGAAATGAAACCCATTGGATATTTAAAATGGAAACTATGAAACCAAAAGGAATGAACGTGGAGCTCGACATCAACTGCTATATAGAAAATTACTAACTAGCATGGAAAGATTTTAATTTCATTTTGGATTTTTTATTTACTTTTTATTTTTATTTACTTTATTTTTATTTTATTATTTTTTATTTTTTATTTTTATTTTTTATTTTACTTTATTTTTTTATTTTATTATTTTTTATTTTTTATTTTTTATTTTTATTTTTTAATTTTTATTTTTTATTTTTTATTTTTTATATTATTTTTTTATTTTATTTTATTTTATTTTTTATTTTTTATTTTAATTTTATTTTTATTTTTATTTTTATTTTTATTTTATTTTATTTTATTTTATTTTATTTTATTTTTTATTTTTTTTTTTATTTATTTACTATTTCTATCATTATTATTTTTATTTATTTTTTATTTTTATATTCATTATTTTTGTTTACCCATTATTGTACCCATTTTATTTATTATATTATTCTTTCCATTTTTTATATTTTTTTCTATTTTTTTCTATTTTTTTCTATTTTTTTCTATTTTTTTCTATTTTTTCCTATTATTTTTCCTATATTTTTTTATTTTTTCATTTTTTTTGGTTTTTTCGATTGTATACATAGAAAAGTATAGAATAGGGGTCATGCATATAAATCACATATGGTTTTTAGAATATCTGTTTGAACTTTGTTTGATTATTGCAAAGAATGGTCTTTTTGCTGTCCCATATCACACATGAACGAACGGCTAGGGCAGAATGGACAGAAATTTTTAAAAAAATGTGTTATGTGTTTGAGACATTGTAAAAGCCTCTCCAGCAGATATAGATGGGTTAATATCCCCATCAACCGGAATACAAATTAAGAAAATGTAAATGAAAACTAAGAAAATGTAAAGGGGAATTAGTGATTTAAGTGTGTACTATACAAAAGGGAAAAAAACCCTTAGTCAAAATGGCGATAACAGGAAGGAAGTCACAGATGGGAGCATTACCTTAGTTAAAATGGCGGAATGGACACTTCCGGCCACACATAGTATAAATAGAGAGGGCACCAATCAAACGGCAGCTTCCTGATGACGCATTTGATGATGCGAAACGCGTAGAGGCTGCTGGGAGATTTTGACGCATCACGTGACCGGACGAAAACGAAAACGAGGCTTGGAGTGCAAGCCAAGCGTAGAGATCGCTTACAATACCAGGCGAACCATGCTACTAGACACCCGTCCGTAACTGCTGGATAAGCTTAGTGCCGGCAAAAGGGCACCTGCAAATGTGAGTGATTTTAATCTTTGATACCTTTTAAAATAAATGATTTAAACATATTACGCTATGATCGCCTTCTGTCCCTATGCTTTCCCATGAGGAGTATTAGAGCACAAGTTGTTAACGGATGAGAAGTAGTACCTGTGTGGAATGGTTATCCCTGAATGAACCAAAGGCGTACCCCTAGTAAAATATCTGGTGAGTGGCCAATCTGAATGGTGGAGGGTCCCACTCAGTCACTTATTGAAGTACATAGGAGCACGCCAGTCACTTTAAAGGATTCAAGACTTTGTAACATGTCTGAAGGACGTTTTTTGTGATATTTATGATTTATTGACCTAAAGTTTGAATATATGCACATGTAATATTGATCATTGGTAGTTGATAAGGAATACAGGTGGTGATATATAATAAAAAGGGGGGCAGCGCACTCACACACATTCACTAATATTTTTACCCATCTAAGGGTCGTTTTTGAGTGCAGCATACCCAACACTTGGTATTTAGCAGAGGAAATTGAAGTTTGGTTTTGCGCCGGTGACACGCACATAGATATAAGGTTAACATGTCCAAAACTGAAGCCCTGCCCGTACATATCCCATTACCCATATTATCACAGCTCAAAGAATCATATCCTTACAAGTGGTGCAAAACCTCCCTCAAATACTTAGGTATTCTTCTCACCCCATCCTACTCTTCTCTTTACTCTGCTAACTTTCCACCCTTGGTTTTGGAAATTAATAAATCCTTGATGACTTGGGCTAAGTACCCGTTGTCCTTGTTGGGCGGGATAAATGTTTTAAAAATGTCTATTTTACCTAGACTGCTATATCATTTTGAAACGTTACCAGATGCTTTGCCCTCATCCCAATTAAAGACACTTCAGCGTAACTTTCTAAAGTTCATATGGGGCGATAGGGCTCACCGTATAGCAAGTTCAGTGGTGTTTGCTCCGAGGTCCAGGGGTGGAATGGGTGCACCGGACATTATCAAATATTATTATGCCTCACATTTAAGGCCTATTATTTCTTGGTCCTCTCTATTTGCTCCAAATCAATGGACCGCTATTGAAAAAGGTGTGATTTACCCAGTTCACCCGAGTTCCTTGGTTTGGGAGGGTTCCTTATCTTTGGATCCCACTTTCAAACACCAGTGCATTGTCCCAATGAATTTTACTTTAACCATTTGCCGTAAATGTTTTAAAGAATATCAACTTGCCTCGCCTTGCTCCCCGCTCATCAATGTATTGTTTAACCCACTTATACCAGACAGTTTGTCCTTGGGCAGGATCTTTTCCAACTTTATTTAGTATTTAGTACACCCTGTTACGCGAAGGCTACATCCCTTTGACACTCAATATTTCTCCCCAACTTTTCTACTTCTACCTGCAGGTTAGACATTTTTTTCACTCTAATGCCCCGTACACACGGTCGGATTTTCCGATGGAAAATGTCTGATCGGAGCGTGTTGTCAGAAATTCCGACCGTGTGTGGGCTCCATCGGACATTTTCCATCGGATTTTCCGACACACAAAGTTTGAGAGCAGGCTACAAAATTTTCCAACAACAAAATCCGATCGCATCAATTCCGAACATGTGTGGCCTGTTCCGACGCACAAAGTGTCACGCATGCTCAGAAATTCCGAGACGGAACAGCTCGGTCTGGTAAACTTAGCGTTCGCAATGGATACAACACTTTCGTCATGGTGCAATGTTAAAAATGGTTTAATACAGCGCACTCTTCTTTTTTATAATGTGAGAAGTATGAAGTAGTTTTGCTGCTCATATTCTCACAGACTTCTCACAAACTTCTTTCTTTATTATTTATCGGGATTCCCTTAATATATTTTGATTTGTCACATCTGACAAAAATATTTTTATTTTTATTTTAAAAGGCAGATTTTTTTTTTATTTTAGGTTTGTAATTTTTCCAAGTCTGATCTTTGTTTTATTTTATTTTTAGTTTTACTCCAGAATATTTTTGTGTGTGTTTTGTGTGTCAAGTTACCCACAACACCATTATTTTCTTGTATTATTTAATCTCAAGGAGATTGTTTGGTGTTGGTGTCCCTTTTTCATTTCACATTGTATTTTTGAAATGTACCTGAATCCTTACAAACAAACTGTCCTTTTTGAAGGAAAACACACATAGGCAAGTATAATTGAACCAAAAAATCTTTTATTAAGGGCTCAGAACCAAACAAAGAGGGAGGCAACGCTGGATAAACAGCAGAAATTAGCGAAGCCTGGGACCCCCAGGGCAGACATCAATTCTTGAACATCAAAATTGGTGGCCTGAGGAGTCCATATGTAAGGGAGTGCAGTCTGGTCCAGAAGTCCCAGAGATCCGGAAAGCAGCAGATGACATCTGTGTCCCCAGGCTGTGGTACCACAAGAGGCTGCATCTTTTGCCAGACCAGACTGGATCCAGGGTCCTCACTCTCTGGTCTTCCTTCCACGCTTCCTTCCTGGCTGTGACTCTGCTGTTGGAGATGTGGCAGGAGGAGGAGTAGAACCTGGAGGAGGACTAGTAGGACCTGGAGGAGGAGGAGGACCATGTGTGAGGTCACAAATGTGGGTCTCAGATGTTATTTGGGCCCTCAACCCCTTATTGAGAGCTTCCAACATTAATGACTCACACATGAGTTGTTGGCCCTCCTCCATCTGCTGCATTTTACAGGCAATTATGGCAGCAAAGCCCTCCTCCACGGTGCGTGGTGCTCCCAGGGCCTCTGTAGCCTTCCAAAAGAGGCCTATGGCAGCCTCCTCTAGGGTACTCCTCTTCCTGCCACTTTCTCTTTGCAGGTGTAGGGGAGGGACCTGCATATCAGGCAGCCAGCTCGGCCCGGCCACCTCCTGGCTGAGACTTCCCTGTGTATTAAAAAGGGACATGGTTGTAATGTTTTGCATCATCAATCACAATCATAAATTAGTACTCCAAACTAACATCTAGTTAACATCATTGATTGGACAACCTGAAATATATGCTATACCTGGCTCAATCTGGGCTCCTCCACATGTTGCTGCCTGGAAGGCCCAGGTTGGGCGTCAGAAGCCTCAGCTGGGGGGGAAGGAAGCGTGGAAGGAAGACTGGAGAGTGATGGCCTGGGTTCAGTCTGGCCTGCCAGAAAATGCAGCCTGTCATAGTACCACATCCTGGGGACATAGATGTCATCTGCTGCTCTGGATCTCTGCGAATCCTGGACTTTCTGGTGCTCCCTTACATATGTGCTCCTCAGGCCACCAATTAGGATGTTCAAATATGTGATGTCTGCCGTGGGGATCACCTGCTTCACAATTTCCAACAATTGATCCAGCGCTGCCTTCCTCTTTGTTTGGTTCTTATAATGTGAGTGGTTGATCTCCCACAGACAAGGCAGCTCCATGAACATGTCAATGAATATTGCCATGAAGTCGGTATCGTTCAAGATATCCATTTTCACTGCAAGACAAACCCTAATGTCAGCCAAAACTCTCCTAATCTTGTTACAATATAGGCCTCAATCTAGAAGCAGTATAGGCCCAAGTTTGTCTCTTACCTTCGTTTTTATGATCGGTGCCTCCGATGCTCCTTCCTCCGCTCACAGATCGTACGTAACAAGCACGTGTGTTACGCTTTATACACACTGCGCATGCGTGTAACTCTGCCCGCCCCTGACGTTCTTTCTAGTCTATTCCCCGCCCCTTTTCGTTTGGCGCAGTGGGGGAAGAGCACATGGCGGATACACAGCAGGTGCGTGCTAATTACAGGAACGAGGAGGAGGAGGAGGAAAGCCCGGATCCGGACACGTCCCGATTCAGAAGGAGATTTAAGGCCTCAAATATGTCCTTTGGGGAGATGTTGGAGATGGTCGACATCCTGAAGAAGGCCGACTATGATGGGAAGTATGGACCTTACCCCAACCCCAATCTCAGAAAGGCCAAGATCATGGCGAAAGTAGTCAAGAATCTGCACCGGAATTTCGGGGTACGTTGATCGAAAGATCAGCTCAGGAAACGGTGGTCGGACCTCAAATTATGAGAACATGAGCAGTACAGAAAGATCCAGAGAGTGCTGCAAAAAAGTAAGTAGTTGTGCTGTGATTCTATTCTTTATGTTTATTACGTTTGTGCTGCTCCATGTGCTTTTCTTAAAAGTGTACATTTTAAAATGGCAACTTTCATGTTCATGGGCACATTATTCATTCGTATCAAACATTTTTCTTTCGGCCTATAAAACACCATTGTTTTGGCCATATGTATTTGGCCACATTTTTTAAGCCCTACTTGTATGAAACTAATTTGGTTGTGTAGATGGCTTTGTTACTAGAATGAAATGCAAACTAGATTCTGTGTAAGGAGAGGACACTCAGCAGCTGTTTTCACATCTGGACACTGGAGCACTAGTGTGGGAAACAAGAACACCATTTTTATTAGGGGGGCCCACACAGGTGCTCCAGTGTATACTATAGGGGGGTCTCCATCTGTGAAGCTTGTACTAAACAGGTAAAGTATTGCAGCTTGACAAAGGACAATGAAAATGCTACATTTTTGAACTCTGCCAAAATAGACAATTGTACCCCACTTCCAAGCAATGTTTCCTATTTATAGTTCTGCCATCAAATATCTGTGTGTTAAGTATAGCATTTTTGTTTTACATAGGGGAGAAAAGATCGGAGGACACCCCTCATCCGAGGAGACCACAGACTCCCCACCTCTGGAAGAAGGGGAAATACCCCCAACCCAAGAAGAGCAGGAGGAGGAAGACGTGGTGGAAATTGTCACCACAACAGGTGAGTGTCTGCGACCACAGGCTCAGGTAAGAGATGGATGCCGGCATATTTTTGATACCTGTTTTTGTTTGGTTTCTCTCTTTATAGGTGATCGTGATGTTGTGGATCCAGAACCTTTCACATCAGAAAGTGCCCAGATCCTGATTGGGGAGATCATGGGGTGTAATTTACAATTGGAAAACCTCAAGAAAAACATCAATGATGTTATTCAAAAAAATAAAAACATCATTGATGTTTTGGGGCGAGTTTAAAACCCCTCCAAATCCCTTTGTTTTTTGTGTGCTACAATGTTAAAAATGTTTTAGCGATTTTTAGAAAAGCCAAATTTGGAGGATGCACACAGTGTGCCAACATGTGCTATCTGCCATCACGGGAGATCAATGGACGCGTTTTGGGGGGTGCAACCCCTTCCTCAATAATAAAGTAGCTAAAAGGAAGGGGTTTCTCCCCCAAAAGACGTCCCTTGATCCCCCATGATGGCAGCTAGCACATGTTGAACTTCTTCAATTGGTGTGACTTCACCCCATCTGAAGACAATATCAAACACAGTTCCTAAATAATCATGTCTGATATTGCCTTCAAGTTCTACCAAATGTGAACTTTGTAAGTTCAAGATTTGTATCTTTCTTGTTGGTTTTACATATGCCTGTTTTATCTTAAATGAACATTTCTATTTTTTATAATGCCCCCCCAAAAATTGTTATACAACAAACATGTTGGTTTGTTTTAAAAACTTTTTCTAAATGCACATGTGATTGTGCAGGTATTAAAAAGATTGTTAATCAAGAATGTTTGGATAATTGTCTCAACGCTACAACACTTTTGTGGTGATGTAATTGCTGCTTTCTGTGAAAATGGGGGTTATTTCCCAAGGGCAAATCCTCTTTGCACTACAAGTGCAGTTTCAGTGCAGTTTCAAGTGCACTTGTAGTGCAAAGTGTCTTTGCCTTTAGTAAATAACACACAACAGTGCTTTGTATAAGGTTACACAATCACGCCATTTTCAGGACTCCCCACATTTCTGTCAGGGTCAGCTAAAACAAACACAAGCAGTAAATGTCAACAAAGATTTGCTCTTTTTTTGGTTTTTATTTGATAAAGGCTTCACAAATTTGCTGGCATATTGATGGCCCCCCTACCCGCAAAGAACTCAAGGTATCTTAACCGGACATCACGGGCACTCAGGGAGGGCAAGCCAGGATGGCCACTTTCAAGCGCCGTCAGGGTTGATTCATTTAGAATTCCGGCCTCAGGCCCAATTGAGCCAGCATAGTTGGCAGAATGTTGGCATAAAAAGTTATGTAGAACACAGCACGCCAGGATTATATGATTAAGTTTATACTCCGCCATATGGAGTCAGTTCCGGGGTGAGGATCCTCATCGGGAATGGCCGCATAAGATGGTCCCCCAGCGCAAATGCTTCATCCGCAATGAAGACAAATGGGAGTCCTTCCACATTCTCTTCTGGAGGTGGCAAGTCCTAGCTGCTATTCTGGAGACGCCTGTAAGACTCCGTCTGGGTGATGACTGCACCATCGGACATCCGACCATTCTTCCCCACGTCCACATACAGGAACTCGTAATTAGCCGACACCACAGCCAACATCACAATACTATTGAACCCCTTGTAATTATAATAGTAGGACCCCGAGTTGGGTGGTGGGATGATGTGGACGTGTTTCCCATCAATTGCCCCTCCGCAGTTAGGAAAGTCCCACCGCTGGCCAAAGTGGGAGGCCACAGTCTGCCATTCCTGTGGCGTGGAAGGAAACTGTTGAGGAAAACAAAAAAACTTAGTATTTTTGCACATAAACATGGAAAGCAGATTAGACACAAATATTCTTGGCCAACATCCAGATAACATTTATTAAGGGGAATCTTACAACAACAGAGTATAAGGTACACCTATCATATCCCCCCCCTCTCATGGGCCATTTCTAACATTATAGGGGGGGGGATCTTGGACAGGTAACCCCCTTCACTTCATTGAGAGATGAATGCCTAAATACAGGGTATTACTTGGAACAGCCCCTCCTTAGTTACACTATTGGCAGCCCACTGGACAGGTAAGAAGTGTCATAATACAAAGATATAAATACATACTGTACACATTTGAGCACATTTGGACATTCTGCTATTACCTATCAAGATAATAATATAATACAAAAACTTTAAACAGTACCATTTGAAAGTATACAGGCAGGCCCTTGCACTGCTTTAGGGAATTTATCCATAAATCTGACCACAAAAGAGATGGGTATAGTGTGTATGGCTTTGGCAAAGTCAGCAGATAGATGATTGAGGATAGATAGAGAATTGGGATCAGCTGACTTAGCAGTTGGGGGGAGGGAGGGTTAATAAAAATGATTTGGGGACACCACAAAAAAAAGCCTCTGGCACTCTGCCTGAATTTAAAGCACAAATCACATTTCTAAACATTTTAGAGGGTGTTTGGGGTAAAGCACTACTATGGAGCTGATAAAATACATTGTTAAGTGACTACATGAGGTGAATATAGGGCCAGGAGAGCATGCTGGGGAGGTTAGTGAAGGCAAATATGTATGAAGGACTAAAAACATAATTACATAATAATCCAGCATGCATGAGAACAAAGGGGACATTCACAGCATATTACAATCATGGTAATTAGGGAATGAGGAAAGAAATACAATACATTAGCAAACATTATATACAATAAAATGTGATATTAAAAGGATAAAAATCTTACCTTCATATACTCCTTCTGCAGGACCTGGATGATGGCAGAACAGGTCTCTGGGATAATGATGCCCAGAGCCTGGGGGGAGATGCCTGTCGAGAACTTCAAGTCCTGCAGGCTTCTCCCTGTCGCCAAGTACCGCAGGGTAGCCTCTGCTCCGGAGTGATGGCTTGCCTCATGCAGGTATCCTGCCTGCTGATATAGCTGGTCAGCGAAGCCAACAAATGGTGAAATACGGGGTCCGTCATCCTGAGAAAGTTCCTGAAATCATCAGGATTATTATCACGGATCTCACGGAGCAAAGGCATGTGAGAGAACTGGTCACGCTGAAGCAACCAATTCTTGGTCCATGAACTCCTCCCCACCCTGTTCATGGACTGGACTTGTGTCAAGGTCAGGACCCCAACACCAAGCCCCCGCACAGCACAAACTCTACGAGGAGTACGTATACGCAACATGGCTAGAAAACGGTCGGCTGCTCAGAACGTAGTAACAGAATGCACTGAAGAACAGCAAGGCCTGTGAAGAGCGACCTGAAAAACAGTAACGAACGAACAAGAACACAATGACAAGTCAAGGGTACTCGCTGCACGCACTGAAGAGCAGATACAAACCCACAAGCACAAACTGAACCGCAGAAAACGATCTGAAAGCCACGAGTCTGAAAAAGCACAAATCATCTCTCACCAAACTTTTACTAACACGAGATTAGCAAAAGGAGCCCAAAGGGTGCCGTGCTTGGTTCTAAACTGGCTTTTTCTAGTGTCGTCGTACGTGGTGTATGTGACCGCATGGTTGGCTATCGGAAATTCTGACAACTTTGTGCGACCGTGTGTACGCAAAACAAGTTTGAGCCAACATCCGTCTGAAAAAATCCTAGGATTTTGTTGTCGGAATGTCCGATCAATGTCCGACCGTGTGTATGGGGCATAAATCTTCAACTACACTTAATATCCTCTATCCATCGTATCCTTCATGAGTCGACACCTCTTACTGAGACCATGCATCATTATATGGGAAAGTGGTCCCATTTGATAGGCAGATCTATTTCAATCCAGATATGGGATAAGATTTGGTCTTCTGTTTCAAAGTCTTCCAAGTGTGTGACCCAGTGGGAGACTTCTATGAAAATTCTTATGTTTTGGTATAGAACCCCTGATGTTATTCATAAATATGATCCTTCAGTCTCACCGTGCTGTTGGCGTTGTGGGACTGACATGGGTTCCTTATTCCATATATTTTGGCAGTGTTCAATGATACAGCCTTTTTGGGGTGAGGTGAGGCTCCTGATACAGAAAGTGCTGGATAAATCCCTCCCACTTGACCCCTTAGATTATTTGTTGGGCCTTCCTTTTCCTGGCTTAATCAAAAGAGCAAACCGGCTTCTTTCTTACATACTACTGGCTGCCAAACGACTTATTCCCCTGTGTTGGCTTTCCAATGCCCCTCCTCCTTGGCCCAAATTTTTACAACTAGTAGCTGATATCCGAAGGATGGAATATCTAATGGCCTCAGTACATGACACTATCCCCCAATTTGAAAAATTGTGGGAATCCTGGGATAGGTTGGAATTTGGGACCTCTATGCCAAATACCGTTTTTTAAGCTTTTACTGGCATAGGCCTTCCATGTGATAATGAGATTCCATCCCCCATTTGCCCCATTTTCACATATGTTATTTAGAACTTATTATTCCATACCACATATCTTCCATGGAATCTATGTTCTTCTTTTTTATGTAATTAACGTATGGTTTTCATCCTGCACTTCTATTTTAGGATTGTTTATTTTCTATATCCTGGACATAATGTGCAGAGCGCCCCTGTGCTCTGTAACTGTGAAATCTGTTCCTATGTACTTATCCTGTTTTGATATCAAGATGTTTTCAATAACTTTATATTCTATATTGTACAATAATGCCATACTTGTTCATTTTACAATGTTTAAAATCTAATAAAAATACAATTATAGATCAATTATATCAGACCTTTATTTAGTATACCTTCTTCTTCAGAACTTAATTTAGTGGAACTGAGATTGAAAATGCCCAAGGATGGCTTTACATTCGTCTTTTTTTTGTTTGTTTGTTCTATGTCCTCCTCTTCTGCCACTTCTAGATCCATGCTTCTTTTTCTGTTGTAATCTGCCCCTAAAAAACATTCCAGTTCAGTTTGACTATGTGGGCATGATGCATGTGCATTGTACATTCTGTTATAGGATGTTTCCTCCTTCACTATATTGAGGGTATTCTCTATCTTCCCATTCCACTTTCTTAGGGAGACCTTGGTCTGGTGTACCATAGAAGGGCTTCTGTGAAGAGTTATATTGGTATCCATAGCCACCTTGGGTAGATCCATTTTGTGGTGGATAACCCATATGTCCACCCCTATGATTACCTCTAAGGTGACTATAATGATTATAAGGATATTGACCTCTGGAATGACTTCTTCTCTGGTTCTGGGGGTGCCAGTCAATGTACCTTGCCCCAATGTCCTCATCGCCAAAGTCTCCCAAAGCCTTAAACCTATTATAAAGAGAAATGTCTGTAGAACGTGGGTTATTATGATTATTATGATTATTATAACCTCCTCTTTTATTGGGGGTGTTTTGCGACTGGGTGATTTATACCAATTGGGTTTAGAATTATTTTTGGAAGGTTTATAAACTTTAACCCATCCATTATTAGTGGTTCCCTGGGGGGGTGTATCCAGATCCATTACCTGTCTTGGGAGGTAGTTGAGTATTCGCCCTAGGAGGATCTGGTAGATTAGAAGTGGAGGGTATGTTGTTAATGTCAGTTTGCCATTTAAATACCCTGGTTTCTTTATAATCTTTTTCTTTTTATACTTTTGTTTCTTATCAAGAATAAGTTTCAGTTTCTCTGATTCTCTGTTATATTCATCCTTCCCTTTAAAAGCTGCCAGTTTTTCTCTGGTTTTATTGATTTCTGTGTCTAGATTAAGCAGTTTTTTATTTTTTCTTAAAATTAGGAATTTCAGCAGATCTATGCCGGCGCTATTAAAAATGTTATACCATTCTTTATCACCTTTAAGATCCACCTTGTTTAGGGGGTACATCCCATCTTAAGGAACGAGGAACCATGTTCTCAGTGACATAGTGTTCTAAAAGGGAAATATACCATACTGTTTTAATCTCTGTGGTCATGATATTTTTCAAATGAATGAAAATACCATGAATTTCATCAAAACTTTTATCCTCTATGAATATATCCTCTGTAATAATCTTGTGAATATTTCTGGCCTCAAAAACATACATTTTGTGAAAGAGACCAAAAAAGCTGCTACAGACAAGTGTGTATCATGAACTGAAAACTGCAAAAGGATGTGTGTCAACGCTAAACTGGTCAATGTGTAGCGGCGTGCAATGAGCATAAATATACAAACACCATATAATGAATGTAGAGAAATGCAGTGCTAAAAAGTGTAAATTATACCATATTGCATACTGTAAATACATTACCATGTAATAATTAAACCTCTATAAGTGCAAAAGACCTACAAAAATGTAATAACCGGTGAAGGTCACAAAAAGTGGTCAACAACATGATCATAAAATAACGTGGTTTTCTACCACATATGAAGTGCATAAATTGTCCATCAAACAATAAGCAAGTAATCATGTTCGTATATAAACAATAGCGATCAGTAGTATGAAATCCTCCACTGTATTGCCTTGCCTCCACCAAACCTAAAGAGTGCAAACTCACCAGAGCCAATTGCTGTCTAACATATAGAACAGCAAAACTCATTCATTACTCTTTAATCCTCCTTTTATTGGATGTATGCAGTATTTGCTGGTTATGACTATTCTTCACGTCACTTTACATGGACAATGGAGGGAATGCTCACTCTCATCCAACCAGACAACAAATCACCAATGCCAGAGAGAAAAAGCTTATAGTGTAGAATTCCAAAGAGGAACAAAAACTTTAAAAACACAGTAGTCCACATAAATAAAGTACTATAACATATGCTACTAGAATCCACAACTTACATCTGATGCCGCTAAACATGGACGGGTGCCAAAAACCAATGATGGCCTTCAGGCTTTCAAAGGGTGTAAATTGCTCATTTCACTTCCTCACTACCTATGACAGTTTTGGTGGCTCTGAAATGCCAAGATATCACAAAACCCCCCAAATTACCCCTTTTTGGATAGTAGACACCTTAAGCTGTTTGCTGAGAGGCATGTTGAGCCAATGGAGTATTTTATTGTTTGCCACACATTTCTGGAAAACGCAGTTGTCAAAGTTGTCAATTAAATTATATATTGCTCACACATGCCATGGTATTCTGGGGAATTACACTCCAAAATACATTCTGCTGCTTCTCCTGAGTATGGGGATACCACATGTGTGAGACTTTTTGGGAGCCTAGCCGCGTATAGGTGCCGAAACCCAATCACTGCCTTCAGGCTTTCAAACTGCATAAATTGCTCTTTTCACTTCTTCACTATCTATCACAGTTTTGGAGGCCCTGAAATGCCAAGTTAGCACAACCACCCCCCCCCCCCCCCCTCCAAATGACCCCTTTTCGGAAAGTAGACACCCCAAGGAACTTAATAGGAGGCATGGTAAGTATTTTGCAGATCTCATATTTTTTCACAAGGTTTTGAAAGCTGAAAAAATGAAAAGAAAAATTACATTTTCGCTTTCTTTCTTCATTTTCCAAAAAATCGTGGCAACAAATTATATCTGCAAAAAACTCACCATGCCTCTTAGAAAATACCTTGGGGTGTCTACTTTCTGATAAGGGGTCATTTAGGGGTTGTGCTATCTTGGAATTTCAAGGCCTCCGAAATTATGATAGATAGTGAGGAAGTGAATCTAGCAATCTATGCCCTTAGAAAGCCTGAAGGCGGTAATTGGTTTTTGAGGTCCTGTATGCGGCTAAACTGCCAAAAAGTCTCTCACATGTGGTATCCCCATACTCGGGAGAAGCAGCCTAATGTATTTTGGGTTGTAATTTCACATATACCCATGGCATATGTGAGCAATATATCATTTAAGTGACAACTTTGTGTAAAAAATTTTTTTTTTGTCATTTTCTAGAAACTTGTGGTAAAAAAAATAATATTATATGGGCTCAACATGCCTCTCAGCAATTACCTTGGGTGTCTACTTTCTAAAAAGGGCTGATTTGGGGGGTGTTTGAACTTTCCTGGCATTTTACGCCCAACATTAGAAGCTTATGCCACACATCACCCACTCTTCTAACCACTTAAAGACCAAGCCTTTTCTGACACTTTTCGTTTACATAAAAAAATAATTTTTTTTGCTAGAAAATTACTTTGAACCCCCAAACGTTATATATTTTTTAAAGCAGAGGCTCTACAGAATAAAATGGCGAGTGTTGCAGTTTTTGTTGTTGTCACACAGTATTTGTGACTTTTGGATTTTAATGCACAAAAACACAATATATTGCCCAATTGTTTGCTCTTGCAGTGGTGACAAACTATGTAATTTTTCTAAAGACTTTCAAAGCCTTTATAGGTTACCACTTTAGATGTACACAGGAGATCTAGAGCTAGAATTACTGCACTCGATCTGACATTTGCGGTGATACCTCCCATGCATGGTGCAATTGCTGTTTGCATATGACATGAGACCGATGCTTGCGTTCGCCTTTGCATGCGAGCGGTGGGTGGGCTGTTGGACTGGGGTGCTTTAATTTTTTTGATTATTATTATTTATTTTGCTTTTTTGTTTTATTTTTACACTGTCCCTTTTATTTTTTTTGGATAACTTTTATTGTTATCACAGGGACTGTAAATATCCCGTGATAGCAATAGGCAGTGACAGGTACTTCTTTCTGAAAAATGGTTTTCTGAAAAACGGGGTCTATTAGACTCTAGATCTCTCCCCGCATTATGGACTGCATTCTCAAGTTCCCCGGTGGGACAGGAGAGCCCAAGAAATCCGTGGAAGGCTACAGGTGGGGGCGTCCCCTCCCACTGCTTGTAAAAGCAATCTAGTGCCTAATTAGCCACTATATATAGGAGGTTACCCCCAAAAAGGTTAAAGGGACTTTAACGGCAACTCATTTAAAATTTAACATTTATTTTATTTAGTAGAAAGGGTATAAGTATCATAAAAGACATAGGGCGTCTATGAGAAAAGAGTAACAAAAAACAGTGTACAATCTATAAAAATTATACAACGATATACTGCATGTATGAGTTTCAAAACTAAATTCAATGGTCTTGCCACGAAATCTTACGCGTTTCGGGACTTAGGCATAATGTCCCTTCATCAGAGACAGGTCGTGGATCATAGACCTATTATACAATGAAATACAAACAAAATAAGTACAAAAAACAGTCGTGTATAAATGATATTTACAGGTATCACATATATGTCATTTGGTTTATTGTGACCGTGGATAAGAAAAATGCAACCTACCCATACATATCAGTAACGGAGCATCTATGCCAAGATCGCTGCAGTGACGGTGTCAGATACCCCAGGTCTGACAGATGTAAACAAGGACCTGAGTGCATCGGCCGGCCCAACTCTATCCACACTGATCCAACCCACAGACATAAGGGGGCATATCGTGGCTCCGCCACACAAACTAAAGCCAAGTTGCAGGCACTACAATGTGCTATATCATCTGCAGAGTAAAAATAAGTGCTATGTAGTAAGAGCTTACCAAGAGCTAATAAGTAATTCAAGGAGACAGAGGGCAAAGATGGGGTTAATAAAAGAACTATGTTCATACCGGAAAAATCGCAGTTCAGGCCACAACAGTTTGCATCACCATAAAAAGGGGGGAGAATATTGCCATATGGTGCGAGTGCAGATTGAACCAAGGATTTAATCCATATGGAGGCTAGGTCTGTGGACAAACAAACAGGGGAAGTGGTTGTAATGGTAACCCATGAAAGTTTCAAATTGGAAAACAACAATAGTGATATAGCTGGATCACAGCCATCCAAGGATGGTACTTACAAGAGGTGCAAAATTAAGTCCTGAAGAGACAAGAGTGGTCCTGTAGTGCGTCTGGGCCGGTCACTGCTAAGTGCGGTAATGATAAGCCCGTTCGAGTACATGGCTGAGATATAAGGAGCCTGGGGGAGGCGTGGTGTAGCGTGACGTGCGTCCAATCAGCGCAGCATCATAATGTCAATTACATAGTGGAAGTATGTGAGAGGGGGGAGCAGCCGTACTATAGCGCCACGCCCACTGCACGTTCTCGTACTAGAGACGAGACACAGCGTGCAGCTGACAGGTAGACCCGCCCACCAAGTACAATCACACCACAGCAGACGGAACAGCGGGGTAAAGTTTGGTGGTTACCTAGCAACTACTGGATAGCCGTTTTTTCAGAGAGATTCAAGGAAATTGCTCAGGCACCAGCGAGCAGTTCACCTGAGACAAATTTCTGATAATAACGGACGTTGTATAGCCTGTGCGATCCGGTCTATATTGAACACATTCACACAGAAAAGCCTGTCACATTTCGTGTGTGGTTTAGTATGGCCACACTAGTTTAACTCCTTGAAGCCTGAAATTATGGTTACTACCATAAATATGCACAATATAAAAGTAAAACAAAGGATATTCATTTGTGTATAATTGGCAGGGCCACCGGAGTCCCCCCCAAAAGACACATGTTCCCATCCAAAATGAGGGGAGGGGCAGTGGTGGAAAGAGGATCCCGAGCCTCCGCTGCACGGCCCGCCCCACAGAAAAAATCTGAGAGGGGGGTCATGCAACGGAGGCCCACCGACGCAGAGAAGGCCAGCGGGCGGACCACCCGCCACAAAATAGCAGCTAAAGTGCTCCACCAGGAGGCCAAAAGTGAGGCCCCCCATAGGCGAACCAAAGGAAGCCCGGGGGGCCCCCCTGCGCCGGGTGGGACAGAGAAGGGTCGGCCGAAACAAGGACATCCGCAGGCCAACAGATCCGGCATAGGATGCTCCAACCTCAACAGGGCACAAAGGCCATAGACAACATTTTCTATATGTGGATTGGATAACATAGACACATAGTAAGGTATTTCAATTTTTCTAGACATCGAGCAAGAAGATAAAGAGCAGCCACAGAATAATAATACATATTTATGGTTGAAAACAATGGATGGATATTGAGTATGCGGGGGGGCTTGTGAGGGGAAGCTATAAGTCCTTCTCGCAAAGACCAGATGTAAAACCCTCTAAAAACGGTCTGTAGCTGAACTGCTCATTAAGGCCTGGGGGTGAAGTGGCAGCAAGGTCCATAATCCAGCGAGCCTCTCGCTGTAGAAGGACCTTATTCCAGTCTCCACCCCTCGGGTTCGGGTGGATTCTGTCTAAAAATAGAAATTGGATTTATGGAAAGACCCCGTAATGTTCGTTAAGAACATGTCTCCCCAAAGGGAGAAAAGGGTCTGCTTTTTTCATTGAGGCGATGTGTCTAGATGCTCTTACAGAAAATTTCAATTTGGTCTTGCCAACATAAAAACGTTGGCATTGGCATGTGAGCAGATATACTACTCCCTCGGTTTTACAGTTGCAGTAATGACGGGGGGTGTATTGTCGACCGTTGGGGAGAGTATAGTTGGGGTCTGTATTGATGTATCTACATATCGAACATCCCCCACATGTGAATGTCCCCAATCTTTTGCATGGGTCATTACAGAAGTTGCCAATGAATTCACTGTGGACTAGTTGGTCCTTTAAGGAACTTGCACGTCGATAAGTGATGGAGGGTCTTGCCAAAATGTGAAGACATAATAGTGGGTCGGTGTAAAGGATGTGCCAAAATCTGTCAAAAATAGATCTGACAGATTTGTGTTGATCGCTGAATTTCATAATCATCCTCACCGGGGCATGATTGTCTGGCTTTCTTTGATGGCCAAAAAGTATTTTACGTCTGTCTTGTCCGTTAGCTCTTTTGAATGCTTTTTTCAAAATGGAGTGTGAATATCCTCTAAGGAGGAGTCTCTCTCTCAGGGCTGATGCTTCGCGTAGGAAGCCCTCTTGGTCCGAGCAGTTCCTCTTAAGCCTGAGATATTGGCTATAAGGGATCGATCGGAGGAGGGGTTGGGGGTGGGCGCTAGAGGCGTGTAAGATAGTATTACCCGCTGTGGGTTTACGGAAAAGGCTGCTGGATAAACTACCATCAGCATTCTTGGTGATGATCGTGTCAAGAAAAGTGATTCTGGTTTCACTGTATGTGAAGGTAAATTTCAGGTTTAGGGGATTCTGTTGCATACGGTTGATACATTCCTCCAGCTCCTTGTCTGAGCCCTCCCATAACATCAGAATGTCATCGATGTATCGAAACCAGGCCGCTATATGCGATGTATGAATTTGTGAGGATTCGTCGGTCAAAAAAGACTTCTCCCACTCCCCCAGGTACCGATTGGCGTAGGATGGGGCACAAGAAGTCCCCACAGCTACGCCCTGTACCTGGAGGAAGTGGGAGCCATCGAATGAAAAGACATTGTGATGGAGAATAAACTCCAATGACATAATGATAAATTCACATAATTTTTTATCATCTTTGTGTGTTTGTGTTATTCCCCCTCTAATTACGGCCAGGCCTAGTTGATGGGGGATAGAACTGTATAGAGCCTCTACGTCGATGGCCACCAACAAAGCCCGACGCGAGATATGAGGACCCTCTAATTTCTGCAGCAGATGGATGGTATCGCGTACAAAAGAGGGTAGATTCTCGACGAAGGGTTTGAGGTGGGCATCGACGTAGAGGCTCAGATGTTCATTAAGGGCGCCATTGCTCGATATGATTGGTCTTCCTGGGGGAGTGGATGCATTTTTGTGTACCTTGGGCAGGAATTCTTGGAAACTTAATGCCACTAGGATTGCTTTTATGTGAAAGTTGATCGCTAACCTAAAAAACAATACCAAGATGATGTCTTATTCCAGTGATGTACCAGTACATTGCTGGTCCTTGTTGGGCATATATCGTAATGCTTTTTTTTTTCATGCAGCCTGTGGGCTGAATAAAAAAAGAGAAGCTAACAGATTCCTCCATTTACAAGAAATCCCTGCCAAAAAAGTGTGTAGTATGCCCACCATTAGAATATACTGCCCTGCATCCACCCACTTCCAATGATGGGCATACATGCAATGTTCTTTTTTTTCATTCAGCCCATGGGCTGAACGAAAAAGGAAGAACCTAACAGATTCCTCCACTCACATTGATCGATGCAGATGAAGAAATCTCTGCCAAGAAAAGTGAAAAACAAAATATGCCAAAGCATAGGGGCGATCCGCCCACTGACCACCCCAGGCTCCTCAGGTTTGGGCATATTTTTTTAACTGCAGTCGAGAAATCTCCACCTACATCGCTGCAATCACTGACATATGTATTCTGAAAGCACACCCTGCTACTGTCAGAATAAACAGATCAGTGCTGCAGCTGAACAGCAGAACATTAACTTGATAAAAGAACTATTTTTGGCTTTTAATTTTTTTACTTTTTACATTTTTTTTTTAACCTTTTTTTGAAACTTTTCTGTAACTGGAAAACACTGTAAACTATCCAGGCTAGGGCAGTTTCCTGACTATCTAACATCCTTCCAGGCCCTGTGTGAATGTGTGCCCTAGACTGTGCTGTGCGGTACCAAATACTAGTACTTCACTTGTATGTGGTAAAGACAAAAGCAGTCCTTGAGGCAGAGAACAGTTTGACCAGGACAGGAGGGACAAAAAAGCTGGTGTGTACAGACACAACATCTTTTTTGGGGTGATTTTTTAGTCAGAGTACCAGGAATGGCATCCGGAAAATGCCTCTCATGCAGCTGGCTCACTGCATCTGGATTGGGAGTTTGGGTCACAGTACCTTCTGGATACAAAAGGGCCATGATCATCTCTTCCTGGAATTTTAGGAATGATCCATTTCTTTCTGACGGTTTGTATAGTACAAAAGCATTGAACACGGCCAATTGGAATAAATATACAGACACTTTCTTGTACCAGCGTCTGGCTTTATGGAAATTTAGGTACAGCGCCATCATCTGGTCATTGAAATCCAACCCTCCCATGATAAAGTTGTAGTAGTGGACTCAGAGCGGCTTCTCAACAACACCAGTCGCCGTTGCAATTTGCAAATTTCTAACTGAAAAAGGTGTCTAAAAAGTAGCATGCTTGAATAAAGGTTGTCCACAAACAAATGGTACCCTTTATGGAACAAGGGAGACACCAAGTCCCAAACAATCTTGCCACTGCTCCCTATGTAGTCTTGGCAGTCGCGGGGCTCCACATGGCTTTTCCCTCACAAACCCCGAAAACACATGTATAGCCTGTTGCCCTCCCACAGAGCTTATACATTTTGACCCCAGATCTGGCATGCTTGCCGAGGTGAAACTGTTTAAAAGCAAGGCAGACAGAAAAATGAATGAAGGACTCATCTATGCAGACATCTTGTTGGGGCGTATACAAGTCTGCAACTTTTTGGTGAAAGTGATTTACAAGGGGCCGAATTTTGTGGAGACGACCATATCCAGGGTCACCCTGAGGACAGAGTTTATTGTCGCTGAAATACATAAATCGCAATATATTCTTGTATCTACCCCTGGATGGCAGCAGAGAACACGGCTTATGATGTGTCTGTGGACCAATATGACCACGACTCATTCTTTTTAGTAATGCTCATGTTGAGGGTTAGGCCCAAAAAAGTCTTACATTCGGAAACTGAGATATGTTTCCATGCGAATTGTCTGGTAAGGTTTGAATTTGGGTTTGCGGCGATAAATTACTCGGCATATAAATTGCTTTGGTCCACGATCGATCCATACAGATCTTTAGTGAAAAACAGTTCAAAAAACCAAGGGGAGTTAAAATTGTTGTTTCCACCTGAATTCCGGGTTGGTCAGTGAATGGAGGAAGTATGGGAGCTGCAAAGTCTGTGGGCTGCCAATCAGGATTTGCAAGCACATCAGGATACTATGGGCTCTATGGGCCTGTGTTCAAATTCTTGGTTGCTGCGGGACACAGTTTTGTGTACTGTGTATCAGAAGTGACAGCAATCTACTGACACTTCACTTGTTGGGGGGATGGAGGGTCTAAATCAGTGGCTCTCAACTTCTGTCCTCAGGACCTACTAACAGGTCAGGTTTACAAGATAACTGAAATATATCACAGGTGATATAATTTGCTGCTCAGTGATTGCAGTATTCTAGTCTGCAACTCCCCAAGGTAATACTTAAAATCTGGCCTGTTAGTGGGTCTTGAGGACAGGAGTTGAGAGCCACTGGTCTAAATGCAGGTGCTGGCAGGTGTTGGGACTTATTCTGCTAACGCTGCATTTTTGGGAACACTATACTATTGGGGAAGCTAGTATAGTTCTGATTTGATCAAAGATATTGATTTGTTTAGACACTATACTAGTAATGGAGGTGTATAGTATGTGTGTGTGTTACTGGCAATCAAAGGGTTAAAATTTACACTACCTAGTATTGACGCTGACACTAAAGCTATCTGCCGTCACCCTTGACTCGGGTTGCCACCCCATCCCTTTAAAACTGAACACATATTACTTACTCAGGTTCTGTGGCTGATTAAGGTGGTAATTAAACTCACTTGGTGCCTTATCTGCATTAAATTAGCCTCAGAACTAATACTAAGAACTGTACTGACCTTATATATCATGCAAAACAATGTAACAATGTGTGATCTGTTAAATAATATTTGGTGTGGCTGTCAGAATACAATAGATGATTTGGGAGATTCTTCCATCCAGTTTTTTAGGGTTGATGGGGAAATGTATAGATTTCTGTGGAAACCCTTATGTGTATAGCTAGCTTTATTCTAAATGAAACACAAATAGACTCTCTTATTTTGGCACAAACACAATATTTCCTGGATAACAATATTAGTTCTTTAATATGTTGTGTTTTTTTGTTGTTATTTGGGGTTGTCATTTAGCCCTGGATCACATGTTCGCACAGCTTCATTTCTGCAGCTCAGTGTGAACCTGGGATTAAAGTGATTGTAAAGTCTAATTTTTTTTTCTATAAAAACAACAAACATGTTATTGTGGATTTGCACAGAGCAGCCTGGATCCTCTCCTTCTCGGGTCTCTCTTCAATGCTCCTGGCCCCTCTTCCCGTTGAGTGCCCCCACAGCAAGCAGCTTGCTATGGTGGCACCCGAGCCAAGTCACAGCTCCGTGTGTCCATTTAGACACAAAGTTGTGGCCCAGCCCTCTTTCTCTTGAATGGCTGACTGACTTTGATTGACAGCAGCATGAGCCAATGGCACCACTGCTGTGTCTCAGCCATCATCAGCCATCTGTATCAGGAGGGAGAGTCTCGGACGGCAGAGGCACTCGTGGACATCGCTGGACAGAGAGAGGGGCTCAGGTAAGTATTAGGGGGTGCTGGGGAAGCTGCTGGACACAGAAAGCTTTTTATCTTCATGCATAGAATGCATGAAGATAAACAACCTTAAGACTTTACAACCCCTTTAATTTAAAAAAAAAAAATAGAACTCTGTGTTTCGATGTGTAACTTATTTTGCTTTAAGCACAAATTAATGCTGACTGGTCTTGCTTAGTTAGCTGGTAATATAATTCATGTCTACTCCAATTTACACCCCCCTTTATGTCAGGCCATGAACAGACCCAAAGGTAGCAAATAGGAGACATTCATTGTTAGGATTTCCATACACTTTACAGCTAAGTACATTTCATTTTGATGCAACACTATTTGACACATTCAGAGCTTAATAAGTCTTAAAAGTCAACATTTCCACCCACATTTATAGATAACTACATGTCTGGCACTCAGAGATCTTTCCTTGTGGTTCTAACACTGCTTTCTAGTCTTTGAATAGGTTCCACTTGAGTCTTATTAGAGCTAGAAGAGGAATTTGTTTTCAGGATGTTTTCACGGGGTCTGCTTGCCAGATGTGAAATTAAGATAGAACAGGGGAAAAATATTTTGTGTGTTCTTTGAACTGATAAACAAGTTGTAATATTGTTTGTGTAAAATGTCTTGTGCTGTTATTGTGATACTGAGCATAGCCAGCTAAGCTCTGCCTTTGGAGAGTGCTGCCACATCCGCCAGGGAGTGCTGCATGGCCTGTAACTCTACAATAGGCTTGCTGTTAGTCTACATTAGCTTTCAATTAAAGTGAAGCTGAGCTCAAAAAGTAAAGATTTGGTATGTTTTCGTAAAAACCTAAAAATGCTAAAAAGTGATATAAAAAGGTTGTTTTTTTTTTTAATAACAAACATGTCATACTTACCTGCTCTGTGCAATACTTTTGCACAGAGCACTCCTGATCCTCTTCTTCTTGGGTACCCCACCAGTGCTCCTGGCTCCTCCCCTTTACAGGGCACTGGTGCATGCCTGCTCTCGAGCTCGGCTCTATGCATCCATAAGATACATAGAGTCACGGTTCAGCCCCACTCCCTGCTCTCTCCTCATTGGCTCACTGGCTGTGATTGACAGCAGTGGGAGCCAATGGCTCCACTGCTGTGTCTTAGCCAATAAGGAGAGAGAGACCTGGGACTGCTGAGGCTCCCATGCACATCGCTGGATCAAGAGCTGGCTCAGGTAAGTATTAGGAAGGCTATGGGGGGAGTGGCACACAGAAGGTTTTTTTACCCTCATGCATAGAATGCACAAAGGTAAAAAACCTACAGCCTTTACAACTACTTTAACTTCTTCATGCTGCCTCCAGCGGTCCTTTGAGTGGGTTTTAGTGGCAGGTGGTGGTACAGCATCTCTTTCACATTACCACTGTGATTGGCTCTCACAGCTAATACATAATAAGGAGCCTGTCCCACTGGCTTCTGATCAGAAGGGGTGATCATGAGCTGTGGGAGACAATTCAGTCAGTGTGCTGGAAATGTGTAGTTAGCGCATTCCCGGCAAGCAACTTCAGGGCACCTATTCTCTGGAATTCCTCCTGAAAATAGCAATGCACTTCCTGATATGTGAGTGCTCCTAGGTACTCCAGTGCTTACACACTTCAAACTGTAAAACTACAATGGGAGATTTAGGGAATGTCTGCTTGTTACTGCTAGTCTCTCTGTTCTTACTCTCTTTGTTTTGACTTGAGAAAATGAAGTCCTGTGTCTACACAGATGGCCACCTCGACACAGTGACACAATGCAGAACAAGACATGGTAAGCCAGTATTGGGGAAAGTCAGTTGCCAGGAGGCAATATTGATGACCTGCCCTTTGCCCTCTGCCTTTTTTTGGCCACAGCTTTCAGAATTCATCTCTTTTTAAGCTACTGGTCAACATTCGCATACTAACTGCCTTCAAATTACACAGGTTAAAGACAACATGGTTTGAGTTCATCCACATCTCGCAAAATGTATAAAACTGTAGGAAACAATGATGGCTTCTGTTGGCTTAAAGAGTAGGTATCATGTTTTTGTATAGAACTTTTTTTGAATACCTATGTTCAGAACTTAAAAATATCATGTAAAAAAATATATTTTCCAACAGAAGTTACATCGTCCCTGATACACGGCTCTTTTCTGGCACTGCTGAAAATTAGCCAGGATGTCTAGTGTACAGTCTAATGCCCCGTACACATGGTCGGACTTTGTTCGGACATTCCGGCAACAAAATCCTAGGAATTTTTCCGACGGATGTTGGCTCAAACTTGTCTTGCATACACGCGGTCACACAAAGTTGTCGGAAAATCCGATCATTCTGAACGCGGTGACGTAATAGCTTTCATCTCTTTATTTATTCTGAGCATGCGTGGCACTTTGTCCGTCGGATTTGTGTACACACGATCGGAATTTCCGATAACGGATTTTGTTGTCGGAAAATTGTATAGCCTGCTCTCAAACTTTGTGTGTCGGAAAATCCGATGGAAAATGTGTGATGGAGCCCACACATGGTCGGAATTTCCGACAACAAGGTCCTATCACACATTTTCTGTCGGAAAATCCGACCGTGTGTACAGGGCATAAGGCTAGATTCAAATATGTAAAGGGTGCATAAAGATGTGCGCTCCCAACCCACACAGAAGCGCACTGCTCTTTAGTAGGGATGAGCTCGATGTTCAGGTAAAACATAAGTTCAATTTGAACATCGTGTGTTCACCCGTTCGCAGAACAGCAAACATTATGGGGCGTTGGCGGGAAATCTGAGCGCCACAGAACTCCCCATAATGCACTGCGAGATTGCAGTGCATTTCTGTATGATGATCGGCCAAAGCATGCACCTGACCTGCATGCTTTCTCCAATCACAGTGCGCTCTGCTGAGAGAGCCATAATTTGCTTATCGTGGCTCAGGGGGACTAAGTCCATGCCCCACACTATATAAGGCTGCTTACATAGCGACCGCATGTAGTGTTGTTGGCGTGGACAGAGAGATAGCTTGAGTTAGATTAAGCAGGCAGGCTATTCAGTTAGTGTCAGTGTATTTGAATATATATATATATATATATATATATATATATATATATATACACACATACACACACACACACACACACACACACACACACATTAATATACATATACAGTCTAATATATACCGTATTTATCGGCGTATAACATGCACTTTTTTCCCCTTAAAATCAGGGGAAAATCGTGGGTGTGTGTTATACGCCGATCCCCGCTATCGCTATGTGAATGTCGGCGATCGCGGGTAGTTTTAAATATGGCGCCGCGGAGTTCGTAGGGACTCGGCGGAGCTGAACGAGCCGAGATACACATAGTCGAGTGTATTCGGTTCTTTCCGGCGCCGCTCACAGTCACGCCCAGTCCCGCCATTGGACCTGTGTTATGTCCATCATAGGACGGGACTGTGAGCGGCACCAGAAAGAGCCAAATACACTCAACTATATGTATCTCGGCGGCGTTCGTTCAGTTCCGCCGGCGCCGACTCCCTCCGAACTCTGCGGCGTCATATTTAAAACACGCAGCTATGTGTATGTCTCCGGCGGCAGTAGGCATGGACACTGGGGGCAAAGCTGCACTGACAAGGCTGCACTGGGGCAAAGCTGCACTGACAAGGCTGCACTGACAAGGCTGCAATGACAAGGCTGCAATGGACACTGAAAAGGCTGCAATGACACTAACAAGGCTGCAGATGAACACTGATGAGGCTGCATTGATGGGCATTTTAATGTAAGTTTCTTTTCCTTAAACTTCCCTCCTAAAAGTTTTTTTCCCTAAAATTCTCTCCTAAACTTGGGGTGCGTGTTATACGTCGGCACGTGTTATACGCCGGCGCGTGTTATACGCCGATAAATACGGTATATACACTCTGCATTCAGTGTAGCGTATATACAGTGTGGACGGAAAGCATTGAGACCCCCTTAAATTTTTAACTCTTTGTTATATTGCAGCCATTTGCTAAAATCATTTAAGTTCATTTTTTTTCCACAACAATGTACACACATCACCCCATATTGACAGATAAACACAGAATTGTTGACATTTTTGCAGATTTATTAAAAAAGAAAAACTGAAATATCACATGGTCCTAAGTATTCAGACCCTTTGCTCAGTATTTAGTACAAGCACCCTTTCGATCTAATACAGCCATGAGTCTTTTTGGGAAAGATGCTACAAGCTTTTCTCACCTGGATTTGGAGGTACTCTGCCATTCCTCCTTGCAGATCCTCTCCAGTTCTGTCAGGTTGGATGGTAAATGTTGGTGGACAGCCATTTTTAGGTCTCTCCAGAGATGGTCAATTGGGTTTAAGTCAGGGCTCTGGCTGGGCCATTCAAGAACAGTCACAGAGTTGTTGTGAAGCCACTCCTTCGTTATTTTAGCTGTGTGCTTAGGGTCATTGTCTTGTTGGAAGGTAAACCTTCGGCCCAGTCTGAGGTCCTGAGAAGGTTTTCGTCCAGGATATCCATGTACTTGGCCGCATTCATCTTTCCTTCGATTGCAACCAGTCGTCCTGTCCTTGCAGCTGAAAAACACCCCCACAACATGATGCTGCCACCACCATGCTTCACTGTTGGGACTGTATTGGACAGGTGATGAGCAGTGCCTGGTTTTCTCCACACATACTGCTTAAAATTAAGGCCAAAAAGTTCTTTCTTGTCTCATTAGACCAGAGAATCTTATTTCTCACAATCTTGGAGTCCTTCAGATGTTTTTTGGCAAACTCCATGCGAACTTTCATGTGTATTGCACTGAGGAGAGGCTTCCGTCGGGCCACTCTGCCATAAAGCCCCGACTGGTGGAGGGCTGCAGTGATGGTTGACTTTTTACAACTTTCTCCCATCTCCCAACTGCATCTCTGGAGCTCAGCCACAGTGATCTTTGGGTTCTTCTTTACCTCTCTCACCAAGGCTCTTCTCCCCGATCAGTGGCGTAGCGTGGGTAGTCAGCGCCCGGGGCAAGGCAAGTAATTTGCGCCCCCCTAACCTGCGGACAATTCGCACTCCCTGAGTCCCTTCCCTTCCTACAATAATACTGACCTACCTGACCACTAATCTGATTCCTATACTGACCACTACACTATACTACTACACAATACACTGACCTATCTCATTCTGACCCTTACACTGACCTACCCGATTCCTATACTGACCACTACACACCCCACCAACCTACACGATTCCTACACTGACCACTACACTACACACCACACACCAACCTACCTGATTCCTATACTGACCACTACACTATACTAGTACACAATACACTACACTATACTAGTACACTACCCACTACACAATACACTATCCACTGACCACTACACACCACACTGACCACTCCACACGACACAGACCACTACACACCACACTGACCTACCTGATTCCTATACTGACCACTACACTATACTACTACACAATACACTACACTATCCACTGACCACTACACTACACACCACACACTGACCACTACACACCACTAACCACTGCACACCACCACACACCACACTGACCACTACACACCACTACACATTGACCACACTACACACTGACCACTACACTACACACCACTACACACTGACCACTACACACCACACTGACCACTACACACCACACTGACCACTACACACCACTATACATTGACCACACTACACACTGACCACTACACACTGACCACACTACACTACACACCACACTGACCACACACCACACTGACCACTACACTACACACCACTACACAACACACTACACACCACACTGACCACTACACACCACACTGACCACTACACACCACACTGACCTACCTGATTCCTATACTGACCACTACACTATACTACTACACAATACACTACACTATCCACTGACCACTACACTACACACCACACACTGACCACTACACACCACTACACATTGACCACACTACACACTGACCACTACACTACACACTACACACCACCACACTGACCACTACACTACACTGCACTACACGCTACACATCACTACACACTGACCACTACACTACACACTACACACCACTACACACTGACCACTACACACCACACTGACCACTACACATTGACCACACTACACACTGACCACTACACACTGACCACACTACACTACACACCACACTGACCACACACCACACTGACCACACACCACACTGACCACTACACTACACACCACTACACACTGACCACTACACTACACACTACACACTGACCACTACACTACACACCACTACACTACAAACTGACCACTACACTACACCACACACTGACCACCACTAACCACTACACACTGACCACCACACACCACACTGACCACTACTCAATACACTACATACTGACTGCTACACAACACTCTACCCACAGACCAATACACTATACATTACACTATACATTACACTATACAATACACTATACACTATACATTACACTATACATTACACTATACACTAACTTTCTGGCTTCTCCCTCTCCCCAGACCACATCTACTCCCCCCCTCCCCCCCGGCCGAGTGAGTCTCTTAGATTTTTTTTCTTCCATCTGCTCTGCCTCTGCGCCGCCAACTGTCACACTGCCTTCCCCGGCGGGGACATGATGATCAGGGACCCGGGCCGGAGAGGAGGAGAAGACAGCGGCCACAACGAAGGCCAGCCCCGCTCCTCCGCGATTGAGGACAGGCCAGCCCCACCTGCCGCACATGACCCCTTTCGCCCAATCACAGGGCGCCAGGGGCCGGCCTGAGAATTAATATATTGGCCGGAGCGCGGGGTCACAGAACATAGAATTTAGCTGTATGGAGAGAGGGTGACACATACTGGAGCAGGATTTCACCCCCCCAAATGTTGCGCCCAGGGCCTACGCCCCCCTCGCACCCCCCACGCTACGCCACTGCCCCCGATAGCTCAGTTTGGCCGGACGGCCAGCTCTAGGAAGGGTTCTGGTCGTCCCAAATGTTTTTCATTTAAGGATTATGGAGGCCACTGTGCTCTTAGGAACCTTAAGTGCAGTAGAAATTTTTTTGTAATCTTGGCCAGATCTGTGCCTTGCCACAATTCTGTCTCTGAGCTCTTCAGGCAATTCCTTTGACCTCATGATTCTCATTTGCTCTGACATGCACTGTGAGCTGTAAGGTCTTATATAGACAGGTGTGTGGCTTTCCTAATCAAGTCCAATCAGTATAATCAAACACAGCTGGACTCAAATGAAGGTGTAGAACCATCTTAAGGATGATCAGAAGAAACAGACAGCACCTGAGTTAAATATATGAGTGTCACAGCAAAGGGTCTGAATACTTAGGACCATGTGATATTTCAGTTTTTCTTTTTTAATAAATCTGCAAAAATGTCAACAATTCTGTGTTTTTCTGTCAATATGGGGTGCTGTGTGTACATTAATGAGGAAAAAATGAACTCAAATGATTTTAGCAAATGGCTGCAATATAGCAAAAAGTGAAAAATTTAAGGGGGTCTGAATACTTTCCGTCCCCACTGTATACTGTGCATTCGGTGGTGTACTGTTTCTAATACACTTCAGGCATCAGGTATCAGGCATTCAGGCATCAATATATATATATATATATATATATATATATATATATATATATATATATATATATATATATATATACAGTCAAGTACATATACTGTATATATATAATACTGTGTAGTGTGGAGTGTAGTGTGGTGTTGCAAAACAAAAAATACATCATGTCCAGAAGGCCACCAAGGAGAGGCAGACGCTTACAGGCCACTGAAAGAGGGCAAGCAGCCTCTGTGTCTACAGTCAACAGTGGTGGTCGTGGACATGGTGCATCCTCTGCAGATGGCCATGGGGCACTTTGTCCTTTTTTTCTGTTGCTGGCTGTGTTATTGAGCCACAACATGCAGAAGAGTTGGTGGAGTGAATAACAAAGCCGTCCTCATCTGCCTCATCCTCCTCATCCTCTGTCACCCAGGCTCAGAATAGTTTGCCTTCCAACGCAGCTGCCAAAGTGGCCTATTCCACCTGCTCCTTGTCCACAGTCACAGTAGCCCCATCATCATGCATGGAGGAGTCCCCAGAATTATTCTACCACAGTGTCTGTTACATGTTGCTGGAGGATGCACAGCAATTTGAAGGCTCTGATGTTGGTTCACAGGTTGAGGAAGGGAGTAGCATGAGCCTAGAGAGAGGGAGTGTCACAGAAGGACAAGAAACTGGCAGTCATGTTCCCCCAGCTGCAGCATACTGCCAAGTTTGCTCCAGTGACGAGGAGGGAGGGGATAATGAGGTCACTGACTGTAATTGGGTACCTGAGAGAAGAAAGGAGGAAAGTGAGGAGGAGGAAGAGGCACAACTCCAATGAGGCAGGATGTCCTCTAGGGGGCAGCTTAAGGGCAGCCACCCTATTGCATCACACCGCAGAGCTCTGCAGGTGCAGGGCACTGCTGACTCCCTGCTGACTTTTAAAAGTTCCTTGGTGTGGGCCTTTTTCAACACATGTGTAGCAGATCGCACCATTGCTGTTTGCAACCTATGTCTGAAGCAGATCAAGCATGGCCAGAACAGCAGCCTCTTGGGCACCACATGCTTGACCAGACATATGATGACTTGCCACGCAGTCCATTGGCAACAGCACTTGAAAGACCCACATCATAAAAAAAGGCGGACTTCTCCTTGCTCCTCATCTGGGATCTCCAACCCTACTATACCTCCAGTCCTTTCAAAAACCTGCACAGAGAGGAATGAAGGTATAGCAATAGGTGTCCCAAGTACTTGCAGTCAATCTGCTAGCAGTACACCACCAATTGATTTTAGCAGGCAAATTTCCCTACCCCAGTTGCTGAACCGTAAAAAGAAATTCGGTCCCAGCCATCCACATGCTCAGCGTCTAAATGCTAGCTTGGCCAAATTGCTAGAACTGCAACTGCTGCCTTTTCAGCTGGTAGACTCTGCCCCCATTCATGAATTTGTGGAATGTGCTGTAGCACAGTGGCAGGTTCCAAAATGCCATTTCTTTTCACGGAAGGCCATTCCAGCTCTCTACCGGCATGTGGAAGGCAATATTTTGGCCTTGTTGGACAGGGTGGTCAGCAGTAAGCTTCATATTACTGCTGACTCATGGTCCAGCGGGCATGGGCAGGGATCTTACCTTTCCTTCACAGCGCACTTGGTAACTCTGGGAAGGATGCAGGACAGGGTTCAGTGTTGTTGGAGCTTGTTCCGCCACCACGCCTCCTAAATGCTAGTGGTGATTCTGCCACAGCTCTCTCCTCCAACCCCTCCTCTTCTTCTTCCTCTATGGCCTCTTCTGCAGATTTGTCCTCTGAACCAGCAGTGCTCTGTAAGTGTTCAAGGGGCTACACAAGCATTCAAGCTAAAAGATGCCATGCGGTGCTTGAGTTGGTCTGCCTAGGGGACAGGAGCCACACTGAAGCAGAGATTCTGTCAGCTCTGCAGGAGCAGGCTCAGAGGTGGTTCACGCCATGCCAGCTGCAGCCAGGAATGGTTGTATGCAACAATGGCACCAACCTTCTCTCCACCCTCCGACAGGGGACACTTGACCCATGTTTAATGTTTGGCACACGTCCTGAATTTAGTGGTGCAGCCGTTCTTGACCAGGTACCTAGGCTTACAAGATCTCCTGAGGCAGGCCAGCAAAGTCTGTGGTCATTTCCGCCAGTCATACAATGCCAATGCTTGGCTGGCTGACATTCAAAGGGAATGCAACATGCCCATCAACCGCCTCATTTGTGACATGCCCACCAGGTGGAACCCAACATTGGCAATGCTGCAGCGGCTGCACACACAGCAGAGGGCCATCAATGAGTACCTAAGCGAGTATGGCACCAGGATAGAGTCAGGGTAGCTTGGCTTCTTTTCGCCACACCAGTGGCTACTGATCAAGGATGCATGCTCTGTCCTGTCACCATTTGAGGAGGCCACAAGGATGGTGAGCAATGACAATGCATGCATCAGTGACACTATCCCTTTAGTCTTCCTGCTCGAGCACATGCTTCGTGGAATCATAGACAGGGCACTTGAGACAGAACAGCGGAAGGAAGAGGACTTCCTTTCCTCTCAAGGCCCCTTTATCCAGATATCATTCCTGCAGGCCCGCCAAACACACAGGCAGAAGAGGAGGAGGAGGAGGATTGCGTCAGCATGGATGTAGAGGATAGCACTCAGCAGCAGTCTTCAAGGGATGGTTTTCAGTCCCCAGAAACCCAAGGAGTTGTACATGGCTGGAAAGAAGTAGTTACAGATAATATGAGCCTTAGTGACCCAGAAGACTCAGAATCGAATGCCTCTGCAAACTTATGCTGCATGGCTACCCTGATTCTGCAAAGCCTGTGAAGGGACCCTAGGATTCGTGGTATCAAGGAGAGGGGTCATTACTGGCTGGCAACCCTTCTTGATCTACATTACAAGGGTAAAGTTGCAGAACTCATCCTGCCTTCGCAGAGGGAACAGAGGATGAAACATCTTCAGGAGACCTTGAAGAAAGGTTTGTGTATCGCATTTCTAGACCCTGGGAGGTTACCATTTCATGGTGCTGGACAACATGTTGCTGGGGCTTCGTTCAGTCAGAGGAAGAGCGGTGGAGAAGGTGGCCAGCTGACTGATGCCTTTAAACACTTTTTCAGTCCTCAGCGCCAAGGTCTGATCGGTTCAAGCAACCATCGCCAATGTCTGCATTATATGGTTCAGGAATATCTAGGGGCAAGAGCAGACCTGGAGACCTTTCCAACAGAGAATCTACTGGGTTACTGGGTCTTGAGAATGGACCACTGGCCAGAACTTGCTCAATATGCAAGACGAGCTACTGGCCAGTCCTGCACCCATTGTGCTTTCTGAACGCACATTCAGTGCTACTGGAGGGTTTGTAATGGATCAAAGAGTGTGCCTGTCCACAGACTCCATTGATAGGCTCACATTTATAAAAATAAATCAGTCCTGGATCAGCCGCTATCAAGCACCCGATGCTGATTTAACTGATTGAATTTGCTATGGATCTGGGTTCTATTAAAGACTGCCTATGCTGCCTATTCTATTCCTCCCAAATCTTGATGATACTAGCTTCCAACAATATCTTTGGTTTAGGGCACCACCACCACCACCACCACCCAAGGCCCAACTTTTCTGCCCCTGTTTAACAGGGGCATGTTATTACAATTTTGATATAATATTTAACAGCAGGGCCTGTTCCTGCACTCAACAAGAGTATCATGAAGAGTCATGGTGTTGTGGCACTACCACCACCACCCAAGGCCCAATTTTTATGCCCCTGTTTAACAGGAGCATGTAATTACAATTTTTGATATATTATACTGGAGGGCCCGTTCCTGCTCCCAACAAGAGTAACTGTGGGGGCAAACAGTGTTCTGGCACCACCAAAACCAAAGGTCCAATTTTTCTGCCCCTGTTTAACAGGGGCGTGTAATTACAATTTTTCAAATAATAGTTAATCAGGGCCCATTCCTGCGCCCAACAAGAGTAAGTCTGAGGGCTTACAGTGTTGTGGCACCACCACCACCAAAGGCCCAATTTTTCTGCCCCTGTTTAACAGGGGCATGTAATTACAATTGTTGATATAATATTTAACAGCAGGGCCCGTTCCTGTGCCCAACAAGAGAAACTGAGGGGTGGCAGATAATATCAAAAAATGTTCCAGGTACAGGCAGTTTGCATATGTATTGTGTATGTGTGATCAATTGAAATCTTTAGGTGTAGATAAACCAGCCTTTCCCAAACTTTTTACCATGGAGGAATCCTTAAAATAGCTTTCAGGTCTCAGGGAACCCCTATAAATAACTATCATATTATCAGCTAATGAAACTTTAGTGTGGTAGTCAGTGAGAGTAATGCTTCTTACATTGGTGGTCATTCTGAGGAATGCCCCCCTTACAGATACCAAAAAAGATTATTGGTATAAATAGTTATAAATCTGAGAGGCAGAAATTACTCATTGCTTATGGTACCCTTAGCAACCTTTGGAGGGACCCTGGGGTTCCATGGAACTCTGGATGGGAAAGGCTGATGTACACCCTAACAATTAACTTCTCTCATTTGTTCTCTAATGCCATAACAATACAATTATTTTGTTATAAACTGAAGTATAAAGTGCAAACAAAAAAAAAAAAACCTCTTGATCATGTCAAAGCTTCAGAGCTGTCCTTTGTACACTTCCATTGTTACCTCAAGCAGAGTAATTATTCCTCCCAGTTATGATCTTGGGACTCGTGAATGAATAGTGGGATTATGTTGTGGAGATGGGAGGATGGGTGGGGTTTGAGTAGTTTAGTGAGATAATTGGGGAGGGTTGTCAAAGCTCAGTCCACAAAAATGCAATGTGTTGTCACCCCATAATAGGACTGAGTTGAGTGCATTTCTGGCAGATTACCAATATTTTTCTGTAAAAGCAGGGGCTTTCAATGGAATAAAACACAATTAAATGTGCAGGTATTGCAAAAATATAAAGGATATGTTTTTATTTATTTTGCCCTGACATACACTTTGAAAGAAAACATTCAGTGGGGTGGCTGCGGCAGCACCTGCCAGAAAACGTAAGTATGAGCAACATAAATTATGGCATGCTAAACTCTGGGTTTGTCCTCCTACAGTTCCTCTGTGCTATAGTCATCCCTAGACTAGAGAAACACTAGAGCCTCTAATTTTGGAAGAAGAAGCTCTGTATGAGACTTCTGGATGCTGAGACCCACCCAAGTGTAGGTGTGATGCACTGTTGGGACAAGTTGTTCCTGGGAGGGAGTTCCCCTAATGCCACATGAGCGGACTTTTACGGCAGACTTGGCCCGACAATCTTTCCGACGGACTTTGTAGCGTAGGTGCACTGGACTTACAAACGGACGGACTTGGACACACACAATCACACCAAAGTCTGACGGATTTGTAAGTGATGACGTACGACCGGACTAAAACAAGGAAGTTGATAGCCAGTAGCCAATAGCTGCCCTAGCGTCGGTTTTAGTCCGTCGAACTAGCATACAGACGATCGGATTTTTCGACCGGACTCGAGTCCGTCGGAAAGATTTGAAACATGTTTCATTTCTATGTCCATTGAACTTTTGGGGGAAAAAAAAGCCCGCTAGAGCCCCCACACGATCGAATTATCCGACGGAGTCCGGTCCGCCGGACCAAGGCTGCCGTAAAGTCTGCTTGTGTGTACGCGGCATTATATTCACAAGGCCCTTCTGGGTGTAGGCATGAACTCAGAGACATTGCCTTAAACACTTATGCCCCGTACACACGGTCGGAATTTCCGACAGAAAAAGTCAGATGGGAGCTTTTAATCGTATATTCCGACCGTGTGTATGCCCCATTAGACTTTTTACGTTGAAAATTCAGACGGACTTAGATAGAGAACATGTTCTATATTTTTCCAACGGAACAAATTCCTATCGGGAAAACCGCTCGTCTGTATGCTGTTCTGAAGTACCGAAAATGACACATGCTCTGAAGCAAGTAAGAGACGTCGTACGTGTGGTCCCATCATATGTGTTGTTTGTCACCACGTTCTGGACGGTCGGAATTTGGTGTGACCGTGTGTATGCAAGACAGATTGAGCGGAATTCCGTCAGAAAAACCTTTAGAGTTTATTCCAAAACCGGTCGTGTGTACAGGGCATAAGTGGAGTCTCAGGATCCCCTGTTTTCCCAGGTTCTGCCAATACATTGGGTATAATTGACGAGGGTGATCTCATGACACCACCCAAACCCTGAAACGGGGCTAAATATCTAAAGTTCCTTTTTAAATTAAACCTTTATTGTGAGCAATACATAGACTGCAAATTCTGATCACCTTTGGAACAGACTTATAAGGCCTAATGCCCATACAAACTATTCTATGCATTGAAGTCAACAATAACGGATTGATAAATGCAGATCTGAGAGTATACAGGATATGTGTTTATGCCCCTGAATGCATCTGCATCGGGTTCTACTTTAAAGGGTTTGGTCACCTTTTCCTAAATGCCTTACCTGAGATGAGAATAAACAGATAACAGAATGACTTGGTGTTCTTTTGTTTTATATGCCTTCAGAGTGGTTTGTTGCAATGATTCTCTTATTTCATGCCATAAAGAGAGAACTTTAGCGCCACTTTTTATGATGTTTTCTAAAAACAAATTCTAATTAGCTATCCCTCAGGATTAGTTTCTGGTGAAAAATTATATTTACATAACACATTTTATATCTGCAGCAAACCCCAACAGAGTAATAGCTTCGGTATGTAAGGGAAATTGATTTATACTGTAGGGAGTAATTCCTTCAATGGAACATTTGTATTCAGATGCCAATTAAGCCCTTGGAACACACAACCACCCAGCATTGTTCGAAAGGTTTTCTGTATTTATCTTTAAGCTAGAAAACATGTTTGGCAAACATCTTAGCTGTTCTGCTGACCTACTATAATTGGAGACATGGCATGAAAGAGACTTTATTAAACTATTTACACACTGTTTGGTGTTCAATTGCTTTGCATTTATTAAGATTTGCTGCCCCTGCAATCTTGTTTACAACATTGCTGCCATTGAATTTTAAGGAGGGTGGAAATAATAAATGTTCATTTTCTTGTAGGTGGATGATTAATTGCAGAACCATTTAAGTGATGATCAAAAGACTTTTAGTCCTACGCAGCTCTAATTTTGTTTTTCAGTTGTACTTTGTAAATGGTATGCAGCGAGATTGCCTTCTGCACTAAAGATTTGGGTTTCATGGATATGATTAAAGTTGAACTCAAGCAGATATAAAATTTACCTATGAACGCAGCCATGTATTCATTAAAGTGCACCTGTGCCAATGTCAGTGGATTTAAAATGATTTACTAATTCCTAAAAAGCAGTAAATTCGATTAAAAACAAACCATTGCTGACCTCTGTAGATGCTTACAATAATAATGCACTGCAAGAGGCTTTGAACTTAGGTCAACTGCGTTAGAGGGGCCAAAAACGGGGGCTTTGTTCCATAGGGGTTCATTTACAAAATCTGGTGCAGCTCTGCAAAGAAACCAATCACCTATCAGGATTTTTTCGAAGCTTACCTGAACAAGCTGAAGTTAGAAGCTGATTGGCTACCATGCACAGCTGAACCAGATTTTGCACTCTCCAGTCTTGGTAAGTCAACCCCATAGTGTCAGTGCATTGGGAGCTGATAAACTACATACAAAAAGATTAGGGTCAGCAAACTGTACTTTAATTCTTACTAGATCTTTGGGCAATCAACTCTCTTGCTACCTTATTTTGGTTCTCATTGGCAGAAAGAGTAAATTACCAAATGTTCTACAGCAAGGAATGTGCTACTGACAGTACTATACTGTGTGGGTGACTATATGCTGCCCCTGGCAGCCCTGTCACCCTGGGTCATCATGGACTATGCTGGCTATTCAGGGTGCAGGGCCACCTGCATATCTAGCAAATTGGGACACCACTTTCTGTATCACAGTTGTAAAGTACATGGTACCACCGCCCTGCCCCAGCCTTATGAGGAGAAGCAGCACATTGATTAGAGTAAATCTATCACTATTCTGCTCTCCTACTATAGAAACAATAACCAAATGGTCACACCCTGCTTATAAATGCCAACATCCCTATATCTTTAAGAATGCAATTCCAAATTTGAGTGGGACTTAACAGGCATGCTACATATACAATACATAATATATAAGTCTATAAAATTTATTTTATTACACATATAACAATACACAATAAAAACCAAGGCACTACATAAGGCCACATTAGTGATCAAGACATATCAGGTATAATTCTTTTCACCTCCAGTATGTTTCAAACAAACTATGGGGTTGATTTACTTAAACTGGAGAATGCTAAATGTGGTGCAGCTGTGCATGGTAGCCAATAAGCTTCTAACTTCAGCTTGTTCAAATAAGCTTTGACAAAAAAAAATGGAAGCTGGTTTCTATGCAGAGCTACACCTGATTTTGCACTCTGTAGTTTTAGTAAATCAAACCCTTACTGTCTTCTTCAGGGAACAAGAATCTGCAAGCTGAACAATAATTAATAATCATCCAATAACACATATCATAAAACTCATGCATATAGATATAAACAACAAAATATACACTTACAGACCCAAGAGATGACAATACATATGCAGCCAAGATCATCGCTGTATTAAAAAACTGACCAGCAAACCCCCAGATAAGCTCAAAAATGGTGCCTACCTCGGCAGGACTCAAGGCATCAACTCTATTTGAAATAACAAAATAAAAATAGAACATTAGAAATCTAAAAACCCCAATCTTTTTTTATAAATGGTCAGTATCAAAAAGCCTACCATCTATATAAACAGACCTGGGATAATGCATAATATCCTCAAAATGCTCCAAACAATAGCAAGCTCACCAGAGGCCCAAGGGATACTAAAAGGCAAATTTATAAATATACATAAGTATCTTGTGCTAACATGACATCGTATATACCTTCAACACCTAATTCCTCAAGATTGCTTACATACGCAGTCATCAGGGAGGTAATTACCCGGAGTACCTTCTAGCCTCAAATAAAAAATGGAAAGGTCCCGTCTCTCAGAGTCAGTGTATTTATAATGCCAACAGTGAGACTATCTGGGGGTTTGCTGGTCAGCTTTTTAACACAACAATGATCTTGACTGCATATGTGATCTCTTGGGTCTGTAAGTGTATAGCTTTGATAATATCTATATGCACAAGTCAAATAATATATATTATGGATGATTATTAATTATTGTTTATCTTGCAGATTCCTGTTCCCTGAGGAAGACACTAAATTTGTTTGAAGCGCATTGGGAGTGAAGAGAATTATACCAAATATGTCTTGATCACTATTGTGGCCTTATGCATTGCATTGATTTTTATTGTGTATTTTTATATCTGTTATAAAATACGCTTTATAGACTTATATACGTGTATATGTAGAATGCTTGAAAAGTCCAACCCAAATATGAAATTGCATGCTCTCCTACTATAAACATATTTCCTTTGTTTGACTAACAGCATTAGACAGACAAAGAGATTGCATCTGATTGGCAGACACTGTTGGCCCTCCACTTTCAATCTGTGCACTGTAATAAAGGGGATTACTAAAAGCTAACAGAAAAATTTAGACGATTATACAACAAGTTATTTGACATATATTATGTAACCAAGTCCCGGGCCCTGAGACCTAATGGTGACCTCCAGGATGAGGGACAGCTGACATCCTTCTGTGTAGAGTGGGTTGCAAGGCATGGTGGGTGTAATGCAAAGTAGAATGATGGGCGCCAGACACTTCTTGAATGCAAAGAGATTTATTGTCTCTTAAACAGAACTGTGGGAGAGAGGGTTAGGGCCAGGACCAGTGTCGGCTGCTGTTAGAAAATGTTGGGGGGGCCACAAACCCCTCCAGGTCCTTACCTACCCTTTCTCAGCTGTCACGGCTCTCAATACCCAGACACACTATACACAGAGTACACATTGTATATTATACACAGAGAACACACTATATGCAGAGCACACACTATATACAGAGCACACACTGTACACAGAGCACACAGTACACACAGTGCATACAGGACACACACAGTACATAGTATACACAGTACATACAGAGCACACAGTATACACAGTACACGCAGAGCACACAGTAAATACAGAGCACATAGTACATGGTACATACAGAGCACACAGTATACACAGTACACACAGAGCACACACAGAGCACACAGTACATAGAGTACATACAGAGCACACAGTACATACAGTACACACATTCCTTAGAGTATATACAGAGCACACAGTGCATACAGAGCATACAGTATATACAGAGCACAGATTACACAGTACACACAGAGCACACAGTACATACAGAGCACACAGTACACACAGACCACACAGTACACACAGTACACACAGAGCACACAGTACATACAGTACACACATTCCTTAGAGTACATACAGAGCACACAGTACATACAGAGCACAGAGTACACAGTATACACAGAGCACACAGTACATACAGTACACACAGTACATAGTACATACAGTACATACAGAGCACACAGAGGACACATAGGGTCGCCACCTGTCCAGGATTCACGCGGACAGTTCGAGTTTGAAATCATGCGTCCGGACACATTATTTAGACTGGACTATGGCTTCCCAGCAGGGTTGCTGGCTGCAGTTGTCTAAGCTGAGAGTATCTGTTACACTCTTTCACACTGCCCAAAGCCAGCACTAATAACCCCCCCTCTGACATACACACAGACGGGAGAGGGGAGCGGAGAGAGTGCTCGATCTGCACCTCTTCCCCCCACCCCTACCCCTCTATGTCTGCCCACACTCCAATCCCTGGTGCTGTGCCTCAGAAAAGGAAAGTTGGGGCTGGAAATTTCAAGTCCAGCAGCCTCAGATAGATCTGGATGAGAGGTGCTGACTGCCAAAGGGTGAGTGAGCTCACCATCCATCACTGTTTGTGACTGAAGTCTCCCCCTTCTCTCTCCTGCCTCTGAGTGAGTACACTAAGGCAAATCAGGGTTCTCAGAGCACCCCTTACACCAGAGTTCCCCTTTACACCAGAGGCTCCAGTGTTTCCCCTTACATCAGAGTCTTCTCCGTACATCAGAGTTCTCAGTGTTCCCCTTTAAATGAGGGTTCCCAGGGCATCCCTTATGTTAGAGGCCCAGGAGGTCTCCCTTACATCATAGTCTGCAGAGTCCCCCCTTACAGTGAAAGGGAACTCTGCGAGTTCAGATATAAAAGGGGAACTCTGTGGACTCTGATGTAAAGGGGGACTCTTGTTATTAACTTCATCTGATTAGAAATGTTATTTAATAGCAAAATATATGTATAGTATATACTATAGAAAATAAATTGCTGTGCGCCGCTAAAGTGTTTGGGTTTGACTTGAATAAAAGGTGGCAACCCTAAGCACATAGTACACACAGAGTACACAGTACATACAGAGCACAACATTTTTGAAAAAAATGGCTTGAGGGCCCCCCTAAATTCCATACCAGGCCCTTCAGGTCATTTTTTTTTAAATTTTGGTTCGGGGTTCCCCTGTGGGGAAACCCCATGCCGTTTTTATCAATGAACTTTTATGTGTATTGTCAGACCGACAATTCATTAATAGCCGCGAGTAGTTTTAAATGACTTTTTTTCCTTTGAAATGTCATTTTGCTGTCAGACTGTTCTAAACACGGGAAACATGCACCCCTTTACAGGCATACTTTGGACACCCCCCAGGTACGCAATTTAAAGGAATATTACACTTTTATTTTTTCACTTTAAGCATTATTAAAATCACTGATCCCGAAAAAACACGGCCGTTTTTAAAACTTTTTTTTGCATTGATACATGTCCCCTGGGGCAGGACCCAGGTCCCCAAACACTTTTTATGACAATAACTTACATATAAGCCTTTAAAATTAGCACTTTTGATTATTCATGTTCAAGTCCCATAGACTTTAATGGTGTTCTCGTGTTCAAACAAATTTTTTTCCTGTTCGCATGTTTTGGTGCGAACCGAACAGGGGGGTGTTCGGGTCATCCCTAGTCATGGGAATACCTGTATTTTTTGCTCTCTCACTGGGGTTTTGGGGAAACCTTGTTGACCTGGATTCAGGCTTTATACTCGGCCCCTATGGCTACGGTCAAATATGCCGGGTACTTTTCAGCACCCTTCTCTATCCATAGGGGCACGAGGCAGGGGTGCCCCCTTTCCCCAGCTTTGTTACTTTTGGCTTTGGAACCCTTAGCACTTGGACTTCACGCAGACCAGAACGTGGCTGGAATCCCCAATGCAGGCCATGAGTTAAAGTTAAGCCTCTTTGCTGTTGATGCTCTTCTGACCTTGACTAATCCCCTTACTACTGTCACGTACCTGGTGGGTTGTGAGCCTGAAGTGCAGAGAAGGACCTCCCTTACAGCTCCCACTCCTGTTCCTCTGGGATGGAGACAGAAGGCCAGGAGTGGGGAGTGGTATGGGTGCCTGGCAGGATCGACAGTCACCGGAAGTTCAGGAGTGGTGACACCCTCTGGGTCCAGAAGCTGAAGAGGACGCTGAATCGCAGAGAGGTCCCGGAGCCACAGCGGATAAGGAAGCAGGTAAGTAAGCAGGTAAGTAAGCAGGACTGGAACCGGAACAAAGCAGCAGGTAGTAGCCTGGAACGCTGGACTGGAACCTGGAACAAGCAGCAGGTAGTAGCCTGGAACACTGGACTGGAACCTGGAACAAGGCAGCAGGTAGTAGCCTGGAACACTGGACTGGAACCTGGAACAAGGCAGCAGGTAGTAGCCTGGAATGCTGGACTGGAACCAGGAACAAGGCAGCAGGTAGTAGACTGGAACGCTGGACTGGAACCAGGAACAAGCAGCAGGTAGTAGACTGGAATGCTGGACTGGAACCAGGAACAAGGCAGCAGGTAGTAGACTGGAACGCTGGATACAGGTGTCAGACTGAAGGGTGGTCAAACAAGCCAGAGGTCGGTATCGGTCGATCAGCAGAGGTACCAGGGACAACACAGAGGGATGGTCAGGCAAGCCAAGAGGGTCTGGTGCAGGCGGATAGCAGGATGGTCTAACAGGAAGCCGGGTCAGATAGCAGAGTACACAGGTCAGATCAGGTTAAGGCACACGGAACGCTGTAAAGCAGACAGCGGGGATGGAGTGTGACAGGCCGGTTTAAATAGCCCGCCTGGCACTAGCGGGAGTGCGCGCGCGTGCCCGTGCGTGACAGCACCCGTGAACGCGTGCGCATGCGCAGTGGAACCCGCGGCCGTGTCCCCCTGCGTCTGGATCGCTGATTATTGGCAGGATCTTCATGACATTGCCCCCCCCAAGGGGCAGCCTCCGGATGCCCCTTTGAAGGAATTTCTCCGGATGGGCTCTTTTAAAAGATTGTAAAAGATTTTCAGCATGAATATTATCCTCGGGTTCCCAAGAATTTTCTTCTGGGCCGAACCCCCTCCATTTTATCAAAAATTGATTTTGGTTGCCTCTTCTCCTATGGTCCATAATAGCCTCCACCTCGAATTCTTCCTCCCCATCCACCAAAATTGGATCAGGAGGATCCGTACTTCGGCCTGGAAATGAGTTAGAAACAGAGGGTTTGAGTAGAGACACATGAAATACTGGATGCACTTTTAATGAATCCGGAAGTTCAAGTTCGTATTCCACCTCATTAATCCTTCGCTTAACAGGAAATGGGCCAAGGAACTTGGGACCCAATTTCTTTGATGGGCAGGCCATCCTGAGATTTACTGTAGATAACCATACCTGGTCCCCGGGTGTAAGTAACAGCTCACCTCGTCTCTTTTTATCAAAAGTTGCTTTATTATACTCCTGGGTCCTGGTCATGGTCTCCTGCAAAACTTGATTGTTGGAAGTGAAGAAGTCCAACCTCTCCTGAACTGCGGGTACTGTGCACTCTGGAAGAGAATTAGGCAGAAAAGAAGGGTGGTAACCATAATTTGCAAAAAATGGGGTTTGTTTGATAGCGGAATGAATAGAGTTGTTGTAGGCAAACTCGGCCAATGGAAGAACAGAAATCCAATCATCCTGGGCAAATGAAGAAAAACAGCGTAAATATTGTTCAAGAGTCTGGTTTGTTCTCTCTGTTTGCCCATTAGTCTGGGGGTGGTAAGCGGATGAAAATGAGAGTTCAATCTTCAAAGTTTTGCATAGAGACCTCCAGAATCGGGAGGTAAACTGTACCCCCCGATCTGAAACGATATTAACTGGTACCCCATGGAGCCTGATGACTTCTCTAATGAATGCCTGTGCCATTTCTGTAGCTGAGGGAGTGCCCTTCATTGGGACAAAGTGGGCCATCTTCGACAACCGGTCTACTATGACAAAAATTGAGGTGAAACCCCCAGCCGGAGGTAATTCCACAATAAAATCTATAGAAAGCATCTTCCAAGGCCTATCTGGGACAGGTAATGGCTTTAGCAAACCCCATGCCTTGGTCCTGTGCCCCTTGTTTCTGATACAGGTGGTACAGGATTCAACAAATCTCCTACAATCATCACGTAACTGAGGCCACCAAAAGGTACGCTGTACCAGATCAGTAGTTTTAGCCACTCCAAAATGCCCAGCAAAAGCATGGTCATGACAGAGTTCTAGTACTGAAACTCGTAGTTCTTCGGGTATAAAAATCCTATTCTCGTGCCATAATAACCCATCCTTAACTTGGAGTTCTGGCCTAATGGAAGACCCCAATTCTGCGGAAGCCTGCTTAATCCGGGAAAGCAAATCTCCCTGAAGCAAAAGAAAATTCCCCGGGGACAGAATGGTGTCCGGAGGGGAAACCTCTTGGGGCTTGTGAAACATCCTGGATAGGGCATCAGGCTTGGTATTCTTGGAACCAGGGCGATAAGTGACATGAAAAGAGAACCTGGAGAAAAAGAGGGCCCACCTGGCTTGGCGTGGCTTCAACCTTTTTGCAGACCTCAGATACTCCAGGTTCTTATGATCTGTAAAAATTAAGACTGGATGAGCGGCACCCTCTAGCAGATAGCGCCACTCCTCCAACGCGGATTTAATAGCCAATAATTCTCTGTCACCTACATCATAATTTCTCTCTGCCATGGACAATTTACGAGAGAAGAAGGCCACAGGATATAACAGGGCCTTAGTTCCCTGTCTTTGGGACAACACTGCCCCTACCGCAATTTCGGATGCGTCCACCTCTAGTACAAATGGCAGAGAGGAATCTGGATGTTTTAGTATGGAAGCAGAGGTAAAAAGGCCCTTGAGAGTCTCGAAAGCCTTTTGAGCCTCAGCAGACCAGTGGAAACGAGTACCCTGTTTAGTTAGCTGTGTGATGGGTGTGATGATGGCTGAAAACCCCTTAATAAATTTGCGGTAGAAATTAGCGAATCCAACGAATCGCTGGATCCCCATCTTATCTGTTGGGACTGGCCAGTCTAGTACTGCAGTGACCTTTTGGGGGTCCATCTTAATGCCCTTGCTGAAAAATGATTAACCCCAAAAATGGAATACTCTCCTGTTCAAATTCACATTTCTCAGCTTTTGCATATAGACCGTGTTGTCGAAGCCGGGCCAATACACTTCTGACGTGCCTGCGATGGGATTCAAGGGAACAAGAAAAAATTAGTATGTTGTCTAAATAGACGATAACAAACAGATCTAGAAAGTCTCGTAAAACATCATTGATGAAGTACTGGAATGTAGCAGGAGCATTGCACAGCCCAAACGGCATCACAAGGTATTCAAAATGTCCATAACGGGTACGAAAGGCGGTCTTCCATTCGTCTCCGTCCCTAATACGAACCAAATTGTAGGCTCCGCGGAGGTCAAGCTTAGTGAATATGGTAGCTGTCCCAAGTCTTTGGAACAGCTCTGGTACCAGAGGAAGAGGGTAACGGTTCTTTACAGTGATTTTGTTCAGCTCACGGTAATCTACACATGGTCTGAGGGTCTTGTCTTTCTTTTGTACGAAGAAGATACCTGCACCTGCTGGAGACGTGGATGGACGAATGAAGCCTTTCTTTAGATTCTCATCGATATATTCTTTTAAAGCCCCTTGTTCCACTTCCGTTAAAGGAAATATTCTTCCAAAAGGTATCTCGGCACCGGGGAGTAATTCGATAGGACAGTCATAGGCCCGGTGAGGGGGTAAGACCTCTGCCCCCTGCTTGCTGAATACATCTAAGAAATCATGATATGCAGAAGGGATGGAAAGGTGCAGACTAGGATCTGTGTTTAAACAGAGCAAGGTAGGATTCTTCTGAGTGTCCTGAAGTCTACAAGACTGTTGGCAATATGGGGAGGAAAAGGTAACCTCACCTGTGATCCAATTAATGTCAGGATTGTGGGCCTGTAACCATGGCATGCCGAGGATTATGGGGAACATAGGTGAAGCGATGATATCTAGGCGTAACAGTTCTTGATGAGAATTGGAGATGGAAACGGGTATTGGAACAGTCTCTTGGGTAACAGGCCCTGACTTAATGGCTGTTCCATCAGCTAGATGAATGGAAAGTCCATGGGTTTTAGGCAACAGAGGTATCCGGTGTTGGGTAGCAAAAAGAGAGTCCATGAAACAACTGCAAGCTCCAGAGTCAATAATGGCGGCTATTTGCAGGGTCTCTCCTGGAAGCTGTAACAGGAGAGAGAGGGCAAGGTGAGTAGTGTTCTTAACCAGAGGTACAGCATAGTCAGAGGACAGAGATAGGCACTTACGGAGTTTAAGGGGACAGTTCCTGACATAGTGCCAAGGTTCCCCACAATACAGGCACAGATTTTTCACTCGACGACGTTGTCGTTCTTCCTGAGTAAGAGAAGGCCGCAGAACCCCTAACTGCATTGGCTCAGGTGGGTTAAAAGTAGACATTGGTGGTGCTGGTGATGTATGATGGGGAACTTTAGGGGTAACCCAAGTTGGGCGAGAGGTTCCCATCGCTCTCTCAGTCCTTCGTTCTCTTAGACGTCGATCGATCTGGATGGTTAGATCGATCAATGCGTTCAAAGTCTGTGGGGTACCCACCCTGGCCAATTCATCTTTCAGAGAGTCAGAAAGTCCCATTCGAAACTGATAGTGGAGAGCCGCATCATTCCAATTCGTGTCTACACTCCACTTTCTGAATTCCGCCACATAATCTTCTGCAGCCCTGCGACCCTGCTGAAGGGTGTGCAAAGCCGCTTCTGCAGTCACGGACAGCTGGGGGTCATCATACAGCTGACCTAGTGCGTCAAAGAAGGCAGACAGATTAGTCAAGGATACGTCCTTTTGCTCCAAGAGGCGGTGGGCCCAAGTTTGGGGGTCACCAGAAAGCAGAGAGATTACGTAGCCCACCTTAGTAGCCTCAAGGGAAAAGGTACGTGGCTGAAGAGCAAAGAACAGTTCACAGGAGTTGCGGAAAGCTCTGAATTTGAGGCGATTTCCGGAAAAACGTTCAGGCGTCGGGACCTTGGGTTCTGGAGGGAGCATCACCACTGTTGAGGAAGGCCCGACTGAAGGAGCAGAAGCGGAAGGGACTCCCTGAGCCCCAATGGGATTAGACAAGGTTAACACTCGTTCCTCCAGCCTGGTGTATCCTTGCTGCAGATTCTTGACTGCTTCAGTCAATCCTGCCAGGTGTGCACAGAGTTCCTCCATGGGAGACGTTCCCTGCTCAGGCTCAGACATGGCTGTCTGCTACTGTCACGTACCTGGTGGGTTGTGAGCCTGAAGTGCAGAGAAGGACCTCCCTTACAGCTCCCACTCCTGTTCCTCTGGGATGGAGACAGAAGGCCAGGAGTGAGGAGTGGTATGGGTGCCTGGCAGGATCGACAGTCACCGGAAGTTCAGGAGTGGTGACACCCTCTGGGTCCAGAAGCTGAAGAGGACGCTGAATCGCAGAGAGGTCCCGGAGCCACAGCGGATAAGGAAGCAGGCAAGTAAGCAGGTAAGTAAGCAGGACTGGAACCGGAACAAAGCAGCAGGTAGTAGCCTGGAACGCTGGACTGGAACCTGGAACAAGCAGCAGGTAGTAGCCTGGAACACTGGACTGGAACCTGGAACAAGGCAGCAGGTAGTAACCTGGAACACTGGACTGGAACCTGGAACAAGGCAGCAGGTAGTAGCCTGGAACGCTGGACTGGAACCAGGAACAAGGCAGCAGGTAGTAGACTGGAACGCTGGACTGGAACCAGGAACAAGCAGCAGGTAGTAGACTGGAATGCTGGACTGGAACCAGGAACAAGGCAGCAGGTAGTAGACTGGAACGCTGGATACAGGTGTCAGACTGAAGGGTAGTCAAACAAGCCAGAGGTCGGTATCGGTCGATCAGCAGAGGTACCAGGGACAACACAGAGGGATGGTCAGGCAAGCCAAGAGGGTCTGGTGCAGGCGGATAGCAGGATGGTCTAACAGGAAGCCGGGTCAGATAGCAGAGTACACAGGTCAGATCAGGTTAAGGCACACGGAACGCTGTAGAGCAGACAGCGGGGATGGAGTGTGACAGACCGGTTTAAATAGCCCGCCTGGCACTAGCGGGAGTGCGCGCGCGCGTGCCCGTGCGTGACAGCACCCGTGAACGCGTGCGCATGCGCAGTGGAACCCGCGGCCATGTCCCCCTGCGTCTGGATCGCTGATTATTGGCAGGATCTTCATGACAACTACTCTCCCCAACTTGTTACAGCTCTTGACACATTCTTTGTGTATTTCGGGCCTCCGTATTAACTTATAGAAATCTGTAGCTCCCTAGAGCTCCCTAGACCCTGACCTGGTCGCACGCTTGCAGTCCCACTTCCCTTTTCATTGGACAACCACATACATTGAATATCTGGGAGTCTGACTGACCCCCACTTACTCCTCTCTATTCTCTGTTAATTACTAGCCCCTGCTTACATCCTTGACCACTCTTCTGCAGACATGGTAATTTCCACACCTGTCCAGGTTGGGTCGAATCCACTCTGTAAAGATGACGGTCTTACCAAAATTCCTGTACTTTTTCCACACCCTACCAGTATGGGTTCCTCCACATTTTCTCCGCCTACTCCAGAGCAGGATAATGCTCTTTATCTGGAATAATAAACGCCCTAGAATTTTTAAGGCTACCCTTTTTATACATAGATTGCAAGGTGGTTTGGGGGTTCCCCATGACTCTAAGTACTATCTGGCAGCTCAGATCTCCCAATTATCACTTCTCCATGCTTCCTCCAATGTCCCTCTATGGGTGCTTCTGGAGCTCCCTAATTGTGCCCCTCTTTCTGGCTTCCCCAGAAACTTCAGCCAACGTCATTGAGCCCTCTCATGCTACATAGCTTAAAGTTGTGGGACTCTGTAAGATACTCAAGCTCCCTTATGACCCCTTCCTGCCCCTGCTGCCTATTACTAATAACCCTTTGGTCCCCCCGAGCATTCATGTGGTGGACCTCACGGGGGCCTTACCCAGGTACGCCATCTGTTGACTACATGTACTCCACTGACATGGTCTGCATTCTGTGAATCTTATGATGCTCCCCAGGCATAATTCTTTTGTTTTCTTCAGATCCAGCACTGGATAACTATGCTCCGAAGTACCTCCTCCTACCCGTTCCAGACATCTGCTTTAGAAAATATCTGTCTTCATGCCCCAGATTCCCCGGGCTTTATCTCCACCCTCTACGCAGCTTTGACTGGTCGATCATCTTTCACCTCACTCTCCTATATGTCCCAATGGGTGCGAGATTTTGGAAATGGGATCGATCCGACGGACTGGAGCAAGGCCTGGAATTCTGTAGCTAAATGTTCCCTTAACCACTTAAGGACCAGCTTTGTTTTGGAATTTAGGTGTTTACATGTTTAAAACAGGTTTTTTTGCTAGAAAATTACTTAGAACCCCCAAGCATTATATATATTTTTTTCTAACATCCTAGAGAATAAAATGGAGGTCATTGCAATACTTTTTTTCACACCGTATTTGCGCAGAGGTCTTACAAGCGCGCTCTTTTTTGGAAAAAATTCACTTTTTTGGATAAAAAAAAGACAACAGTAAAGTTAGCCCAATTTTTTTATATTGTGAAAGATAATGTTATGCCAAGTAAATTGACATGTCATGCTTCAAAATTGCGCCCGCTCGTGGAATGGCGTCAAACTTTTACCCTCAAAAATCTCCATAGGCGACCTTTAAAAAAATCTACAGGTTGCATGTTTTGCATCACAGAGGAAGTCTAGGGCTAGAATTATTGCTCTCACTCTAACGATTGCGGCGATACCTCACATGTGTGGTTTGATCACTGTTTCATATGCGGGCGCTACTCACGTATGCGTTCGCTTCTGCGCGCAAACTCGTCGGGACGGGGGTTTTAAAAAAATATATATTTTTCTTATTTATTTTACATGATTTTATTTATTTTTACACTGTTTTGAAAAAAAATTGTGTCACTTTTATTCCTATTACAAGGAATGTAAACATCCCTTGTAATAGAAAAAAGCATGACAGGACCTCTTAAATATGAGATCTGGGGTCAAAAAGACCTCAGATCTCATATTTACACTAAAATGCAATAGAAAAAAAAAAAGTAATTTAAAAAAATTACATTGAAAAAAATATGCCTTTAAGACGTATGGGCGGAAGTGACGTTTTGACGTCTCTTCTGCCCTGCAGTGTCATGGAGACGAGTGGGCGCCATCTTCCCCTCACTCGTCACCAGACACAACAAGGGGACAGACACGCATGCCAAGTTCCTTAAAGTTTTGGAGCCATGGCTGACATATGTCTTTCCTGAACTCCCTCTGGCTAGTATGGATCGGCTCTGACTGATTTCCTGGGTGATCCCGGGTCCCCTTCTCCTTCTCTCTCTTCCCACTACCCCACTTTTCCTTATTCTCCCCCTCTCTTTCTTATTTCTTTCTCGGTTTTCCTTCTCTTAGCAGGGCTCTTTGCCCTTTTCAATTGCTAACAGATGCCCAAGATGATCTTAATGCAGAGCTAATGCATTTTTGTCCTGGTTAGTCCTGCACTTATGGGGGTTACCCCAAATTACGTATGTTGCACTCAGGATTTCTGTGACTGTTTAAAAAGGAGGCTGCCCTCCTCTGTTTATGTTGTATTTTTTATTTTTTGTGTCTCTTATGCACCAGTTCTAGCCCCTGCGAGGGCAATCTAGGTGCCTTTGACATTGTTGTATGAAACACTATTACTGCAATGAAAACTTATTGAACCAGAAATGGCATTGGGGTTATGTTATATGGTCAACTTAGAATCAGTGTTTACACACTACACAGAACAAGCCGTACCTAGTATGTCAGCTGTAATACAAAGTACATTACAGCATTACTGAAGGCACTGCTTTTTCAACTCAGCCTTTACAGTTTTCTGTGTGTGAAGTCAAATAATAATGATTGTTTTTGATGAAATAACTTATGTTATGTTCAATACGGCTGCCAAGTCTTTACTGGAGAGCCTCAAGAGCCATGGATTTTCTCTACGTTTCATCAGTCTAAAAGGTGTATATTTATTCCTACACAGGAAAAAGAACAAATTGTAGTATAACACTGCAACAATTTCAACACGTTAGGCTCTGGCCTATGTGCCATTTACATAAAAGAGGTCTTTGAATACACCCCACAGGCATCCAACATTTTCTATAAACCAAAGTTTGATTTAGGGCTTCCATCATTTTCAATGACAAAATAAATAATATAGGCCCAGCACAAAGATTTGCAAGCACAATGCGTATACACTAGAGTGTGTAGGCTGCTTTTTCTCTCTCCTGATGTGCCATATTTAGGGAGCATAGGTGAGAAAGAATAAAAAACAGGATACATGGAAAAATATTTTCTGTACTTGGATGGTACACTTTATTTTAGTTCTTTGGCCACAAGCATCCAACGCTCTAGTTTCGCCCACCTAAGAGTTGCAATTGTTAACGATAACCTTTTTGTTCTTTATTTTGCCCATGTAAGAATTCCTATTGTTCACACTTAACCTTTTTATTCTTTTTAAATACATTTTGGCACATTTTATCAAAGTTCACAAAGGGGTCCACTTATAAAAAAGTTGTATTGCGAATGTCTCCTCATTCGTGCCACATTATCAAATAACACCTGTAATGTTAAAAATACGTGTAAAATGTCAGTTTCTATTTGTTATATCCAAAATATGCAGATCCAATCTTTTAAAGATCCTCTTTGCAGCGCTGTGTACTAAACCACACTATAAATAATAATACCGTAAGCGATAATAAACATCAAAACTAAACCCTTACACGTTTCAAAATCACACTGTGATAAAGTGCTTAGTGCAAACAATAATTGTGCAGAGACTTTAATTAAAAACATTGTTGTTAGCACTAAGCACTTTATGAATTTTTAAGTTTATTCTCATTTATTTTTATCTGTTGTGTTGTTTAGTACACAGCGCTGCATGATGGATTTTTAAAAGATTGGATTTGCATATTTTGGATATAGGATCAGGGATATATAGTGCCTTGCAAAAGTATTCACCCCCCCCCCCTTTGGTTTTTTACCTATTTTGTTACACTACATCCTTTAGTTCAATGTTTAATCTGAATTATATGTGATGGATCAGAACACAATAGTCTAAGTCGGTGAAGTAAAATTAGAAAAATATATACATAAAACTATCTTTCAGGAATAAAAAACTGATAATTGGCATATGCGTATGTATTCACCCCCTTTGTTATGAAGTCCATAAAAAGCTCTGGTGCAACCAATTACCTTCAGAAGTCACATAATTAGTCAAATCATGTCCACCTGTGTGCAAACTAAGTGTCACATGATTTGTCATTACATAGACGCTCTTTTTGAAAGGCCCAGAGGCTGCAACACCTAAGCAAGAGCCACCACTAACCAAACACTGCCATGAAGACCAAGGAACTCTCCAAACAAGTAAGGGACAATGTTGTTGAGAAGTACAAGTCAGGGTCAGGTTATAAAAAAATATCCAAATGTTTGATTATCCCTAGAAGCACCATCAAATCTATCATAACCAAATGGAAAGAACATGGCACAATAGCAAACCTGCCAAGAGATGGCCGCACACCAAAACTCACGGACCAGGCAAGGAGGGCATTAATCAAAGAGGCAGCACAGAGACCTAAGGTAACCCAGGAGGAGCTGCAGAGTTCCATAGCAGAGACTGAAGTATCTGTACATAGGACAACAATAAGCCGTACACATCCATAGAGTTGGGCTTTATGGCAGAGTGGTCAGAAGAAAGCCATTACTTTCAGCAAAAAACAAAATGGCACATTTTGAGTTTGCGAAAAGGTATGTGGGAGACTCCCATAATGTATGGAGGAAGGTGCTCTGGTATGATAATACTAAAATTGAACTTTTTGGCCATCAAAGAAAACACTGGCGCAAACCCAACACATCACATCACCCAAAGAACACCATCCCCGCAGTGAAACATGGTGGTGGCAGCATCATGCTGTGGAGATGTTTTTCAGCAGTCGGGACTGGAAAAAAGGTCAAAGTTGAGGGAATGATGGGTGGTGCTAAAGACAGGGATATTCTTGAGCAAAACCTGCACCACTCTGTGTGTGATTTGAGGCTAGGACGGAGGTTCACCTTCCAGCAGGACAATGGCCACACACAACACGCAACACACTGCTAAAGCAACACTTGAGTGGTTTAAGGGGAAACATGTAAATGTTTTGTAATGGCCTAGTCAAAGCCCAGACCTCAATCCAATAGAAAATCTGTGGTCAGACTTAAAGATTAGTTCACAAGCGCAAGCCATTCAACTTGAAGGAGCTGGAGCAGTTTTGCAAGGATGAATGGGCAAAAATCCCAGTGGTAAGATGTGGCAAGCTCATAGAGACTTATCCAAAGTGACTTGGAGCTGTGATAGCCGCAAAAGGTGGCTCTACAAAGTATTGACTTTAGGGCTCTCTGAATAGTTATGCACATTGACTTTTTCTGTTATTTTGTCCTATTTGTTGTTTGCTTCACAAAAAAAAAAAAAAAATCTTCAAAGTTGTGGGCATGTTCTGTAAATTAAAAAATGCAAATCCTCAAACAATATATGTTAATTCCAGGTTATGAGGCAACACAACACAAAAAATGCCAAGGTGGGGTGAATACTTTTGCAAGGCACTGTAAATTGAAGCAGCAAGTGTTTTCACTAATTTTCTATTTTTTTTAGGGGTTTGGATTTATTAATAAGGTTTGTCTCAATGCAGAGTGGGGACGGAATTTAATAAATATATTTGTTTCCTTTACACAGGTGAATGTGACATTCACTAACATTTGATCCTAAGGCCTCTTTCACACGAGGCATCCGTATGTCCGTTTTTCATCCTTCCGTTTTCGGATGAAAAACGGACATACATGTATCCCTATGGAGCGGCGGATGTCAGCGGTGACATGTCCGCTGACATCCGCCCCGCTCCGATCCGAAAAGTGTAACGGAGGAAAAACCTACTTTTTCCTCCGTTTTCGGATCGGATCGGATGACGACGGACACTACGGACCGTCATCATCCGATCCCCCCATAGGGGAGAGCGGCGCTCTGACAGGTCCGTCGCTGCACACTGTGCAGCGATGCACCTGTCATCTTCCTGCTCAGCGGGGATCGGCGGAGCTATCCCCGCTGAGCAAGCGGATGTTCACGGGGCGGATCATGACTGATCTGCCCCGTGTGAAAGAGGCCTTAGAGAAAATAATCATAAGAACCTTCGACCGTGAGAGTTAAAAAACATTCACTATAAGGCTATGTACACACGATAGGATTTTACGACAACAAAACCGTGGATTTTTTTCCGAAGGATGTTGGCTCAAACTTGTCTTACATACACACGGTCACACAAATGTTGTCAGACATTCCAAACATCAAGAATGCGGTGACGTACAACACGTACGCCAATCCGAGAAAAATGAAGTTCAATGCCCAGTGCGGCTCTTCTACTTGATTTCGAGCAAGCGTGGACTTTTGTGAGTCGGAATTGTGTACACAGGCTCAGAATTTCCAACAAGTCTTGTTGTTGGAAAATTTGAGAACCTGCTCTCAAACATTTGTTGGCGGAAATTCCGCCAACAAATGTTCTATGGAGAATACACACAGTCGGACTTTCTGACAACAAGCTCACATCCAACATTTGTTGTTGGAAAATCCTATCATGTGTACGGCCCATAAGAGCAAATAGCCTAACACTATAGGCTAAAAACATTTAACCAAAAGAGAGAATAATTTGGGGGAGATCCCAGCACTGTGTACACATCCTTTGGAAATTCCTGTGTGAACAGTCAGACTAATGGGTGTTCAGCTGACCGAATTTCCAGATACAGTGTGAAGTGAAACATTTAGTGGCAGTATTACTACCACTGCTAAATGTGACCGCTTCCTGCTTAAGTCTCCTGGTTGTTAGGGAGCCTGCACCCATTGGCATACTAACAACATTTAGCTGTCAGGAAAATTCTGTGATGTCATTGACCAAATATGATAATATCTATATATGGTCAATGATGTCACTCAGAAGTCCTCGCCTCTTTGTTAACATTGTGGTTGTGGGGACCATGAGATGTCATTCAACAGCAGCATTAGATTTGTGCAGTGACCTTTATTTTCATTTGACAGGTTGGTGGGGGTAGGTAATTTTGATTGTTGTGGATTTGCATCGCTTGATGATGAGTTTCATGGTGGATTTACATTGTGGGACTAAGGAAGGCCATACAAGGTTCGAATCTCGGCCGGTTCAGCAGCATCAGTTATAGCACAGACAGAAAGCATACATACATCAATATCTGCAGTTCCCTAATAACTCATTTAACACCACAACATTACAAATAAATAGTATATATATTAGTGTCCAATTCTGTGTATCACACAATAAAGCCTATAACAGATTGTGATGTATAGATTACTCCACAATCCATATTAAGTGCTCCCCAATCAAGATTGTGCTCCTCAAATCAGCAGACACTAACTTTAATATGTCCTTCCCCTATTACAGAAACATAATTCAGCTTCAAAAGTACCCTCTCTGGTAGTTGCTTTTTGCAGGACCCACTGCTTCGCCTCACTTCTCACTTTTCATTTTCCATTTCAGAAAGGTGGTAGTATTCCTACATAGGGATGGGCCGAACGGACCCCTGTTTGGTTTGGACCAGAACTTCTGAACATCAACGTTCGGACCCGAACAACGAACCCAATTAAAGTCAATGGGCACCGAACGTCAAATATCAAAAGTGCCCATTTTGAAGGCTTAAATGCAAGTAATTAGGCATACAATGGTTATAGGGGTCTGGGTCCTGCCCTGGGGGACATGGATTAATTAAAAAAAAGTTTGTGAAAAACGTCAATTTTAAATGCGCAGTGATTTTTTGATTTTTAAAGTGAAAGCCTAAAAATGAAAAATTCCTTCCAATATAGTGCCAGGGGGTCCCCTTAGTCTAACTGTAAAGTGGCAGATCTGCACCATATCTAGAACGTGCTGCAGCAATAATTAAATTCATAAAGCCAAAAAAAAATGACATTTTTCCTGCAAGCTGTCTTTATTTTGCTAAGCAACAGCTGAGGAGCCAGTGTGTATAATGAGGCCACAATGTAGTGCACGGGGAACAAGATTAAAGATTTTTTGGATACATTTTGGTGTCACTTTGACTTTGGATCGAAGTAACGGGTGCGTTAAAATTGGTCTTTGGGTGTTGGTGGCGCCTTCCCACCGTAACCCTATAGAAGTACTCTTGATGTAAGCAAGAATTTGCCTTGCTGTAAAAAATTGCAATGATATGCACCTGTCAGACAGGTGCAGAAAAAAATGGTCTTTGGGTGTTAATTGTGCCCATTAAACCTATACCAAAAACATTCTTCCAGATGAAATGATTGAACATCCTCAAAGCTAGGCAGCCACGAAGTCCTGCAGAGATTCCACATCCCAAAGAGACTTAATCAGTGACATCCGCATCAGGGGCTTCATAGCTGGTATACCAGGACTGATTCATTTTTATAAAAGTCAAATGGTCCACAGAGTCTGTGGACAGGCGCGTTCTATGATCAGTAACGAAACCTCCTGCAGCACTGAATGCCCACTCTGAAAGCACACTGGATGCAGGGAAGTCCAACAACTTAATAGCATACTGGGCAAGTTCTGGCCAGTGGTATATTCTCATGACCCAGTAAGCCAGTGGATCGTCAGCTGGAAAGCTCTCCGTCTCTGTTTTGGCCTGGAGGTAATCGTCCGCCATGTGATGCAGACGCTGCTGATGGGATGTGGAAGCTGACAGCCCTGGGCAGCGAGGACAAAAAAAAAATTCTGAAATGCCTCACTTAGGCGGATGCCTTCTCCAAAGCTCCTTTCTTGACCAACGGAAGACTCAAAACAACGTTTTCCACCACACTGTAACCTACTAGAGTCAGGAAAAACGTTCAATAAAATCCTCTTTAATGTGTCCTCAAGAGATTTTATCCTCTGCACTCTCTGTGGGGATGGGATGAGAGACCTTCCCCTTATAATGGTGGTCAAGGAGGGTTGCCAACCAGTAATCATCCTTCTCCTTTATGCCACGTATTCTTGGGTCCTTTCGTAGGCTTTGAAGCATAAGGTTGCCCATGCGCTTCAAATTTGCAGAGGCTTGAGAAACAGACTCCTCGGGGTCACTCAGGATGACAGCATCTGGAACTTCCTCCTCCCAGCTACGTACTACTCCCAAGCGTCCTGGGGTTGGAAAGCCATCGCTTACAGATTGACGCATGTCTTCCTCTTCTTCAAAGCCTATGAAAGTGCCAGAATCCTCCTCTTCATCCTTCTCCCCTCTCTCCTCCTGTGTGTTCTGTGACAGAGGAATGATGGTGTCTGCATAAAGTGGGCCTTGAGAGGAAAGGAAGTCCTCCTCTTCCTCCTGCTGCTCTGCCTCCAGTGGCCTGTCCATAATGCCACGCAGAGTCTGCTCCAGCAGGAACACAACAGGGATTGTGTCACTGATGCATGCACTGTCACTGCTCACCATCCTTGTGGCCTCCTCAAATGGTGACAATACAGTGCATGCATCCTTAATGATCAGCCATTGGCGTGGGGAAAAAAAGCTGAGGTGGCCTGAGCCTGTACTGACACAAGTACTCGTTGACGACCCTCTGCTGCATGTATAGCTGCTGCAGCATTCCCAAAGTTGAGTTCCACCTGGTGGTCATGTCACAAATCAGGCGGTTTATGGGCAGGTGGAATTCCGGCTGAATTTCAGCCAACCGAGCACTGGCTGTGTATGACCACCTGAAATGGCTACAGACTCTTCTGGCCTGCTTTAGTACATCTTGCAACCCTGGGAACGTACTTAGGAAACGCTGCACCACCAAATTGAGGACATGTGCCAGGCATGGCACATGTGTCAACTTTCCCTGTCTAAGGGCGGACAGGAGTTTTGAGCCATTATCGGACACCAACATTCCTGGCTCCAGCTGGTGTGGTGTGAACAACCTCTGGGTCTGTCCTTGCAGAGCTGCAAGAATCTATGCTCCGGTGTGCTTCCTGTCCCCTAAACACACCAGCTGAAGCACTGCATGGCACCTTTTAGCCTGACTCTGGGAAAAGCCCTTTGAACGCTTAGGGGGTACCTGATGTTCATAGGACAATTCTGCAGAGGAGGGCATGGAGGTGGCGGAGGAGGAGGAGGGGGTAGAGCTCACAGGTCTGGCATCATCACCACCAACTGTATGGAGATGTTGGGGCACAACAAGCTGCAGCACTGAACCCTGTCCTGCATCCTTTCGAGTTGCAAGCAGTGTTACCCAGTGTGCTGTGAACTAAATATATCGTGCCTGCCCATGCTTGCTGGACCATGTGTCAGCATTAAGGTGGATTTTATGGCTGACTGCCTTGGCCAACGATGCCAGAACATTCCCTTCTGAAAAGTCTAAAAGTAGTATCGACTGGAAACCTGCCATTGTGGTACAGCACATTGGGCGAATTCACAAAAGGGGGCAGAATCCACCAGGCTGAAAAGCAGAAGTTGGAGAGCCAACAGCTTTGACAAGTTTGCATTCAGGCACTGGGCATGTGGGTGGCAGGGACTGTATTTTTTTTTCACTGCAGAAGATGGGGCAGAGAAATTTTCCAGCTACAGTGTACAGATGGTGGTGTGCGGCTGGTAGATGAGCTGCTAGGACCTTGGACACCCTGTGCTATGCCATCATCCCTTGTAGTGAAGGCTGCTGAAAGGTAATGACTTGGTATCGCAGGGGCAGACTGAAGTGGGTAAGGAGGAGGAGGAGGAGGGACAGATTTGTGCCCCTTTTTTGTGGCTTTTAGGTGCTCTTGCCAACGGCTGAGTGGTTGGATGTTAAATGCCTTGTTAGGCATGTGGTACCCAAATGTTTTTGCCATGTTTGATGTGCCTGTGACACAGTTTGCAGATAGCAACAGTGCGATCAGCTGCAGATGTGCTGAAAAAGGCCCAGACAGCTGAGCTGCGGGGAGTGAGCAGGGAGATAATAGCTGCAGAATGTGATGGAATAGGGTGGCTGCTCTCTACTCTTTCTTGATGCCGACCTCCTTGAGGTTGTGCCGCCTCACCTTCAGTTTCCTCCTCTGCTCTATCTGGCACCCAAGTCACATCAGTGACCTTATCATCATCTCCATCTCCTCCATCTTCATCCTTAACACTGGAGACAACTTGGCAATACGCTGCGGCTTGGGGAACATGAATGTCAATTTGTCTACCGGTTTTCCTCCATTTCTCTAGGCTCATGTTCCTGTCATCCTCAACCTCAGAACCAGCATCTGAATCCAGTAATGGCTGGGCATCATCAAGGAGCAAGTGGCTGATGCTTTGGTCAAATAACTCAGCTGACTCCTCAATGGCTGATGTTAGGGCTATGGCAGGAATAGATGTGGACAAGGAGGCAGGTTTATCCATTCTGGCAACTGCAGGGGACTGCACATTTGTCTCTGCTTGTGTGACAGAGGATGAGGAGGATGAGGAAGGTTTAGTAAGCCAGTCCACCACCTCCTCTGCTTGCTGTTGCTGGATAGCACGGGCAAACTCACTAAACAGAGGAAATGATGCCCTGCTTGAGGACTGACCACCACGTCCACCTTTGCCTGTGGACACATTTGTTGCTGGCCCCCTTACAGTGCCAAGAGAACGTCTGCCTCTCCTTGTTGTTCTCCCAGACGTTATTGGGAGGGAAGGGGCAGTGCTTATACACAAATGTGTGTTTTTGGCCCTTTAATTTGAGTACTCACACTGCAAAGACACACTCCACAGATACAATATAATATACTGCAATATAATGCGCTAAACTTACAGTGATGCACAGAACTATATGGAGTTAAATGACAGTAATGCACACAGAAGTAAATTACGCTAAACTGGCAGTAACGCACAAAATTATATGGCATTAAACGTGTAGTAACACACACAGGACTATATGGCGTTAAACTGGCAGTAACGCATGCAAAACAATATGGCGTTAAACTGGCAGTAACTCACGCAAAACTGTATGGCGTTAAACAGGCAGTAACGTGCACAAGACTATATAGCATTAAACTGGCAGTAACGCACGCAAAACTATATGGCGTTAAACTGGCAGTAACACGCGCAATACGATATGGCGTTAAACTGGCAATAACACACGCAAAACTATATGGCTTTAAACTGCCAGTAATGCACGCAAAACGATATGGCGTTAAACTCGCAGTAATGCACAAAACTATATGGCGTAAAACTTGTAGTAACGCACACAGAAATATATGACATTAAACTGGCAGTAACACACACAAAACTATATAGCGTTAAACTGGCAGTAACGCACGCAAAACTATATGACGTTAAACAGGCAGTAATGCATGATAAACTATATTTGTTAAACTGGCAGTAACACACGCAAAACTGTATGGCGTTAAACTGGCAGTAACGCACGCAAAACTATATGGCGTTAAACTGGCAGTAACGCACGTAAAACTATATGGCGTTAAACTGGCAGTAACGCACGCAAAACAATATGGCGTTAAACTGGCAGTAACACATGCAAAACTACAGTTGCAATAAAAAGTATGTGAACCCTTTTGGAATGATATGGATTTCTGCACAAATTGGTCATAAAATGTGATCTGATCTTCATCTAAGTCACAACAATAGACAATCACAGTCTGCTTAAACTAATAACACAAAGAATTAAATGTTACCATGTTTTTATTGAACACACCATGTAAACATTCACAGTGCAGGTGGAAAAAGTATGTGAACCCTTGGATTTAATAACCAGTTGAACCTCCTTAGGCAGCAATAACTTCAACCAAACGTTTCCTGTAGTTGCAGATCAGACGTGCACAATGGTCAGGAATAATTCTTGACCATTCCTCTTTACAGAACTGTTTCAGCTTTCTTGAGGTCATGCCACAACATTTCAATCGGGTTGAGGTCAGGACCCTGACTGGGCCACTCCAGAAGGCGTATTTTCTTCTGTTTAAGCCATTCTGTTGTTGATTTACTTCTATGCTTTGGGTCATTGTCCTGTTGCAACACCCATCTTCTGTTGAGCTTCAGCTGGTGGACAGATGGCCTTCAGTTCTTCTGCAAAATGTCTTGATAAACTTGGGAATTCATTTTTCCTTCAATGATAGCAATCCGTCCAGGCACTGATGCAGCAAAGCAGCCCCAAACCATGATGCTCCCACCACCATACTTCACAGTTGGGATGAGGTTTTGATGTTGGTGTGCTGTGCCTCTTTTTCTCCACACATAGTGTTGTGTGTTTCTTCCAAACAACTCAACTTTGGTTTCATCTGTCCACAGAATATTTTGCCAGTACTGCTGTGGAACATCCAGGTGCTCTTTTGCAAACTGTAAATGTGCAGCAACGTTTTTTTTGGACAGCAGTGGCTTCCTCTGTGGTATCCTCCCATGAAATCCATTCTTGTTTAGTGTTTTACGTATTGTAGATTCGCTAACAGGGATGTTAGCATATGTCAGAGACTTTTGTAAGTCTTTAGCTGACACTCTAGGATTCTTCTTCACCTCATTGAGCAGTCTGCGCTGTGCTCCTGCAGTCATCTTTACAGGACGCCCACTCCTAGGGAGAGTAGCAGCAGTGCTGAACTTTCTCAATTGTCGTTTATTGGTACATCTGAGTGACAATAAAACAAATAAGCCAGCTTTATTGTTTTATTGTCACTCTGATGTACCAATAAATGACACTTCAAGGATTACAGTTCTGCTGGCTCTTCTTACTACTCTAGCCACGTATAGGACCCCAAAAACCAAGCACCGCCTTCAGGCTTTCCAAGGGTGTAAAATGGTGATTTCACTCCTCACTACCTATCACAGTTTCGAAGGCCATGAAATGTCCAGATGACACAACCCCCCCCCCCCCAATGACCCCATTTTGGAAAGTAGACACCCCAAGCTATTTTCTGAAAAGGCATGTTGAGTATTTTGCAGATCTCGCTTTTTGTTCCAAAGTATTGAAATTTGAAAAAAAAAATTCCTTTTCTTTCTTTTTTTTCAAAAACAAAGGTGGTGAGGAGTAAAATCACCATTTTACGCCCTTAGAAATCCGGAAGGCGGTGATTGGTTTTCAAAAAATAGTTTTTAGTTTTCCTAAAACTTGTGGCAAGTTATAAAATATTCCATGGACTCAACATGCCTATCAGCAAAATAGCTTGAGGTACACAATATTAAAAGCTTATGCCACATATCACCCACTCTTCTAACCACTTGAAGACAAAGCCCTGACACTTTTTGTTTACATGAAAATTTATTTATTTTTTTTGCTAGAAAATTACTTTGAACCCCCAAACATTATATATATTTTTTTAAAGCAAAGGCCTTACAGATTAAAATGGTGGGTGTTGCAATTTTTTATTCACACACTTTTTACGATTTTTCAACACAATTTTTGGGGAAGGAAGTACTAGTTACTTACCGGTAACTGTCTTTCTAGGAAATCTTCCAGGACGGCACACCTGAGAGATGAGAGGCTCCTCCCGACAGGAAACACAATCAATCAACAGCTGTTTTAAGTCCACACCCTTCCCCTTGATCCTCAGTTTGTAGAGAAGTAACTCCTGAACCTGTTTCACAAGGGAAATCATTCCTCATAGGTACTCACCTTCTAGTGTTCTAAAATTTTCCCTCCTCCAACGGGTGGGAAGTAGGCCTGCTGTCCTGGAAGATTTCCTAGAAAGACAGTTACCGGTAAGTAACTAGTACTTTTCTCAAGTCATCTTCCAGGACGGCACACCTGAGAGGATAATCAAGTAGCTCAGGCCTAGCTTTAGGGTGGGACCACTGCAAGACCCTCTTGGCGAACCTCGGTTCTGCAGTGAGCTTTACCTTCACTCCATATGCTTGATGAAGGTATCTTAGCTGGATCTTGCGGCTGGTCTGCCGGTCTACTCCACCGGTGTCCCTGCCTTCTCTGCTTCGGATGCAGGATCTAGGTGGAGTGGGCTCTTAAAGATGGAATCAGAAAACATGTTAAACTTGTAGGTTATCAATATTGCCTGTCACACATCTAACAACAATGGCCTATTCTGCCTATAGGTGCTGCTTAGAACCACTAAAAAGATTAATCGGAGAGCTGTGTTGTAAGACAAGGCCACTACATTGATCAATAAGGGAGCCTGTCTTAACACAACCCTGTCCAGGGAAATAAAACTGCCAAAAGGGGGGCCCCTGACAGACAACCTTTTTTGTTCATTTTTATCTTTACATCAGCAAAGACTGAAGGGAAACCTACTTAAGGGAAATAGATTAACAAAAACTTAACCCCTGGGTTTAAGGCATGCCCAATCTATAGTTTTACTTATGCCTGAGAGCCTACTCAGGAGATTAACATCCGTAGCAGGAGGAGAACACTCATACTACTACATCTAGTTTTGCTAGAAGGGCAAAATGAAGGCCATGCACTGAGCTGTAACCTATTTGGTCGGGTATACATCTTTATACTTCATCTTCAGGCCATAAAACTCCTCTGAACCGAACTTCCTAAGTTCTTATTACAGGGCGACTCATTATCGCCTTCCTCCAGTGACCCATAACTCTACCGGGCTTCAACCCTAGGAAATGGCTCTGGCATCCCTGAAAGTAAGGGGTCGAGGCTTTCTGACATGTCACATTTGCAGCCAGAACTCCTGGCCTTTCCACGGAAGAGAAGGCTGAAATACAAAAGGTGATACATGTATTATTAATATCACAAATAAAAAGAAAAAATCATAGATTGTGGACATAGCACAATAGATTTAAACAGAAAGGATACAAACAGACAAAAATGTTTGTGTATCTGAGTGTGACTAGCTAAACCAACATATCAAACATGGGAAGAGACCCAAATCTGAACCTCACAGTCTGGTTTTCTGATGTGCGGCCAATATGTAAACATTAAGACACAACCACACCCTAAATGCTGCGCATTTCTGAAGTGCAGCTAGCTAGGTCAGAACTGGTAAATACAGAAAGGACGGGAACCCCCTTTTACAGTGGTGTTTTACTGATGTACAGCAAAACAAGGCCTTAAAGAGAAGACAGAAAGACCCAAACTTCTATGTTGCGTATTTATGACGAACCACCAAGTACAGTTATAAGACAATCCTTTCTGTTATGCAGTTCTGTAGTGCAGTTACATAGAACCAACACAGAAAGAACACAAGCAACCTACAGCATTGGGTTTTTCTGAAGTGCCATAAGGTAAGGCAATATAAAACAGAAAGCACCAGCAAGCTTCAATGTTGAGTATTTCTGCTGTGCAGCAACATAAAAACAAAGAAACAACAGACAGCCTTTACAGCTGCGATCTTTCTGGTCTACTGCAAAATAAGGCAATAACTCCATAATGAGTATCCCTGCTGCGTAGCAAAACCTCAACAGGAGGGACAGATAAGCTTAGGGTTCCCACACCCGTGTGACCCAACCTGCCACTTGGGACTGCAAGACGCATGAGAAGTCATATACTATGGCTTCCAAAGGGTACCATTCGTGACTGTGCGACTCCAGGTCGCAGCGTCTCCAGCAGTCCCTGCTTACGGAACCACAGACCTCAAGATTACACAGGTCGCAGGAAAAGCAGTTTTCAGGTCGAACCAACAAGGGGTCTCCATGCTGTGGCTCCCTGGAGGAGTGCAGCCAACAACCCCCTACTGTGTATACCTAAGAAACAGCAAGGAAGATCAATGAGAAACACCACTTACTGCTGTGCCTTTCTGATATACAGACGATAAGGCAGTAAATATAGGACATACAGGACACAAACAATGTTCAATCTTTGTGTATGTCTGATGTGTAGCATATACCAATACTGAGCAGAGATGCCATCACGCTCAATGTGTCTCCCTGCTGAGCAGCAAAAACAAAATCAGAAAAAGACAAACAACCTTCACTGTTGTGTCCTTTCTGATATGCAGCCAATAAGGCAGTAAATGTAAGACATAAAGGACAGACAACCTTCAATCCTGTATGTGTCTGATGTGCAACAACAATTTTGAATAGAGATAGCACATCCATATTCAAGTGATTTGGCATGCGACTCAACATGTCAAATCGCATGCCTAAAATCGGCAGCCATTGCCGTTAATAGCACTGTCTGAATCAGTACGGGCCACTTTGTGGTGCTGCACTGATTACCAATGGCAGTATGTGTACTACCCCAGGCACAGGTTCAATTTTGTATTTTCCAACAAAATCAGGACCATCCATCTTCACTGCTGCCTTTCTGATAAGCAACCAATAAGGTAGTAATACAGGACCCACAGACAGACCTCAGTCCTGTATATCTCTGATGTGCAACAATCTAACAATTCTGAATAGAGATAGCACATCCATCTTCAAGCGATTTGGCATGCGACCTAAAATCGGCAGCCATTGCCGTTAATAGCACTGTCTGAATCAGCATGACGCCACTTTGTGGTGCTGTACCTATTACCAAAGGCAGTATATGTACTACCCCTGGCCCAGGTTCAATTTGTACTTCTGTTATGGAGCCCGACAAATCAGGACCATCAATCTTTCCTGCTGCCTTTCTGAAAAGCAACCAATAAGGCAGTAATACAGGACACAAAACCCCCACAGACAGACCTCAATCTTGTGTAGGTCTGATGTGCAGCAATATAACACTTATGAGCAGAGGTGTCTTTACCAGACTCAATGATGTGCGTTTCTGCCGTGCGGCACAAAACCAGAAAGTACAAACCACCTTCCCTGTTGTATTTTTCTGATCTGTAGCCAAACAAAGCAGTACCTTTAGGACATAAAGGACACCCAACAAACTTCAGTGCAGTGCATTTCTGATGTAAAGCAATATACCCCTTATGAGCAGAGATGTCACAAATCTCAATGTGTATTTCTGCTGTGCCACCAAACACCCCAGAAAGGACAAACCTTCACTACTGAGGTCTACTGGTGAGCAGCCAAGGAGTCATGGTGTATCCCTTTATGAAATAACCAAACAGGGGCAATTTATTTCATAGGCCTAGCCTGGGCTGTAGATACTAATCCTTCACCACCAGTGAAGGAACCAATCCTAAAATGGTTGGACACCTTACTATAGTAGCTGTTGTCCTACCTTACCTCCGTAGATTGAGCAAACGCTAGCTAGCTCATACACGGGTGGGGCTGATTAGTAACTAAAGTCTCAATGAGCCCAGCCCTAGAGACCAATTTAAGACCCCTAGAAAGGGTGGTTACCAATTTAGCCTGGAGGTAAATAGCCACCTGCAGGCCTTAAACAAGCAATCATATAGCCATCTAGCTCTTGCATATGTTTGCACAGAAAATCCTTATTCAAAGGATATAGGAAAACGATTTATGGTAAATCGCTTTTAGATCTGTCACTGAGTGGACTGTAGCCCAAACCAACAAAAAGGTTTTTCTTACCCCCTGCATTAAAATATAACCAAAATGTAAGAGTGGAGTGGGAGGTTGGAGCTTATGAAAAGTTATCCATAGCAAGCAACCCCCAAAAGGAGGATCTGTCACAAGGGAACCCCCACTGTCAGATTCCTAGCAGCTGGGCTAATAGGGCCAGATAACCTAGTGCACCTGCTGAGCAAGGGAGCTTACCATTAATAATTTGTTCAGTGGTATACCTGGCCAGTAAGGAACTCTTTGTTCTACCAGGTCACCCTCTTTGCTATATTCACCCCTACTAATGTACCACAACCGGGTATGTAGGGAGAGGCTGGCAACCTACTATTGTGATAACCACAGTGTCTCTGCTATAAGAGGGAGCTGTGGCTGGTGGTTTTTAGCAGTAGCTTCTGGGCTGTTTTGTTATGCAGACCCCAGGTCCTGCACTGCACCACTCAGTAAATATAGGTGGAAGGGGAAAAAATGCCTTACCTACCTCCTTCCCATCTGAGGTGGTTTAGGCACATTCGCTCCTCTGCACCACTTGTCCACCATACAGCATCATTGATGTAAGAGGGAGCTGTGGCTGGTGTTCTTAGCAAAAGCTTCTGGGCTATTTGAATCCAGACCCCAGGGGAGATGATCTCAAATGCCCAGAAACCATCTGGCTGGGATTGGGGATTTTTGACTCACCGTTGTCGTCTTCCCCCTTTTGCCACAGCCACCGGGCTTGCTTTTCCATCCTTATGGTCCACGCGCAAGGAGGATAGCCGCCAAAGTGCCCCCCCCCTTCAACTGCTGTCCCTTTAGGGAGCTGCAAGGTTAGGCTGTGTCCTGCACTGTACCAGTCAGTATATACACATGGGGGGGGGGGAAATGCCATACGTTCCTCATTCCCATCTGAGGTGGTTTAGGCAGACAATTACCATAGTGAATTGGTGCCTCCTCGAAAGGAGGATGTGGGCGCCTGCTCCTGCTGACTCTCAGCCTTCCCTTCTGGGTAAGAACGCGGGTAGTTCAGGCGGTGCCCTCCCCAGCAGCCCACGCGAGCTACCAGGGGCCCAGAAGTCAGGGGATATGATCCCCCTGGAAAGAACCGACGGCCAGCACCCCCGTCTGAACGGACGCCCGGACAGGTAAGGGGGGAGACAGGATAAGGGCCCCTGAAGTTCTGGGTACACCACTGTACCCAGGGGCCTTCAGCTATCAGGGGGGCTTTCCCAGTTTTTGCTGCCCCCCCTGAAGAAAGGATAGGGGAACCCCCCGGAAAGGATAAATATATCCTGCCAGACCCAGAGGCTTCCCAGGCATTTGGTCCGGCTCCCAGGGGGAGACCACCAGCCCCAGGCTTCGGTCATTTGGAAAAAAACAAACAGTTTCGCTGTGTAGGGAGAAACACAATCAAAAACTGAGGATCAAGGGGAAGGGTGTGGACTTAAAACAGCTGTTGATTGATTGTGTTTCCTGTCGGGAGGAGCCTCATCTCTCAGGTGTGCCGTCCTGGAAGATGACTTGAGAAAAAACACTTTTTTGAATTTTAATGCACTAAAACACACTATATTGCCCAAATGTTTGGTAAAGTATAAAAGATGATCTTATGCCAAGTACATAGATACCAAACACAACATGCTGTAAAATTGTGCACAACCGTGCAGCGGTGACAAACTACATACATTTTTAAAAGCATTTAAAAGACTTTACAGGTTATCACTTTAGATTTACAAAGGAGGTCTACTACCTCACATGCATGGTGCAATTGCTGTTTACAACTCACCGACACTTGCTTTCACCTTTGTGCAAGAGCACGGGGGGGGGGAGAAAGGGGTGCTTTTATTTTTCATCTTTTTGCTTTTTATTTTATTTTTCACACTGTTCCTTTCATTTTTTTTCATCATTTTTATTGTTATCACAGGGAATGTAAATATCCCCTATGATAGCAATAGGTAGTGACAGGTACTCTTTAAAAAAAAATTTGGGATCGGTGTGATAAGATGCTTTCCAATTTCCAAATGGCACTGTTTATATCCGGTGAAACCGAAGTCATGAAATGCTTCTAGCTTCCGGCCATAGAGATGATTGGTCTTTCATCAGCTCTATGGTCAGCTGGCAGAACCACCTGCTGCATTCTCAGGTTCCCCGGTGGGACAGGAGAGCCAGAGAAAACCATGGAAGGCTGCGGGGGGGGGGTGGTCCCTCGTTCCCTCCCACTGTTTGTAAAAGAAGGCTAATTATCTGTTAGGATTGCTTTTACATGAAAGCCGACCACTGGCTGAAAAGAACAATACCAAGATGATACCTAAACCTGCAGGCATCATTCTGGTATAACCACTCAAAGTCTAGCAACATACCAGTACGTCACTGGTCCTTGTTGGGCATATATTGTAATGTTCTTTCTTTTCATGCAGCCTGTGGGCTGAACGAAAAAAGAGCTTGATCGGTGGGTATGCGCACCATGAGAATACTGCCCTGCATCCACCCACTTATAATGATGGGCATACATGCACCATTTTTTTTTTTACTGTGGTGGTGAAATCACCTCCTACAGTGCTGGAGTCACTGATTTATGTATCATGAGAGCAAACTCTGTTGCTGTCAAGAAAAATTAATCAGTGCTGCAGCTGAATGGCGTACCTTAAAAGCAAACAATGGTAACAATAAAACATTCACTCAATAAAACAACAACAATCTGTGCCAAAAAATAGTAAAAAATATATGCCAGAGCATAGGGGCAATTCTCCCCTGATGTTAGGGGCAAATCACCCCTTCACCCCTGTCCCAAAGCTTCGGGATATATAGTCTTTTTTTTTAACTGTGATGATGAAATCACCTCCTACAGCGCTGGAGTTGCTAATTTACGTATCATGAGAGCAAACGCTGTTGCTGTCAAGATAGATAAATAAGTGCTGCAGCTGAAAGGCATATCTGAAAAGATAATAATGGTTAACAATAAAACACAATAAGCAGTAAAGTATAGAATAATTACATACCTGAAAAGCAAACATGATAAAACATAGTAACAATAAAACATTGCAGTTAAAAAAAAGTTAAACAGAGCAGAACAATAGAGAAAGAACTATAGAAAGAGAATAGAGAGAGAAGAACAATAAAACAACTATTTTTGGCTTTTTTATTTTATATATATATTTACACTTTTATTTGTAACTGTAACTGTAATGGTTCCAGGTTCGGTCTCTCAAAATGCGATGGCATCTTTGAAGACCCTGTGAAAGCATACCCTAGACTGTGCTGTGCTGTACCTTACGTCAATACTCCACTAGTGTGTGGTAGCGTTTGAAACATTCACTGATGCAGAGACCAGGTTGGCCAGGACAGGAGGAACAATAATAGCGGGTGTCATGCCTATATCCGTGTTTTCTGCAGACACAACATCTTCTTTGTGGTGATCGTTGGGTAGGGGTACCAGGGAGGAAATATGTAAAAAGCGTTTCATGCAGCCGGCTCACTGCATTTGCATTGGGAAGTTGGGGCACAGCACCGTCTGGAAACAGAAGGGCTGTGACAATCTTTTCCTCGAATTTAAAGCGGAGTTCCGCCTGAAAAAAAAAAAGTCAGCAGCTACAAATACTGCAGCTGCCGACTTTTTAAAAAAGGACACTTACCTGTCCAGGGAGCCTGTTTTGTCCTCACCCGAAGCCAACCCGTTCCTTAGCTCCGGGTGGAGGCGCCAGAATCTTAAAGCGGAGTTCCACCCTGAAATTTTTTTTTACATTTTCCCAGTCCTTGGTCAATAATGACAAACATTTGGAGTGAAAACTGTTTTTTTTTCTTACCCGAAGTGCCTTGTTGCTAGGTGGTGGCTCCTAATCTGCCACTTTCGGGTCCGCGGAGCTCCACATCACTTCCTCCCTCACCTGTGCTCCTGGGAAATGCGAGTAATCATTTCCCAGTAGTCAGTTGGCAGGAGTGGGTAAAAAAAATAGGATTTTTATAACAGCTTACCTGTAAAATCCTTTTCTTCGAGTACATCACGGGACACAGAGCCACACTATTTACTGATGGGTTATTTAGGCACCACTAGGTGATGGACACCGGCATACCCTAGACAGGTTTAGCCCCCTATATAACCCCTCCCCTTACTGGGAGTACCTCAGTTTTGTAGCAAAGCAATATATGTGTATTAGAAGAGGGGAAGGACCTCTGTGTCCCGTGATGTACTCAAAGAAAAGGATTTTACAGGTAAGCTGTTATAAAAATCCTATTTTCTTTTTTGTACATCACGGGACACAGAGCCACAGTATTTAATGATGGGATGTCCTAGAGCAATGCTATCTGAGGGGAGGGAGACACAACAAAAGTAGGGTGCAATCAGACCTAGGGACCTTGTACCGCTGCCTGCAGAACACTGCGCCCAAAGGCGATATCCTCATGTCTTCTCACATCCACCTGAAAGAATCTGGTGAATGTATGGACTGAAGACCAAGTTGCGGCCTTGCAGATTTGAGCCATGGAGGCCTGGTGATGCACTGCCCATGAAGCTCTAACAGCCCTGGTGGAGTGCGCTTTGATTTGAAAAGGTGGAACTTTTCTCTTCAAACCATAAGCTTGAACAATTACCTGTCGAATCCACTTAGTAATGGTAGATTTCGACGCTGCCTGTAATTTTTTAGGACTTTCAGGCAACACAAACAAACATCCGTTTTGCGAATCTGAGCAGTCACTTCCAAATAGGTTTTGACCGCTCTCACTACATCCAGAGAATGTAGTGACTTTTCCTCCGTAGAACAGGGATCTGGAAAAAATTAAGGCAGAACAATATCCTGGATTAGATGAAAACCTGAATCCACCTTCGGTAGAAAGCTACTACTATATCCTTATGAATAATTAAATATTGCTCTTTACAGGAAAGAGCCGCCAATTCTGATTCCCTTCTTGCAGAAGAAACGGTTACCAGAAAAATGATCTTCCTTGTCAAAAGGACCAAGGGAATATGTTGTATTGTATCGGCTCAAAAGGCTGTTTCTGTAATGCCGACAGAACTAAATTCAAGTCCCAGGTTTCAGGGGAGCTCTAACTGGTGGATTAAGCCGCGTTACCCCCTGTATAAAGCTTTGGACCAAAGAATGTGAAGCAAGCAGATGTTAAAACAATATCGACAAGGCCGAGACCTGGCCCTTGATAGTATTCAAGGCCAGCTTCATCTCTAACCCCATTTGCAGAAAAGCAAGGATTCTCCCTATGACATACTTTCTGTGATGCCAACCCCTGAATTCACACCAGGAGACATATGCCTTCTAGATTCTATAATAAATTATTCTGGAAGCTGGCTTCCTTGCATTAATCAAGGTAGAAATTGCTGAGCCTAAAAGCCCACGACTGTTCAGAATGTGGGTTTCAATAGCCAAACCATTAAATTTAGCGTTTGTAAGGTAGGATGGAACATAGGTTCCTGCGATAGCAGGTCTGAACGTGGAGGTAGGGTCCATGAGGACCCTACCTCCATCTTCACTATTTCTGCATACCAAGATTTTCTTGACCACACTGGGGCCACTAGAAGCACCAACTTCTTTTCCTGCTTGATCCTGCGAAGAAGTCGTGGTAGCAGCAGAATAGGAGGGAATTCATAAATCAGTGAGAACTGATGCCACAGAGTCACCAACGCATCTGTCCCGCATGCATTGTCCAAATCATCCCCAAACAGCCTTACACCACAAAAGGGAAAACCAGCCAGGAGCTTTTTGCATGGCGTTTCGGCCGACCAATTTTTCAACCATAAGATTCTTTGCATATGCACCAACCCAAGCGTAAGACGAGAGGTCTAAGGGATAGGATTTCTGATTGCATCAACTGCAAAACACAAAGCTGCTGGCAGGTTGGCTAACTCCCAGGCCTGCTGTTCAGGGAAAACCTTTAGCACCTGCTTCAAGTGGTCTCTCAAGGATTGACATACCCCAATTGCTGCCACTGCAGGTTGAGCTACTGAACCTTGCAAGGAAAAAATGTTTTTAACAGGAATTCCAACTTTTTATCGGTTGGATCCCTAAGCATTAGAGCGTTGTCAACAGGACAAGTTAAGCTTTTATTCACAGAGGATATAGCGGCGTCAATTGCCTGTATACCCCACATCTTTGTGAATTTTTCCTACATAGGATAAAGTGTTGAAAACTTTTTAGGAGGGAAAAAATGTTTATCTGGGTGATTCCACTCAGAATAAGTAGGCTTTTCCATCAAGAAATGAACAAGAAAAGCATGCGCAGCTTGAGGAGGCTTCAGTGAACCCAAACAAGACATGGGTTTTTCAACCGACTCAGTTACGGGTAACTTAAATGTGGAGCGGACCATTTCAGTAAGAGCAGTGCTGGGACAAGGCCATCTGGTGCCCAGGGCGAAGATGGCAAACTGCGCCCCCCCCGGGTATAAAGAAAGAGTCAGTGTCCTTTCAAAACCAGAAAACACTTAAAACAATACAATACTGTAGCTGCAGCCCCGTCATAGTATATGTACTGTGGCGGGTCAGCAAATGGTTAAATTGTAAGTTCACTTTACAGAAAATCTGTAAGGTGAACTTACATTGGACCCCCTCCCCCTCAGTCCTGCTAACCTGGAGTCCAGCGATCCCCTGCACTAACCCCTTTACATTACACAGCCCCCTGCATCTTTGGGCCCCTTTACATTACACAGCCCCCTGCGCCTCTGGGCCCCTTTACATTACACATCCCCCTGCGCCTCTGGGCCCCTTTACATTACACAGTCCCCTGCGCCTCTGGGCCCCTTTACATTACACAGCCCCCTGCATCTCTGGGCCCCTTTACATTACACAGCCCCCTGCACCTCTGGGCCCCTTTACATTACACAGCCCCCTGCGCCTCTGGGCCCCTTTACATTACACATCCCTCTGCACCTCTGGGCCCCTTTACATTACACATCCCCCTGCGCCTCTGGGCCCCTTTACATTACACAGCCCCCTGCGCCTCTGGGCCCCTTTACATTACACAGCCCTCTGGGCCCCTTTACATTACACAGCCCCCTGCGCCTCTGGGCCCCTTTACATTACACAGCCCCCTGCGCCTCTGGGCCCCTTTACATTACACAGCCACCTGCAGCCCTTTACATTACACAGCACCCTGCACCTCTGGACCCCTTTACATTATACAACACACTGCACCTCTGGACCCCTTTACATTACACAACACCCTGCACCTCTGGACCCCTTTACATTACAAAACACCCTGCACCTCTGGACCCCTTTACATTACACAGCCCCCTGCACCCCTTTAAATTACACAACACCCTGCACCTCTGGACCCCTTTACATTACACAGCACCCTGCACCTCTGGACTCCTTCAGTGTAGCCCCCTGTTCAGTGCAGACACCCCCCTTCAGTGCAGACAACCCTCTTCAGTGTAGTCCCCCGTTCAGTGCAGACACCCCCCTTCAGTGCAGACAACCCCTTCAGTGTAGTCACCCCCCTTCAGTGTAGCCCCCTGTTCAGTGCAGACACCCCCTTCAGTGTAGCCCCCCGTTCAGTGCAGACACCCCTCTTCAGTGTAGCCCCCTGTTCAGTGCACACACCCCCCTTCAGTGTAGCCCCCCGTTCAGTGCAGACACCCCCCTTCAGTGTAGCCCCCCTTCAGTGTAGCCCCCCATTCAGTGCAGACACCCCCTTCAGTGTAGCCCCCCCGTTCAGTGTAGAAACCCCCCTTCAGTGTAGCCCCCCCGTTCAGTGCAGACACCCCCCTTC